>CM030360.1:188365353-188965353 GCA_017893485.1 Hemerocallis citrina
AAGTTCATACAAGAGCATGCATGTCATTTTTTAGTCACTAAAACTACCATTCAACAATCAAAACAAAACAAAGAGATTAGAATCACCCACCTTTGCTTGTAGTTTGATCTCCTTCTAGCTCCTTGCTTCTCCTCCTTGTTTTGGCCTCCTCTTTTCTTCTCCTTGGCTTTTTCTTCTTCTTCTTCTTACTCTAAATCAGTAGCAAGAGTGTAGAGAGTGAGGTTTGGAGGTTTAGAAAAGTGTAGGAATTGTAAATGAGAAGTGGGGTTGAGAGGGGGCTTTAAAATAAAAGAGAAGAGGGAGATGGAAGGGTTTGGCCGGATTCTAAGGCCATGGGGAATTGGGGAAACATCTCATCATGCATGGAATTGGGATATGAGGGAGGTGGAGTGTGGAAGAGGAGAAAGACTCATCATGAGTCAAATGTGTTCAAACAATAAAACCCTAACCCTAACTTGTCCCCCCCCCCTCAAATCTTGGCCGGCCTACACCTTGTGCATGTGCAATTTTTTTGTTACATGCCATGGTACCCTACAAGTGTTGAGTTACACTAGGGTCAACTCGGGTTTAATCGGGTCTAGTTGAAGCTTATAAGTTAATTCCATGCTAATAGTTTCAAAAAGAAAAATAAATAAACAAATATAGTATTTTAGTGCTTAACAAATCATACATATATTCATATGAAAATCCAGGTTGTTACACTCTCCCCAAGAGCAGCTCATATGACTAGCCAACCTCCAAGATGTCAAATTACAGGACAAGACACTGGCATGTAGAGGACTTCTTATTCCACAAACTACAAGTCTCATTACATAAGCAAAATTACAATGAGTCTATGTTTTACGTATAGGAATCACTACCAAAAGTCCTGCGAACATGGTACAACAAACTGTCATTCAAGTTGCTCTTCCAGCTACACCCTGGAGAGATGCTCTACCTAAGAAATACAAACCTCTTCACCGGCCTCCTACCAGCTAACAACTTCATAAGGCCGCCTCAACTCTTGATGATGAAATTCAAGACAAGTCTTCCTTAGGCGGGCAAGCTCCAAGGTTTATCCGATCATCTTCACCTGAACAAGCTCCAACTCCGTCTCACTCAAAGCACTATGCAAACAGAAGAATCCCAATTCCGTCAAGCACCGTGTTCCGCGAGGGAGAGCAAGCTCAATGCCCAGAGGACCTTGTTTGATGTACACAACTATTTGTCAGCAAAGAGAAGAATGGAACCACTTCAACGTTGAACAAACACAAGTGACTTCACTTCCATATTAAGAAGATTCAGAAAACTCACAATTCATTCGCTTTAAAAATGAGTTTGGCGCTATGCACGCCACTTGAGTTCCTCCGGCCATAACTCGTCAACATCGAGGAAAGAGTTCGACGCCTTGTGCTTCGCTCAAGCTCCACCAAACAACTCGTTGGCTCCAAACAATGAGTTCAACGCTTTGCTTTCTGCATGACATCTATAAACAACTCGTTGGCTCCAAACAACGAGTTCAATGCCCTGCTCACCGCTTGAGATCCATCAATAACTTGTTGGCCCTAAAAAACAAGTTTAACGCTTTGGGTCTTCGCTCAAGCTCCACCAAATAACTCATTGGATCCAAACAACGAGTTCAACGCTCCGCTCACCGCTTGAGCTCCATCAACAACTCATTGTCCCCAAACAACGAGTTCAACGCTCCGCTCACTGCTTGAGCTCCATCAATAACCCGTTGGCTCCAAAATGAGTTCAACACTCTGCTATCCGCATAAATTCCACCAAATAGCTCGTTGGCTTCAAACAACGAGTTCAACGCTCTGCTCACCACTTAAGCTCCATCAACTACTTGTTGGCTCCAAACAACGAGTTCAACACTCTGCACTCCGCACGAGCTCCATCAAAAACTAGTTGACTTCAATCAATGCTCCGCTCTTCGCTCGAGTTCCATAAATAACCCATTGGCTCCAAACAACAAGTTCAATGTTCTGTTCACTGCTTGAGTTCCGTCAATAACTTGTTGGCTACAACGAGTTCAATGCCTTGGTCTCCACTCAAGCTCCACCAAACAACTCGTTGGTTCCAAACAACAAGTTCAATGTTCTGCTCACCACTTGAGCACCGTCAATAACTTGTTGGCTCCAAGCAACGAGTTCAATGCCTTGGTCTCCGCTCAAGCTCCACCAAACAACTCGTTGGATCTAAGCAACTAGTTCAATGCTCTGCTTACCGATTAAGCTCCGTCAACAACTCGTTGGCCCCAAACAATGAGTTCAACGCCTTGATCTTCTCTCAAGCTCCACCAAACCGCTCGTCGGCTCCAAACAACGAGTTCAACGCTCTGCTCATCGCTTGAGCTTCCATCAATAACTCGTTGGCTCCAAACAACGAGTTCAATGCATTGCTCTTTGTCAGGCTTCATTAACAACTTGTTGGCCCCAAACAACAAGTTCAACTCTCCGCTCACCACTCAAGCTTCATCAACAACTTGTTGACTCCAAACAATGAGTCCAACGCTCTACTCACTGCTTGAGCTCCATCAATAACTTGTTGGCTCCGAACAACGAGTTCAACACCTTGGTCTTCTCTCAAGCTCTATTAACAACTCGCTGGCCCCAAACAACAAGTTCAACACCGTGGTCTTCGCTCAAGCTCCACCAAATAGCTTGTTGTCCCTCGAACAACGAGTTCAACACCTTGGTCTTCGCTCAAGCTCCACCAAACAACTTGTTGGCCCCGAATAACGAGTTCAACACCTTGGTCTTTGCTCAAGCTCCATCAACAACTCGTTGGCCCCAAACAACGAGTTTAACGCTTCGCTCACTGTGTGAGCTGCATCAATAACTTGTTGGCTCCGAACAACGAGTTCAACGTCTTGGTCTTCGCTCAAGTCCCACCAAACAACGAGTTCAATGTTCTACTCACTGCCTGACATCCGTCAATAACTTGTTGGCTCCAAGCAACGAGTTCAATACCTTGTTCTTCGCTTGAGCTCCGTCAACAACTCGTTGGCCCCAAACAACGAGTTCAATGCTTTGCTCTCCGCACTAGCTCCACCAAATAGCTCGTTGGCTCCAAATAACAAGTTCTATGCTCTTATTGCCACTTGAGCTCCGTCAAATACTTGTTGGCTCTAAGCAACGAGTTCAATGCCTTGCTCTTTGCTCATGCTTCGTCAACAATGTTGGCTCTAAACAACAAGTTCAATGCTCCGCTCACTGCACGAGCTTCATCAATAACTTGTTAGCTCCAAACAATGAGTTTAATGCATTGTTCTTCACTCAAGCTCCATCAACAACTTGTCGGCCCAACACAACGAATTCAACACTTTGGTCTTCACTCGAGCTCCATCAACAACTCATTGGCCTCGAACAACGAGTTCAATGCCTTGGTCTCTGCTCAAGCTCCACCAAAAAACTTGTTAGCTCTAAATAATGAGTTTAATGCTCTGCTTACCGCTTGAGCTCCATCAACAACTCATTGGCCCCGAATAACGAGTTCAACACCTTGGTCCTTGCTCAAGGTCCACCAAATAGCTCGTTGACTCTAAACAACAAGTTCTACGCTCTGATTTCCACTTGAGCTCTATCAACTACTTGTTGTCTATAAGCAATGAGTTCAATGTCGTGCTTTTCGCTCAGGATTCGTCAACAACTTATTGGCCCCAAATAATGAGTTCAATGCTCCACTCTCCGTACAAGCTTTATCAACAACTCGTTGACTCCAAACAACGAGTTCAATGCCCTACTTTTCACACGAGCTCCCTCAACAACTCGTTGACTCCAAACAACCAGTACATTGCACTGCTCCTTGCTCGAGTCCTTCCAATGACCCCTCATCTTGGTACAATAGGCTTGGCATCCAACGTCGACCTAAAATTGTCTCAGCAAAACTTGATGGGCAAAAACAGTAGGTTCTACATCCAACGTTGGCCTAAAATCATCTCTACAAAACCTGCTTGGCGCAAACAACAAGTTACAACTCCGTATCCAAGTTTGTCTCCACAAAACTTGTTGGCCGCAAACAGCAAGTTTAATGACCAAACCGGCAAACTCTACCTCAACTTGATCAGGGAGTGACCTCAATAAACTTACTGGGATCAAACAGTTAATTTCAACTCAACAACACAAAGAGTTGTCTCTTCAAACTTGCCAGGCACAAACGGCGAGTTTAATGTCCAACTCTGTCACAAAGTTCTCTACAAATTTGTTGGGATCAAACAACAAGCTTTACATTAACTCAGTCAAAGAGTTGTCTCTACAAACTTGCTGGTGCAAATGACAAGCTCTATGCACAACTCCATCACGGAGTTGCCTCTAAAAAACTTTCCAGGTGCAAACGGCATGTCTAAACGGTCAACTCCGCCTACATTTGCCTTTCCAAACTTGCCGGGTGCAAACGGCAAGATCAAACGTCCAACTCATTCAAAGAGTTGCCACTCCACAAACTTGCTGGGCGCAAACAGTAAGTTCAACATCCAACTCCATCACAGAGTTCTCTATAAACTTGTCGGGATCAAACAGCAAGCTCAATGTTCAACTCTGTCATAGAGTTCTCTCTAAACTTGTTGGGAACAAACAACAAGTACAACGACCAGCTCCACTACGAGCTGTCTCCAAAAACTCGCTGGGATCAAACAACAATTATGCAAAAGCTCTTCTAGGTTAGCTATATATAAGATCCAATGATCAAAGCACTCAAATCCTAGACTGACAGAACGCTCGTCCAATGAAGAAACACTTGATCGACAAAACAAGCGAACAATTTAATGCATGGTCGATGGAAAAGCGAATGGGCGACAGGATGTTTGATCGACAAAACAAGCTCCCAACACAGTGCTTGGTCAAAAAAAGAGTGTTTCATCAAAATGAGCGATGAGATGTTTGATCGACAAGCACAACTTCGACATCGACAAAAACTCCTACTTCAAAGCCTAAAAAAATGATTCCATTTCACCCATAAATCGAGGGATATGAAGTAAAAACTTGGTACACACATATAAATAATTACATATATACACATATGTATACAATTATATGCAAATCCAAGTCCAAAATCTCCAACAAATGCTCACGGGTTCAAAAGAAAAGGAAAAGAAGAATATTGGTTTGGGTGAGGTTCAAACCCTCAAAATCCAAACACCAAAAAACCAAGCGGGTACGGATCTTGGCCCGAATCCATTTCAAACCTGAACCCTCACTTCTTCTTCTCCTTCAAAACTTCATCTTCATTACAAAAACAGAGCTAAAAAAAAGAAGAAAAAAAAAGAAAAAAAAGAAAAAACTCGTAACTATCAGTCGAGTCCCCGCCGATCTCGAGGCCTCCACCGAAGTGCCACTGTAGCTCTCCATCGTCGCCAAGCTCAAACTCGTCGACAAAGGCGCCACCATCGACAAGCTTGCCATCCCAGAACTCGACCGGGCTTCAAAAAACCCAATGAAAAAAAATTAAGTTCATAGCTTGATGAGGGCTCCATAGCTCGCCGGAGCTCCATAGCTCCCCTACGTTATAGCTCGCCAAGATTCTCATAAACTCGACAGAGAATCCCCATGGCTTGATAGCAAAGAACCTGCATAGCTCGACCAATTTTGATGATGGAGCATCTCCATAGCTCGGCAAATAGCTCGAAGCTCCATAGCTCAGCGAAGCACCCCCGTAGCTCGGCGAAGCTTCGAATACTCATAGCTCGACACAGCTCGTAGCTCGACGAGGGTAGTAGTTCAATAGATCCGAAGCTCGACTAGACTTAGAGAGTCATAGCTCGATGAGGCTCAAAGCGTCATAGTTTGGCGAATTCAATGCCCAATAGCTTAGTGATAATTCAAGGTCCATGGCTCGCCAAAAAACTCCCCCATAGCTCGGCGAGTTCGACTATCGATAGCTCGACGACATGTAGAAGTTCATAGCTCGGCGGAAGCTCTATAGCTCGCCATTGCCGTAGATTCTCATAGCTCGGCGACGAGTTTCAGAGCTCATAGCTCGGCCACTAGTTTCCTAGTTGACGAGAAGACTTCATAGCTCGACTTTTTTAGAAGCTCGAACGATGGAATAACAGAGCACTTGCCCAAGCTCGATGAAGTTCGACAGTTCATAGCTCGGCAAACTAGCTAACTCCATTTCTCGGCTTCTTCGTAGCTCGCCGAAACCCATAGCTCTGCCGAAGCGAGCTATTTCCACAGCTCAGCCAAAAGTGAAGCTTCATAGATCACCGAAGACAATAAGATGACGAAAGGGACAGCTCGACGAGGATGAGAGCTCATAGCTCTGCGAAGACATAGGCTCCTCATAGCTCAGCAAAGTCCTCGAGGTCGAAAAAATGGTCATAGCTCGGCCAAACTGTAATATCCTGGTCGGATATTATATTTTTATTATTATTATTTTAAAAAATATTTTTATGGAAATTTCTTGGTTTTACTAATAAAAAGTTATCTGTATATATATACTAGTAATTATATATATGTATTGTATCGGTTTTGTGCACTTGTACAAAATCCTGTAAAATGCATTTTTAAGAAAATATCTGTAAAATTCCGGGCTGATATTAAAAATTATTATTTTATTATTATTTTATGTTTACTTTCAGAATTGAAATATTTTTTGTGGATATTACCCGGTTTTGTTAATAAACATTATTTGTATATATATACCAGTCTGTATACATCTGTATTGTATCAAATTGATACTGAAATATTCCGAGCCGGTAATAAAATTATTTTTATTATTATTTCTGAATTAAAATATTTTCGGTAGAGATTATTCGTTTTTACTAATAAAAATTATCTGTATAGATACGTACATGTACCGTATCGATTTCGTATGTTTATACGAAATCATGTAGTATGTGATTTTGGAAAAATACCTCTTATTCTTGATCAATCATGATCAAATATAAGGTTAGGATTGGATTAGGGTTTGATTGCAATTTAAATTTGCAAATTGAACGGATTAAGGTTTGATTGCAATTTAAATTTGCAAATTGATTCCAATTGTTTTGAGCCACAAGAGAGAGAGAGACAAGTGGCTTTCTCTACCACATCTCTCTCTCTCCCTCTCCTAAAAATGGCCGGCCACACACAAAAGGGCAAAGCCCTATTTCATTTTTTCTCTCCATCTCTTTCTCATCTCATTTTCCTTCTTCTTTTACTTGTTTTTATTTATAAAAAAATTGAGAAGAAAAGAAAAGAAAAGAGAGATCAAAATCAAAAGAAAACAGTGGGTTTCTTTCTTGAGGTTGTTCTTGAAGAGGAGCAAGAATAAGGAGCAAGGAAGAGGAGAGCTAGCTAGTCCTTCCTACAAATTGGTGGGTGGGGGTTTTCAACTCATTTGTTATTGCTTTGTTGTTTTATTTACTTATTATGTGAAGATCTTGGACTAATTTCATGTGCATATGATCATCATGGACTAGAATAAACTTGTATAAATATTGAAGTGGTAGAACACAAAATAACACACTAAAGATTCAATCTTGTAGTTTAGATGGTTAGAATTAATTACTTGTGCTAAACTTGGAATTTTGAACCCAAATTAATTTTATAAGTTCTCATTTGTGTTATTATCATGCTCTAATTTTTATAGAATTTTCTAGATTAATTTGATGTGCGAAACAAATCGTTTCCCCAAAATAGCAAGCATAAAAAAGAAATCGCTGTTTTGGTTGATTCGGCTTGCATTCAAGGGACTGGATTTTGAGTTCCTTACGGAATCAGAAAAAGTGGTCAACTAGAAAGTTGAAGTAGATTTTCTCCCCTTTCTAAAATGGCCAATTTTGCTAGATTCCGATAAGTATAGCAAAAGTTATAAGCTTTACAAGTTTCAGCTTTTGCTGTGCGTTTTGTTGTTTTTGATTTGTGTTCAAAGGACTGGATTTTGAGTTCCTTATGGAATCAGAAAAAGTGGTCAACTAGAAAGTTGTATTAGATGTTCACCCCTTTCCAAAATGGCCAATTTTGTTGGATTCCGACAAGTATAGCAAAAGTTACGAGCTTCAGAAGTTTCAGCTTTGGCTGTACTTTTGTTGTCTTTGTGTTGTGTTCAAAGAATGGGGAACTGAATTCCATAAGGAATTTGAAAAAGTAATCAACTAGAGAGTTTTAGTATATGTTCCCACCTTTCCAAAAAGCCCAATTTTGTTAGATTCTGATAAATATAGCAAAAGTTGTGAGCTTTGGAAGTTTCAGCTTTTACTGTGCTTTTGTTGTTCTTGAGTTGTGTTCAAAGAACGGGAAATTGAATTCCATAAGGAATCTGAAAAGTAATCAACTAGAGAGTTGTAATATATGTTCCCACCTTTCTAGAAAGTATAATTTTGTTAGATTCTGACAAGTATAGAAAAAGTTATGAGCTTTGGAAGTTTCAGCTTTGTGCTGTCTTTTGTTATTTTTGTATTGTGTTCAAAGAACGGGGAATTGAATTCCATAAGGAATCTGAAAAATTAATCAACTAGAGAGTTTTAGTATATGTTCCCACCTTTCCAGAAAGTGTAATTTTGTTAGATTTCGATAAGTATAGCAAAAGTTATGAGCTTTGGAAGTTTCAGCTTTGGCTGTGCTTTTGTTGTTCTTGAATTGTGTTCAAAGAGCGGGGAATTGAATTCCATAGGGAATCTGAGAAAGTTTTTAATTAGGATGTTGTAGTAGATGTTCTCTCATTTTCATAAAGTATAATTTTGTTAGATTCTGATAAGTATTTCAAAAGTTGCGAGCTTTACAAGTTTCAGCTTTGTGCTGTCTTTTGTTGTTCTTGAATTGTGTTCAAAGAGCGGGGAATTGAATTCCATAAGGAATCTAAAAAAGTTGTTAACTAAGAAGTTTTAGTAGATTTTCTCCCCTTTTCAAAATGTCTTATTTGGTTAGATTCCGATAAGCGGAGTAGGAATTATGACACTTACAAAATTACAGCAGTTGGCCTTTTGGCTGAAAGCTCGCTGTTTGGATTGTCCGAAGTTTTTGTACCTTTTAATGACTCATCAACTAGAGAGTTGTAGTAGAGTTTCTTAACTTTCCAAAATTACCTATTTTGTTAAATTCCGATAAGCGGAGTAGGAGTTATGACTTTTACAAGTTACAGCAGCTAGACGTTTGGCTGAAGCTTCACTGTTTGGATTGTTCGAAGTTTTCGGAACTCTTACTTACTGAATTTGGAAAAGTTCTCAACTAGAGAATTTTATTAGATGTTTTCACCTTTCCAAAATGTCCTATTTGTATAAATTCCGATAAGCGGAGTAGGAGTACAAGTCACAGCAGCTGGCCATTTCGGCTGAAGCTTCGCTGTTTAGATTGTTCGAGGTTTTAGTACCTCTTATTGACTTAATCTGATAAAATTTTCAACTAGAGAGTTGTAGTAGATGTTCTCACCTTTCTAAAAAGTATAATTTTGTTGAATCCTGACAAGAGTAGCATGTTTAATTGCTTCTAGGTTGTTAGAAGGCTTTGTATGTTGCTTTTATGTATAAAAGATCAAGTTTTGCTAGTAGCATATTATTTTGCTTCTAGGTTATTAGAAGACTTTTATGGTTGCTTCTATATAATTCATTGTCGCATAAATAGCCAGTTGGCTCGTATGTATTTCGTTTGGCTCATACATAGCTAGTCGGCTCGTATGTAAGTTGTTTTGCTCGTATGTAGCTTATTAGCTAGTACACAGTTATTGTGCTCGTCTAGGGTGATATCATTGACCTAGGAGCCATCGACCATCAAGTAGTGTATTTATTTTACTCCTCATGGACTGTGGACGAGTCACCCCTCGTGCACCGTCAGATCTTAACCGGTGTAGGTTGATCGCGGGTCGGAAGTATAGACGGAATCCAAGTTCAGGGCAATAGCATGCGAACACGTTCGTATTGCTGGAGTCTTGGATCGATAGGCTATGAATAGGATCCTTAGGGATTCTGGTAAGTCTAGGTTGAGCACCTAGTGGAGTTATCTTGCAAAGTCTAACTTAAGACCCAGCATGTTGTGTTAGTACTGTTGTCATCCCTCGGATTGTTTAGGGTTAGTGACATCATTATGGTAGTAACTTATGGCTATTACTACTAAACCCTCATTTATTATCATTTTCGCCGAGGGAAAGAGTTGGTATTAAGGGTGAGACCTTATGATCCGACCTATTCTATAGGCCAACACTAGGTGGTGTTATTGGTTGTACCCTTCCTCAAAGGGATACGGTCTGTGCCTTCTCACGAGTTGGGAGCACGAGATCCGTATCTCGTCTGTTAATTTCTGAAGTGCCATGATAACGGCGGGAGAGATTCCTGTCGGAGCTAGGGGTTGGGCCCCCGGAACTCCGTCATGCTCTATATCAAGAGAGGCGAACAAGCCATAGACTACAGTCATTCTGCTAAGGGGGCCACAGGGGATGCTTTGAGCTAACCTGTGATGCAGATACCTACCCTGCGTTCGTCAGATTTTTGGGTGAGGTCCGGTACGCTGGGCAATAGTGGCAAATGGGGACACCACTATATGACTGCGAATGGCAGGATTAGACCTTTTCAGGGCAACCTCATCAGTCTATATCTTTAGAAATATGTTGAGAACAAGAGTAGAATTCATGGTGCGGGTTCAAATCCCTATATATGAAGAAACGACTTGTTATCAGTGTATGTTGATATGGGCGGCATACTGTTCCGGCGACTTGCTTGCATTAGAATAAGTGCATCATTTGCATTAGTTAATCTTGCATTAGTGTCTAAGTCATAGCATACACTGACACATCAATTATATATATACACGTTTCTCTTTTCATCAATCTGTTTGTTTAAAGTTGAGAATGCTGCTAGTCATCAGCCTTAAAGCGTCAGTATATGTACTGACGTCTCCACTTCTATAGGTACTGGATTGCAAAACTACAGGTACAGGATTCAGGAGGACTCAAGGCAAGAGAAGCAAAGTATTGATTTTATTTCAATTGTAATATATGTTGTTACCGTTGTTCCTATTGTAATTTATTTAGGTTGAGAAGCATCCAAGTGAAGTACCAAGTGTTATATATTATTCATTGTACTCTGGTAATTTTTATTGAAAGTTTGTAACACTTGGGCTTGTATGGCATTATTGTAACACTGATATAATGTATTATAATTTTATAGCATTCAGACTTGTAATATATTTGTGTTGAATAAAAATTTTTAAATTTTCCTGTTTTTCTATGTATTGTGGCTAATTGAAGGAAAAAATTCTGGCTTATGTCACGGTTTCCCAGTGTATGGAAATTGGGGCATTACACAAATGGCCGGCAAGCTAGGTGGTCCTCACTGCAGATGCTGACACTTGGATCACCCTAAAATTTGATCATGAGCACGATGGACGCGCGAGATGGAGCCACGTCGCCCTTCTTCTTCCTCAGAGCTCCGCTCGCTTCTCCACCGCTTGATCTCACTCAGCAGGCGTGCCGACCATTGATGGACGATCGAGATTGCGCCACGATGCCAAAGCTCACAGCCACCAAAGCGCATCAGCGCACGAGCCAGCCTTGATCCACGCCTCTGATCCCGTCAAAAATCATGCCCAGCTCTGATTATTCACAAAAAATCCCAAAAAGTCATTTAAAATTCAAAAAATAGTTAAAAATTCAAAAACAACTATTTGAATTCGAAAAATTAATTTAAAAATTTCTGAAAAATAATTAAAATTGGATTTATTCATTATAAAATTCGAAAAAGTAATTTTAAAATTGGAAAAAACTCCATAAAATTCCAGAAAATTCGGAAAAATCTGAAAAAATATGAAAAAAATTAAGGAAGATATTCACTACCTTCAGAAGCCAAAGATCAGTTCCAGGTATCTCCAAACACCCTGACGGCTAAGATTATACGCTAGAGTCCAAAAGTAAGACGTACTACTCCCCGAAAGCCAAAATAATTGCCTTCCGGGAGTGGGAGGTCTTATGATGATGGTAAAAATTGCAGCGAATCAAGCCGTACGATTCCAGCATAGATCTCAAAGCTTCTATAGGCAGAATAATCATAACAGGTATCTTTAACAGGTTTGGGCCTTCTCCAGGCTCCTCTACAAGACATGAGCTTCTTCCAAGCCTATAAAAAGTGAAAGACTAGGCCCACTAGCAGAGACACCCAGGTCATGGAGGCTAGGATTCAAATCTCTTATCCCCTAACAAGAGAACTTATCTCTTGAGGGGGAGAAACATAATGGAGATAACGAATTCATATCGATTCAATGGATCTAAATCAATCTCTTGATATGTTTCTCAGACCTATAAATACCCTCCCCCTCCACAGTCAGAAAGTAATCAACAAATCTCCAGTTTCTCTCTCAAACTCTCTTTGTCTTTCTGAATTTGACTTGAGCGTCAGAGGGTCTGTCGCCGGGGCCACCCCCCGGTGTTTCAGGCTTTTTACAAGTCTATCAGTCACGTCAGCAACCGTCAGATTCAGATCACGGTGGTCAGTCAACGATCCAGATTCAATCTCAAGAGCTCTAACTGTATTTCACGGCCTAGGTCAAAGGTCAAATTTTTAGTAGTTTCCATTAAATAAGAACTCACTATTTGTTTTCTCCCACACCATAATAAGCCGCAACAGTATAATTGAGCCTAAATATCGGAAATAGTTTCTCTTGACCTTCATGCTTCACTACTTCCTTGCTTGTGTTCCGAATATCACTAAAATTACACTCTATATACTCTATTTTAGTTTTGCTTATTCTAAAACCTCTAGCTTCCAAAGTTTATCTCCATAATTCTAATCTAGCATTGACTCATACTCTAGTCTCGTCCACTAAGATGACGTCATAGGCAAAAAGCATTCACCAAGGCACCTCATCTTGTATTTCTCGCATCAATTCATCCATAACCAAACCAAAGAGATAGGGGGCTAAAAGTCGAACCTTGGTGTAAACCTACTGTAATAGGAAAATCACTTGTCTCTCATATGTTTGTTCTAATTGTGATCTTTGCCCCTTCATACATATCCTTAATTACCTCAATATACAGAATAGTTACTCTTTTATCTATATAATAAAACACAAAGAAAGCTATCAAGTGGCTCTCCTTCAATCCCCCCCAAATCAAATGCCCAGATCTAACATCACAAAACACATTCCCCCCCCCCCCCCCCCCCCCCCCAAAACAAAAAAAACAACTCCTTTATTTATTTTTAATTATTCTCTCTCTCTCTCTCTCTCTCTCTCTCTATAGATGGAAACATGAACTTTTATTTACAACAAATTATTTTCATACTATTCAAACTTGAGCTACATAATTGTTGATTTACTGTTTACAAGGCTTTTCAAATGCTGTATCGTTCTGAAGACGTGCCATAGGCACGTGCCCACGGGCAAATCTAGTTATTTAACATTCATTATACTATGTCTCTAGGAACTTTATCATATGATTTTTCTAGATCTATAAACACCATATATAGATCATTCTTATTCTCCCTATATTTTTTCATATGGCTCATAGTATATTAATTGCTTTCATTGTTGACCTTTCAGACATAAATCTAAACTGATTCTCAGATACTGTAGTCGTATATTATTAGGATTCATATTCATAGGATTTGACAAAGATTTATGCTGGCTGTCAACTACCTAATGTAGCCCTCCTTCGTACTCAGTTTGTGGCCTGATTCCTGGCTTGGGACAGGAAAGACAATTGATAAACTAAAAATGAATTCTCAAAGTGTACACATGCACTTTTAATGCAATATAACAAAAGATGGTTTAGGAACAGACACAGAGTATAGAAGATCAATAACAATAATCAGGTTCTCCTGTAGCAAAAAAAAAAAAAAAAACCCAAAGAATCCACAAAAGGCAACACAAAAATTCAGAGTGGCACTAATTTAACAATCATTGGCCTCAAAGCCATGGCCTTTCATCAATTGTCAAAGCAACAGTCAAGTTCATAGAAAATTTTCCTCAATAGCAGTATTGTTGAACAAGCAGCAGTAAGAGTCAACCAACCTGTTACTCATGAACAACTCAAGAAAAAGTAAAAAGCTCATGAATCAGGTCCTATCATAGCCAAAATTAATATATGGCAGTGCTTAGAGGCTCAACTTTGAAAGTTCTATGGTTGCAATAAATGCATGTCAACACTTAGTAGCATATTATAAAGAGAGCAAACCTTTGACTAAGATTCATGTATCCCTCTCTTTCTTTCTTGTCATCAACTCTTGTCTTCCTCATCACATCCTTCATCGATAAAGTTCTAATCAAAATGCCCCAAATCAATAGTCCTTATCCTAGAAGTATCCAACTTGGTCCAAAATATTTATGGAAAAATACAATGAAAATTAGGTGCTATAACATGAAATTTCAACTCAAACTCAACCATAAACCACAACTTCAATACCAGAAACGTATCAATCGTAATAAATTAACATCAAGTTTCAACCACAATAAAATTCATCAATCAAGAACATTAAGTTTCCATCATAGTTTAATCAAGAATATAAACTTTTAAATATTATATCATCAACAACTATTCATATATATATATTGTATTCATGTTGAAATAATGAATGAATAATAAAAAAAAGGAGAAAGGTGCAGCCGGGTACCGAAGGGTGATGGAGGGGCTCTCGGGTTATGTTGGAGGAGATGGCCGACGTTGGGAGGCAGGGGGAAGGCTTGTATTGGGCTAGGCTGCCGCAACTACTGTTGTCCTCTTCTTAATTTTCTTGTTCTTTTTTATTTTGAAGCCAAGGGAGGGGGGGGGGGGGGAGTTGGTTTAACACCCCGAATTCCAAAACAGACTGAATCCGGAGTTCCACAGGATCTTTACACTTCTCTTTATACAATTTTACAAGGAATTAAAAAATTTTGTTACATCAGAGCTTACATTTACATTACATATTTAAAGTGGAAGAAATTTACAACAAATTACATGAATAGAAATGTACAACACTTGAATCATTCTTTAAGAAACATGCAAACTTTAGTCTTGTTAATCACTTTATCCTGTATAGAAACTGTGGGCATGTTAGTTGCTTACAACTGATGAAATATTATACACGGCTATCCTCTCCATGCCGAACAGTATAACGATTTTCAAATACGTAAACAAATCACAAACTTGATCATAAATAAAACTACAAGGGACTATCCTATTAATGTCGTGTTGTGCGGTGCACTTAGTCCTTAATGCAGTTACGTTTGTTACATGACACTAATGTGCACTTATTCAGATTCTATGCATCCCATACTACATAGGTCTGAGGACAAGTCCTTTACCGTTCTTCATCTTGTAGGGTTCAATCCCTCGTCATGACTTAAACTACTACAGCAAGTATGATAAGTATCCTAGATGTTCTATGAGTTACGAGCTCATGTCCAGACAGCTTGGAGGGGAATCCCATGTCATGTCACGACGCATCGTGAAGAACCTATGGACAATTCATCCTCTATCATGGGACATGACACCACCCGCAGTCATCAAACACCCCATAAGCATCGCTTGTAGTACGGACTCCTGGAGACATATCCACGTCATGACACGACGCATCGTGTAACGCCCCGAATCCCAAATACACTGAATTCGAGATGTTCTACAGGATCTTTTCACTTTCTTTAGTACACTTTTACAGGGAAATAAAAACTTTTCATCATACATCAGAGTTTACATCATAATTACATCTTTCTTTTGCACAGCGGAAGTAAAATACAACAATTAAATACAAGTACAACAGCTTGATAAAATCTTTAAGCATCCAAATCTTCTTTAATCTTTAGCATGACATTTACCTGCATGTTAGACTGTGGGTACGTCAGTTTATTCAACCGACGATCATTATACACGGCCGTCCTCGCTTGCCGAAAATAGTATAACTTAACATTTCATATTTAGCAAACACAAACTTGTCACATTCAAACTAAAGGGACTACCCTATTGATGTCGTGTTGTGATTGTGCACTTAGTCCTTAATGCAGTTAATTATGTTACATGACGCTAATGCACACTTGTTCGGATTCTATGCATCCCATACTACATAGGTCCGAGGGCAAGCCCTTATTCGTTCTTCATCTTGATAGGGTTCAATCCCCCGTTATGTCTTAAACTACTACTGTAACTACGGTAGTGTCTTAGATGTCCTATGATCTATGAGCCCATGTCCAGGCAGCCTGGAGGGGAATCCCACGCACTGACACGACGCATCGAGCAGGCAACCTATGGACAATTCAGCCTCCACCATGGAACAATGGCACCACCCATAGCCACTCGAACATCCCACGAGCGTCGCCACCGGGACGATAATTCCGGAGTAGCGCCCACGCACTGTCTTGACGCATCAAGCAGGCAACCTGTGAATCGCTCTCACACCGCTATCCGTTGGCCCTCATACTCATGTTTTTCTTCTACTTTCATCACATCTCCACTATGTACTAGTCCTTAGTTTTATTTAAAAATCATGAACAAAATAATCACTAGAGTTAGCCTCTCCATCAACCGGACTTATTCATTTGTTTCAACATGACCAACCTTGGTCTAATTTCAATTCAATTCATCTTTCTCAATGCCGGGGAGACTTAGCTACTCTATTTCAAATTTTATTTCACAATCTTTAACTCCTGACAATTTCCATGTCGAGTTTCATGCTCATTCTTTTTCAATTCATGATTACACTTTATTCACAAGTCCATAGTGAATACTTATAACTCATAAAATTTCATATTCATGGCCAACAATTTCATCCACATGATTTCTAAATTTCCAATATCATACAATGCACTCATGCACTTTATAATTAAACACCCATACTTTACATTTTGCACAATATTCTCAAGTGAAAATTTAATAGCATCATGTCACACCACAAAATTCTTTATGTCAATTACTTCTTAATAAACCCATTTCATATATATCTTTATGAATTGGAAATTCCCATAAGTGTCTTAGAACCATAGCTTTAATTATACTATTTGTTCACAAACTACTTTATATTTTCTTCAAATAATACCCAACTCAATCCCATAAAATTCCTTGTATTTTTATGAAAATTACCATATTTTTCACACATTTTTTGGACATCAAAAACTCCCAAAAAAAATATTTTTCCCTAAGTGCTAGGGGAAGGATTCGAACCCAGCACAGTAGAGAAGAAGGCCAGAGCACCCGCCATCAGGCCAACCGGTGCTAGCGATTAGAAGAGGGCGTATTAGATATATGTGCTATCATTTCGCTGTTCATATATATTTATACACAGTCAAGTAAAAAGATGGTGAGGCCGGGTTTCGAACCGCACCGCTCAGGGAAACCGAACAGAGTCACCGACCGCCTGAGCCACTGGCTCAGGTTGTCACAGTGTGGGTTAAAACCCATTAGTTTCATATTCACACTGTTTTTAGAAATCAACTCGATGTTCAAAACAATTTGATTCATATTGCCTTTATATAAACCACTGAAAAATTCCAGATTTAATCATCTTAATTTAATCTTCAAAACAGCAAGTATAAAAATAAATTTTGTACTAAAACATAATTTTTCCACCCAACTAATAATTTGTTTATTAAAACTAGCAAATCCTTTATTTTCGACATTGAAAAAGAATCGATTGAACTTCTAATCTCTCTTTTATCCCCAAATTTCCATGATAATTTACTGGTTATAAATCTACATTCACAACACAATACAACTTTGGATTTTCCCATACTCATACTAGCAAAAGAATTCATATAACACATGAATAGGTGAAACTCAACAATTACTAAGTTGGGTACATTTCTAATTTGATGACAACAAGCAATTCTTTGGTTCATCTATGCCACTTCTACACATGAATTCCAAGCATTCAATGTACTTTTCTATTCAAATTCCATAGTGTTAATATCTTTATCAATTATCATGTTTCAACCACACAATTTGCAAGTAATTAATACAGATTTTCACACATCATGCTAATCACATTGCATCATTATTCAATTAAACTAAATAATCATAGAAAGTGCTTCATATGGTATAATTTCATGCAAGCAATTCACATACACAATTACTCACATCATTCTAAGCCATTCAAATACTAACTTTTTAATTAGAGTGGTCTCTTATTAGTATTTTCCATGTATAGTGTTATCAATATACTAGCATGAACCCTATATTAGAAACATGAATTGTTTTACCCACCTTAATGGAGAGAACACAAAAGCAATAAGTCCTAGTAGATGAGAACACCTCCTCCTAGCCAAAGAGTGCACCACTTCCAAGCTCCCAAGCCTAGCCGAATGCTTCTCCAATCCAAACCGAAAGCTTCCCAAGCCCTTAGCCGGCCACTCCAAGCAACCAAAAGAACTACACACTCTCTTATCTTTTATAACTCACAATTATAATACTATTAGCTTTAGAAATTACACTTTGCATATGAAAAATTAGCCATGAGAAAGGGGGTATTTATACTAAAAAATGAGGGGAATGGAGGGCTAAGATCATCTTGGTGGTTGCAAAATGAAAGGCTTAGATTCAAGTAGGAGTTAGGAAAACTACCCACCTCCTTGAAACTACCCCCATGTTCTCCACACCAAAAATTCAACTTTCCCTCCAAAAAGAATGCTACCGGCCAAGCATAGGGAGTGTGCATTGCACGTGTACGTGTAGTGCACGTGCATGCAACTAGGCCAAAATTGTACATTCCAAAATTGTATAAAAAATAATTTTGTTTAAAAAAGTCTTCTACATGACAAGTTTAATTAAAATAAATTAATTCATGGGCTTTCTTTTTGGGCCAAAAATAATTTTATAAAAATAATTAAAATAAAAATGCTTTTGGGCTTTTTAAGAAAGGCTTTTTAATTAAATCAAATAAGGCTTTTAAAGAAGGCTTTTTGTACTAAAATAATTTGAGAAAAATATATTAAATAATTATACACATTATGATAAAATAATCCAAACAAAATATTGCACGTGCACACTACGTGCAAAATAAATAATTTCTCATTTATTGAAAAATCAGGGTATTACACATCGTGTAGACAGCCTGTGAATACTCTCATACCGTAGCTCTGAGGCCATCATACTCGAGTTTTTCTCTTATTTTTGTCACATCTTCACTATGTATCTAGTCCTTAGTTATTTGAATCATGAACAAAATCAATTTTCTAGAGTTAGCCCTTCCACTATACCGGTCTTAACCATTTATATAACATGACCCAAATCTTGGTCTTTTCATTTCAAATCTCATTTCAATAATCTCTTTTTAATGCCGGTATGAGGCTTAGCTACGCTCTAGTTCTCAATTTCGATTCATAATCACAAAAAAATTGAGTTTTCATACTCATATAGTCTTTTTCATAGTTCAAATAAATTTCCATCTCTTTTCTATAATTTAGCTTCGCACATAAGTTCAATTTCAATTTATAACATTCTTATTCAAACAAACAAGTCTCAATAATTCCATTTAATTTCCGTACTATTATTTCTTTTTCTCCTAAATCAAGATCATATTTCATTTATCTTTCAAATGCGTACATTACCCAAATAAAGAACACAATCCATAAACGAATACATTACAAGTTCTTTTTATACAAGATTCTCTTTTATAATTTGGTATAACTCCTTATGGATAAGAATCCCCTTTTTTTATACTTATGCAAATATCAATTATATAGGGTTCTACTCAATTTTTACTTCTCACACTGTTTAATTTAAGTCAAAATAGTGTGCAAATTTTTTTTCATGAAGTCCATATATTTTTATGATAATTATAATATTTTTTCCCGAATTTTGAAAATCAAAAATCACAAAAAAAATATTAAAACCGAAAAAGGGGTTTTAAAATGCCGAGTTCAGTAATCGAACAAGCGACCAAAGCCAAGCCCAATGCTACAGTGCAACGCACTGTGGCGCACATGCTAACCAGAAAGTACAGGGCGCAACCATGTTACGGAAAGGGTTTAAATCCCCATGAAACCATTTTTCGGAATTCGGATTTTCCCAAAAAAATAAAACAAAAAGCCTCTGTTCAGTTTCGAATCCGAGACCAAGACCAGACCCACGCTATAGTAAGTGCACCCAAACGCACCCCTTAACCAAATAGTCCAAGTAGCTAATCCGATATGAGTTGGGTTTTTAGGGGTTTGATTAGAGTTTCGGTTCATTCTAATATTTATAGAAATAATTATTTTCAAATTCGTTTCTTCTCCACTTTCATTCAAAATTTCCAGAATAAAACTTTTATGCATTTCCAATATATCAGTAACTTAAAACTTAATTTTTGACATAAAAAGTGTAATTTTTCTATTTGAATACAATTTTATCTACAATTTCGAAAATGTACATACAAATGTTGTTTCTTTTATAACTTTGCATTCAAATTTCTCGTGGATCTCTTTTATTATTTTATTACTATTAACCAAACATTTCAGTAACAATCATCCCTTTTTCATATTATTAACAAGTGAATTAGCAAAAATCCCCTTTATGCATGGTTATCATTTCGACCAACTAAACATTCAATCATGTCTCCTTAGTTAGCACACTCAATCAATTAAAGCATGGTATCATGGTCAGTTCTAAACAAACAATCACAATTTTCAACTAATTTATATTCTTTTCACATACAATCAACCACTGCATTTTTGTCTCATTTTCACAACATATGGCTAAATTAACTAAGGTTTCTTCTCAATTTTATCAACCATACCCTAGCATGATATCTAATTAGAAGTTTAAGAAAATCACCCACCTTTAATGGAGAGAAAACCAAACAAAACTTCTAGGGATCTTCTATAACGAACAAGTGAAGCCTTCTCCTCCTAGATCGAGCCACCAAAAGCCACCTCCTCCTTGTGCTAGATAGAACCCGAGCCTCCCCTTCTTGTTCCTTGGTGTAGTCCGGCCTCCCCTTGAGTTGAAGAAAAACACACTAGCACTCAATCTTTTAAAGTCACAAACTACTCAATCTTTTGTCTCACTAAATTTCCTCTCTTTCTTTCTATTCTATTATTTTCAAAATTTTGAGTGTGAGAATGAAGAGTGTAGGGAGGGGTATTTATACATATTTTGAGGGTGAATGGAGGGCTAAGATGAGATCAAATGGTTAAGGATCATGGGTCTAGATGAACTAGGGAGTTATAGAAACTACCCATGATGAAGCAACCAACTCCCCACCACTCCCATCTCTCCCACTCTCCCAATCCTATCCGGCCTAGGGTAAAAGTGTGCAATGCACACTCTAGTGCATGCACGTGCCAACTAGTACCCCTCCTTAACAAGTTGTTCATGTGAATAAAATTAATTATTCACTAAACTTGTCTACACTACAAGTTAGATTAATAAAAAGAGAAATTAAGTTAAATGGGCCCACTAATGGGCCAATTAACCATGGGCTCTCCTAATTAAATTAATTAATTTAATAAGAATGGGCTAAAAGAGACAAATAGGTCTAGGATTTAATTAGGCTTTTAAAATAGTCTTTTTGAAAAATAAAGAGAACAAGAAATATTTTTATAAAAGAAATTATACATATGAAATTATATGTGCAAAACACGTAAAATCACAAACTCTACATAAATAGATTTTAGGGTGTTACAGTTGGTAGGGGTGGCATTCGGGCCTAGCAGACCGGCCTGGGTCAAAACTCTACGGATTTTGACCTGGGCCAGCTGGGAGGAGTGGCAGGCTAGGCCTCGACGGGGAAATGTCGGCCCAGACTTGACCCCTGGCCCCTGGCTCGGGGGTCGGGCCAGGGTATATATATATATATTTTTATTATTTTACAAAGACAAAGGATAAAAAAGTTGTTCAGAATTGTTCTAGATAAAAGAGATATTCATAAATTAAATTGTTTTATGAATTACAAAGTTTAATATATAATCAAATAGATTAGTAATATTTCTTACAAATTTTATCAAATTACAATATGAGGAAAACATTTGTATTTAGAGATCAAGATGACCTCTATTTAGATAGAAGAGAAGGCAGTAGACTATCATCGGGTACTTCTACTTAACCTAAATATAGAATCTCATCCTCCTAAATTTCCTAATTATTTACAATACATTATCCAAACTTCATTGTACTAGATTGTTGTTGCTGATTTCTGGTGTAGGTGCAAACATATGAATTTGTGGATTCTTGAGGAAAACAATAAAGCTAACCTGTTGACCTTCACCAGCGTGTTGACTCATTTCTCCCTGCTACTGCGAACCTGCACAAAGTTCGATACACCGGGATGGATCTCGGCGACGAACCCTCCGACGCTCTTTGTCAGTAATCTCAAAGATTATGGAAAGAGCTTTAGGTAGAAAAAGATTGATCACCTTGTCACGATGGGGGGAGAGGGGTATTTATAGTCGCCATAGGAACCAGTTTCGAGATAGGCATAAATCTCTACTTTCGGATATTTATGGATAAGATAGAGAGGTTAGACTCGTTTCATGATAAGAGGTGGTTAAAACAGCCTCTTAGAAATAATCACGAATTTAAGTCCCTCTTTATCCATCCAGTAGGACAGGTCCCTTTTTTGGCTTTTGAGCTTTGAAGAAAGACCCAGTTCCCCATTCAGACCCGTTTATAGGCAGAATTACCGTTTTACCCCTGAGAGCTTTACGATTCGTTTCCGATTTGAATGATTTCGATTTAATCCTATTTTTAGCCATATCACGAGCCCCCCACTCATGCTGCGTTTAACAACCTTTGAGGAGTAGTTTTGTTGTTTTAATGGTGTACGGGATTTTATCGGAGTTCCTCAAGGGGTTTTTGATCTTGCTTGTGGTGTAACGGTGCTAAATGGAGCTTGCAAAGTGCCCAAAATTATTCTCGAAATTTTTTGGATTTTTTTTAATATTTAATTATTTTTCAAAATTTTTATTCAATTTCGCGAAGAGATGATCTATTTTCAGAAAGTATTAATTAGTCGTTCTAATTAATAATTATTTATCCAGAAGCATGAAAATATTTCCCTGAATTTATAATTATTTTTTAGAATTCATAATTAATTTTCTTCAACTTTCAATCATTTTTTACAAATTTTAAATAATTATTTCGAATTATAATTAAAATAAAAGAATTAATCAAACAAATATCGACATGGTGCAATCGGGGGCGTTGATCTCAATAATGGTGTGATTTTAGAAGTGATTTGATGGTGGATCTGTCGCCAGGTGACGTGGCGCAATCTAGACACTCCGATCGTGAGCGCGCATCAAGAGGGGGCTATTTTCCCCTCTCTCGCGTTCGGAGCCACGTTTGCTCGGGGTTTGGGTCCGGGGGACGTGGCTCTATTTGAGCCGTTGGATATCGATCGAGCAGGCCTTTTGAGGAGGTGTTTTTCCCCTACTTTCATGCTCGGAGCCAGGTTTGCTCAAAGTTTGGCTCCGAAGAACGTGGCTCAATCTGGGCCATTAGATTGAGTGCATCTTTCGAGGAAGTGTTTTTCCCCACTTTCACGTTCGGAGCCACGTTTGCTCAGAGTTTGGCTCCGAGGGACTTGGCTCAATCTGAGCCATTGGATTGGGAGCGTCTTTTGAGGAAGTGTTTTTTCCCCACTTTCACGCTCAGAGCTACGTTTGCTCAGAGTTTGACTTTGAGGACGTGTCTCGATCTGAGCCATTGGATTAAGCATGTCTTTCGAGGAAGTGTTTTTTCCCACTTTCATGCTCTGAGCCGCGTTTGCTTAGAGTTTGCTCCGAGGGACGTGGCTCTGAGCCATTGGATTGAGCACGTCTTTCGAGGAAGTGTTTTTCCCCCACTTCCATGCTTGGAGCCACATTTGCTCGGAGTTTGGCTCCGAGGGACGTGGCTCAATCTGGGCTATTGGATTGAGCGCCTCTTTCGAGGAAGTATTTTTTCCACTTTCACGCTCGGAGCCATGTTTGCTCGGAGTTTGGCTTCGAGGGACGTGGCTCAATCTGAGCCATTGGATTAGGAGCATCTTTTGAGGAAGTGTTTTTTCCTGACTTTCACGCTCGGAGCCACGTTTGCTCGGAGTTTGGCTCCGAAGGACGTGGCTCAATCTGAGCCATTGGATTGAGCACGTCTTTCAAGGAAGTGTTTTTCCCCACTTTCATGCTCGGAGCCACGTTTAATCAGAGTTTGGCTCCGAGGGACATGGCTCAGTCGGGCCATTGGATTGAGCGCGTCTTTCGAGGAAGTGTTTTTTCCCACATTCATGCTTAAAGCCACGTTTTCTCGGAGTTTGGCTCCGAGGTATGTGGCTCAATCTGAGCCATTGGATTGGGAGTGTCTTTCGAGGAAGTGTTTTTTCCCCCACTTTCATGCTCGTAGCCACGTTTGCTCGAAGTTTGGCTCCGAGGGACATGGCTCAATCTAGGCAATTAGATTGAGCGCGTCTTTCGAGGAAGTGTTTTTTCCCCACTTTCACGCTCGGAGCCACGTTTGCTCGGAGTTTGGCTCCGAGGGACGTGGCTCAATCTGAGCCATTGGATTCAGCACGTCTTTTGAGGAAGTGTTTTTCCCCACTTTCATGCTCGAAGCCACGTTTGCTCGGAGTTTGGCTCCGAGGGACGTGGCAAGATCAGGGCCGTTGAATCTCGATCAGGCATAAATATTGAGACAAAGTTTTCCCCAATTTCACGTTCAGAGCCACGTTTGCTCGGAGTTTGGCTCCAAGGGACATGGCAAGATCAGGGCTGTTGAATCTCAATCAGGCGAGAGTATTGAGACGATTGACTGATCAGCAAGTTTGTGGCGTCGTTTGAAATTTTGCCTTTACGTCTTCTGTCTCTTTGTATTCAGGGCTTCTTGGGCTTTTCATCGTTCTTGGGGGCCCAAATGCCTCAGAAGCCCAAGCAGCACCCCTCAATTACTATAAGTCTTCACCCCCACCCCATTTTCTCATTCTTCACTTTCACTCTTTGAGAATCTGTTTTCACTCTTGGGTGGCTCAACTAGTGGTCGTGGCCAAGCGCTTGTTTTTCCGGTGAAGTATTCCGACCGTCGCTGTCACATCAAGGTAAATATATATTCTTTTTTATATACTCCACGAGATGTCTAGGGTTTCTTCGGGGAGTGAGACCTCCACCTCGGATCACAAAGGTGATCAGCCTCTGGCAATACCTGCAAAGGTGGACAAGGGAAAGGGGGTGGTAGTAATAGTTAGCTCCTTAACGATCGTGGAGAAGGAGAGACGAGGAGGGGCATTAGGTAGGCTCTCAGGACCTTTATCAAATCTCAGCAAGGTTCGAGAATATTCTGACGATCTCCTGGCCAAGGTAGTGTACGGGAAACCGGCCTCATACGATAAGAGCAAGCCAAGGGAACACTCCGAAGTCGATGACATCCCTACCATGTTGACGGAGAGGGATTTAGCGCAGATTCAAAATAGCTTCTTGATACCGAAGGATTTCAGCCTTCTTCTCCCAGGCCCTGGTGTTCGAGCCTGCACACCTAGCTCCCCTGACACATGCACCTTTCCTTTCGATGCCTTCTACTCCAGCCTCCCTCTGCCTCTTCCCTCGTTCGTAACCGAGGTGCTGCAGTGGTACGGGTTGAGCCCCATTCAATATATGCCGAACATGTGGAGGCATGTGAACAGCTTTGTGGTCCAGTGCCGAGAGATAGGGGTCGCTCCTCACCTCATCGTACTCCGAAGGCTCTACTGTATTCATCGGAAAAGCAAGGTTGAGTACCGATACTATTTGTCGACGTGCCGTAGTGTGAAGTTGATAAACAACCCCGACTCCATCAAATTTTAGAAGGAGAAGTACTTCTTAATCCGAGACACCGAGCCGTGGAATATTCCCACAAGGTGGAGGGAGAAGGTGCCGAAGTGGGCAAAGGCCGAGCCGGCATTGACACCGGTGGAAGATGAGGCCGTGTCTAAACTCCTCGCTTGTGAGCCCCTGGGTTGGAAGGAGTTAATCGAAGAGGTCCTCTTCGATGGGGGTCTCAATCCGATCGACCCTAGTACGCCTCGTATTTTTTCTTTGTTTTTCCTTAGCTTTTTTCTAATTTTCCCTCATGTCTATTTCCCCCTCCCCTTCTTTTCTTGCAGAGACTCCGGATATGGACTTAAGGGCAATACTTTTAGGTCGGTTGGCGGTGGCCAACAAGGCCCTCGATAGGAAGAAGAGAAAGAGGACGACCTCAGGGCCACCGTCTACCAAAGTCGTGAAGGCCCTGGTGGTTAATGTGGAATCCGAATCACCTACCCCATCTACCTCATCTGCTCGGGCTGCTGAGGGAACTTCTATCGAGCAAGTGCTAGCACTCGAAGCTCCCCCTCTAACAGTGGCTGCAGAGGCAATTCTAACCGAAGAGCATAAGAAGCTCTTTGTCCCTGATTGGAGTGTGATGAGGCACGAAAGTTTTCTTTGGGACGCTGTGAGCTGCATGCAATCGGTTCGGCATCTGCCAACCCCGAAGGATCGCACCACATTGAAGGCAGGGATGGTCGGCGACGATGGCCTAGAGATCGCCAAGGCGACCATGACGGTGAGTTAAGTCTCCCAGTCTTCTTCCTTTTAGGTTCTCACGTGTCTAAACGTGATTCTTTCTCCTGTTGACGCAGATCACTTGCCACTTCATTCATATGATGAAGTAGTTCGCCGAGCAAGAAAAAAGAGCTCAAGGCAACGAGCGATAGAGATAGGCCAGAGCACGCCAAAGCCATGAAAATGTATGAGGTGGAGAAGAGGTTGACCGAGTCTCAGGCATCTCAGATCCAGCTCCTCGAGACTGCCTTGGCAGCGGCGAATGAGCAGATCTCTTTGGAGAAAGAGAGGGCAGACAAAGAGGCGGAGAGAGCTGTCCAAGAGAGGGAGACGACCGCGAAGGCCATTGAGGACGCGGCGAAGGAGAGGGAGGCCACAGTTGAAGGAGCGGCGGAGGCAATTCGAGCTGAAGCGACATTGCACATGCGCACGAACATGGAGCAGTCCTATGCTCGGGTACTGAAGCACGTGGAGGCGCGTGTCCCCTATTTTGACAGCTCAGGGTACTGCCTCTATGATCTCCTCGAAGGCGAAACTGCTCCGGAAACCGAGGAGGTCGTCGAAGTGGAGGAAGAAGAAGAAGAGGACAAGGGGGAGGATGCTACCGAGGACCCCTGTGCCACCGAGGAGGACGGGTGTGGGATCACAGCGCCTGCGGAGGTGCCTGCGAAGGTGGTCTCCTGATCCCTTAATGTCTTGTGTCGATGTTTCTTTTTCTTTTTTAGTTTCTCTTCGTTTTGGATGCCTAATAGCGGACCGGCCACCGCTTCTTGTACCCCTTCTCCTTGATTAAATTAAATGAAGGTTTTCTTTTAATCATCTGTTGTGAAATCTTGAAATAATTATGTGTTTGTTTGATTTCGAATCGCTTCGTAGTAGTTCCACTTAGTCATAGTACCATTATGTGGCCTCTCAATCTTAATAATTTACGCATTTTCTTTTGGTCGACTTCTCAGGTCGGTGAACCGCTACGTCTCCGTTCTGAGCTGGGAATTGTTAAGTTGGGGCTAGCTCAGTCTCAAGAGTTACTCTATAGAGCAGAAGGGGAGGTGGTTCATTTGAGAGCGACCCTGGCTCGTCGAAACTTTGAACTGAGTTGTCTTGAAGAGAGAACTCATGAAGTGGCATCCGAAGGCGAGGAGTCATGCACCTCAATGGTTGTCAGCCAAGGCTTGAGACTCAAATTTCTCCGTCACTCCTTCAAGGTGAGATCCAAGAGAGAGGAATTAAATAACGTGGTGCTCGAGAAGAGTCTGGAGGTGGCACACCTTCAGAGGACTATCTCCGAGGCTTCTCGTGGGGGCAGCTCGAGCCGAATGCCTTGCCTGAAGGTCAAAGTGATGGACGACTCGCTGAAGGAACGAATCATGAAGCTAGAGGCGGAGAACCTTTGTCGGCGAAAGATTTCCAAGGAGAGTAACGTCAGAAGCACTTCCTGCCCTTGGGGTGAGTATGCCCAAGGAAGGTCATTTCATGAGTTGGCGATTCGTCGCCCCCTGTCTTGAGACATCCTGGGGACGCGCAAAGCAAAATGGCTAGCTCATCGAGCGAAAAATCTTTCAAGGCAACTGTTAGACTCCCAGGTGCCGACGACGCTACTCGGCTCGCCAGCTTGGAGACTTCTACGGAAATGAGGTGACAGCAACACAGCACTCGCTGAACCCGCATATCGCTTAATAGGAGCATCCCATTCCCTAGGGGCTAGGGCGTAATTTTGTAATCTTGTAGTCTTCATTTCAAATGAGTTGCATCTCAAATCTTAATGAAATAATGTAAGTCTTTGGTCTGGAATTAGACTTGTACTTCAAATTTTGATGAAATAATATACCCATTTTTTGAGTTCCTTGTGAGAATTTGTGTTTCGCTAATGTTCGCAAAAGTATCAACGGTTGTAGGAGCAATTCCGAATGGTGAGCTACTTTGTACTCGCTCGTTCGCGAGTAGCAAAAGCGGCATCAAACCAAGTGTTGGACTCCGAACTTGTCGTTTAGAGAGTATCAACAGTTGTAGGAGCAAATCCGAATGGTGAGTTACTTTGTACTTGCTCGTTCGCGAGTAGCAAAAGCGGCATCGAACCAAGTGTTGGACTCCGAACTTGTCATTTAGAGAGTATCAATAGTTGAAGGAGCAATTCCGAATGGTGAGTTACTTTGTACTCGCTCGTTCGCGAGTAGCAAAAGCGGCATCGAACCAAGTGTTGGACTCCAACTTATCATTTAGAGAGTATCAATAGTTGTAGGAGCAATTCCGAATGGTGAGTTACTTTGTACTCGCTCGTTCGCGAGTAGCAAAAGCGGCATCGAACCAAGCATTGCACTTTGAACTTGTTGTTTATTGAATTTTTTGTAAGCCCGGAGGTAGTACAACCAGAATAGAATAAAGAATTTCAAGGGGAGTAGATCACTTTTATTGAAAACAACTAAGCGGCTGCTTCTAAGTTGCGTGCCATTATTATACTTAATAAAGAAAAGAAACAAACATTAAAATGCTTTAAGGAGAAACGCTCTAGGAGAAGTTGCTTGGAGCGGTGTTTAAACACCTCTTGGTACTTCAGCAAGTGCTCTGCGTTCCATGTCCTCAGCACCCTCCTGCTCCCTGGATCTTCAAGTTGATAAGCGCCAGGGCAGACAACTTTGGAGATCCTGTATGGTCCTTCCCAGTTGGGTGCCAACTTTTCTTTCTTGCTGGGGAAAGAAATTAATAGCTTTCTGCCAATAAAATCCAATCCTTTTCTTAACTTAGCTCTAACTGCAAAAATGTTCATTTCTTCTTTCTTTCCAACAAAACAACATGTAAAATTTAGGGATTTTTGTATCAATCTTACTAACAATAAGCATGTATGATTCGTTAATCAATCTACTTTCATAACAAGGAGATTTTCTCATAGTTCACATCATATAAACCACACATTTATTCACATTGCATTTTTCCACATTTATGAATAACTCAACATAAAGATTCACAAATTCTTAATTAGCAAATGAGCATATTATCAAATCATCACCACAATATTTCTATTCATATCATTCAAACAATTTACTACTTGTAGGGCGGACTCTCTTATTGTAGGATTGCTCGATCCTACGTCGATAGATTTCTTGTCAAATGGAGGATCTCTTACGGATCTCATCGATGAGGTCCAAGTTGCCACAAGCTCGTTCGCATTTTGCTCTTCATTGTAAGCAATTAGGCGGGGGGACGGTAGACTCACCTCTAGAGGGATAATGGCTTCGGAGCCGTAAGTGAGGTTGAAGGGAGATTCTCCCGTGGGTGTCCTTTTCATAGTACGATAGCTCCAAAGCACGTTAGGGAGCTACTCTACCCATAACCCTTTAGCCGACCTACTCAGTTTCTTTTTCAAGCCGGAGAGAATTTGCAGATTGGCGTTCTCTACCTGACCGTTGGACTGGGGGTGGGAGTCCGAGGAGAATCATTGTTGAATGTCCAGGTATGCATAAAAAGTGTGGAAGGATGCCCTCGTAAACTGAGTTCCATTGTTCGTTATCAAGATTCGGGGCACGCCAAATTTGCAGACAATGTTTTTCCAAAAGAAGCATTGCACACTATTCTCTGTGATCGTTGCTAGGGGCTGGACTTCGATCCATTTAAAGAAATAGTCGATCGCCACAACAAGGAACTTTAGCTAGCCCGGTGCTGGAGGAAAAGGCCCGAGCAGGTCCATTCTTCACATTGCAAATGAGGTAGGACTGGACAGAGAGGAGAGCTAAGCTTGCGGTAGGCGGCGAATTGTTGAAATTTTTTGACACAGGCAGCATTGGCGAACGTGTTGTTCGGCATCACGGAGGAGAGTGGGCCAAAAGTATCCATAATTCAAGATTTTGCGAGATAGGGACCTTGCTCCCAAGTGCACGCCACACATTCCTTCATGGACCACCTTCAAAGCATACTGGGCTTCCTCTGGGGAGAGATATCTCAAGTAGGGTCTGTCGTCTACTTGAGTGTAGGAGCATTTGTACATAACTCCCTCGATGAGAGTGTATTGTTCGGCTCTGGTTCGGATCGTTCGAGCCTCTTTAGGGTCTATGGGAAGGATCCTGTTTTTAAGGAACTCGAGCAGGGGCCTCATCCAGTTCTCTCCAAGTTCGAAGGGCAGCGTTTGCATAGGCTCAGGATCTTCCTCTTTGATGTTGGGCCTCAGGAGGACTTTTATTAAGACAGTCTGCTCGAGCCCTTGGAGGGAGGAGGAGACTAGCTTCGAGAGGGCATACGCCTGTGCATTCTTTTCTGGAAGGATTTGCTGGAGTTGTGCATTCTCAAAAGTGGTCATCAGTTCTTTGACGTTGGCCAAGCACTTGGCCATGCGACCGTTTCGCGCTTCGTATTCCCCTGATACCTGGTTCACCACCAGCTGCGAGTCGCTAAATATCTTGACATGCTTTGCCCCAGCCTTGCAAGCCATGCACAGGCCGGTTATAAGGGCTTCATACTCAGCCTCGTTGTTGGATGACCTAAAGTTGATATAGAGTGAGTATTGGAGGATGAAATCATCTGGGCCTGCCAGGATGACTCCTGCTCCACTCCCATCAGCATACGAGGACCCATCAACATACACAGTCCAGAACTGGGGTTCCTTTATCGCTTTGCTGGCATCGGGAATTGTGCTCTCTACTATGAATTCTGCTAGGGCTTGAGCCTTGATAGTGGTTCGAGGCTGATAGTTGATTTCATGCTGGCTCAGCTTGATGGACCACTTCATGAGTCGCCCCGAGGTCTCGAGCTTGTGGAGGCCTTGTTTGAGCAGCTGGTCGGTAAGAACGACCACCGAGTGAGACTGGAAGTAGGGGCGGAGCTTTCAGACCGTCATGACCAAGGCATAGGCTATCTTCTCTAGCTTCGAATAACGGAGTTCAGCATCCCTAAGTAATTTACTCACGTAGTAGATAAGCCTCTGCGTCTTGTCGTCTTCTCTTACTAAAAAAACACTGAGGGTCTGCTCTGAAGTGGGGAGGTATAAGTAGAGGACTTCCCCAGATTTTGGTTTGCTCAAGAGCAGGGGGTTGACTAAGTAGGCCTTGAGCTGATCAAAGGACTTTTGTTGCTGCTGCCCCCACTCAAAGCTTTTTACCCCCCTGAGGGCCTTGAAGAACAGGAGGCACTTTTCTCCGGATTTGGAGAGAAAACGCCCTATTGCCGCGAGGCGCCCGGTGAGTCTCTGCACATCTAAAACACTGGAGGGGCGAGCCATGTTGAGTATGACCTGGATCTTCTTGGGGTTGGCCTCTATGCCCCTTTGGCTGACCATGAACCCCAAGAATTTGCTGGATAAGATGCCGAACGCACACTTTTTCGGGTTCAGTCTTATATTGTATCTCCTCAACACGTTAAAAGCTTCTTGGAGATCATAGACATGATCCGATTTTCTGACGGTCTTCACCAACATGTCATTTACATAGACTTCCATGTTCCTCCCAATCTGTTCCTTGAAGACCTTGTTAACAAGGCATTGATAGGTGGCACCGGCGATCTTAAGCCCGAAGGGCATGACCTGGTAGTAATATAGGCCCTGATCGGTGACGAAGAAGGTTTTCAGAATGTCGTGAGGGAACATTCTTATCTGATTGTACCTAGAGAATGCATCCATGAAGCTTAAGAGTTCGTAGCCTGAGGTTGCATCAATCAGGGCGTTAATGCCGAAAGCGGGAATGGATTTTTGGGGCAGGCTTTGTTTAGATCCGTGAAGTCAATGCAGATCCTCCAGCTCCCGTTGGCTTTCTTGACCATCACGACATTGGACAACCATTCCGGATAGTTGACCTCCTGTATGAATTGAGCTTTAAGAAGTTTCTCAACCTCCTCCTTGATAGCCTGCTGGCGCTCGGGGGCGAATTTGCATCGCTTTTGCTGAACAGGTCTGCCCCCCAAAGCAACACTAAGGTGATGCATGAGGAGCTCCTCGGAGATTCTCGGCATGTCAGTAGCAGTCAAGGCAAAGAAGTCTCGATTTCCCCTTATACACTGGATAATGTCAGAGCGAACGAGAGGTGGAAGGACATTGCTAATCTGGAATTTCTGGGTTGGATCTCCTTCTGAGAAGGCCACCTCTTCCAGATCATCGACTGGCTCCAATATAGGCAGGCTACTCTCTTAGGGAAGTTCAAGAGCTTTGAGGGAAAGGACCGGTCCTCCCACCGAGGTCATGTAGCATTTGCGAGCCGCCTCCTGGCTCCTTCTGACTTCTCTCACGCCCGCTGTGGTAGGAAATTTCATCTTTATGTGGTAGGCCGAGGGTATGGCCTGGAGAGCAGCTAGGCCTGGTCGGCCTAAGATGACGTTGTAGGTGGCTTTCACATCCACCACCATGAAGTCCATCGGCTCGGTTCGGGTGGTTGGAGTTTTGCCAGTGGTTATGTCGAGGGTTATGATGCCCTCGATCGTCACTGGCACTCTGGTGAAATCGTGGAGGGTAGAGTCGGCAGGCTTCAGTCGATCCCTGGATAGCTTGAGCCCCTGGAAGTCTCTAGAAAAAGAATGTTGACCGAACTTCTGTTGTCGACTAGGACCCAACGCACGTCAAAGTTGGCTATGTGGAGGTTTATTACCAACGCATCACAATGGGGGGTTCGGACGCCCTCTAGATCTCTATCTGAAAAGTTGATCGGGATCCCAAGTCCTCTGGGGGAGGATGTTTTTGCACAGAATTTACTTCCCGGACGAAGGCTTTTCGGAAGGAGTTGGAATCTCCCCATATTGGGTTTTCGTGGATGAGATGCAGGGAGTCTGGGGTCTTCGCGTGCTGCTCGGGTCGTTTATTAGCCCTCCTGGGGGGTGGAGGAGGATCTGCCATGTCCTTTCTCACGAACCTGGAGCGTTGCCCTCTCTGAATAAGAGTCTCGATCTCGTCTTTTAGGGCCCGACAATCATCCGTGTCATGGCTGTGGTCCATATGGAAGTGGCACCACTTGTCCCTGTTTCTCTTTTTGCCCGGAGTGTTCATCTTTGGAGGCGGTGGGAGAAGACCCTCCTTCCTAACCTCTATCAGGATGGCTGAGATGCTAGCGTTGAGCAGAGTGAACTTCTCAAAGCGGGGGGGAGGGCGACGCTGGCCTCCGTTGTCTTTCTTGAGTTTCTTAGCTCCTTCTTCTTCAGCGCTCCTCCGTTAGTTCATGGAGGACGATCCCTCAAGAGCGGGGTGGGAGAGAGCTTATTCCGCTCGGATGTATATATCTCACTCCTGAGCAGGAGTTCTGAGAAATCTCGAGGAGGTTTCTTGGCAATGGACGCTCTGAGGCTGTCGTTAGCGATATTGGTTAGAAGGCAGCAGAGGCCACCACGAACTGGTCCAGGGAGGCGATGGATCTGGACTCCACGGTTGTAACCCCTATTTCCGTTAATATGTATTTTTTTCAAATATTTTTCCCGTATTTTAAATTCTTAACTATTCTCTTTTAATTGATTATATTATTCAAACTATTTTCTGAAGCCCAATATTTGATTATTCAATTATTTTAATATTTAAAATGTTTTGGAGCCCAATCTCATAATTGATTTATCAAATGATTTTAAACCCAAGCCCAATTGTTTAATTTAAGCCCAAACCTATAAATAATTTATTATATTGTTTTGAGCCCATAAACCAAGCCAAATCCAACCCAGTACTCAAATACAAATTCTATAGGCTCCATCCTATATGATTTTATTCATATTCCCACAATATTAATCTACCCATTCACAACCCCCTCACATTTCCCCTTCTTCACATTCTCTAACTCCATTCCCCCCCCCTTATAATTGCCCCCACTTTCTCACCCATTACTCTAGTCTTTATTGATTATATTTTATTTATATAAAACACCCATAACCCCCCTCTCAATAACTACCCCATTACTTTATACATTTATTATTTTTATTATAAATTCCCCCCCCCCCCCAAGTTCACACTACATGTTCCACATTGCACGTATCTTGATACAAGATATACTTGACATATTTTTCCGAGTACGTGACCTATAAAATTCACCACTAGGCCTAAACGTAACTGATTGTATGTAGAAACCATGTAGTAAAAGGATGGATGCATGAAGTGCTACCTAGATAGATTAATAAAAGATATAAGATTAACACGTACACTTGCATGATCCAAATACATATTACATGTTCTTGTTTACTTGTTTACTTGAATACTCGTTTACATGCCACTTGTTTTATGCATGTCTTGTTCATGATCCTGTACATGTTGTAATTATCCTAGTACATGATTCATGACTCCATGATCTTTTTCCTGCTTCTTGCTTTGTTTTTGTATTTGTTCCGTTAGCTTGTACCACTTGCGGCCCGTGACTTGCATTAACGGGTATCTTCTTGTTTATTCTTTTTGTAATAATGTACTTGCAGGCCCGAATGGAGAATTACCCGAAGGTGTTGCTGAACAAGTGTTTTAAGTCTTGTTAATTATCATGTTATCTTTAGTTCATGTCTTGTTTTATTTCATGCTAATCTCTATTGTAATCCGGGCATGTTTAACCCGCAACTATGTTTTTAACTCCAGTTGTTGGTTATGTTATGGACTATGTCATATACTTTTTTTATCCTATTGTGATTTTACATGCATGTATGGTTTATTTTGCTATCTTGTTGTTGAGTTACCTGTACAGCTTATGAATGGTGTATTCGCATCATTCTGTAACTCCTGTTCCCCGTATTTGTATATTTGTATTTTTATACATTATTTTTTTTTCTCTTAATTGTATTCTTCTATCTATTTGAAATCCCGTATTTTATTTTAGTTCGAATAAAATCATTATTTTGTCTCAACTCAATTTGTGGGTCCTTTTATCAAATTCGATTGTGTGCCATCTTGTACCGTTCTTCATGAGAAATGACAAATTCTTCTCATTTATCTCTCTAATCCCCATTTTATTGCATTTTGAGCATTTCTCCTGTTGGGCTCTTTTTGAAACGGGTCCCCTAAACCCCAAAACCCAATACCCACAAACCCTAGTATTTAAACCCCTAACCCTAATCCCTAACCCTAATCACTACTGTTATACCCTAAACCCAGCCGCTAATCTCCTTCACCGTTTTCCTTCGTCTCCATCTTTTGCGCAACCAACCCATCGCCCATTCTCCGATCGCTTCGCCCAACCGCTCCCTCACCGTCATCCTCGTCGACTCCCGCTCCTCGTCTACACCTCCGCTTCATCACCACCACCACAGAGCCTCCATCGCCGTCGTCCCCAACTCCGAAACCCATCCAAACTCGCCTGCACCCAAACTCGTCGCCTCCCTCACCTTCGCTCTTGACCTCCGACAAGATCCCCGCCTCTTCACCATCTCCAGCACACCCCCCTCGACCTCCTCTCCTCCTCCGTCGCTTCGCCAACACCCTCGCATCGCCGAACAACTCCCCCGTACACCTCCCCTGTTTCGAACCCACGAACAGAGGAGCACGCCGCCACCGTCGCCTCCCGTCGCACTCGAGCCTTCGCCGCCGCTCGTCGCACCGCAGTCGCCGCCGTCGAAGAACCCTCGCCGTCGCTATCTCGCTCGCGCGCTGTTTCGTCGAAGGAATGAACGAAGAAGAGAACGATCGAAGAAGAAGAGGGGAAAAGGCGGGGACGATTTCCAGCCGTTGGATCGCGCCAGATCCGTGCGATCTGATCGCTGTTCGGTGTTCGTGCCGCATGGGATCCAGATCCGCTGATTCCTGTTCCGGCGGAGATCCGCTGCGGAGGAGCCACCTGATTCGTTGCGCTCGCTGTTCCCTGTTCGTGCCGCACGAGATCCAGTCTCCGCTGTTCCCTGTTCGTCTCAGATCCGCTGTGCAGAAAGCGATCTGATTGGTCAGTTCGCTGTTTCGTGTTTCGCCCACACCGGATCCCAGACCGCTGCACCCTGTTCTGGCCTCAGATCCGCTGCTTCCCAGCGATCTGATTCGCCTGTTTCGGTGTTTCCTGTTCTACCCGCAGCGGATCCGAGCTTGCTGAACGCTGTTTTGGGCCGATCGTGTGTGCAAGGAAAGCTCGATCTTCGATCAATTTTTGGGCGCGCATTTCGAGGACATTTCCGGGGATTTTTCTACTCTATTTGCTTCAACAAGCGGAGATTTCAACCGTCGATTTAAGGCAAGTAACCTTGTACATCTTATTGTCCTAGTACAAGTCTCCTTGAAATACCACATGTAGTTAGTCTGTGACTCTCCTTGAATATCGTAGTAAATCAATTTGAACCTTCAAACTCACCAATCTAAGAGTCACAAAATTTCATCGTATTAAATTATAATTCAATTGGACTCTTTTATCCCCTCGAACTTGCGAATCACATGGACATATGAATTAAGGACCCCTAGTAATTGTAGACGCATATAAATTTAGTGTTTTGGCAATTTGTGATTATTATGACCTGAAAAATATTATTATTCGCTGTTGATTCCCATTACCATGTATTTGTGCCACATAATGATTTTAGACACCAGATTACATAATTCTATGAAATCTACATTAGTGAATTATTTCCCTATGTTGCTGTCTGGATTTTCTTTTGAGGTTTCGACCCTTTTAACATTGGAATTTGGGCCCGAGGCCTGAATACAAAACGTAGATCAGGATGTGTAGATGTCGATAGACTCCAGAATGATTGAATTTGGAGTTACGGTTTAGGAGATATGGCTGTTATACTGCAGCTGTGTCAGTAGGCGCAGTTCTGTAAAAACTGCTGTATATGTTTTCTTTACAAATTATTTTAGCTGTGCAAACAGCGAGTGTTTGACCCCAAATTTTATATGTAGTTGCTGGACACCCTATAGGACATCTCCAATTTTTCTTAGAATTAATTTATATTATTTCAACCCTGTTTCACATGTATAAATACAAGAACACAAAATCTGCCTGAACAAAAGTGACAAGCCGGGGGTTATGGGAAAGACTATAGAGTGGACAACATAGGTAAGTGTACTCGGAAGGGGGCCCGTGTTTCCCAAGTTGTATGTTAAATGGAACTAAGTGCCACGTAGAACTAAGTGCCACGTCATGGGTGACGGGGGCCACCTCTAGAGCCTACGGGGGCCACCTCTAGAGCCCATTGTATGTTTACATGATGTATGTTTGAAATCACCTGGAACTAAGTGCCACGTAGAACTAAGTGCCACGTCATGGGTGACGGGGGCCACCTCTAGAGCCTACGGGGGCCACCTCTAGAGCCCATGGTTGATCACCTGCTAGTTTGATGCCTGAGTACACCGCCCTATAGACTCCATTACTAGGTCTAAGCGCAATTGATTTGACTGTAGCAACCATGTAGTATAATGGATGCATGTCGTGCTACCTAGATAGTAATAATTACAAGACTTGAACTTGACACCTGTCACTTGATACCTGATGATATGATACATGAAACATGACACCTGAGACTTAAAGCCTGGAACTTGATATTTGGACTTGACATTTGAGACCTGACATTCAAAACAACATATGACACTAGACTTGAGGTTGTCGCTTGATTTTAATTACCTTTATAGGTGTACCTGACATGTGATTCACCACTAGCAGTTGTTATCCAATCTAGTCATTATGATGTTCCCTCTTGCTAGCTAGTCTTTGAATTTACCACTACTTCTTATAACCTTGCTTATTCTTGATTCCAAATCTTGTTTTCCCCTTTCTTGTACTTGCTTTTACTATTTGTGGCCCTAACTTGCACTAAGGGCATTTTCTCTTGTTTCCCCTTCGTTTTCCTGTTTATATTTATTAAGCAGACTTGGGAGACAAGTTATCTGCTGGAATTGGCGAGCAGACATTTCAGGTTTTGCTTGGAGCAAGGACCTGTTGCTTTTCTTAAGGTACTTATTTCTTCTGTTGTTTAAGACTTGTTTCCGAGTTTATACTTGATCCAGACATGTGAACTATTTGAACATTATTATTTGTTTAAATTGTTTTCTGCTGCTTAATAAGTTATTCATGCATGCTTGGATATATACAAATCTGGTTATATTCTTGTTATGATGCTGAGTCGATCCTACAGCTTATGGATGATGTAAAAATCATTCGCTGGGCTTCGTCACGTGCTCGATTCCATATTTTTGGGAAGCGGGGCGTGACAAGGTTTTTAGTGGTATCAGAGCCAGGTTTGGCTAATGTGTTAGTTTGACTAATACATTAGACAGGCTTGACTCAGTCAGGATTAACTCAACATTAAACAGGCCATGCAACCACATGAATAATTTAATAGTCAACTCCATCTGGATACAAGTCTTATCCCATCCATTTTGATCTATTCCTTGATTCATTGCTTCCTTCCATTTCTTACAGTCATCCCGATTTATTGATTCCTTATTGGGTACAAATTTATTCTTCCGTACCCATATTCTTTTGATTCTGATGCAAGTGATCTTTTATCTTCTGCTTGCCTCGTTGATCCCTTCTTATTTCAACTCGTGTGTCGTTCACTGTTTTCCCTGCCTTGTATTCATTTTCATTTGTTGATTCATATTGAATATCATGTTAGTTATTTCCTCCCTGCTATATTCTCCTCAATTTCGATTTTGGCCTCGTACTTCTTCCTTCGTATTCAATTTCTTAATTTTCTTTCGTCCCTTGTAGTTGTCATTTTCTTTAACTCTTTATTGGGCATTGATTCATTTTTCTCCTACCTATTTTTCCTCTTTATATTTATTTATTTATTTAATTATTTATATATATATTTTCCCCGAATACTTTCTATATTTGATTATTAATTATTATATTTATTTTCGATCTTCTATAAAGATGTTTCTCAACAAGGATTTTGTTATTTCGAACGATGATGTATTTTAACTCACTTTTCATTTTCAATCGACTATATATTTCTACTGAATTATTATTATATAAGGCAAATTCTTATTTCGTTGTATAATGCTATTTTTACTACCATTAGTATCATTGCTGTTATTTTCACTATCATTACTAGTATTATTATTATTGTTACTACTATTGATATTCTTATTGTTGTTTTCATTATTTATTTATTATCGTTAATATTAAATTACTTCCACAAAAATGTTGGGCTCAAACTATATCTTGTCTTACATTATTACTTTTACTAGTGTTGTTAATATTTTAATATTAATGTTAATATTATTATTATTGTTAGCATTCTTTTTGCAATTACTATTATTATTATTGTCATGATCATTGTTATTCTTATTGTTATTAATATGGACTTTTATATTATTATTGTTATTGGTACTATTATTTTCTTTCGTTACTACTATTATTATTATTAATTTATTTTGAGCCTGAGCATGCTCAATTTTATATACATTTCACCATTTCGCTGCAACCTAATGTCGAGATGGCAAATATGCAACTCGATGTCAATGGAGGCAAATTGCAACTAGATATCGGCGAGGCAAAATGTGCAGCCGAATATTTGGATGGCAATTTGAAACCTGATGTCGTGAAGGCAAATATGCAACTTGATGTTAGGGAGGCAAGATTTTCTACCTATTGTTAATTGATATTTCGAGACTCGTTACTTATATAAATGAAACTGATGGTAAGAGAATACTTTCGTTATTATTGGTATTATTAATATTACTGTCATTTCAATTGATGTTATTATTATCGTTTTCATCATCTTTATTACTGTTATTATTTTTATTATTATTACTGTTGCTTTATTGATATTATTGTTATTTTGATATTGTCATATTATTATTATCATTGTGGATATTATTTTTAATGCTATTATTATTATTATTGCATTATTTTCATGAATGTGTTGAATTCTATTTTGTCATGTATGTATTATCGTTATTATTAGTATTGTTGATATTTTTATTTCATCGTATTATTATTACCTGTATGATTATGACGATTTTTATTTCTGTTATTATTATTGTTATTATTATTATTTTGTTACTAATATTGCTAATTTTGTCATTATCATTGTTATTATTAGTTTTTATTGTCATTATTATTTTCTATTACTATTGATATTATTATCATGGATATTGTTACTATTGTTATTCCTGTTAAAGTCATTAGTTTTGACGTATACTATATATTTTGATTATTTGAATTGAAGCTCAATTTTATATTCTGTGCATCTTTGTTTATATCTATCCTGAACCCATACTCTCTTTGATCTTGGTGTCTCATTCCTTTCTTCCTGCTCGGATCGTCGTTTGGTGTCACGTGGTCTACAACGACATGTCTGGAGCTTGGAACGCCACCATCAGAGTGGCGCAGCGGATGCATGGCCGGCCCATGACCCACAGGACCCAGGATCATGTTGTTGCTTCTCCTTTCTTGTATTGTGTTTTGTTCCATTCCTTGCACCATTTGCTGTCCCCTATCTCTTGCTTTTGTTCTCATCCATTGACTCATTGCGTGGTGCATCTTTCCCTTGTCGCTGCCTTCTTCGATTCCAGCTCTTTCTATTCGTTCACCTCCTTGCCTCGTTATCTTGCAAGTCTGTGGTGTTCAGTGTTCTTCTTCGTTTTTGATACCGGTTATTTCCGTCTTGCTTTCCCTCCTGCCATCATGTACACATTCATTATTGGATTCAATTCTTTCCTCTCTTCCATCTCCTAGGTTTCAGTTCTGCCTACTCCTTCATCGTATTTATTATCTTGTGTTATTTGGATCCTTTAGATACTGTTATTCCCTTTCATGCCATCCATTTGACCTCGTTGTTATCCACTCCCTTCTTATTTTGGTGTTACCACCAAGTTGACTTTTTCTTTGGATCCCTTGTTTGTTACCCTCCCCTAAATTGCTTTTACCCTGTCCTATGTACCGCCTAAGCAAATTTCGAGGACGAAATTTTTCTGTAAGGTGGGTAGGATTTGTAACTCCTGTTCCCCGTATTTGTATATTTGTATTTTTATACATTATTTTTTTTTCTCTTAATTGTATTCTTCTATCTATTTGAAATCCCGTATTTTATTTTAGTTCGAATAAAATCATTATTTTGTCTCAACTCAATTTGTGGGTCCTTTTATCAAATTCGATTGTGTGCCATCTTGTACCGTTCTTCATGAGAAATGACAAATTCTTCTCATTTATCTCTCTAATCCCCATTTTATTGCATTTTGAGCATTTCTCCTGTTGGGCTCTTTTTGAAACGGGTCCCCTAAACCCCAAAACCCAATACCCACAAACCCTAGTATTTAAACCCCTAACCCTAATCCCTAACCCTAATCACTACTGTTATACCCTAAACCCAGCCGCTAATCTCCTTCACCGTTTTCCTTCGTCTCCATCTTTTGCGCAACCAACCCATCGCCCATTCTCCGATCGCTTCGCCCAACCGCTCCCTCACCGTCATCCTCGTCGACTCCCGCTCCTCGTCTACACCTCCGCTTCATCACCACCACCACAGAGCCTCCATCGCCGTCGTCCCCAACTCCGAAACCCATCCAAACTCGCCTGCACCCAAACTCGTCGCCTCCCTCACCTTCGCTCTTGACCTCCGACAAGATCCCCGCCTCTTCACCATCTCCAGCACACCCCCCTCGACCTCCTCTCCTCCTCCGTCGCTTCGCCAACACCCTCGCATCGCCGAACAACTCCCCCGTACACCTCCCCTGTTTCGAACCCACGAACAGAGGAGCACGCCGCCACCGTCGCCTCCCGTCGCACTCGAGCCTTCGCCGCCGCTCGTCGCACCGCAGTCGCCGCCGTCGAAGAACCCTCGCCGTCGCTATCTCGCTCGCGCGCTGTTTCGTCGAAGGAATGAACGAAGAAGAGAACGATCGAAGAAGAAGAGGGGAAAAGGCGGGGACGATTTCCAGCCGTTGGATCGCGCCAGATCCGTGCGATCTGATCGCTGTTCGGTGTTCGTGCCGCATGGGATCCAGATCCGCTGATTCCTGTTCCGGCGGAGATCCGCTGCGGAGGAGCCACCTGATTCGTTGCGCTCGCTGTTCCCTGTTCGTGCCGCACGAGATCCAGTCTCCGCTGTTCCCTGTTCGTCTCAGATCCGCTGTGCAGAAAGCGATCTGATTGGTCAGTTCGCTGTTTCGTGTTTCGCCCACACCGGATCCCAGACCGCTGCACCCTGTTCTGGCCTCAGATCCGCTGCTTCCCAGCGATCTGATTCGCCTGTTTCGGTGTTTCCTGTTCTACCCGCAGCGGATCCGAGCTTGCTGAACGCTGTTTTGGGCCGATCGTGTGTGCAAGGAAAGCTCGATCTTCGATCAATTTTTGGGCGCGCATTTCGAGGACATTTCCGGGGATTTTTCTACTCTATTTGCTTCAACAAGCGGAGATTTCAACCGTCGATTTAAGGCAAGTAACCTTGTACATCTTATTGTCCTAGTACAAGTCTCCTTGAAATACCACATGTAGTTAGTCTGTGACTCTCCTTGAATATCGTAGTAAATCAATTTGAACCTTCAAACTCACCAATCTAAGAGTCACAAAATTTCATCGTATTAAATTATAATTCAATTGGACTCTTTTATCCCCTCGAACTTGCGAATCACATGGACATATGAATTAAGGACCCCTAGTAATTGTAGACGCATATAAATTTAGTGTTTTGGCAATTTGTGATTATTATGACCTGAAAAATATTATTATTCGCTGTTGATTCCCATTACCATGTATTTGTGCCACATAATGATTTTAGACACCAAATTACATAATTCTATGAAATCTACATTAGTGAATTATTTCCCTATGTTGCTGTCTGGATTTTCTTTTGAGGTTTCGACCCTTTTAACATTGGAATTTGGGCCCGAGGCCTGAATACAAAACGTAGATCAGGATGTGTAGATGTCGATAGACTCCAGAATGATTGAATTTGGAGTTACGGTTTAGGAGATATGGCTGTTATACTGCAGCTGTGTCAGTAGGCGCAGTTCTGTAAAAACTGCTGTATATGTTTTCTTTACAAATTATTTTAGCTGTGCAAACAGCGAGTGTTTGACCCCAAATTTTATATGTAGTTGCTGGACACCCTATAGGACATCTCCAATTTTTCTTAGAATTAATTTATATTATTTCAACCCTGTTTCACATGTATAAATACAAGAACACAAAATCTGCCTGAACAAAAGTGACAAGCCGGGGGTTATGGGAAAGACTATAGAGTGGACAACATAGGTAAGTGTACTCGGAAGGGGGCCCGTGTTTCCCAAGTTGTATGTTAAATGGAACTAAGTGCCACGTAGAACTAAGTGCCACGTCATGGGTGACGGGGGCCACCTCTAGAGCCTACGGGGGCCACCTCTAGAGCCCATTGTATGTTTACATGATGTATGTTTGAAATCACCTGGAACTAAGTGCCACGTAGAACTAAGTGCCACGTCATGGGTGACGGGGGCCACCTCTAGAGCCTACGGGGGCCACCTCTAGAGCCCATGGTTGATCACCTGCTAGTTTGATGCCTGAGTACACCGCCCTATAGACTCCATTACTAGGTCTAAGCGCAATTGATTTGACTGTAGCAACCATGTAGTATAATGGATGCATGTCGTGCTACCTAGATAGTAATAATTACAAGACTTGAACTTGACACCTGTCACTTGATACCTGATGATATGATACATGAAACATGACACCTGAGACTTAAAGCCTGGAACTTGATATTTGGACTTGACATTTGAGACCTGACATTCAAAACAACATATGACACTAGACTTGAGGTTGTCGCTTGATTTTAATTACCTTTATAGGTGTACCTGACATGTGATTCACCACTAGCAGTTGTTATCCAATCTAGTCATTATGATGTTCCCTCTTGCTAGCTAGTCTTTGAATTTACCACTACTTCTTATAACCTTGCTTATTCTTGATTCCAAATCTTGTTTTCCCCTTTCTTGTACTTGCTTTTACTATTTGTGGCCCTAACTTGCACTAAGGGCATTTTCTCTTGTTTCCCCTTCGTTTTCCTGTTTATATTTATTAAGCAGACTTGGGAGACAAGTTATCTGCTGGAATTGGCGAGCAGACATTTCAGGTTTTGCTTGGAGCAAGGACCTGTTGCTTTTCTTAAGGTACTTATTTCTTCTGTTGTTTAAGACTTGTTTCCGAGTTTATACTTGATCCAGACATGTGAACTATTTGAACATTATTATTTGTTTAAATTGTTTTCTGCTGCTTAATAAGTTATTCATGCATGCTTGGATATATACAAATCTGGTTATATTCTTGTTATGATGCTGAGTCGATCCTACAGCTTATGGATGATGTAAAAATCATTCGCTGGGCTTCGTCACGTGCTCGATTCCATATTTTTGGGAAGCGGGGCGTGACACATTCGCTGGGCCTCAGTCATAGATTCGTATTCTCGTATTTTGGGAAGCGGGGCGTGACACGGTGAACTATTTGACATAGTCTCTTAGCCACTTGTCCTTCCTTTGATGAAGCAGTAGTAAAGAGGTGCTCGTTTTTTCGGCTCGAAGGCTACTCACGAAGTGATTCAAGAAGATGCCTTCGAGCTGATCGAAGGAGAAGATGGAGGCCGGGGCTAGTCGTGAGTACCATTCCCTTGCAGGCCCTTTCAGCGTGGCCGAAAAGTTTTGCAGAGAAGCGCATCCAATGCCTGGTGTATCATCATGAGAGTTTTGAAACTCTCGATGTGGTCAGTGGGGTCGGACTCCCCATTGTATGATATGAAATGAGGGGGATGAAGTTATCTGGGACTGGTGCCTCCATTATGGCTCGGAAGAATGGAGGCTTACTAGGGTGGAAATTCCTTGCCCGTTGCTCTTCTTCTCTGTCCAGTCGGCCAAGGTGCCTCTCCATCTCGTGGAGACGGTGGTAGGCCGAATCTTCCCTCCAGTCATACCTTGCTGGGGCCCGGGACTCATTCTCATGCGGAAGGGAACTGGGAGTGCGATGACGATAGCTCGGGGCAGGTTAAGGACTGGTAGTATGGTGCCGTTAGCTTGGGGCAGGTTGAGGACTGAGAGCCCGCTGTCCGTGGTCAGGAGCAACATTGAGGGCCCTAAGGATTGCCTCTTGAAATTACTGGAACTCTGCCCTTGTAATAGGGGCCTCCTGCTCTCAGTGGTCGCGAGGGGTGGGTCGGCCAACTGGAGAGGCTTCTCCCTTGACGACACTGGGCTGACTCCCTTCGCCTCCTGGAAGAGTTGGACCTTCTGCGGTCTGGCCTGTGGGGGGATCGACCCCTAGAAGACCGGATCGTTGGACCCCTCTGACATTCCCGGCGGGGATCCCATCATGGGTCCGGCTTTCATCTAAGAGGGTCCGAAGATTTATCCCATACTGCTTGTTGACGATGATGTTTCAGAGATCCTTCGGTGTAGGGGAACTGTGCGAGGCCATGGAGTCGGACGAGGGGTTGTGTATTGACACATGGTCGCGATGAGGAGGTTTCCCCTATCGACTCCAGCGGGAGGGTCCCGCGGGATCCCCTTGTGGCCCTTGAGGAGCCTGCTGGGGTTGAGGTTGTTGAGGAAGAGGCCGTCCAGGCTGCGGTTGCTGGATGGGTTGAGGGAGAGGCTGTCTAGGATGCTGGACTTGTTGAGTGGGGGCCTCTTGGACTGGAGGAGGAGAAGGAGCGGGAGTGGCCCTGCGGGTATAGACCGTCGTCTTCCCCTTCTTGGGAGGCATGGCTTGAAACTAGTTTGGCTGATGAAATAGGACTGGATCGCTGTCTCTGTTTTTCCACAGATGGCACCAACCTGTTGCTACTGATTTATGGTGTGGGAGCAAACAGATGAATTTGTGGATTCTTGAGGAAAACAATAAAGCTAACCTGTTGACCTTCATCAGTGTGTTGACTCGTTTCTCGCTACTACTGCGAATCTGCACAAAGTTCGATACACTGGGATGGATCCCGATGACGAACCCTCCGATGCTCTTGTCAGTATTCTCAAAGATTATGGAAAGAGCTTTAGGTACAAAAAAATTTAAAACCTTGTCACGGTGGGGGGAGAGGGGTATTTATAGTCATCGTAGGAACCAGTTTCGAGATAAGGATAAATCTCTACTTCTGAATGTTTATGGATAAGATGGAGAGGTTATACTCGTTTCATGATAAGAGGTGGTTAAAATTGCCTCTTAGAGATACACGAATTTAAGTCCATCTTTATCCATCTGGGTTGGTTTACAACGGGTTGCTACCCATATCTAGTAGGACATATCCGGTTTTGGGCTTTTGGGCTTTGAAGAAAGACCCAGTTCCCCATTCAGACCCATTTGTAGGCAGAATTACCGTTTTACCCTCGAGAGCTTTAAGATTCGTGCCCGATTTGTAAGATTCCGATTTAATTCTATTTTTAGCCATATCATAGATGTTCATTCGTCTCTACTTGTTGAACCATTGTGTGCTTCATGTAAATATTGGGCACTCTCTTCCATTTTCATCCAGTCTTCGACGTATACTAACATCTCCAAGTTCTTTGATGTCAAGTGATTCCTATTCGGGCTCATAATCCCGCCACTAAGAGAAAAAACACTTTCCAATGCAACGGTTGACACCAGTATAGTTAGCAAATCTTTAGCCATACGAGAAAGAATATTAAAAATATTTTCATTGATTTTCCAAAAATAAAACACATCTACTACATCATCAATGAGAGGTTGCGCATTATACAAATTCACCAAATATTAAACTCATTTGGTGAATTGGTTCTTGGTTTTTTTTGATTCTATGAGATTTTAAACACTACTTGTTGCATGACCCTTTCCCTTCGATAATATAGAATAAGAAGAAGAACTAACATTTTGTGTTTGTGTAGTATTAGATGAATAAAGTCTATCGCAACTATCATAAACTAGTCAAAACATGTTCAAAATTTGTAGTGATCAGAATCTTGTATTTTATCATGTGGAGCATAAGTATAAAAAATCTCAATTAAATTTTTTGTGTCCTCTAACTTAATCATGAGATTCATTACACTAGAAATACAATATAACATAGAAAGTGGATGAAAATATTTTGAAATTTCAAAATAAGCGGTATAAATCATTTCTCCAATAAAAGGGTCATTTATCAAATCTTTAATTGTTGTCATCATAGTGACAATTGCAATTGAAATACCACTAGATGTAGATGTCTATATTTTTGAAAATTGTTAAGTAGCATCATTAAAAGGTTCTAAAAATTTATTCAAACTATCGGCAAAAAACCAAAAATCATCATATAACATGTAATCTTGCATACCCATTGCAACACAAAATTCTCTAAGATTAAAACGATAGTGAAGAACAACAACTAATAAATCATAAGTAGAATTCCAATAATATCTAACATCTTTAGGAAAGCGTTTAAGTACAATTCTCCTAAGCCGACACCAATCATGAATATCTTGATATATTGGACCACTCAATGTAATAAAATGATCACAATTTCTCATTTCCTCAATTTTATCGTGTCCATATTTTAGTGCATCTTGTACACAAAGATTTAAAATATTACAAGCACACCTAACATGAAATTTTTTTGGTTCTATAAGATTTAATGTAATTTGCAAACTAGCTATTGCCTTAGTATTTTTAGAGACGTTATCAAAACCAATAACAAAAATTTTATCAAAAATACCAAAATTATTACATGCTGTTAGATATTATATTAGATTAGATATTAGTTTAGTCCCATATTGATTATGTATCAGTTTAGTATTCCTTTCTCCTATATATAGGAGACATATTGTGCTCAGTTTATTCAATCGATCAATAATCAATAACAAAGTTTTCCTTCCTATCCCTAATTCTAACATGGTATTAGAGCCAGTATTCCTATAAGGCTTATACTAATTTGATCATAGTTATCGAGGTGGAGTGATTCTCGCCTTCATCGAAATCACTCCACCTCCCAACATCTCTCTTCCGATCAAATTTTCAGAACCCTAGCCGTCATCAACTACCTCTATCGAAATCCTAGCTGCCATCAACAGCAACAACACCAACTCATATCCCCTACTCTGGCGACACCACCACTACAACCACCCGACCTCTCTTCTTCGGTGACTCCTAGCACCCAAACCCATCAAAGTAAAATTGGCAACTCCCGCAATCCATGCTGTTCCCAAATCCCAAATCCCGATGAAACCCTAAGCAACCACCAACCTCCAAAACTCCATCATCGACAGCCCTCTCACTGTCCCAAAGCCATTTACTGATCATCTCTACAACTCCCAACAATGGAGACATCCCCAAAACCCTCAACAACAACAACGAGAGGCATCAAACCCATAATCGTTGACCTACAACACTACAAACCCAACTCATTGGCGCCACCATCGTCTTTCGACCTCCATTCCCGACCACCTCTTCAACAACCATCCTCTTCAGCAACCATCAATCAACTCATCCAAAATTGCCTCCGAAATCTCCTCCAAAACCCTAGCTGCCTCTACTCGAACCTACTCCAGTCCCCGCCTCAAGCCCAAAATCCTTGGCGACACCTCCCTACCTAGCCTCCACTCTCATGCACCACGATGACACCTACGACGGCAACCCCAAATGCTAGCCACCATCTCTGTCGCCCTCTAGCTCGGTGTCGTCTGTTTCAAAACCACCTCTGCTACTCCTCCTCCTCACCTTCATCCCTAGCCGCCTCCATCTCCAAACTCTCGGCAAACCCTAGCTGATTCCTGTCCCTCCAAATATTGATCCTCCATCTCCCCATCAACCGTCCATCTCCGCCATCGCCCATAGATCTAGCCGCCATTCTCTTATGTTATTTCCCATCTACAGTCACACCTGACCAGCTACCCTATACTCTAAATCCAAAATCTTTTTGCATACCTGACCCGCTCCAAACCCTAACCCTACCTACTTCCAATACTATCCCTAAAAAAAAAACTTGCAGGTCCTTCCGCTTCTACAGTCTTCGTCAGCAAACTCACACTGAGTTTGTGAGGGGGAGATATTGTCATCATCACACTTCCCATCTCCCTCACCTTCTGTCGAAGTTCACCATCTTCCACATCCAGTTCTCAGTTCAGGGACAATTCTCAAGTTAGGGGTGAGATCCAAACATGCGTCAATAGTGTGTCACTTCCTTCAACAACATACTACTACATCTCAAGATAGGGATAAGATCCCAACATGCGCCAATAGTGCACCACCACATATTACTTCTTCTACTTCTCAGTTCGGGGTGAGATCCCAATAGCTCGGGATATGGAGATCCTGCCATAGTTCGGGAATGAAAATTCTAACAGTGCGCCACCACTTCTTCCTTCCACTACTTCCTTCCACTACTACTACTACTATTCTCAAGTTGGGGTGAGATCCCAACACATGTGCCATTGAGCGCCTTCCCTGTGTCATCTACTTGAGCCGTTCCAGCATCACAGTCTGCCATCACTGCCACATCAACATCTTCAATATTCCAAACTCATGTTAATTGAACCAACTTGAGTTTGAGAGAGGGTGTTAGATATTATATTAGATTAGATATTAGTTTAGTCCCATACAGGTTATGTATCAGTTTATTATTCCTTTGTCTCCTATATTTAGGAACATATTGTACTCAGTTTATTCAATCAATCAATAATCAATAATAAAGTTTTCCTTCCTTTCCCTGATTCTAACACATGCTTCCATGATGTGTGTGGCAATTATTTCACTCTTATGTTGGAACTTAACAAATCCGAATGAATCAACTTTTGAAGTAGCCAATCAAAATCTATCCAATGACATGTACACACATTACTGGTACGTCCTTCACTCCTACCAACCCATTCGATGTCATAGAAACTCTAGTGTTTAGTGATGTTAGTGTTGCTACTAATCCTCCTCATTGTAAACTAATTTACAATCACCTTTAACTACATTCCTAGCAATTTGTTTATAATGGGGGTTTAATGTGGTTTGTGCAAAAGTCTCTATATTTATACTTTCACCAAACAAATAAGGTAATTCATCTCTAATTACTAACTTCGTTATTTTCCTACAAATGATATCATGATCGTAGCTATGACTATCTACTTAACCGGTCTTAGGATATATTTTTTGTTGTGTGAGATTATCTTTAGAAATTTGGGGTTGAAATTTATTTAAGTGACGTTGAAGTGTACCCATTTCCGAGCCTATTTTAAACTTATAGGTAGTTTGACACTTCTTACAAATTTTTAGTCCTACACTTTTATCATTTTGTGAAGGGATATGGTCAAAATACTTGTGTACTTCGGAAGTGTTCCCTCTTGTTTTACGAGATTGAAAAGGGCCTTGTTCCTATGGTTGTGGTTCTGTGTCTTCTACTTCTACTTGATCCATGTGTGTTTCATGAAAATCGATAATACTATCATAACTCATAAGTGTTTCTTCACTCTCTACATATGGAATTGGAATGGAAGGAATGCGACGACTACTAGTGGACTCTTGGCTACTATGTCTACCGCGTGATCAGGTAGATGCCCTCTAAACTAATGTATGTTCTAAAAATTCTAGTGCATGTTTTAAAAATTAATTCTAGTGTATGTTTTAAAAATTAATTGTAGTATATGTTTTAAAATTTGATTGTACAAAACAAGTAAAGATATATAAACTAGTGTATGTTATAGAAAATGATTCTACAAAACAAATAAAGTTAAATAAATTTCTACTATAAACTGGTGTATGTTAATAAAAAAAATCTAAAAAAGAAGAAATATTTCAATAAAACAAAAACAGTTAAATGAATAAACTAGTGTATGTTTACCAATTTTTTTTAAAAAAATCTAAAAAGAAGAGGAAGAAGAAGTACAACAAAACCCAATCTAATTAAGAGAAATAAATGAGAACAAATAATAATGTTAATTCTTAAAATGATATAAATACAAAAATACCGTATGAATGGAGAATATAGATTGAAGAATAAAGGTAGAAAGAGTTGAGAGCTTGTAGTGCTGTTGTTGATGTTGTTGATTGTTGTTGGATGTTGTTGATGTTGCTGATGTTGATCCTTGCAAGAAAGAAGTTGAATGTTGTTGGTTGTTGTTGATTTGTTGAGACAGATGAAAGATAGTAGAGATAATTGAGTGTGAAGAAAATTGAATGAAATGATGTTATATATATAGAATATGCATTTTTAAAATTTTCCAAAATACCCCCAAAAACTAGCTAGTATAGATCCGTTCGGGAATATTTTAGTAATTACACAAACACAATATTTAAAAAAAATCTAGAAAAAATAAAAATCCAACTGTTGGCTCGCGGGCCAGCCGGAACCTGTTCAACCCGGTCCCGGGTCTGACCGGGCCGGGCCCATTTCGAGCTTTTTTTTTTAAATTTTTGCCGAACTAGACTAGCCCTTCAATTTTCGACGGGTTGGTCCCGGTTCAGCCCAATTTTGGGCGGGCTGAGCTGGGCCGGTCCCGGGCTAGCCCGACCCTAATGCCACCCCTAGGAGTTGGAGATTGGGATTAGGGTTTGGAGATGAGAGGTTGAGAGGGCGGAGGAGGCGGTCTAGGAGGAGATGGGAGTGTTAGGATCCCATTTAGTCCAACATCGATTATATGGGGAACCAATGTTGGGTATAAACTTGGGTTCACTCCATCTAACAACTAGCTTTTAAGGGTAGTTCATCTAGGTTTGTAACAATTGGGATTAGAGAGCAAACCCCATACTTCTTAATTTGTTCAGAAAGGGTTACCTAAAGGTCGGATTAAAATTAACAGATAGTGTGCAATCTTAAATGTGTGTGTGTATCTCTATGATAGAAAATGGAGTTTATTATGTTCATATAACCTAATAGATAGTGCACATTCTTTTTTCTACTCTCAATTTGCATCTCATACACTTTATATTATAAAATCAACGTATCTACAATCATTTACATATTAATTACTTTTACTTTCACTTTCTTTGTGTAGCTAATTCATGTGATACTCTAGAGAGAGAAAATATGTTATGAATTTGAATATTGAAATGTTTAATAAAAATTGAAAAATACCGACCCGATAACAATGCTACCTACATTCACTCTAGGCTGCAAGATTTGTAATATATATTTTCAAAGATAATAGAATTTATTAAATCCAAAAGGGCATTTTGGGGCATTTAAACTATCCCCTCCCTAATTTATCTCATGCTGCTGAATTATTCTTTAGACTAATTCTTTATATAAAAAAAAATAAAAAATTGTAGTTTTTTTATAGTTCCATCACTGCAATTACGTAATTAGGAGACATGGAAATAAAAAATTCTATACTCAGAATCAGATTTTGTTAGAGTTTTGTAGGGAATTCAAGGAAACCCAATTGCATGGCTCAAATTTTTGTTATAGCATCGAGAGTTGCCGAGTTGGTATCCACCTACTAGGATTTCATATTTGGGACTCAATTCGGTTCCAATTAAAGATGTCAAATGGGTCGGATCAGGGTGACCAGATTTGAATATTTTGGGTCAGATGAATTTTGGGTCGGATCGGGTCGGGTGGGAGCATAGTAAGAAATCCTTGACTTGAAATCGATCTGAGATCCAAACCCAAAAACTTTCAGGTATTGGTGTGGTTTTCTTTTTATTTTCTGGGTACAAAATTGAGAGAGAGAAATAAAACTTCATAATTATAAAGTTGAAAATAATATGTGAAGCAGATTTTGAGAAACAAATAACTAATCCAAAATTTCAAACTTTATTGAATTTTTTATCAAAAAATATAGGCCAATTTATTTTCTTCAAAATAATATATAATAATAATTATACAATTTACTCAAAAAAGAGGAAAAAAAGAACATATCATTAAAAAACTTAAAAGAATAATATAATTGACTTGACATATATCTTAATTCTATGGAATTGTAAGATATTTTGGGTAGAAATATTTAAATATTTATATAATATATAGAAATATATATTTAAATAATTAATTCGATCGGGTCAGAGTAGGTTGTTTTGGTTTTCGGGTCAAAGCAGGAATATAAATACTTAGCAAGTATCTGATCTGCAGGTTTAGATGCATTGGTCGAGTTGATCCGAAAATTTGGGGTTGGTTTCGGACCGGGTTCGTGTAATCCGACCCATTTAACATCTCTAGTTCCCATGAATTGTCTTTTTTTTTCCTTTCTTTTTTTAAAAAAGATTTATTATAAAATAATTTTAGGAAAATGTAATTGAGAGAGACGTAAGAAGAAAAAAACGTGAGAAAGTGGATTAAAATCGAAAACTAAATAAAATGTATATCATATGATATCATATAGTATCATACAATATTGAGTAGATCTGGTTCTCCTTTCCTTTCTATAACATATCATACTGATGATGGTAAAAATCGCAGCAGATTAGAGTCGTACGATTTCTGCACAGATCTCAATGCATTGACAGGTAGATTAGCCATCACAGGCCTATTTTACAGGTCTGGGTCCATTCCGTGACATGAGATTCTTCCAAGATCATAAAAAGTGACAGACTAGGCCCACTAGGCAAGACACCTAGTCCATGCTGGCTAGAAGTCAAATCTCTTATCCCCTAACAAGAATATCTTATCTCTTCAGGGGGAGAGACATGAAAGATCCAACGGACACGATTCGATCTCTCGAATGTCTCTCAGGCCTATAAATACCCCTCCCCCTCTTCAGTCACCAGGTAATCAACAATTCTCTAGTTTTCACTCTCTTACTCTCTCTCTCTTTCTAGTTTGACTTAAACGTCAGAGGGTCTGTTGCCAGGGCCACCCCCTGGTCTTTCACGCGTTTTGCAGGTCCATTGGCTGCATCACCAACCGTCAAATTCAGATCACAGGAGGTCAATCAACGATCCAGATTCAATCTCAGGAGCTCTAACAGTTTTTAACGGCCAGGTCACAGGTTTGACTTTTAGTAGTTTCCTTCAATTATTAACTCATTATCTGTTTGCTCCCACACCGAAATAAGCATCAATAGATTGGTGCCGTCTGTGAGAAATCCTATACAAGTCAAACTTTTCTCCATGCCACATAAACTAAGAGGGGCGGCCTCAAGCAGTCGCACCAACTCTCTTAGTCAGCCAACACAGGCTCCTCCTATGGAAGATCAGATTCATCCTCAACATCCACCCCTAGAACCTAATCATGCTCCTGTCAATGGAGAGGCACCGGGGGGCTCCCGACAGAACCGTCCTGAACAACATCCTCAACACGATCGCGTCTCGGTCCATAATGCCTCGACCGATTCAATGGCCTCGTGAGGCTCACGGGGATCTAGAAACCTCCGCCAGATCTTCAATGACGGGCAACCAGAAGACGACCTGCGGATAAGGCTGAATGAGATCAAGCAAGCCAGAGCCCAGCCTTCTAGACAAAGATCAAGGCAATCCTCCTCTCACAGGGGACAACCAGCTAGGGGAAACCCGACGCAGGAGAATCAAAGGCAACTAGTGCAGGACAGGGATCGAAACGCACCAGTCACCAGGGCCGAGCTTGACCAGTTCAAACTTGACATCCTCCATGCTCTCCAAGGGAGTCAAGCTCAGAGCCTTCCCCTGAACGAAGGATCCGCCGACTCAACCGGATCCCAAAAGAAGGACGATCAATTCCTCCGCCGAATCCAGGAAGAAGAGAAACATCTCGAACAAATGAAGAATGAAAAGAGCCACTCCAATAGGGCCTACCGCCCTAGCCGACCTCCGTTCAGCCGAACCATCCTCGACACCTATCCCAAGGGGGTTCAAGGCTCCTCAATTTGAATCATACGACGGGGAATCAGACCTGACAGACCATATCGAGAGCTTTAAAACACTCATGATGGTCTATAACGCCACCGGTGCACTCATGTGTCGGACATTTTTCGCTACACTGAGAGTATCAGCTAGGGAATGGTACTCACGTCTGAAACCCGAATCCATATTTTCCTTCGATGAGCTTGAAGAACTCTTCGTCGCACACTTCGTTACTAGCCAGAGAGCTGAAAAGACCAGCGTCTCCCTGCTAGAACTGAAGCAAAAAGATGGAGAACTGGTAAAGGACTTCGTCAAGCGATTCACAGCAGAAGCGAGATCAATTTCCTCTTTAGAACCCTCAGTGGTGGCTGCTGCCTTCCGCCACAATGTCAGGCATAAAGAGCTAAAAGCATCCCTCGCCAAGAGACCACCTCGCGATTTCACAGAGCTCTTGGAACGGAGTGATAAATACATCAGAGTCGAGGAAGCTCTCATCCCTCCAGACAAGAAAGAGTCGCTCTCCGGGAACAAACGGAAGAGCTCAACTGAGGAAATGCCCAAAATGTTTCAGAAAAACGTCGTAGGACAACATTGCCCTCCTCTCACTTCGACAAATTCACCCCTCTATGTGCAAGTACGTCTACCATTTTCATGGCAGTTGAGAAAGATGGGATAGTTCGTCATCCCCCCAGGATGAGAACATCCGGCAAGAGAAGAGACAATAGCCTATGGTGTGCCTTTTACAAAGGTCACGAACATACTACCGATAGTTGCAAAGCCCTCAGACAAGAAATCGAAGACCTGATTCAGCAGGGCTACCTGTCTCAGTTTGTCCAACGGAATAACAACGCCGAAAATCCTCTGCCATGGGGGGCTAATAAGCATCCTGAAAGACCTTCTGAATCCAGAGACTCTGAGTATATGCCCATTCTGCACACCATCCATGGCGGGCCCATGGGGGGAGATTCTAACTCCTCTCGCAAAGCATTTGTAAGAGGGGTCGCTTCGGTTCATAACACTCCACCCCCGAAGGGTTCAGGCCTCTTAGTCTCCTTCTCTGATAAAGATCTCCAGGGCATCAAAACTCCTCATTGCAATGCACTGGTTATTAATATAGGCATGGAAAACCACGAGGTGCGACATATCCTCTTTGACAATGGCAGTTCTGTGAACATCCTGTTTATGGCCGCATTTGATGCGCTAAAGCTCTCCCGAGATTGACTCAAGCCAGTCAGCTATACACTTCATGGCTTCTCCGGTGCTCCTATCCAAGTCGAGGGAATTGTCTCACTCGACGTAACAGCAGGGAAAGCACCAGAAACTCTGACAGATTCCTTAGATTTTCTGGTAGTCGATGTTAAATCCGCGCACAATGCCATATTCGGCCGCCCAGGACTAGCCGCTTTCCACGCCGTCGCTTCTGCGTTCCATATGAGAATGAAATTTCCAACAACAGCAGGCATGGGCCAAGTAATAGGAAGCCAACAGGCAGCACGGGCGTGCTACACGGCTACCAAGGGGGGCTCGGTTCTCCCTCTCCATGCTGAAGAACTACTACACGAAAATAATCGCTGTATCACAAAGCAAGCAAGCGAGCTCGAAGCAACTACACTGGGCAGCCAAACCGGGAATTTTCAAACTTTTCAAGTTACTTCCTCCCAGCTCCAAGCACATCCTCACCATAACCTAACAAGTCACTCAACTCCCTCACCCGAAGCCGTTCCACTCGGTCATGAACAATGAACAATCTTGCCTAAGCACATTGGTCCATCGAAAAATTCCACTGTCTCTAGTGGAACAATGCGGGGTTCCCCCAGAAACAGGCAAGTCCAGATAAGGTCCACCAAGTTGTTCGCTTGATGGCTCACCAACTTGAAGACCTGGAGGGCAGGGATGTGTTAGTAGGGACTTCGAAGGAGCGACACCCTATGGAGCACAACGAGAGTTTCTGAAATGCACTTTCTTAATTTCCCCAGAATTTATAAATTTTGTAATAAAAGCCAGCCATTAAAGCAGCCATTTAGTTTTTCTATCAATAAAGACCGCCTTTACTAGCAGTCATGCATGTAATAAAGGCCATCCATTATAGCAGCCCTTTTAGTTTATTCTTTAATAAAGTCAGCCAATTTACTTCATTGCATCTTACTCAATCTATTAAAGCAAACAATGAGCTAAAAACGCCCAACTTATACTCAAAGTGGCGCTAAATGCTCGTTATAAGCTTTCTACAATGCAAGTTCGGGATCTAGAACCACGACTCGGGACTTATGCAACGTGCAATCATGCACGTTTAGAACACAACTCACCGATCGGTCTGTTCCTGCAACTAGTTGAACTTCCTTGAAGACTTATACAACAAGTTGAGTGCCACACTTATACATTTAAGCAGCACTAAATACTCGTTACAAGTCTTCCCGTAAGACAGATTCAGAGTCCATACCCATGGCTCGAAGAGACTCTAATAATTTACAATAATGCAAGTTCACAGTGCACTTTGCCATTCGATCTGCTCCTGTAATCCGTTAGCGCCTCGACGACCAGTTCGGAGTCCATACACATGGTTCAAAAGAGACTCTATCAATTTTCAAAGAAGTAAGATCAGAGTGCGCTTTGCCATTCGATCTGCTCCTGCAACCTGTTAATACTTAAAATAACAAGTTCGGAATCCATACTCATGGTTTAGAGTTATTCTCGCAATATGTAATTACACACGTTCAGAGTTCAACTTGTCATTCGATCTGTTCCTGCAATTAGTTAAATTCCCTCAATAACAGATTAAGAGGTCCAATATCATGGATCGTAGTTACTCTAGCAATATTTGTAAAAAGCAACGCTTGGAGTTCAACTCTCCATTTGATGTGATTCTCACAATTTGTCAGAGGTCCCATACAATAAGTTTGGAAAACAACTCTCCTTCAGAGTTGTCCCTACAACTAGCTGGGTAAAAGATGCAAAAGTTTCCATCTCCGTCGTACACTGTTGACAGCTCTTTAAGCTATAAACAACCGACTTGAGGCCCTGTTATTTAGATTCAAAGAACCCGTCGATGACACCGCAACCATGACAATAAGGACTAAGCATGTAAAAGGAGTTCACCAAACCATAGAGTTATCACAAATCTACATGTTCATATTCAGTGGTACTACAAATATTTACAAGTACAGAATCATCAGTCATATAACTTGAACTACAAGCCGTCCTTGCGACTTAGTGGGCGAGGAACGTTGTTCCTAAGAGACACTAGCTCTTTGAGGAATGCCTGACAGTCACCTCCCTTCCTTGGCCGCCAGCATCTTTCGTAGAGAACGTCGATCCCATAGATTGTGATCGCTGACCGGCACACGAGGCATGTGATTCCCCACCAACCAAAGTCAAACTCAACAAACCCGACGCTCCGCTCAGGGTGCCGCCAGGAGGTCAAGGGGGCACTAACGCCGTTGGCACCACTCCCCCAACAATTGATCCGACTCCTCCTACCGTCGCACTCTCCTTTGCAATAGTCGTGGTGCCCTCTTTTACGCTAATCATTTGATCCTTCTTTATGCTAACAACATGCGAGGTACTTGCCGTCCGCAACCCACCAAGCCTCGCCTGGAGGCGGTATAGCTCTAAGTCCTTCTCAAAGACTATCTCTCTGAGTAGGGCGCATTTTCTAATGCTATCTTTTGTCACTTTCAAAGGCAGTGACAAGTTTACCAGACGATCGGAATACAGCAGTGCTAACTCACAATCCCACTCAATGAGCGCCGAATTAAGGCAAACAGACACCAAACATTTCTTATCCGACTGAACACGCGGACGGTCAATTGCCAACTCCGTTATGTGTAGTTGCTTGCGAAGGTGCTCCACCCTGTCTCCACGAGGTTCTTTGTCGGATCCCACAATCATCTGTTAACAATTCCGAAAGCATAGTCAGACAAAGGAATAAAGTACTAAGTGTCATGAACAAGCATGGCTCCAGAACACATCAACACAACACAACAAGTGATAACCAATCTAAAATATAGTTTTTCGAACATTGAAAGGAAGATACACAGATGCGGTGGCCAGTCTGCAATTAGGCATCACAAAGAGTAAACTACGAGTTCCAAACAAAACAAACCAACCATAGCCTGAAAAACAAAGGACATATCAAGGTGAATCAAGCATCCACTTGCTTCGGTATCATCTCGGACAAGGAACCTCTGCCTGCGCCCTTTACCATGTCCTTCTTCCCAGAACCACTCCTCATGCCACCCGCAGGAGTACCAACCTCAACATCATCCTTCCTATCTGGACCCACGGGTGTCGCTAGATCGAAGTGTCACATGGTAGCCCTTCCCGTCAAAACCGGGAACGTGCTCCACCACATGTGAGATTGCCAAAGCATAAGACCTCAACATCATCCCTTACAGCTTAGATTTGCACTCTGCATGGATCTTGGCCACTTCAGCCTTCACATCTGATGTTGCGTCAGCGCGGGCCTTCTCCAACTCCAACAAAAGATCGGCGTTCATCTTCTCTAACGCCACTCTCTCTCTCTCCTTGGATGCCTCTAGCTCGAGGCGCATTTCCTCCACCCTTGCTGCCGATGCCTCAAACTCAAGGCGCGCCTCCTACTCCTTTTTCTTCATCCCTTCTAACTCCGCCTTGGACTCTCTGACGACCTTCTTCTTATCCTTCTCGGCTTGAGAAATGCGAGCCCTCATGGTCTTCTCCTCAGCCGCATAAAAGTCTACCAAGTTTCCAAAGTGGCTCATCACCTGAAACGAGGAGAAAACGGTTAAAAAATAGCGATGTAAGTAAAGGGAGCACAACATAAACAACTAAGGAAACTAGGTCATACCGTCACATGTGCCCTCTCTATCTCCAAGACCAATCTCTTGGGGGCTCCATCTTCAACCTCTCCCTGTCAGAAGGAGTAGGGATGTGGCAACAAGACTCAAGGCAAGCAGCGAAATTCTCCAAAAAGTTCTTCTGGTCTTCACATTCCAATTGGGAGTTTAGAACACATCTCCCTGCCTAACAAGCACCGTGACAGCCGTAGCAGTCAGTGGGGCTGACGCAGCGCAAGCCACAACCACAGCTAATGAAGAACCCGTCTGAACGCCGGGCGGTGCCCCTGCAGTGGACTCAGTCTGTGCAATGGGAACCGGGGGCGGTAAGCTTGGGGAAGAAGAAGGACGCAACGCCGTCCTCTTCTGCTTCTTCGGCTTTTCCTCCCTCTTGTTCTGTAGCGCATCCAGATCTGCAAAAATATCCACAAAATCCATGTCCGTCCTACCTGCAAGATGAAACACGGAGTAGTCAGAAACCGTAAAACCAAATGAAAGCGGTAGAGACATGAACAAAAGAACTAGAAATCGAAAAAAGCATGGATAGCAAGACATGAAAATAAAAACAACAAAATCATACTAGGAACAACCGGTCCAAGACCGCCTTCAAAAAGCACTTCATTGGTAATATCTTGCCACGACAATACCTTCAGCTCTAGAAGCGCATCGCTAAGGCTCTTCTCCTTTACGCTCATTATCGGCTCTGCTTGCACCACCGAGGGAACCGTTTCCCTCCAAGTAGTGGGAATCCCCCACGACTCGGCACTGCGAACAATGAAGAACTTCTCCTTCCAACATCTTACTGATCGAGGAATATCGACCAGCCCCCTATTCTTGCGAGGGCTGAGATTCCAACGTTTCTCCAATTGGCTGAGTTGGATAAGCTTGAAATGTCATCTAAACACCGCAAGACTCGGCACCGCTCCGAGTTGGCGGCACTGCAAGACGAAGCCGGTGACGTGCCTCCATGTATTCGGCATCAGCTGTACTGGACACAGCCGATACCAATTAAGCACCTCTTTAACGAAGGGATGGAGGGGTAGACGAAGTCCGGAGAAGAAAGCGTCGCAAGGAAAGAAATAATACTCCTCCAACATGGCATAACACACCCTAACACCAGGCCCTGGAAGGAGTAGGCTATACTCACTGGGAATGCCAAAATATGTTCTTATCATGGCCAAATCATCGCATGTAAGAACGGTAAAGGTATGATTAGCCTCAGTAGTATGAACGAGCTCTGGCTCGTCGTATTCCATACCTGTAGCGCCCCGAATTTCTAATATAATAACTTAGAAAATACGTGGCACAATCCCAGCATCAACTTCAATGCAACAGTACACATAGCCCAAAAACACAATAATTTTATTCCAAACTTTTGTTACAATAATCATTTTTCAAAAACACAGCGAAAATACAAACACCTTGAATTACAACTTTTCTTTTACAACACAAATTTTACTAAAATTTTACACAAGCTCTATTACATCAGTATATCACAGAACTATCTCTAGCATCTGAGCCTCCAACTCTAAGCAACAACCTGTAACACATGAGGCTAGAGATGATCCCTAACCCCCAAACTAAAGGGGTCAGCCATAAATGGTGTGAGTGACATAAAATCAAACCATATAATTTAATCATAAAACATAAAGTCATCAACATCATGTATTAACCACAATGATAAATAATGAGGAATAACAAAGATGTAAAGCATGAAATCATCATAAAATGAACTCGACAAGTGCATCTAGTCTAAGTGTCAAGTGTAGGAAAACTGGAAAACACATGCATAAAACTAAGTCAAGAAAACATAAATTCTATATGCAGACTCTCTAATGCACACTTGTCGAAGTCTATGCATCCCATTCTACATAGGTTCGGTGCAAGCCCTTAACGTCTTCACTTCATAGGGTTCGATCCCCCGTTATGCAACTAATCCTATCACGATGACTACTACGAGATAAAGATAAACTGTGAGAATTAGCCCATGCCTGATAATTCCGGAGATGGATCCCACATCTCAGGTATTTTACCTGGATAATTCCGGAGATCATCCCACATCTAGACATAGACACACCATCACATGAATACCCCATGTGTGTCGCCTCGACTTTGATAATTTCAGAGATCAATCCCACATCGCAAGCAACCCACTTGGATAATTCCGGAGATGGATCCCACATCTCAGGTATTTTACCTGGATAATTCCGGAGATCATCCCACATCTCAAGGAAGTTACTTGGATAATTTCGGAGATTAAATCCCACATCTAAAGCCATACTGAGGTTCATAACCCATGTTCCCGTTCATCATATCGCCACTAGTGCCTGTCCTTATTATTTGTGGTTATTTAAATTTCTCAATGAATCTCCTAGAGTGATGTGCCCTACCAGCCTAAAATCGAAACTGAATAACTGAAATGCCTCAAAGGACCTCAACAAAATAGCTCAATACCGGTATACTAGGGTCACACACCTCCAGAGACTCAACTCAAATGTCTAAACAAAAGTCCCACTATTCATAGTGGCTCAACGGAATGTCTTAAATCAAATGCTTAACCGAATATCTTAGAATCAAATGTTTAACTAAAAGCAAAGTATGGACTGTATTATCTGAGAACTAAACACTCAAGTAACACTCAAAGTACAAAATTCCATCAGTACCAGTCGACTTATATTGTAGTAAGTCGACTGTCCAGAAGGACGAATATCCAAAGTTTTACAAAAATAACTAAGTCATATAAGTCGAATTAAGAAAAGTATCGGTTGACTTACCCGAGGTAAATTCCGATGATTTCACAAAATATTCTAAGTATATAAGTCGACTTAAAGGGGTCATAGGTCGACTGTCCAGAAAGGACTAAAATAGTTTTACAAAAATATTTCCCAGTGAATTAGTCGACTGCCTATGAGCTAGGTCGACTGTCCAGAATGATTTCTCAAGGATACTAAAGTATAGCAGCAGGCTCGTACCAGTCGACCGTGCGGTAGGCCAGTCGACTGTCGGCCTACAGTTTTCATAACTTAGGTCTGAATACAAAATTAAAACTGGAGTTTTCTAATGGTTCATCGTTTATGAAAATAGTTCGTATTCAGGAAAAATGATCTTCATTAAGGGTATATTACTCAAAACCTCAAATATGTCAAAACCCAAGTTCTCATGTTCTAGATTACTAATTCTTTCATTAGGGTTTCTCAAGATTAAATTCTTTCACAACTCTAAATCAAAATCTAATTTACAATATACATAAGATCCACGTGTTCCTCATCCGATCCTAATCATTCTCAAATCTTAATAATACGGTGTTATGAACAAGATCTACTAATCATTCTTAAATTTCTCAACATGGTATAAACAACAATCATTTATTCATACGAATCATACCACAATACAAGATCTATATCATTCACAACATCAAATCTAACATCATCACCACTCGCATACATAGATCAACAACAAGATAAATTCATGTCATTCACAAACAAAACAAAACACACAAAGTCACTCACCTTAGAATTGTAAAGATCCAAATAAAAGCCTTCCCTTTTGCTAGATCCAAATCTTCCTCTTGCTCCACCAAATCAGTTCTCAAAAATTCTGTATATTTTTTGTAAATGACGGCTGAAAAGATCCCTTTTTATATCCGGGAATAGGTTTAGGGTTTCACCCATTTTTTTTTGCAAAATAATCCTTTCCAAAATACAACTTACATATATAGGTCTAGTCTTGGAAATTCAATAAAATTCATTTGAATTAGGATTTAAAAGAAAAATATACTTCTAAATCTTAACCAATAATTTTCAAAACGTCCAGAAAATATGTTTTGCACTTTAACCCTTAAAAATGTCAATTTTGCAAAGAGGTCCTTCTTTTCTCAAAAATTGCAAACAGATCCAATTAATTTCAGAAAAATCTGGAAAAATACTAAATAAATCCCAAATATTAAATAATGATTTTTCATAAAGAAAACTTAACTTTCAAACTTCTCAAAAGTCATTTGCACGTGTTTTGCACGTGTACAAAAGATAAATCTTTTAGAAAATATTTATTAAATCCTCAAAAATTCATTTAAATTCATTTTAAAATATTTAAAATAATATTTGAAAATACAGGATTCTACAATACCGTTCCTTAGGAACTGTTGATCTACTACCGAGTACTCTCTAATCAACTCTGGAACAAGGAACAACGAGGTTTGGAACCTACACCCCTTGCCTCTCTCAGGTTCGACAATCGTTTCCACAACGGTGGAACGATCGGACTCACCACGCACATCCTTCACTCCAAGAAGGTGATCAAGCATAACATCATCTTCTCCATCTAAACCAGCTGATCTAGTAGAGGCACAGACCGACGAAATACTAGACATGGCAAACAACAATTGTAAGAAAGTTACCTAGCCAAAGTGGAAGAAACTCCGAACCAACAAATGCAACACCGCGATTTCGAGAGAAAGAAGCTCTCAAGAAAAATTTCAGGAGAGAGAAAGGGAATGTGGTAAATGAGGGTGGGGAGGTAGGATCAACCCCTATTTATAGGACTCGAGAGGTTAAAATCGCCACGTGGAAACATCTAAGCTCCTCTCAAAAAATCAATGGTCAAATCACACCAATCCGGGTCCAATAGTAGCAGTAATATGACAACAAGACAGTCAGCAGATAACACGAACGGTTGTCACAACCTTCGGTCAACGGAAGAAGCAACACTAAGGGGTGAACAATCTCATGAACACTTGGTGTACGATGTGAGAGGAGAAATTTCACAAACACTTGGTGTAAATCGTGGGATGAACAATCTCACAAACACTTGGTGAACACTGTGGGAGAGGCAAAATCACAAACACTTGGTGAAAGTGGTGGGGTAAGCAAAATCACAAACACTTGGTGGGTGCTACATACACCACCAACAAAAATCCATTGCTCGTCAAGCTCCTCTTGTGACAAAGCCTACTATCCCGCGACAACTTCGAAGTTGTTCAAAACTCTCTTGACTAGAACCATCCAAGATCGCTAAGAGATGACCAACTCCAACAATCCGAGCATAATATTACTCCTACCTCAATGAGAAGACACCACAATGGAGATGATCCAACTCCAAGCGAAAGCAAGATTTTTTTGCAAGACTAGAAGATGGGTGTACAAATATGAAGATATATGTATATGTATTTGTTCCCTATACACAAAACATATGAAGATTTTTGTATGCAAAACCCACTCCCTAGAAAACTTCAAAAATCCCCAAATACAACTTTCGGTGAGTTTGAAGAGATGAAAGACCGGATCGGGTCGGGTCTGCGACCCAAACCCGCAACCAAAGTGAAGAGGTACTAACGGGTTAGGTTTTATACCCATCAACCTGTTAACCTGCTTCAACCCTCTCTTCTTCTTCCTCTCGCTCTTCTTCTCCTTCAAATTTCTCCCGCCTAAAAAAACTCCAACTCGTCCTCTCCACCTCGCTCCAACTCCAACTCTGACCTTGGAGTTATCACCGCCCCTGAGACACGCCGATGCCAAGCTCCGCCACTTAGTCGGAAACATAGTCGAAAGCCCGTGCTTGACTAATTCTTCCAAGGCTATAACTCGGCGAGAGAGCTCCGTAGCTCGGAAAAACAAGCTATCGCCATAGCTCGGCGAAACAAGCTATCACCATAGCTCGGCGAAACAACGTAGCGCGGCGAGAACTTAAGCTCCATAGCTCGGCGAAACGAGCTATCGCCATAGCTTGGTGAATTCGAAAGCCTCTCCATAGCTCGGCAAAATGGCGAAGCACTGGTAGTGCGGCGAGAACTCGAGCTCCATAGCTCGGCAAAGCGAGCTATCGCCATAGCTCAGCAAATTCAAAGGCCTCTCCATAGCTTGGCGAAATGAGCTATCTCCATAGCTCGGAGAGAACTCGAGCTCAATAGCTCGGCGAAACGAGGTATCGCCATAGCTCGGTGAATTCGAAAATCTCTCCATAGCTCGGCGAAATGACCTATCGCCATAGCTCGACGAAAACTCAAACTCCCCTGCTTGGTGAAACCACGACAACCAAGAGCTCAGCGAGATCTCGAGTTCGTAGCTCGGAGAATTCAGAGCTTCCATAGCTTGGCGAGGACTTCAGGCTCCGCAGCTCGACCAAGAGGAGCTAGTTCGACACTCCCATAGGTCGACGAAGCATCGGAGTCGAAGTTCGTGCGTGAAACAGAGCTTTGAAGTCTTGAGCGATGCCCAATCCCGTAGCTCGATCAAGTAAGACTCGACGACAATCCATCACCGTTGCTCAAGGGCTGCCCTTCAGCTCCGCAACACGATGCGTCTCCAAGATTCGGCGACAAGAGTGGTAGCTCGGAGAATTGGTTGCCGAGCTGAGGGATGCGTGAAGACGAGCAATGGCCGTCGGATCTCCATGAAATCTGTGCTAGCCCATGATCAACGCTCAGCGATTTTTGGTCCCTTGATCTTGCGCTTCAGCTATCTGATCTACTTAGTGCGCGAGCCAAGATTCGATCCGTGCCTCAGATCGTTTCAAAACACGAGCCCGGATCTAATAAATCAAAAAATCAATTAAAATCATTTATAAATCGAAAAAACAATTAAAAAGTTCATAAATAATTATTTTAATTTGGAAAATAATTAAAAATTTTCAAAAAAAAATTAAAATTGAATTTATTAATTATAAAATTCGAGAAAGTGGTTTTGAAATAGGAAAAAATTCCAGAAAATTTAGAGAAATCCGAAGAACTATGGAAAAATTCCAAAAAATTCCTAAAAATTCGGAAAGATCCGAAGAAATATGGAAAAATCCAGGAAAATATTCACTGCCTTCAGAAGCCACAGATCAGTTCTAAGTATCTCCAAACATTCCGAATGCTAAGATTATATGCCAGAATCAAAAAATAAAACATACTGCTTCCCAAAATCCAAGAAAATTGTCTTCCGGGAGTGGGGGGCTTATGATGATGGTAAAAATCATAGCAGATCAAAGCCGTACGATTCTTGCACAGATCTCAAAGCATCTACAGGCAGATTAGAGGCTTATTTTACAGATCTGGACCCACTTCGTGACATGGGCTTCTCCCAAGCCCATAGGAAGTGACAGACTAGGCCCACTAGGAGAGACACCCAGTCCATGCTGATTAGGAGTCAAATCTCTTATCCCGTAACAAGGATATCTTATCTCTTGAGGGGGAGAGACATTAAAGATCCAACGGACACGATTCGATCTCTCGAATGTCTCTCAGGCCTATAAATACCCCTCCCCCTCTTCAGTCACTAGGTAATCAACAATTCACTAGTTTTCACTCTCTTACTCTCTCTATCTTTCTGGTTCTGACTTGAGCGTCGGAGGGTCTATTGTCGTGGTCACCCCCCAGTGTTTCAGGCGTTTTGCAGGTCCAGCAGCCGCATCACTAACCGTCGAATTCAGATCACAGGAGGTCAATCAACGATCCAGATTCAATCTCAGGAGCTCTAACAGTTTTTAATGGCCAGGTCACAGGTTTGACTTTTAGTAGTTTCATTCAATTATTAACTCACTATCTGTTTGCTTCCACGCCGAAATAAGTAGCAACACATACACATGTTTCTCTATTATTATTAGAATTACTATTATTAGTTAATTAATTAATTATTATTGTTTTGTTTTGTATTTTTAACAAGGTTGTAGCCAAACACCCACCCATTACACACACATTTAGCTTATAATTAAAAAATGTATAAATAAATATTTGAACATTCAATCTCTTATTATATTATATCATATACTAATAGGAGTGAGTCTACCCCCACCCTCCTTTATTTATATCATATACTAATGTTTTGTTTTGTTTTTCACTTTTCCAACCTCACAAAATCTCATGGCTCTTCCCAAATTCACCTCCATCCCTACTCCCCCAGCAGCTTTTGTAATATTCAGTTGTATAACATTATGATTTGACAGTGATTCTCTAAACTATATGCTTATGTGCGGATGATAATGAAGATTCCAGTAATTACGGTATGAATAATATTCATAAGTTTTTCCTAATTTTCTCATATTTTTTAGAGTTCTATATAAATTTATGAGTCCCTTAAAATTATTTTAACACTACAAACCACTAGGTCTCTAACGGTGTTTCTATCCCGACGATTCACAGAAATGCTGCGATAGGTGAAGGGGGATTTTATTTAAAAAAAAACACACCCTCTATCCTGGCGTTTGGTAAAAACGCCGCAATAGGGTCATACGGTAGCGGCGTTGTAAATGTAAACGCCGGGACAACCCCTCTTCATTGCACTTCCGCTAATTTATTTTTTTTAAAAATAAATTAAATATCTATCCCAGTGTTTACGTGTAAAATGCCGGGATAGGTGTGGGGTAATTTCCCCCCCTAAAACCCCACTCTAAGACCCGTCCCCTTTTCATTTCCCCCCATTTCCAAAATTATTCCCCCCTCCCCCTTTTCTAAAACTTAACCCACGACTCTCTCATCGCTGCTTTCTCACCGAACCCATGACTCTCTCTCCCCCTCCCCACTCACCGCCGCACCTCCCTTGTGTTGCACCACCCTCGCCGCTGCTCCCCTCCTTTGCCACCCCTCACTCGAAGCCTATCGCTAGGTCTGTCTTCATGTACGCAAGGGCCGTGGAAACGTCCATAACTTATCTCAAACAAGAGAAAGAAACATCAATTTATTCATGGATATTTACAATATGTTTCCCATGGTGATCGGTCCCCTGGCCAGCGCTCTTCATCCCTCCGCCGCCGATCTATAATTTTCATGGATGAAGTAAGCTACTTTAATTGTTCTAGTACTTAAATTGTTACAGTGTTATGTTATGAGGTAATATTCGTGGTTGCAACATTTTCTCATCAAAGAAATGACACCTTTCTTTTAATACTCTTACCTTGTAAAGAAGGTTCTAGGCCTTCTTCATTGAATATGCTTCTTAAAGCACATAAATTTTATCTTGGTTTTTCACATTCTGTGGTGTTAGTGATAAGTAAACCCATTTTGTTTTCATACTCTGATTTATTTTTAAAATCTTGATTTACATGCAGGCTTTTACTTGAGTTGTATCTATTTTTTTGTAATGTCATGTATTACCCAATGTTCTTCACCATTCAGATTGATAACATATTGTCTACAAGGTTAACCAATGAAAATGATGCAAGTAGAAGATTGGAATCAGAGTTCCTTGTCCAATTTGATGGGGTGGCCTCAAACCCAAAGGATTTGGCATTTTCGCGGCAAATTATTTTGATGCATGCAGTTTAAGAGTATCCCTTGTAATGCAGTTAATAGATAGGATAGGCTTCCATAGAATACAAAATAGTATATCTAATTTTAATAATTTGAAAGTTAACTGTTCATTGATTTATTGATATAGGTGCTACTAACAAGCCTCAGGAGTTGGATGATGCTGTTCTTAGGAGATTGGTAAGTTTCTTGAGAATGCTTTTACTAGATTCTCATTCTCTGTGAATTGCTTAATTAGAAATATTTCTGGTTCCAATAGATAAGGATTAGAAGAGAAGTTTAATGGAAATACTGCTGATGTTTTGCCTTCCAACTTCTTTAAAGGAAAATATTTTTCATTTGTTAACTTCTCACTTCTTTATGTTAAGGTTAATGAACATCTCTTAGATGCCAAATGAACTCAAATATATTGGAGAATGTTCACATTTCAAGCATAGTTGTGGAAAGAGTTAAAATTATGTTCCTATTAACAATCTATTTGTTATTATTTTGCTTGTAGGGATGCCATTGTATTGGAGTGGGTTTAATCTCTGGAGAACCTTGTACTCGTATCCTGTAAACACTATCAGGTTCGTTGATTTTGACCTTCTAATTCTGATGGATACTGGTAAATTACTTAAGACCCAACTATAAAAAGAGAAACGCCTAATGTAGTCTTAATCATCTATCATTCTCCTCATTTATTGCACTTAGGACTATTCTTTTTCCACTGACATGTAAAAAAAAAAATTTGCTCTGTAACTTGAGTGTTGACCAAGATCGAGGAACAACCCTACAATACCCTCTATAGAAATTTCATAAACGCACACTAAGATGAATAAGAAGGAGCAGTTGTACTAGATATGGCAGAAACATTCTGATTGTTCCAGATAATCGATGCATCATTAAAAACATGGTCATCCAATTATTCTACTAAAATGCTTATGAACACAAGTTTACTGTTATGCAGCATCACAAAGACTAAAATTTTGTTTAATGCAGGAGGTTTCTGACGGTAACTGCGTGTATAGAAATGAAGTGCATCACTCTGCTAGTGAACACACTCACGTACTGCTTGATGTTGCTGCTTATCCTACTCTCCCTTTTAGATTCCTGTTTTGCTATAAAAAAAACCTGTTCCTTTTTTGCATTTGAAAAGGGCTACATCACTTAGTTCATTACACAAATAGGATACGAGATGCTCCATGTATTTTATAGGTGAATTTCAATGGTTTTACATGTGCTGAATTTCTTCCCTGTCATTTTTTATGACAGAGAATACAATTGACAGGTTCCTGTTCACTTGGACTGCTATCGGAAGCTGAAAGATCCAATTGGTCCCTGGAAATGCAAGTTGTGCGAGGAGATATCACAGTTGGGAAGCCGTAGAAATCAATTTGATAATACGGGGTCAATGACTCAGTGTTGTTTGTGTGGCGGTGGCACTGGTGCTTTCCGAAAGACAACAAATGATCAATGGGTTCATGCTTTCTGTGCGGAGGTATTATACTTCTTTATTCTTTTTGTTTATAATGATTGTTGCATCACATATAGACTCCATATGTTGTTTCAATCCGGATATACACTCTTGAATGCCGAGATATACTTAGAAAGACATGTTACTCCTTGCTGGATTTGTTAGAATCATGTCACATTGACCATTATTCAGGTTATTCTCTATTTACTGATATCAGTAAATTTTCAAAAGGAATGTGTGCATATTCAGGTTCTGCATTAAAGGACTGATGTAAGTCTCTTGCTCATAATGCATAGGTTTATATATATTGACAAACTTGCGATAACTAAAAGGATAATATATATAGATCGCTACAAGTTCGGCATCATAAGAAATTAATGTTTTCATGCACATTGTTTTACTTTGGTGCAAATTAAAGAAAATAGAGTTTCTCCACACAAAAATAATGCGATAACTTTTTTTCGAGAAACACCATTTCTTTTATTCAAATTAAAGAAAGATTATATTACAAAATTAAATGAAATATATGGAAAAATATAGATGTACAATACTAACATTGACTCCCATTTAATTTAAATTAGTTAAAAGTGAGTATTTAGCTGTACAATACTAACCGGTGGTTGAGTTGGAATTCCTTGTGACTGTTGCCCGATTAATGTCGCCATTTGGGCCATTTGAGCCTCCAAACGTGCCATTGTTGCCTTCAACTGATCCACATCGTCCTGTGTGGGCCCAGCCCCACTGGAAGAATATGCACGAGAACTGAAGACGCTGGTGGGTGTTGGTCCTAGCCCCATCCCACGCACACGGGAGGGATGCTCGCCTCATCTCAATTCGGAGAGAACTTCACGCTGTAGCGTCAATGGATCGGCGAAAGAAGAAGATGACATCTCTTCAATCTTATTTCTGAAGTCCTTATGCAAAAGATACCAAAGACAAATTTAATTTTAAAAATTATTTTAGTTAAAAAATTAAATACCAAATTAAAATTAATTTGAAAGCTTTATATTTACCACATTATCGACTGCAACGTCATCCCTAAATTTTCCATCCTTACCCGTGTGGGTAGTTTCAAAAAAATCTACATCGCCGACCCTTTCTCCCTCATTCGATGCTTCCTATATACAAGTAAGATCAATATTTAAAACTATAATAAAATACTTTAAATAAAATGAAATGGATGTCTTCGTAATAAAATCGAAATTTATTATCCCTATTGCTAATTGGAATAGATGTCTATACACCTAAGATATGAGTTAACATGGTACAATACTTCACCAAATAGTGGACTATGTATATGACTTGAAATAACTTAACAGAGGTGTCCTTTATATTAAGCTATGTATATAACTAATAAAAGACTACAAAAAAAAACTTAAACCGTAGTTTACCAGATCATCTCGAACTACCGCAAAGATGGTGCTCCCAGTAGATTGCTTCAATTTCAACATCTTTCAGTTTTTTACACCGATGTCAGCATTCCTCTGTTAATGATTATAATTCGCAACATCAATAAAAATATATCATCAATAAAAAACAAAAGGATGCAAGTTGCGTTATTATATACCTTTTCCGTATCACTTCTTTAAAAATTGACAAGAAATTGCCAATCTTGTGATGTCACACCTACGGGAACCGTCCTCACATTCTCAGTCTCGGTCCTCTCTGGCACATAGTACTTTTCTTTTAGGAAGCTCTTGTGGTCCCTCTATTTCTTAGAAACCGATTTATCTACCCATCCATTAATAACGTCAGGGTAAGAAAATGTTTGCTACAAAATAACATTAATTTGAAAGATATATATATATAGTAACAAATATTTAAAAAATTAAAATACATATACACACTAGAGCAGTAGTTAAATTGTATTCAAATTGTACTACAAAATCCATAAATTAATTAGATATATATATATATAGTAACTGTTGTACTCAAATTGTAGCACAGTATTTTCACCAAATTAAAAGAGAAAGAAAGAAATGAATTAAAGCTTTCATTGTAGACTTATACAAATACATATGTGTACAAAGTATATAGCAAAGTATCATCACCGATATCATTAAAGAATCTGAAAAGTGTTTACAAGCAATGCTTATATGCAACAATTTCAGGTTCTTGCAAATACATTTAGATTCATGTTCAGAGTAGTTGTTTTACTGGATTACATCCAGCTGAGCATTTAGAATCATGCTCATCGATGGATGGAAACCTAACAAACTGCTACTTTTGCAACAAACCGAGAATAAACAGGACTTACACAAGTAATTATTTATAAGTGTGTGAAGAAACTTAATTAATATAAACAATCACATCACAATACCTTTTTTCACCATCTCTCTAGACTTCTTCGCCTTCATCTTTATTCCTTCTGAAATCCCAGAAGTGATTAGCTGCACAGAATAAGTAGGAGCAAGACAATCCGGTGTTCGTAAGTGTGCAAAGAAAATAAAGAAACAAACAAACATATCAAGAAATGACATTTCTCTCTTACCTCTCCTTCTCCTCTGCTTCATCTATTTGGCAGCTCTATAATTATCTGGTGAGTATAAACGGGAGAGAAAGTATGTGAAGAAAATAAAATAAAACTTATAACAAATCCGTACTTTTTTAATCTGGGGAGTAGATAGAGGAAACAAAGCTGTCACGATAATAGACAATGCTTACAAAGGTCAAATAATCAAATAGGTATATGCACGAATGCTAGTAAAAAATTAGTACAGTGGAATGGACTTTTCTTGTGAATTCAATATATTTCTTCTTTTGTTTGACAAATTGAAGATGAAACATTTATGTTTTTCTACAGGGCCAGCGGATTCTATCGGTTTTCAGTCACGCACATACATTAGGGTAAAATAACAATGGAATTGGAAGCAATACCGGGCCACATGAGGAGACTCTCCAGCCCTAGTTTGTTGGATATGGACTTTTAAAAAATATTTTGTAGGAATTATATTTATGTTTTGTAATAACTAAGTGCTGTACAACTTATACATTTGACACTCGTTGTTTGACAGTTTATATGTGTTAGATATTTTATTTTCTATTCAGTTATTATTTTTTGTGATATGTGACTTTTGGTTTGTTGATTCTGATGTTATTATTGACTTTAAGATTTAAGTATTTAAAATTAATATGACTCTAGGTATTTGTAATATGCGATTAATTACAGATTTTTTAATTCGAAATTTAATAATAAAATCCCAAAAAAAAGAAACCTATCTCGGCGTTTACACAAAAACTCCGGCATATATACCGGAATTTTCAAAAACAATTCCACTATTGCGGCGCTTCAACAGCGCCGCTATTTTTTTGGAATTCTAAAATAATTTTATCTACCACGGCATATTCGACACGCCGCTATAGCTAGCCCATTTTAAAAAACCAAAAGAGAAATCGGCCTATGCTGGCATTTTGGGAACGCCGTTAAAACTTAGCATCTATAGCGGCGGCGACGGAAAACGCCGCGATAGCCTATTTGGCTATAACGATGCACGCTCCAACGGTACTTTTAGCGGCAATTTTAGAAATGCTGTTTTTGTACTATAACGGTGCCAAAAACTGCCGCTATAGTCTTGTAAAAGTGTTGCTAACGTTCGTGCGTTTTGTTTTGTAGTGTAACTACAAACAAAGAGATCGACTTATCATTAGACTGGACAGCTGCAGATTATTATGTTATTGAACTAATGGTCTTCGAATCAACCACATACAACCTATTATATTCCACTCCCACACTATTCAACAAAAGGCAGTAAAGAACCCCCCAACCTACCTTCCCCCAACCTACCTCCCTTTCTAAGTCCTACTGTCCCAACTCCTAATTTGGGTTCCCATCTATAGGTCCAAAAAGAAGGGCCAAAACTTTAATAAGCTACTGTAGTTTTTGACTTCAGTTAATTATATAGTCAAAAATTAGGTTCCGCTACCTAATTTTTTTTTTTTATCAATTCAAAAAATTTTAAAATTTTTTTATTTTTTATTTTTTTGAAGCTTCTTATTAGTAGAAAAATACATACTTAGATTAACAACATACGTTCATACATAAAGTTTGAAAAATCAAAGTAGCAAACAGCATCATGATATCCAGGTACAAATTCTAACAAGTTATAGAGAAGAAGCATAAAACCCAATACAAACTACTGATGAACCTCTTCCAGCTGTCTGTTAAACCTCAATTTCTGACTTGGTTTAGTAATTCACTGAATATGAAATGAATCCTTGAACCTTCGCCTACATACCTACATTCCTTTCATCTGAGTTCGAGTTTCCCCACAAACTATACTTCATATTCAATACCTGATCATCCTTTGAGTATTGATCCAAATTCATCCCGCAGTCCTTCTCGGATTGTTGTCCATGTAACCTTTCTTTTTAGGATTCAGGCCGGTTTAGAGTATTGGGGAGGTGACCAAACGCGACTTGTCCGATTAGGTTCCAATACCTAACCCTTATATTATCAGCACATGTATATATATATATTCCAACCATCGACCTTTTCTATAATTCCTTAAGAAAACCGATCGATCCTCTTGATACTTCAACTAAACAAACGGATATTATTGCACCTATATAATTATAAGATAAGGTGACAGTGGAAAAGTCGAGTGCAACATTCTCTTCTCTGGTGATAATGAAATCTAGTTCCATCTTAGGTATATGTCCACATCTGACATCTCATGCATCCTACGTCCAAATATGAAATATATAATTAAATAATATAAACCAAGTTAAACTGCAAGGAATGTTTACCCAATAAACTACAGAAAAAAGAAAGAAGAAAATTCCTTTCAGGCGAAGCATTTGGTAACTTGTTTGAACGTGAATAAATTTTAAGTGAAGATATATATTTCTTCCGCTAAGAAGATATAGAAACACATGATATATATTAATTATAAGAATGTTTAATTTCATTGACGTACGGTTTGTAAGTACTGAATCAAACAGTGGGCTTGAGTTATATAATATACTATCTAGATGAGGTAAAGAGGGGATAAAGAGGATGAGAAGTCTTGATTTTATGTCAACTTTAAATTTCTGTAAAAAGTTTAAAATAGATTCTCAGTACCAAGACTCTCTCTCTCTCTCCCTCTCTCTCTATATATATATATATATATATGTATATGTATATATATACACATAGCAAAAGAGATATGAGCAACTTGCTCATTTAGTAAATGAGCAATTGATTATGTGGCATCCATGTGATACATTGGACAACTAATCATTTTAAGGCTTTTTCAATCACATGTATGCCCCATCATCAATTGCTTATTTACTAAATGAGCAAGTGCTGATACCCCTTTTTCCCATATATATATATATATATATATATATATATATATATATATATATATATATATATATATATAGGCGTTGTGCACAACCCTACGTATGCACTTCATGTGTACTTCGTGTTGATCAATGTGAACGGTTCTGATCATCCATGCGATAACCATGTAAAAAGTTCACACGAAATGCACACGGAGGATAGTGCGCAACGGAAGGGCCATATATATATATATATATTGGGAAAGCTTCGGTTGAGCACTACTCTAGTGCTCACCGCGTGAACACTAGGCCTTCGGGCGTTCATATCGAAAATCCGAACCGTTCACATTGATCTACACATCTAAATTAGTCTAAATATGTAAAATCAAATCATTTGAAATTCATTTGCCCATTCATTGAAGTGTTATAAAATTGTATGGCTGAAAATCATTGTTTTTGTATTCACATGATGGATGGGCAAATGAATTTCAAATGATTTGATTTTACATATTTAGACTAATTTAGATGTGTAGATCAATGTGAACGGTTCGGATTTTCGATATGAACGCCCGAAGGCCTAGTGTTCACGCGGTGAGCACTAGAGTAGTGCTCAACCGAAGCTTTCCCTATATATATTTATATAGGGAAGTCTTCCATTGTGCACCACCTATGGTGCACACGGTGTGTGCACTCGCCCTTCCCGCCATCGTATCGACGATCCAAACCGTTCACATTGATCTACACATTTAAATTAGTCTAAATATGCAAAATCAAATCATTTGAAATTTATTTTTCCATCAATTGAAGTGTTACAAAATTATATGGCTGAAAATTATTGTTTTTTATAGTCACATGATGGATGGGCAAATGAATTTCAAATGATTTGATTTTACATATTTAGACTAATTTAGATGTATAGATCAATGTGAACCGTTCGGATCATCGATACGAATGCGGGAAGGCCGAATGCATATGAGTGCACAAAAAGGGGTGGTGCACAATGAAAAATTATCCTATATATATATAGAGAGAGCATGCTGCTGTTGGGAACAACGGCCTAGATTGTTTTCACGTTTTCAACACTACAGTAGCGTTTTCAATGGAGCATTACTCTGTGTGTGTGTGTGTATATATATATATATACACTTCATTGCAAAGCGTGCAAACCATCTAAATCGTTATTTAAAACAATAGCTTAAGTGTAGGCTGTATTGAAAATAACGTCTTAGATGTATAACCTAAGCTGCTGTTTCCAATTACAATTATCCATTTTCTCAAATAATTGACACAAACATAATCAATACTGGTCTGCAATTCTTTCGATATATTATTTAACATAACATAGCATGTATATCTGATACATATTAACATACCAAAAAAATAGGGTTGGACAACTCTAAATAGAACAGGAAATAGGAACATGTTATTGGTAGATATTTACAGATATGTAATTAATTAAATATGATCAGTGCTAAATATACTAGCTATTCTAAAAGAAGTTGATCAACGCAACGTTCAGGTCTATCTCATTCTTCACAGCTTGGTCGACTTCACAGTCACCAGATTCTTCCGAAATATCATACTCGATGCTGGAGTGCCACTCACTCGTCCCTTCACATCCTCTCTCTATGATCTCCCCCTCCCACTCCCTCTCCTCCTTCTGGTAGTTTAACGAAGATAGCGTTAAGTCGCATGCAAGCTGAGGGTTGTTGTTTACTGACCTGCATGCAAATTACACAGTATTATATATAATTCAATACGACATTAACGGTAGATTATATATATGGTTAGAGTCTCCTTCGGTTGCTCACTATTTTTGGTGAGCACTCATAAAATAAAGACCATATGAAAAATCTGAACCGCTCATATTGTTCTATGTGCCTAAAATAGCCTAACAATCAAAAATCAAGTAATTTGAAGTTCATTTGCCTATTCACCATACTGTTAAAATTTTCAGCCATACAATTTTGTGATAATGTAAATTATGGACAAATGAATTTCAAATTAATTGATTTTTTATTGTTCGGTTATCTTAGGCATATAGAACAATATGAGCGGTTCGGATTTGTCATAAGTGCTCTATTTCGTGAGTAGTGAGCAACCGAAGATTTGTCTAAAGGTTAATTAAATAGATACCTGGTGAGCTGGGGGTTAATTTGGATGCAACCCTGAGAAGTAGTGCAAGCTCGAGTATTACGCCTAGATCTTCTCTTTTGCTCGTTTAGTCCTTTAGCACCAGATAGAAACATATGAAAATCTTTTGGGACGGTGCTCATGCTTCTATACATCTGCAAAAGAAATAAATACTATTGATTACTTTCTTTGTTTTGAGAGAGACTGTAGAGAGAGCTTTAGCACTCGATCACTTTGTTATTAATTTGTGATCCCTAGCTCATTAATGTTGATTTTGAGATATATAATCTCTCCATGAAGAATTATTTAATTTTTATGTTTAATATGTATTGAAGTATTATTCCCTCACAACTTAATTAGCTCTAGCAACTATTTCCTCACAAACTGTACATACTAAATATTCGTTTTAGCAATATAATTTCCTCTGAAGTAGTCCCTAACAGTGTGAGGCCTCATTAACGACATCGATATTACAAAGTTAACGTAGACTTCAGAATTGGTTTCTGTGATGATAGGATTTAACAATAAAGAATGAATGGTGGTCGATCAGTGCCTTTTGTCTGTTACTTCTTTGAATTGTCTTTAACAACATGGATCAAATACTCATTTGAAAAACCACAAGATCCAAAAACAAAATGTATGAATGCGAATTAATATTTAAGAAAAATATGGAATACCCATAAATTAATTGCATCTGACTAAAAAATTAGTTTGCTTCTTTCACATGCCATTGGACTAGCTAGGGTGAGCTTGCTTTGATCATCCCCACATTCCCCTTTATAAAAGGGCACGTACATGCTGTGAGATGGCACATCCTAATCCAAAGATTGTCCCACCCCTCTGCATGCCTTCAGGCTAACTATATTTGTAGCATTATATTTCAAAGGGAAGGAAATTCCAATAGGTTGAACTAATATTTTCATCCCTAGCTACTTTGAATCTTCTTTAATTTGCTAGAAGTACTATATATAGGAGGTGAGAAATATTCTTTGCAGTTTTTTAAATTATTTATAACTATTTTAGATATGACCTGCAAAGAATATTAATTTCTCACCTAATTCGAATTCACCTACTGCAAAGAATATCTTGCAGCTTGGATGATTAATTAGTTAAACATAAAATAGAACAAATTAAGAGCCAAGCTTGAATATATTAATCACCTACTGCAAACAATATTTTTTAAATTAATTATAATTATATATAGGTGAAACATCCAAGCTGGATATATAAAACGATATCTTGTTTTATCTAGACATGACCTAATTCGAATCCCTAAATATAATAGAACAAATTAAGAACCAGATTAATACCTGCAGATGGCTTTTGACATGAGATATGCTCAGTCCCTTCACACCCATCAATTGTAAAATACGCTTTGGTGTTGCTTCTGCAAATTATAATGTATCAGAAAATCTCCCTCAATAAAACAAAACAATAATCAATCAATCAGACAAATACATTTATATATAAGGCCCCCCCCCAAAAAAAAAAAAAAAGATATTGTAGACTTCCTTGCATTATTATTGCTATTTGTCTGTATGGTATAGTTATTGTTTTTATCCATTAGTTTAAAATGATGAATGATAATATATTAAGATTCTTGGCAACATTACAAATGATTGAATTAAACACGTCTTTCTCATGGCCATGCAGTTTTGTATATGGAGAATAATGTGTAGAATTTCGCTACTTGTAGACATCCAACTTAGATATATAAGAATCAATGGATTTGATGTTCTTAATTCTCTTATAAGAATTTATTTATTGAAGTCTTCTATAATTAAGTGTCCTAAGTAATTAATTAGTTAATTAATTGATTCATAAGTCTCAATTTTGTAGATATTTCTAATTATATATCTCTCAATTATTAATCACCTACTTCTGATAGCTATGCAAATTCATATGAGAAATCTCATATTAATACTGCTCATACCTAAGTGAGCATGCCAAGAAATTTTACAATATATGCAGGAGGAAATCTAGCAACTCCTGGTACTTTAATTAATAAATAAGTTACAAATAATTGAAACTAATTAGGGTGACTCTTTTCGAGATCTTGTGTTATTCTTTTTAACAGCTTAAGACACCTCCCTAATTAGGGCTGTAACTGATCCATTATATATTAACACTGATTGTAGCTAACTAGTACTGGAGCTTCACACATGAAATTAAGAGACATGATAACTTTCAAAAAATTATGTGAATTGAAACATCAATCTTATCATGAACACATGCATGAGTTTCTGTAAATGACTCTCCCTTAGCTTATTCCTTGCACTGCCTCTGGCTTCCCTACAGCTAAACTAACTTTCATGATCATCTGAATTACTCTTCTCTACTGTTATCTACATGAGAGAGAGAGAGAGAGAGAGAGAGAGAGAGAGATCAAAACTTACTTCTCTCTCCACCAAGGCCGTCGACAACTTCGACAAATCGGTGGTGGAGCTCCTCGGTCCATCTCAGCCTCGGCGCTTCCGATCTGTTGTACTGCCTCACCTCTCTTTTGTCAGATCCCTTCATGGCCTTTTGATTATTCTTTGAGATGAATTGTGCTGGTCTCTACCTACTAATAATGGAAAATTTTGGGATGATCACCAAGTTTGGCAGCTCCCTTATCTTGTATTGGATCTATACTTCTATTACCTATTACTATATGTGAAAGGTGAAGAATTTGTGAAAGGAATGTGGTCCGTTCTTTGACTTAGTCCAGTCAAAAATATAACAATATAAATGCCCCACTGTCCTCTTAAAGGTTGAAAAACCCTAGATTGAGACATTATGGAGAAGTTGGGCATGTCTTGTTTTACTTTATTATTATGATAGATCACTTTACATGAATGGAGCATCCTGTGATTCTTGGGCTCTCAAATGGACCTTTAAGAACCTTGTGTGCGCATCTGGCTTACCTCTTTCGTCTATAATGAGATGTATAATGTTCAAACTATTACATCATTTGCCTTACTTGTTTATTTATTTATATCTTTTTACTTCTATATTAGCGAAGAAGTGCAATTTTACTTTTAAGAGTTCAATGCATATAATCCAGCCATCAAATAGTGTATAACGTCGTCTTTATAGGCAACCGAGGAAAGTGTAAACCCTTCAATAAACAAAACTACCAGGGAGTAAGTCTGCACATAAACTAATTATGTATACATGCAAAATATGTTCAACATATGATATATCTTCCATTTGAATAATTTAATTGATTGATATGAACTAATTATAGTAAAACTAGGAAAAGTATGAATGAATGCATGAAAGAATAATGGATATATCAAAACATATATATTTAAAAAATATTCTTGAAAGAACTGCATTTTTTTTTCTGCAAAAAAAAAGAAAAATAAAAATAAAGGAAAAAAAAAGGTCATGGATGCATGGAAATGTAATTTATTTATAATTTGTTATAATAGATGGGTGGAATTCTCTACCCTTCAACTTTAAAACATATATGATAAATAATTATATAATCTACTAGCCTTTTCTCTTAATATTAAAAAAAAAAATAGCTGCCCAATATATAGATTAACGGCTAAAAATTTTAGCAAGGTCCCAATAATTTTTTTAATGTAGTAATAAAAATGGAGGACTCAAAAACTAGTACAAATTCATTTTGATGTTGTTCACTGAGTCCCTGTACGTATAGTATAGGACAAGTTATTCCACTTTCATGATAAAGACAAGTAAATCCCAAGAAAATCTTAGATACCAAGAAATTAAATCTGCTAGCTCTAAGAAAAATACTACAATGTTGAAGGATATATATAACATCAAGAAGTATGCTAAGGAATTAATGACCACATTTTCTTACTATCACAATCAAAGACTGAAGAATGTATATCATTTTAGCACAGAATTATGTATGTGAGGATTTGCTCTATACACCACAGAAGTATTTGATGGGGACATAAATTCATCGTTGATTCGTAAATGCTTATAATAGACATTCTTCTCTCCCTGTTGCTATATATATCCATTGAAATTAATTTATATATATTAATTTGATCTTCTTCAGAATTGATTTTGATGGATATATAAAATTATGATAAAATTCTCTCGTTTCGTTCGCATCCAATAAGTCATGAAAATATTTGTTAAACAGAAAAATGCATGTTGAAGTGGGTTATTAATTTTAAGCAAACATTCATTAGTACTTCGTAAATAATATTTTGTTATCAAGACTATTTAAAATATTTTTATCCTAGATAAAGCAACTTAACTAGACAATTTAATGGAATATTCTTGATGTGGGTAAAAACCCAGTCTTATCTGAACCGTCCGATCCCCTCAAGATCCTGAAATCTATCAGAATAGGCATGTATGCTCCATGGGCCGTTAGCCAGCCCTCTCCGCACATCCGGCCCACAGAGAAGGGTCAACCCGACCCACTAGGATACCCTCTTTCTACCTATAGATAGCAAACTCTCTCCACTGTGACAAGGTAATCAATATTTAGCCTCCAAAATCCTAGTTTTCATTTTCTCTCTCTTACAGTCACTGACTTGACCGTCGGAGTGTTCGCCGCTAGGAACACTCCCGATGTTTGTGGACTTTGTTTAGGTGTCCGACGACCCACGGTCGAGAGTAGCCATCAACATATTAGCTCCTCCTACATCTCACTAGATTCAGATTTACGATTGAGATCTGTCCCCCCCCCCCCCCCCCCCCCCCCCCCCAAAAAAAAGAATCAAATTCATCATCTGTTGCTCCCGCACCCTAAAAATAGCAGCATCAGATTGGCGCCATCTGTGGGAACAACATAGATCCGGCCACTTATCGAAAATCCCATTCTCATTAACCTCTTCTCCGATGGCTCCCATAGTCAGGAGAACTGCCATAGCGGGTCACCACGTCGAACCTCTTCCCCCACCTCGTTCGTCACACAGTCGAGCGGTCACTCGGGGGTCGCAACAGTGACTGAACGAGCGCCCGCATGCTCTAGCCCCAAGCACCTCCTGCTCAGTAGCTAGAAATCCTGAGCCCACAGAGAGCCCCAACCTTCAAAACATAATAAATCACCGACTGCACAAGGACGACCTCTGTAATCGCCTCAGCCGCTCCAGGAACGAGTTACCCTCAGACCATGGTCTGAGTCGAAGTCGACATTCCTCTCATCTGAACAACAAGGAACGCAGCCGATCTCCAGGGGGTCGCCGAGCCCCGAATGGCCGAGCGGAAGGAGGCCACGTTACTAGAGCTGAATTCCATGAGTTCTGATATGAGATCCTCCAAGCACTCCGAGCCGGAGCCAGGAGCGAGCACACCCAACACCGTCACGGTGAAGGCAGTCACCGAACCAGACGAGACTAGAACTAGAAGTCCCACAGGTCAACTTGATCCGAAGGAGAGGAGGACGTCGTCCTCAAGAGACTACAAGAGATGGAAGACTACCTGACTCAGATTGGTGAAGGTGGCAGAAAGTCGAACCAGGGTACCGACCCGCTCAGCCTTCCTTCTCTTCTCATATTCTGGAGGCCCAGATCCCGAGGACATTCAAGCCACCCATTTTTGAGACTTATAATGGGGAGTCGGATCCGACTGATCACATGGAGGGTTTCAAAACACTCATGATGATTCACAGTGCATCGGATGCACTCCTCTGTCGCACGTTCCCGGCCACACTGTGCAGTCTAGCTCAAGAATGGTTTTCCCGACTCGCTCCCAACTCCATTTCCTCCTTCCACCAGCTCGAAGAGAATTTCCTTGCCCATTTCGTCACCGTCCGTAAGGCCGAGAAGACCAGCGCCTCCCTGCTAAATCTGAAGCAAAAAGATGGAGAGCCCCTGGGGACTTTGTTCGGAGGTTCAACGCTGAAATTCGATCAATCTCCTACCTTGAAGCCAGGGTCGCAGCTGCGGCTTTCCAGCACAATGTCAGACATGACTTATTGAAGGCGTCCCTTGCCAAGAAGTCTCCGATAGACTTTCCCGACCTCCTTCTTAGGAGCGAGAAGTACATCCGGTCCGAAGAGATATTGCATCCAGCTGGCCGAAGGAATTCCCCTACCAGATGGAAGAGGAAGGCGAATGGTGCTGAGGCACCAAAGAAGATCCAGAAGGATGCCTCCGGTCCACAGGTTCGACAAGTTTACTCCGCTTAATGCGAGTATATCAACCATCTTGATGGAGATAGAAGGTGACGACATCCTTTGACACCCTCCTTGAACCAACAATGACAATAAGAAGAGGGACCATAGGTTCTACTCCAACTTCTACAGGAACCACAGTCACGAGACCGACAACTGTCGGGTCTTTAAGGATGAGATTGAGGCCCTCATCTGAAGGGGGTACCTGAAGAAGTTTTCTGGGGATGAGCCGATAGCCTCTCCTCCTCCCCGGGGTGCCAACAGGAGACCTAAAGCCGAAGCCGAGCCTCAGGGCTCCGAAGGACTAGCCATACTCCACTATATCCACAGAGGGCCTATGGGTAGAGATTCCAATTCTTCCTGTCGAGCCTTTATTCGCGAGGTCAACTCCGTCCACAACTTTCCTCTCCCTCGACGTCCCGGGCTATCGGTCTTGTTCTCGGACCAAGACCGAGAGGGTGTTTGCTCATTGCAACGCCTTAGCCATCAGCCTCAACCTCGCCAATCATGAGGTCTGCCGAATCCTTGTTGACAATGGGAGCTCGGTCAATATTTTGTTCCTTGCTGCCTTCGAGGCCCCGAAGCTCTCTCAGGATAGGCTGAAGCTGACAGGTTATACCTTTCATGAATTTTCGAGTGTTCCGATCTAAATAGAGGGAATCATCACCCTCGACGTCACAGCCGAAAAGTCCCCGACCTCCCAAACCGAGGCGATGGACTTCATGTTGGTGAACGTGAAGTCAGTGTACAATGCCATCCTCGGTCGTCCCGGGCTCGCTTCCCCCCAGGCAGTGCCCTCTGCCTATCATATGAGGATAAAGTTTCCAACCGAGTCCGGGGTCGGGGTCGTCATAGGAAACCAAGAGGCTGCTCGGGCCTGCTACATGGCTTCAGGGGGGGGGCTGTTCTCCCCCTCGAAGCAGTCGAGTTGCCCTCTGAACGAAGTACGGCTCTGAGCCCATGGATGAGTTAGAGGAAGTTCCATTTGCCGAGGCAGATCCCTCCAAATGGTTCCGAGTGAGCAGATCGCTCAATCCCGACCTCATGAATAACCTCATCGATTGCATACAGCGGAATCCAGAGCTTGTTCGCTTGGACCCCCTCAGACATACCGAAGATTTTCGAGGATCTTATAATGCACCGACTAAGTGTCCTGCCAGACTCGAAGCCTGTACAGCAAAAGCGAAGGAAGTTCACCCCGAAGAGGCAACATGTAATGAAGGAAGAGGTGGAGAAGCTCCTCTCTACTCGCTTCATCCAGGAGGTCAACTATCCGAAGTGGCTGGCCAACGTCTTCATGGTTAAGAAGTCCAACGACAAGTGGAGAATATGCATTGACTTCACTAAACTCAACAAGGCCTGTCCAAAAGACCCCTTTCCTCTGCAGAGCATCGATGCTCTGATCGATGCAACCTTCGGCCACAAGCTATTGAGCTTTATGGATGCCTTCTCAGGCTATAATCAGATCTACATGTTTCCCCCTGACATTCCGAAGACAGCCTTGTAACCGACCAGAGACTCTATTGCTACAGAGTCATGCCCTTCAGACTAAAAAATGCTGGCGCAACATACTAGAGGCTCGTCAACAGAGTCTTCAAAGAACAGATAGGGTGTAATATGGAGGTATATGTCGACAATATGCTCGTCAAAAGTCTGAAAGCTGTGGACCATGTGGAAGACCTAGAGGAGGTTTTCGAGGTCGAGGGTACACAATATGAGGCTCAACCACTCCAAATGCGCCAGCGACATTATCTCTGGAAAATTTCTTGGCTTCATGGTCAGCCGATGCGGGATATAAGCAATCCCGAGAAGATCAAGATCATATTAGACATGGCCCCTCCCAAGAATATAAAAGAAGTCCAGAGGCTCATCGGTCGCCTAGCTGCCATCGGGCGTTTCGTGTCTAGAACAGGGGAGAAGTCTTTCTCCTTCTTTAAGGCCCTCAGGGGGATGAAGAGCTTCGAGTGGGGGGGACCCTCACAGCAGGCCTTCGATCAGCTCAAGCGCTATCTCTCCAACCCCCCGTTTCTCAACAAACCCGAGCCAGGCGAGCTCCTTTGTCTTTATCTAGCCACATCAGAATAGGAACTCAAAACTGATCTAGTCAGGGATGATGATGGGGTTCAAAGACTCATCTACTACGTTAGCAAAGTCTTACATGATGCCGAGCTCCACTACACCAAAATGGAGAAGGTCGTGTATGCCCTAGTTATGGCCGCACGAAAACTCCACCTCTATTTTTAGGCCCATTCCCTCACCGACTAGCTGCTCAAACAAGTCCTCAACAAACTGGAGAATTTTGGTAGACTGCTTAAGTGGTCGATCGAGCTGAGCCAGCACGATATTATTTACAAGCCAAGGACCGCCATTAAAGGGCAGGCGCGACCGAGTTCATCACAGAATGCACAATCCTAGAGACTCTCGAGGAACTGTGAAATGAGCCAATATGGGAGCTCTACGTAGAACGTTCCTCCTACGAAGAAGTGAGCGGAGCCAGAGTTATACTAAGCGGCCTTGATAGCTTTGTCCTTTAGTATTCCCTGTGCTTTGGTTTCAGAGCGTCGAACAACGAAGCAGAGTACGAGGCCTTGATTTCTAGGCTTATATTGGCTCGAAAGGCTGGGGCCAAACGAGTTGGAGCATTCAGTGACTTTCAGCTTGTTGTCAACCAAGTTTGTGGGGAGTATGAAGCCCACGACACTTGAATGGTGCAATTTCTAGCACACGTCAAACTCCTCCTTACAGATTTCGAGGACACCTCGGTCATAAGAATCCCTCGCGAACAGAATGTTTGGGTGGATGCCCTGTCCAAGTTAGCCTTCTCTTCCTTCGATGAACTCGATCACACAGTCCTAGTGGAGGTCCTCCAGCGGCCAAGTATGGAGAACACCGAAGTCCTCTGCCTCGATCCGCTCGTGCCGAGACCAGGGTGGATGGAACAGATATTAGATTTCTTGAGGGACAATGTTCTATCACAAGACCCATTTGTGGTCAGGAAAGCCTGAGTTAGATCTGAAAGGTTCGTGCTCTACAAATGCTCGTATACCAAGGTCGATGAGAGGACCTATTTGCGATGCTTGAGCTCGGAAGACGCTAAATATGCTTTGAGAGAGATGCATGGGGGGATCGATAGTTGCCATATGGGTAGTGATATGGCTAAAAATAGAACCAAATTGGGACCGTTCCAATCAGGCATGAATCTTAAAGCTTAGGGGTAAAACGGTAATTTCACATACAAACGGGTCCAAATTTGCAACTGGGTATTTTCCAAGTTCAATAACCCAAAAACGGATCTGTCTTACATGGTCAGGATGACAACCCATTACAAACCAGCCCAGGTCATTTAAAGAGTAATTCAAATTCATGGTTATCCCTAAGGAGGCATTTGGTACAAGGAAATTTTTTTTGGTTCCCAGGAATCATAAATTCTAGGATTTATGTTTCCTAGGATTTATGATTCCTAGGAATCGTAAAACATGTTTGGTATATCTTAAACATATCTGGGAATGTTAGTTGGAAACTTAATTTCCTATGTTCGGTTGAGCTACATATTTCCTGCGAATGTTAATCTTATTATCCAAAATACCTCTCTCATACTTGTATTTAAATATATTATTTCCTGGGAATGTTAGTTTGGTGCTGCTCTTCACTGGAATTTTAAGGCCTTCTCCCATTATAATATTAGAGATTAGAGATTAGAGATTAGAGATTAGAGATTAGAGATTAAAGATTAGAGATATATATAGCACATTTAACAAGAGTATATAATTTTTTTTAATTTAAATATCGTTGTAGCTAGCCTGGTCTCAAACTTCCCTTTACAGTAAGAATATATAAGTTATTTGCGTTCTTGTTGCAATGCATAGTTTTTGTAGATAGGTTAACATGTCATGTTGTCATATTATGGGAGTGTATCTAGATTGGTTGTAGTTAAGGGTTTCTATTCTTTGAATTTCAGGCTTTTCTTGTTGGGTTTGGAGCAATTCGGAAAGGGAGACTAGAGGAATATATCAAGAATATGTGTGAAGATGAAGGCCTCGACACAGGTTGCCAGCCATGCCCAAAAGTACTTCCTTAGAAAAGAAAATGCTGGCACCAGAGATACCAAAAGGAAGAGCATACATGACATTACTAGCTAGCCGGAGTTAGGTTTTTTAAAATGAAACTATAGTCGACTGAGACTGAATACAAAATTCTGAGAGAATGGCGACAGAGGGGTCGCCAGAGGCCGGGAGTCACGTCGGAGAAGATGAACAGGAAGGGTGATGGATTTGGGGTGAGGGTGAGGGGGGACATGGTAGAGAAAGGGGAGAGGGGTTTATTTTTTATTTTATTTTTTTTTTGTGGCATAATTCTATTTTCAAAGAAGTAATATTTTTCCAAGCACTTGGGAATCTAAGAATTCCACCCCCCCCCCCCCAATGGAAAATTTTTGCGGGAATTGTGGCAAAAAAAATTCCAGGAATCTTAGTTTCCTGGAAATCTGAATTTAAAAATTAACATACTAAACATGGAAAACTAGATTCCCAAGTTAAGATTCTCAGGAAACCAAAATTAATCCTTGTACCAAATGCCCCCTAAGAGATGGTTTATACCAAATCGCTTATCATGAAACTATTTAAACTCTACATCTTAACCAAAAACACCGGGACATAAGGATAAATGATTATCTCTAAACTGTCTCTAAAGGTGACTATAAATGCCCCTCTACCCTACCATAAAAAGGTAATCAATATTTTTTCCACAAATCGCTCTTTCATAATCTTCCTGATTATTGACTTGAGCATCGGAGGGTTCGTCATCGGGATCCATCCTGGTATATCAAACTTTTTTGTAGGTCAACAGAAGCAGCGAGAAATGGTCAAACATCGACCAGAAGTCAACAGGTTTGCCTTATTTGTTTCCAAAAGAATCCAAAAATTTATCTGTTTTCTCCCACACCAAAATCAGCAGCAGTAGATTGGCGATGTCTGTGGAAAACGGAAAAAAAAATCCAAAGAAAAAGGGAAGGCAGCGACTTCCAGTCGCAGGGCCACTCCTCTTCCTCCTCCTCTACAACTCCAAGATCTTCTTCTCTAACTCAAGCAACAAGTTAAGCAACCACAGTCTGAATAGCCCCTTTCGCAACAACTTCCTCCTCAACAGGCCCCTTCAGGGTCTCGGGGGGCTTTCGTCGAAGTCATCCCACTACAAAAGAAAGTAGCTTTCCCGGCGCTTTTTGACGTCTATATCGGTGTTTTTTTACGCCGGTGAAACTTTCACCGGCGTTTACAATAGCGCCGGTCCAACTGCCGCCGAAGCGGGCGTCGCTGAAACGAAGGGGTTTACACCGGCGTTTTTGGTGGACGCCGGTAAATGTTAGAACTACACCGGCGGTCATAAAACGCCGGTGTATGTCGGTCTCTGAGTGCCGTTCATGTGCACCTATATACATTCACTGGCGGTCGTAAACCGCTGGTATTTATCCATTCACCGACGTGTATGAAAACGCCGGTGTAGATCGAAAGTATACCGGCGGTCAAGGAACGCCGGTGTATGTGCGTTTATGAGCGCCTGCTTTTCCCTATTTACGAACACCGGCGCTACCAAAAAACGCCGGTGTAGTTATATACGTCGGCGTTTATAAAACGCCGGTGTACGTCTGTGCCGTTACAGCTGATAACATTCACCGGCATGCGTTGAAACGCCGGTGTATCACACACTCCAACAATTAGATTATATAGACCGCCGTTTTTTAAAATACCGTTCTGGCTATGCCCGTTTATTTTCGATACTCCGCTTTTCCGTTCGATTTCAATTCACAGTTTCATTTACAAAACCTGTAAACTAATTCTCACAACTGATTCAATCAATTTCGTTGCATACTACTGCGCAAACCACAATCAAACACAAGAATAATTAAAGATAATCAAGTTTCACACGTGTCATATCAACGTCCAAATTCATTGATTAATTAACAGTGTCATAATTAACAAATTAATATAGAAACTAACATCCCAAATATCCAAACAAACCAGTCTGACAAATATCCAAAATATCCCAAATTCAAAGTATGACATAACTCTCATAAAAAAAACCAGTCTGACATAACAACAGCAAGGAGGAGGACATAAGAACAACAACCATACAGCAAGGAGGACATAAGAACAGCAAGGAGGACCGCAGATTCATACCCCTCGAGTAGCTTCAGCTCTGATCATCAGAATTTCCTTCATCTTGACGACCGCTCTGTGAAAAAAAACAATAGTTTAATTGAACAGTAGATCACAATACAGAATATACATATTTTTTGAACTTACAAAAAGAATTACCTGTATCTCGAATTATAAGATCAAAGTGCCAACTGCAAATGGAATTGTTAATGATATATACAGAGGTAAAATAATTACATTGCAATGCTAAAAATCTAGTACTTAATTTTGTTTTTAAATATATCTAAAATAACAAAACAAATGAAAATTCAGTATCTAACTTGAAACCTTTATATTCTCCTCTGATTGGGAATATCCACTATCTAAAACAGTAAAACAAATGAAAATTCAGTATCTAAGCATGTCCTTCATGGATTGTTCAGACAATCCATGAAACTGTCATCGTGGACGGAAACCAAATATAAGAAAAATAAGAAAAATAAGATAGGACTCATATCAAGTATATTTTTAAGGAACTGTCATCGTGGAAGGAAACCAAATATATATAGAAGCCAGAAATGGAAACAGAAAGAAGAAAGGTAGAGACTTTGGATACACCAGGCTAACATAGCGGCATTTTTCTCATCTCTCTCTCATCCCTTATTTCCCTTCAGCACACGAACACAAAGAGACATCAGCAACCACCTTAAGAGCGACAAGAACAACAATAATAATAAATTATTATGAACAAGATGTCTCTATATGGGTTTCCAGATCTCCACTCGAGCCCACTCTTTCTAATCACAGCCCAATTAAGAACATAGACAACATCCACTAAACAATCCAATCATAGCCAAGTCAAAATTTGCCATCCTGGATCTTAATGAAATAAGCTTCATTAACAGTGAAAGAAAATGAGGATGCTAGCAGCATACTTAGTTTGGAAGTGAACCCATTTTTTGTTAAAAAATCATGCCAAAGATGGCAATCAGCTTCATTAACAGTATCTGAAAATGAAAATTTCCATTATCTGAGCTTATATGTTGCTATACTAATTCACCGTGCCCAACTAAATCTAAAACCCAATTGTTGTGCGTATCCGGAGGATTTTGGCATACGTACCTATAGCATCCTCAGTTCACAGTAAACCCGTTTTGGTCAAAAAAACATGCCAAGATCACAATCAGATGCATGAAAATAAGCTTCACTAACAACAAAAGAAGAAACTGGGGATGCTATGCAGCATACTTAGTTTGGAAGTGAACCCATTTTGTGTTAAACAATCAGGTTACATTGACAGTATCTGAAAATGAAAATTTCTCCATTATCTGAGCTTATATGTTGCTCTACTACTTTTTTAGCCCAACTATATCGCAAAACCCAAGTGTTGTGCATATCCGGCCGGAGGATTTTGGCATACGTACCTATATAGTATCCTCAGTTCACAGTGAACCCATTTTTGGTATAAAAACAAACATGCCAAGAAGACAATCAGGTGCTTGAAATCAGCTTCACTAACAGTTAGTGAAAATGGGACCATAAAATAGCTTAAGAAGACCATCAGGTTTGTGAAATAAGCTTCACTAACAGTGAAAGAAACTGGGGATGCTATGCAGCATACTTAGTTTGGAAGTGAACCCATTTTGTGTTAAAAAAACCATGCCAAAGATTGCAATCAGGTTACATTGACAGTATCTGAAAATGAAAATTTCTCCATTATCTGAGCTTATATGTTGCTCTACTACTTTTTTAGCCCAACTATATCGCAAAACCCAAGTGTTGTGCATATCCGGCCGGAGGATTTTGGCATACGTACCTATATAATATCCTCAGTTCACAGTGAACCCATTTTTGGTATAAAAACAAACATGCCAAGAAGACAATCAGGTGCTTGAAATCAGCTTCACTAACAGTTAGTGAAAATGGGGCCATAAAATAGCTTAAGAAGACCATCAGGTTTGTGAAATAAGCTTCACTAACAGTGAAAGAAACTGGGGATGCTATGCAGCATACTTAGTTTGGAAGTGAACCCATTTTGTGTTAAAAAAACCATGCCAAAGATTGCAATCAGGTTACATTGACAGTATCTGAAAATGAAAATTTCTCCATTATCTGAGCTTATATGTTGCTCTACTACTTTTTTAGCCCAACTATATCGCAAAACCCAAGTGTTGTGCATATCCGGCCGGAGGATTTTGGCATACGTACCTATATAATATCCTCAGTTCACAGTGAACCCATTTTTGGTATAAAAACAAACATGCCAAGAAGACAATCAGGTGCTTGAAATCAGCTTCACTAACAGTTAGTGAAAATGGGACCATAAAATAGCTTAAGAAGACCATCAGGTTTGTGAAATAAGCTTCACTAATAGTGAAAGAAACTGGGGATGCTATGCAGCATACTTAGTTTGGAAGTGAACCCATTTTGTGTTAAAAAAACCATGCCAAAAATTGCAATCAGGTTACATTGACAGTATCTGAAAATGAAAATTTCTCCATTATCTGAGCTTATATGTTGCTCTACTACTTTTTTAGCCCAACTATATCGCAAAACCCAAGTGTTGTGCATATCCGGCCGGAGGATTTTGGCATACGTACCTATATAATATCCTCAGTTCACAGTGAACCCATTTTTGGTATAAAAACAAACATGCCAAGAAGACAATCAGGTGCTTGAAATCAGCTTCACTAACAGTTAGTGAAAATGGGACCATAAAATAGCTTAAGAAGACCATCAGGTTTGTGAAATAAGCTTCACTAACAGTGAAAGAAACTGGGGATGCTATGCAGCATACTTAGTTTGGAAGTGAACCCATTTTGTGTTAAAAAAAACCATGCCAAATATTGCAATCAGGTTACATTGACAGTATCTGAAAATGAAAATTTCTCCATTATCTGAGCTTATATGTTGCTCTACTACTTTTTTAGCCCAACTATATCTCAAAACCCAAGTGTTGTGCATATCCGACCGGAGGATTTTGGCATACGTACCTATATAATATCCTCAGTTCACAGTGAACCCATTTTTGGTATAAAAACAAACATGCCAAGAAGACAATCAGGTGCTTGAAATCAGCTTCACTAACAGTTAGTGAAAATGGGACCATAAAATAGCTTAAGAAGACCATCAGGTTTGTGAAATAAGCTTCACTAACAGTGAAAGAAACTGGGGATGCTATGCAGCATACTTAGTTTGGAAGTGAACCCATTTTGTGTTAAAAAAACCATGCCAAAGATTGCAATCAGGTTACATTGACAGTATCTGAAATTGAAAATTTCTCCATTATCTGAGCTTATATGTTGCTCTACTACTTTTTTAGCCCAACTATATCGCAAAACCCAAGTGTTGTGCATATCAAAATGGGTTACAATAAAACAAAATGGGTTCACTTCAACAACAGCAACAACAGCAAGTGGGAACCAAATATAGAACAATTGGGTTTTGAATGGAGATTGTAGTCATAGATCAATTCTTCATGGAAGAGAAATACGAATAGGGCTCATAGCAAGTGTAGTTTTAACTGGAATTGTCATCGTGGAAGGAAACCAAATATAGAAGCCAGAAAGAGGAATGGTAGAGAATGAGGATACACCAGGCTAACATAGCGGCATTTTCCTCATCTCTCTCTCATCCCTTCTTTCCCTTCAGCACACGAACACATAGAAACATCAGCAACAACAGCAAGAGCGACAAGAACAACAATAATAATAAATTATTATGAACAAGATGTCTCTATATGGGTTTCCAGATCTCCACTCCAACTCGTCTCTTTCTAATCACAGCCCAATTAAGAACAATTGTTCACAGTCACTGTTAAAGAAACATATATGCTCATATTATGAAAATTTTTCATTTTCAGATACTGTTAAAGAAGCTGATTTCATGCATCTGATTGCTATCTTCGGCATGATTTTTTAGCCAAAATGGGTTCACTTCCAACTTAAGTATGCTGCATAGCATCCCCAGTTTCTTTCACTGTTAGTGAAGCTTATTTCACAAACCTGATGGTCTTCTTAAGCTATTTTATGATCCCATTTTCACCTCCTCCAAAACAGTACAACAACACGACTGAACAATCCTTGTTTGCAGGTCATACAATGTCATCTATACTAGGTTATGTGCCAAAGTGGGGTTGGGCATACGATGCAAGGCCGACAAGTATTAGTTGTTTGTGAGTATGCAATAGGATGCAGGTATGAACATGGGCTCATATCAAGTGTAGTATTACGGACTGTCATCGTGGAAGGAAACCAATTTAATATAGAAGCCATATATGGAGCCAGAAAGAGGGATGGTAGAGAATGAGGATACACCAGGCTAACATAGCGGCATTTTCCTCATCTCTCTCTCATCCCTTCATTCTCTTCAACACACGCACACAAAGAGACATCAGCAACAACAGCAAGAGGGAGTTGGTCCAACAATAAGTGTAGATTATAATAAACGAGATGTCTCTATTTTGGGTTTTCAGATCTCCACTCCAGCCCTTTCTTTCTAATCACAGCCCACTTAAGAAACATAGACGAAATGCTTATAGACGACAGCCACAATGCAGACTCACAAACACTAGTACGTGTCTTTCATGCATTCAAGTAACATAATCTCTTTAAAAATACCAATTTTAAGACTTACCGATGTTTTTTGACAGTGGGCGGCGTGTTACCCTCACTCTCATATGTTTGCCTGCCACTATTATTTAGTGGCTGCTCATCCCCATGGCTCTCGTTGCCATCATTTATATTTACCCTCTTTCCACGCCTCGGCATGTTGTACCTGTCAAGGATTCGATAACTTCCTTAGATATGCAAATTTAATTAATAACATGTTTATAATAACTATCATAAAATTTGTACTTTAGTAGGATTAACAAACCAACATAATTGTAAAAAAATTAAAAAAAATAGATTTGTAACAGATTAAATTACAACGATAGTTTGGTTCAAATGACACTAAGCATAGTTTAATGTAAATAATACCAAGCAGTAGAAAATAGAAAGATAATTAAACCAGTGTATTAAATTCACAATGAACATATTCGAAATTACAGACATAATATTACAACAAGATTTAAGACATAAAATTACAGACATATAATAAACCCAATTGAAAATCATGTAAACTACAATACGACATCTTCCAGTACATCGCCCTCTTCTCCATCCTTGCGGAGCCAAGTCCCGCAAATTCCAACATCGGTTGTGTTTACATCAAACACAGGAAACTCAGAAGCAATGTAACTGTTCATGTCTTCACCGTCTTCATCGTCTGAAGTATCGCCCAGTTGGAATACATCTCTTGGTTGCATAGGGATAGCCACATACGATTTTGGCAGGGTTGGATCTTCAATGTAGAACACTTGTTGCACTTGGGATGGAAACACAAATGGCTCATGGCTAATGTGTGTACCGATGTGAATCAATTTTGAGAAGTTTACAACTGTGAAGCCAAGCTTGTCCTTGTTGTTAGCAAAATTCCTATCAAACTCAGCCCAATCCCCACGAAATAAGACAACACGAAAATGGCCAAAATAATTCAACTCAATGATATCCGTGAGCACTCCATAGTAGTCGAGATCTCCATCTACAAGTCTCGTGTCCGATTTGGAAGCATAACTTCTAGTCTTAGATGTCATTACCATTCCACTATTTTGAGACTTCAAATTAGATTCACGATCCTTAGTACGAAATCTAAAACCATTGAATATGTATCCTCCGTATCTTTTGACCATCTGATAGGGACCTTTGGCAAGTACTTGTATTTCAGATGACGCACCTCCAGGACCCAAAGAATGTACCTATTAATTTTGCGCAAATCGTATCAACACCATAGAAAATGTAGATATAATAAAGATTAACTTGCATAACTGTAATTCACCTACATAAGATTCAAACCACTTATGAAATTTTTCATTCATCAGCTTGTTTTGTTCACGTGGTGGTAGTCTTCTTGGTCTAGCCCTTCGTTTGATGTCTCTGACAAATTCGCTAAAAAACAAGCAATTGAAATTAGGAATAACAAAAGTATCAAAAATATTGAACTCCGCGGTTTTCACTGTATTCGATTTAAATTCAAAAGCAACTTACTTTCGAAATGGTTCCACTGATGCATGATGGTCTAGCACATATCGATGCGCCTGTTCCCACGCTAAGCTATCGAGCTCAAATGCATCAACTTTACCAACAGTAGTGCCAGCGGTATCAAAAAGATATTGTGCACCATCAAGGTTGGAAATGTCTGGATTTCTACGTGGTCTACTGGAAGATGTCTCCACACCAGGTAAATACCTGGAAAAAAAATGTGAGCACTCCTCTGATAGATATCCCTGGGCTATTGACCCTTCAGGATATGCTCTATTTTTCACATAACCCTTTAGCCGGTATAGGTACATGAACATGTACAATTAATAAACTAGAGCGGATTAGGGGATTAAAAGAAATGAGCTTTTGAAAATTCAATTTCGTAAGATGAATGAATTATTTTACCTCTCAATGGGGTACATCCACCGATAGTGAACAGGACCTCCGATTCTGGCTTCACCAGCAAGGTGGATTATCAAGTGAATCATAATAGTGAAAAACGATGGAGGAAATATCATCTCCATTTTACTAAGTGTCAATGCCGCCTGCTGCTCCAATTGGTCCAGATCTTCAACACGAAGCATTCTTGAGCAAATACCTTTATATATGCTACAAAGATCTTTCAGGACAGTAGAGACTTGCTCACACATTGAAGACCTTAGGGCCACAGGAAGGAGATCCTGCATTAGAATGTGGTAGTCGTGTGACTTTAGACCCTGAAGCCTCTTCTCCTTAAAGTTGACACATTTTGCCATGTTAGAAGAATAGCCATCGGGGACTTTAAGTTCAAGTAGTACTTTGCAAAACAACTCCAACTCCGATTTTGACATTGAATAGATTGCAGGAGGTAGGAGTACTTTCCCGTTCGGCAATTCTTCTGGGTGCAACTCATGTCGGATGCCCATTGACTTCAAATCAAGTTGGCTCTTGAGATTGTCCCTTGTCTTCCGATCATCTCCCATAACTGTTCCTATACAATTCTCACCAATATTTTTTCCGATATGCATCACATCTAAATTATGTCGCAGTAAGTTGAATTCCCAATACGACAACTTGAAGAAAATACTCTTCTTCTTCCATGCACATAAACTCGTCAAGTTTTGATCCTCATCCTCGCCATATAGATCGGTCTCCTCACCTTGCTCCGGCCTTGCCCTTTTCTTGTCCTTTGTCCTGACTTCTGGTTCCTTTCCATATTTGAATTGATGACCATCTACCCGCCTCAAAATATCTGAACCAGAAGAAGACCCAGGAGCATGTTCCCACTCGTCGGTGCCATCAAATATCGCTGCCTCTGCCCGAAATATATGTGTGTCAGGCAACCATCTCCTATGACCCATATAGCAAAACTTTCTGCCATTGTACAACCACCTTGAACTAGTTTGGTCAGCACAACATGGACATGCATAACGTCCTTTAGTACTATATCTAGATAAATTTGCATATGCTGGAAAATCATTGATTGTCCAAGACAACACGGCACGAAGAGAAAATGTTTCTTTAGCCACAGCATCATAGGTTGGAACACCCACCCACAACTTCTGAAGTTCATCTATTAACGGTTGTAGGTACACATCTATATCATTTCCAGGACCTTTCGGTCCAGGAACTATCATGGACAAAATAAATGAGGACTGCTTCATGCACTTCCAAGGCGGCAAATTGTATGGTATCAACACAACCGGCCATATGCTGTATGTACTACTCATTTGCCTGAAAGGGTTGAAACCATCACTAGCTAGTCCAAGTCTCACATTTCGAGGATCTTCCGCAAAATCAGGATATCTTTCATCAAATCTTTTCCAAGATTGAGAATCAGCAGGGTGTCTAAGAATCCCATCATTAGTGCGACCTTCAGCATGCCATTTCATATCAGAAGAAGTTTTCGTAGACATAAACAACCTTTGTAACCTAGGAATCAGAGGAAAGTAACGCAATGTTTTGGCAGGCTTCTTTTTCCTACTTCGCTTAGTAGATCCACTGGCTCCCTCGTCTTGATTTGGTCTTTCTTTCCATTTCGAAGAACCACACACTTCGCAATTCTCCAGACTTTCCTTACCACTCGTGAAAAGCATACAGTCATTTGGACATGCTGCTATCTTCTCATATCCTAGATCGAGAGAACTTAGGAATTTTTTGATTTTATAGGCTGAGTTTGGAATACAGATTTCAGGAAATGCTTCATTCAACAATTCAAGTAGCATAGTGAAGGACTTAGCAGACCACCCGTTTAAACATTTAATCTGAAATAGTCTGACAATGAATGAGAACTTGGAAAATTTGGTGCAGTCGCGGTACAACGGAGTACTAGCATCTTCAAGTAACTTAGCGAAGGATTCTTGCTGCTTATTATTTTCAGGGGTGGGGCCAAACATTTCCTCGTCCACCCCACCACCAATCTGGTTTGTTTCTGTTGACTCATTGTGAACTTCGGTTGTTGGGTCATTGGTGTGGAAAGGAACATTATGAATCCCCATGGCATCTTGTAACAAAGCATGCATCTCATCGGGAACGCTTAAGTCTTCGTTCACTAAGGGCTCAGCTTCATTTTCTAATACAACCGGACGAACAGGAGCTGCCGTATGATCCTCTCCATGACAAAACCACCTTGTGTACCCTTAAAGAAAACCGTTGACAGCCAAGTGTGTATGTACTACGTCACATGTCCTCAGCATACAATTTGTACAGCGAAGGCATGGACAAAGGATTAGGTTGGGATCACGGGAATGTCGTTTGGCAAAGATAATAAAATCTTTAATACCATCACGGTACTCCTTGGATAATCGTGGTTTACTAATCCAACTTCTATCCATTATATCAATAGCACACAGTCTGAAATTAAAATTTGATATATTAAATAGTAATAACAGTAAAAGGCATTTTGTATATTAAATTTCACCTATTTGAAAACCATCCCTAGCTGCAAATAAATAAACGATATAATCTTTAACTGTAAAATAAAGAAATTGTGGCTCCAAAAAATGTACAAAAAAAACTACATCTTAACACAATCTACTCTATTCACCAAACCCTAAACGACCTTTTGTGGAAATGATCACAACCACCTTAGTGGTATTTTATCGCACACCCTGTGTTCGAGCATAAAAAAAAATCGACTATAGTCTCCCCTGTATTTGGCTTTCCGTTCAAGGAGATGATGATGGTAAAGGGTATTTTGCTGATGAAGAGGAATCGGCCGAATAATGAGCGCATCGTGCTGTAACTACGGTAACAAGAAGATCTGATGACTCATGAACTATTCTGTTCATGACTACTAATAATCACTTATCTCATAATAATAATAATAATAATAATACTAAACAAAAGAAACAGTAAAAGAAAAATTAAAATGTCTAGTATGTAAGCATATATTTTTCAGAGTGAACCAATTGTTGTACATAGCCGGAGGATTTTGGCATAGAGCTATAGCATCCTCAGTTCACAGTGAACCCATTTTGGTCAAAAAAACATGCCAAAATGACAATCAGATGCATGGGATAAGCTTCAATTCATTAACAGTGAAAGAAACTGGGGATGCTATGCAGCATACTTAGTTTGGAAGTGAACCCATTTTGTTAAAAAACCATGCCAAGGATTGCAGTCAGGTTACTTTAACAGTATCTGAAAATGAAAAATTTCCCATTATTTGAGCTTATATGTTGCTCTACTACTTCTTCAGCCCAACTAAATCTAAAACCCACTTGTAGCCGCATATCCGGCCGGAGGATTTTGGCATACGTACCTATACCATCCTCAGTTCACAGTGAACCCATTTTGGTAAAAAAAACATGCCAAGATGACAATCAGATGCATGAAAATAAGCTTCACTAACAACAAAAAAAGAAAATGGGGATGCTAGCAGCATACTTAGATTGGAAGTTAACCCATTTTGGTATAAAAAACCATGCCAAAGATTGACAATCAGGTTACTTTAACAGTATTTGAAAATGATAAATTTCCATTATCAGAGCTTATATGTTGCTATACTACTTCTTCAGCCCAACTAAATCTAAAACCCAATTGTTGTGCGTATCCGGAGGATTTTGGCATACGTACCTATAGCATCCTCAGTACACAGCGAACCCATTTTGGTCAAAAAAAACATGCCAAGATGACAATCAGATGCATGAAAATAAGCTTCACTAACAGTGAAAGAAAATGAGGATGCTAGCAGCATACTTAGTTTGGAAGTGAACCCATTTTGTTAAAAAATCATGCCTAAGATGGCAATCAGCTTCTCTAACAGTTTCTGAGAATGAAAATTTCCATTATCTGAGCTTATATGTTGCTCTACTACTTCTTTAGGCCAACTAAATCTAAAATCCAATTGTTGTGCATATCCGGCCGGAGGATTTTGGCATACGTACCTATAGCATACTCAGTTCACAGTGAACCCATTTTGGGTAAAAAAACATGCATGCCAAGAAGACAATCAGATGCATGAAATCAGCTTCACTAACAGTGAAAGAAACTGGGGATGCTATGCAGCATACTTAGTTTGGAAGTGAACCCATTTTGTGTTAAAAAACCATGCCAAAGATTGCAATCAGGTTACTTTAACAGTATCTGAAAATGAAAATTTCCCATTATCTTAGCTTATATGTTGCTCTACTACTTCTTTAGCCCAACTAAATCTAAAATCCAATTGTTGTGCATATCCGACCGGAGGATTTTGACATACGTACCTATAGCATCCTCAGTTCATAGTGAACCCATTTTGGGTAAAAAAACATGCATGCCAAGAAGACAATCAGATGCATGAAATCAGCTTCATTAATAGTGAAAGAAAATGGGTATGCTAGCAGCATACTTAGTTTCGAAGTGAACCCATTTTGTGTTAAAAAACCATGCCAAAGATTGCAATCAGGTTACTTTAACAGTATCTGAAAATGAAAATTTCCCATTATGTGAGCTTATATGTTGCTCTACTAATTCACTGTGCCCAACTAAATCTAAAATCCAATTGTTGTGCATATCCGGCCGGAGGATATTGGCATACGTACCTAGAGCATCCTCAGTTCACAGTGAACCCATTTTGGGTAAAAAAACAAACATGCCATGAAGACAATCAGATGCATGAAATCAGCTTCATTAACAGTAAAAGAAGATGAAAATTTCCATTATCTAAGCATATATTTTTCTATTAATTCTTCATCTCAACTAAACTGTTCATGTTAAGGAAATCAAGATGAATAAACTGAAAAAAGCTACTTTTTTTGGAAAATAAGGGAAATCAAGAGATCATACCGAAGAGAGAGAGAGGGAGCGGGGCGACGAGGGCGGGGGCGTAGGAGAGAGAGAGAGGGGGGGCGACCGCCGATTCACCTCCAAATAGAGAGAGGGAAGAGGGAAATCGAAAAGGACGAAGGGAAGAAGGGACGATTTCGAAAGGTCGAAGGCCGTCGAAGAGGACGAAGCGGCGGAGGCAAACGCGCGGGAAGTAGAGTGAGGAAGGAGGGAAACGAAGCGCCTCTTTCTTTTTTTTTTTGGGGTATTGGGAAAATGGCGAGCGAAAGATTAGGGTTCGCAGGTTTTATCCCAGTTATTCACCGGCGTTTTAATTGGAAACGCCGGTGAATGTGTCCGTATATTCGCCGGCGTTTATAATAAAAAACGCCGGTGAATAATAAACATCACCGGCGTGTTTAAGTAAAACGCCGGTGAATACTAACATACGCCGGCATTTTAAATCGACCGCCGGTGTATGACCATCCCATCTGGTGCCCAATTCCTACTCACTCCCTACCCCGGCGCTACTAGTAAAACGTCGGGGAATAATCGCCGGTAAAAGCAGTATCTTTTGTAGTGTCCAAAGCAACACCCTCTTCATGACCATGTCTCGGTCCACAATCCCTTAACTGACTCTATGGCTTATTAAAGCTCTCCTGGGCAGGATATCCGTTAAGTAATTGTTTACCGTCAACAGGGGGTCGACCACCGAACTCGCTTGAATGAAAGGAGAGCCCTTGAGGAAGTCCCTCAACCTGAGCACCCAGGGGCCCCGAGAGCCTAGACCCCCCCGAAGGCCGAGGACCAGAACATCCCCTCCCCTGAGGAGGCGAAGAGAGTCCTCTCCACATCGTCGGCAGAGAATTCATACGCCAATAAGCCCAGCCAAACCAGAGGACCGCCAAGCTGGAGGGGAACCAGTCACTCGGGCCGAGTTTCATAACTTCAAAGAATATATCCTATGAGCTCTTAATATTGCCACGAGTCAGGATCAGCGTGCGCCTGGCCATCCCCGTGCCCCAAGTCATGACAAGCGTATACCTAGCGCTCGCCATACCGCCACTCATGAAAGAGAGTTTCGAGGGTTGACTAGATCCGACCAGAGGGATGACTCAGTCCACTGCCATCTCCACAAGATGGAGAGGCGCCTCAACAAGATCAATCCAGAAGAAGAACAACAAACCAATAAGTTCCGCCCAAGCAGACTCCCCTTTTTCAGGGCCTAGCTACTTTCTCTAAGGTGCAACCTTTTCTGTTCATGTCCATTTCAGAGCCTATCCCATCACGGGGAAGGGGGAAGAAGGACCAATTTGCTTCTAAAAGAGCCTATTCGGGCCATCATGGAAGCTCCGGTCCCCGAAGCCTTTAGGCCGCCCCATTTTGAATCCTACAATGGGGAGTCAGACCCGACCGATCATATCGAGAGTTTTAAAACTGTCATGATGATTCATCAAGCCTCGGATGTGCTCCTCTGCAAGGCCTTCCCAGCAATGTTGAGGGAACCGGTGAGAGAGTGGTACTCCCGGCAATCCTCAGCCTCCATCTTCTCATTCTAACAGTTTGAGGAGCTTTTCCTCATCCACTTTGTTAGCAGTCACCGAGCTGAGAAAACAAGTGCATCTTTTCTAGCCCTCTGCCAAAAGAAAGGATGAACACCTAAGAGATTATGTTCGGCGCTTTACCGTTGAGGCCCGGTCTATTGCCTCTCTCAATCAATCAGTGGTCTCTGCAGCATTCGGGCACAATGTCAATAACACCGACCTCAAGGCGTCCCTTGCCAAGAAGTCTCCTCGGGACTTCTCAGAACTCCTGCTTAGGAGTGAGAAGTACATCGGAGCGAAAGAAGCTCTCAACCCCCCTCCCCCCCCAGTCAAGATGAATCATCTTCTGGGAACAAACTGAAGAATGCAAGTGAAGAAGGCTCCCAGAAATTCTAGAAGGACGACAATGGCCAGTGCCGCCCAGCTCTTCGTTTTGAAAAGTTCACCCCCCTCAATGCTAGTATATCAGCAATTCTTATGGAGGTGGACAAGGAAGGGCTACTCTGCGACCCCCTAGAATGAATACCCATGGCAAGAAAAGGAACAGGGATAAGTGGTGCCGCTTTCATAGGGACCACGGCCACGACACAGATGATTGTTAGGCGCTCAAAGAAGAGATCGAAGAACTCATACAATGGGGACACCTGGCCAAGTTCGTTAGAAAGGACGGGGCCGATTCTTCACCCTGAGGTGCCAACAAGCGAACCGAGAGGCCCGCCGAGTTCCAAGACTCCGAACTTGGGGCCATCCTCCACTTTATCCATGGAGGTCCAATGGGGGAGAATTAAACTCCTCCCAAAAGGCCTTCACCCTATTGTAGAAGTAAGTTTTTCGTTTTCAATAAGGCTGATGCTTGTAGCATGGCTAAAAGCATGTAATATTGGCTCGTCCCATTGAAGCGGCCACTTAGTTTGTTTTAATAAAACTTAGCTTTTTTCTTTTGAAAATTATTGCATTTGAATCATTTCTATCTCTCCAAGTCACATCTACGACTCATTAAACGGTAAGTTCGGAATCCAGCTTGTCCTACAGGGTTGCTCACACAACTAACTAAGTTCAAAAGACGGATTTGGAGTCCAAAACTTGGTTTGACGCTGCTTTAACCGCTTGTAAACAAGCAAGTGCGGAGCAGCTCACCATTCGAAATTGCTCCTACAACTCGTTAACCCCCTCAAACAACAAGTTTGAGTTCAACACTTGGTTCGACGCCGCTTTAGCTGCTTGCAAACAATCAAATTTTTTGCAGGTCAACGGCAGTAGCGAGAAACGGTCAAACGTTGGCCACAAATCAAAAGGTTTGCCTTATTTGTTTCCAAAAGAATCCAAAAATTCATCTGTTTGTTCCCACACCAAATCAGCAGCAACAGTTAGCAGGATGATTGCCAGTTGGCCAACCCTCCTTCAAGACGATCAAGACTTGATCAAAGCCTGCAGACCGTGCCAAAGATTCTCCTCTGTCAAACATGCCCCCCAAGCCCTGCTCAAATCACTTGCCAGCCCTGCACCATTCGTCATGTGGGGAATGGTCCTCATTGGTCCTTTTCCTAAGGCAATCGGTCTGAGAAGATTCCTCATTGTGGCCATCGATTATTTTACCAAGTGGATTGAAGTGGAACCCTTGGTTAGCATTATCGAGCATCAAACTCAACAATTCTTTTGGAAACATATTTTCTTCCGGTTTGGGATATCGCGGGTCCTTATCACTGACAATGGAACCCAGTTCGCAGGGAAAGACTTCCACAAGTTTTGTGAGGAACTCAAAATCCAGCAACGGTTCTCTTCGATCTCCCAACCCTAATCCAATGGACAGGCTGAGAACGCAAACCTTCAAATCCTCGATGGTATTAAAAAGTAATTTGATGAATCTCCCAAGGGGTTGTGGGTCGATGAACTACCTAGCGTCTTAAAAAGGATCCTGAATGGCAAGTCAACCTTCAATCTGACGTATGAAATAGTGGCTGTTATCCCCTTGGAGGTCGGATTACCTTCACCAAGAATTGTCGGCTTCAATGAGGAGTCCAACTCCAATGACCTCAGGGCCAACTTGGGCCTCCACAACGAAGTCCACGAGATATCTTCCCTCAGAAGAAATATTTATTAACAATGCATTGAGTGGTTCTACAACAAGAAGGTCTGGCCAACAAACATCAAAGAGGGTGATCTCATAATTCGAAGGCTCGTTGTCTCCGAGCCTAGAAGAAATGAAAGCTGGAACCCAACTGGGAGGGCCCATAGAAGGTCTACAAAGTGGTTCGCCCGGGCACTTACCGACTTGAAGACCTGGGGGACAGGATTGTTAAGAGAACTTGGAATGCAGAACACCTGATCAAATTCTATGAGGGACCATAGTGTCTCATACTTGTATCAACATTTGTAATAAGCGCCGGCCACTGGTAGTCAAGCAATAAAACTTTGATTCTGAGGCAACTATTCTATTGAAAATACCCAAATGATTGTGGTACAAGTGAGATTTTTTACAATCTCTCAGCTCGGTATGGAACTCGATCCCTAACGGGAGATTTCCTACAATCTTCCAAGTCCTTGTTGCACAGCATGGACCTCGACCTCTAACAGGAGATTTTCTATGATCTCCCAAGTCATCGCCGCTCGATGGGGACCTCGACTGCTAATAGGAAATTTTCTACAATCTCCCAAGTCTTTGCCGATCAGCATGGACTTCGATCCCTAATAGGAGATTTCCTACGATCTCCCAAGTCCTCACCGCTCGGCGTGGAACTCGACCTATAACGAGAGATTTCCTATGATCTCCCAAGTCCTCGCCGCTTGGCGTGGACCTCAACCCCTAACGGGAGAACTTCTACAATCCCCTAAGTCCTCGCAACTCGACATGACCCCTAACAGGAAAGTTCTTACAATCTCCGAAGTTCTTGCCGCTCGGCATTGGCTTTAACCTTTATGTTCTCCTAAGTTCTTACCGCTCAGCCCGCACGTTGAGACTTAGCACGAAACTGGTTGAGGCGATCGTCCTATCACCCACTGGCAGCTAGGGAGAAAGCAACCATACTCACCGATTTACCCCTAACTGTTAGTGGGTAGCAAGAGAACCACTTATGCTTGGGCAGCTGACAAAAACCTGAGAAAGAAAAGAAACTCATATAAAGGCCACAGGAGAAAAGCACCCTTGGAAACCACAATGATGACGTGGACAGATCTGGGTCACACATTCTCATCCAACAGGTGTGAAGGAGTTTTCGCCACACACCCCTAGACCAGCGTTTCAGATTCCAACGTCGTGCAATTAAACAAATGCTACAATTTCCAAGACTAATACTTCAGATCCCAAGAAAATGCCATTAAACAGATACCACAATTTCCAAGGCTAATATTTTGAATTCCAAGGCAACGCGTTTACACAAGAAAGTCAGAAGTCGAGCCCCATCTATTGACCAATTATTGCACAAATTACGAGGCCATAAAGAATACAACAAGATACAACCACAATATAGCAAAGCATGAGAGTCAACCGAGCGACTTGCTGCTATGAATGGAGGACATTGGGCCAAGGCCGATGTTACCGCTAAATCTGGTGTGGGGGCAAACAGATAGAATTTGTGGATTCTTAGGAAAACCGAATAGCAAATCTGGAACCTTTCCATCGGAGTTTGACCGTTGACTCCCACCGTTCACCTGCAAAAAGTACAAGACACCGAGGTTGATCCCGACGATGCACCCTCCGATGCTCAAGTCAGTAATCAGAAAAGATTTTGAAAGAGCGTAAGCTAGCAAAAGATTGATTACCTCCTAATGGTGGTGGATGGGGGGTATTTATAGCCGCCTTTGGGATCAATTTAGGAATAAAATTCCTAATTCCCAGTGAAAGGATGGAGAGAATCAGGGCCATTGATTGAATACAATTAGAAACTCTAATTCTGTCCAGCTGAAACGGGTTTCTTGCGGGTGGAACTCGCACCCAGTTGAGATGGATCCGTTGGTGGGTTAATGGGCTTTTAGAGAAAAGACCCAGAACCCATTTCAGACCCATTTGTAAGAGAAATTACCATCTTACCCCCAAACTTTGGGATTCACCCCTGATTTGGACGGTTCCGATTTAACCCCATTTTTAGCCATATCACGAGTCCCCCACTCCCGAAGACTGAGTTTGATCAGCCTTTGAGGAGTAGTTTTACTGTTTCAATGGCTTTCGGAGTTGTATCGGAGTCCAAACAAGGGGTATTGAATCTTTGTACGAGGTATTATGGTGATTTTCGAAGCTATTTGTGCGCTCGAGGTTATTCTGGAGCTCTCTTGGACTTCTGGTGATTTTTCCTAACTTTGCGAAGTGGTGATTTGTCACTCGGGGGTCTTAATTAACCCTTCTAAGCAATAATTATTCACCTAGGGGTTCAAAAATATTTCCTCAGATTTATAATTATTTTTTAGAATTTTTTAATTAATTTTTTTGAATTTTAAATCATTTTTTCGCAGTATTTAGGTGGATGATTTGATGTTATTCTTAATTAACCCTTCTAAGCAATAATTATTCACCTAGGGGTTCAAAAATATTTCCTCAGATTTATAATTATTTTTTAGAATTTTTTAATTAATTTTTCTGAATTTTAAATCATTTTTTCGCAGTATTTAGGTGGATGATTTGATGTTATTTACGTCATTTCGTGGCTTAGACGCTTCGGCTTCGTCGCCGACCCCCTCCGAACTCATGCTATGAAGGAGGCCAGGGTCCATGGGGGTTCGGCACCTTCTGTCGAAGAGCATAGATACCTTGGCCAGGCTGCAGGTGCGTTCGGCAAATCTTTGCCGCAGTACAGAGTGGTTTTCTCCATGTAAGAAGGTCGGTGGCAAGAGCACTCGGCAAGGTGTGCCAAGGTCCAATTTTTCTACATAACAAGGTCAGTAGCAAGAACGCTCGGAGGGGTGTGCCGAGGTCCATTTTTTCCATGTAACAAGGTCGGTGGCAAGAGCGCTCGGCAGCGTGTGCCGAGGTCCATTTTTTCCATGTAACAGGGTCTGTGCCAAGAGCGCTCGGCAGCGTGTACCGAGGTCCATTTTTTCCATGTAACATGGTCGGTGGCAAGAGTGCACGGCAGCGTGTGCCGAGGTCCATTTTTTCCCTGTAACATGGTCGGCGGCAAGAGTGCTCGGCATCGTATGCCGAGGTCCATTTTTTCCATGTAATATGGTTGGTGGCAAGAGCGCTCGGCTAGGCGTGCCGAGGTCCATTTTTTCCATGTAACATGGTCGGTGGCAAGAGCGCTCGGTAGCGTGTGCCGAAGTACCAGAGTTGTGATTTTTTGCTCGTTTGGGCATCGGTGCCGAGAGCGCTCGGCGAGGCGTGCCGGAGTCCCAGAGTTATGATTTTTTGCTCGTTTGGGCGTCGGTACCAAGAGCGCTCAGCGAGGCGTGCTGAGGTCTCGGAGCGAGATTCTTGGCATCTTAGAAACGTTAGGCTGAGCTGGCGTCTGTTGAACTTCTGACAACTCTTGACAGATGTGACAGTAATTAATGCGACAGTTCAGCTTGGTGCGGTAAATAATGTGACAGTTCAGCTCTTTTTGTCATCTTGTGCGAATGGGCCTGGCTCTTTGGGCCCATTATCCTTTTTTTGTGTGCCACACTCTATAAAACTCCACCCCCCCTCATTTTTCACTTCTCCGAATTTTTACTCAGGTGGTGATTTTGTGCTAGTGAGAGCTCACGGTGATCGTCGATCGTTTTCCGGTGAATTTTCTGACCGCACACGTCACTTCAAGGTAATTTATACTTAGTTTATTTCCAAGTATAAATATGTCTCTTTCCCCTGTCTTCGAGCCCTCCCCCTCCTGTCGCCGAAGCTCCTTCTTCGAGTCAGAGAGTTTTTGGTCAGGACACGATTGTAGAGGACCCGAAGCGCATGGGGGCATTCGGCAGGTTGCCAGGACTGCTGACAGGGCTGCAAAGGGTTCGAGAACTTTCGGAGGAGCATGCTGAATGCATCATTCACGGGAGGGGGAGGACCTTCAAGGAAAACACGGCAAGGGAGACCTCCGAGGCAGACGAGACGGTGTCCATCCTCAGCTTAGAGGGCTTGGCAGCGATCCAGGACTGTTTCCAAATCCCGGAGGAGTACGAACTGATGCTGCCAGGTTTCGGGGTTAGGGCCAATTCGCCGCTGCCAGTAACCATGTGTTTCTGGCTGGTCGATGCCTTCATCGTCGGGGCTCGGCTACCTCTCCACCCGTTTGCGATTCAAGTACTTAGGTGGTTTGGGGTCAGCCCCATCCAACTAATGCCAAACGCGTGGAGAGTCATCAACTGGTTCATGCTCCACTGCCAAACAGCCGGAGTCGAGCCGAAGTTGAGGGTGCTCCGGACGATCTACTGACTTCATCAGCAAAACTGGTCGGAGTTCTGGTATTATTTGGCTCCGAAACATGGAGGTCGGCTCGTCGTTTGCCCCCGACTCTATAAAGCACTGGCGTGATAAGTATCTCATAGTGCAGAGTGCGGAGGCAGGGCCCATACCCTCCGGTTGGGTGGAGGAGGTGTCGAAGCAAGTCAGGGAGTCGCCAGTGCTTCACCCTTAAGAAGAAAAGGCAGTTCAGATTCTTCTAGATCAGCCGAAGTACGATTGGCGAGACCTGACTGAAGATGTTCCCTTCAGGGGAGGGCTCTGCCGCGTAGATCCCAGTACGCGGCTTCTTCTGTGTTCCTTTTTACTTTTTGCTTTGCCTTTCATAACTTGTTTTTTTTAACCAACTTCTTGTTTGATGCAGAGGCGATGGACTACAAAGCAGTGCTGGCACAGAGGGCCGCCCTCTGAAGCAAGGTGCCGAAGAAGTGCAAGAGGGTCACCACCAAACTGCCATTTGCGAAGACCCAGAAGGTCGCGAACCTGGCCGAGGGGGTGGAGGTGCCGGCAGATGTGACCTCGACCCGCGCTCCGACAGTAGCCTCGGCGTCGGCCGAGGGAGGGGAGTTCCCGATCGCCACCACGCTTGGGATGGAGGCACCCCCGCTGACGGTGGCGGCCGAGGAGCTATTGACGGAGGAGCACAAGAGGATTCATGTTCCGGACTGGCAGGTCCGGAAACTAGATGGGTTCCTCGGCGACTCCTTGGCGAGCATGCAGGTGGTAAAGCACCTGGCGACGCCGAAGGACCGAGCCACCATGGACGCCGGCCAAGCAAGCGACGATGCCATCGAGATCGCTTGCTCGGCAGTGTCGGTAAGTGTCGACTTTTTGCATTTGAGGGTAGCTTTTATGTTTGATTTTCTAACTCCTTGTACTTCTCATTGTTCTATTGCAGATAACCGTCCACTTCGGTCATCTAATGGAGAAGATGACGGAGTTGGAGAAGGAGCTCAAGCAGGAGTCCGACCGAGCTCGGACCGAAAAGGCTCGAATGGGCAACAAACTAGACAAGTTAAAGGTCGAGCTCGAGGAGAAGGCGACAAGGCTCGAGTACCTCGAGGACCTTGTCACAAGGCTCGAGAGCGACCTTCTTCGGCAGAAGGAGGAGTCGGCCAAGCAGCTGGCCGAGGCAGTGGAAGCCAAGGCTGCTGTGGTGAAGGAAGCCGAAGCGGCCACCATGGCGAAGGCACAAGGCTTCCTCGCCGCGAACCTGGCCAAGGCATACGCCCGGGCCATCACTCAGGTGTCAGAGCGATATCTAGAGGTCAACTGCTCCGGGTGGCGGCTCTTCCCGGACCACATTGACGGCTTCGACCCCGAGTCAGAGGAGGAAGGAGGGGACGACAAAGATGATGCCGAGGTCGTGGTCATCGGCAAGGTGCAATGGTCAGTGGTGACTGGTGCAGGGGTCAGTGGTGACTCCGCTGGCAATGGTGCCTCCTTCAGGGGAGTCCGACCCCGCCCAGTCTCGACGCCCCGGGAAAGAGGTTGGCCCCTGACTTCTTCTTTTTTCTTTTGTTTTTTTGTTTGTTTTTCGAGCTGTCGCTTGTACTGCCTAATTGCGGACTGGCCACTGCATTTTTGTGATGAATGGAAATACAACTTTTGAGCTCGAACTTGTCTTGTCTTGTTTTTTTTTTAGTCTTGAAATTTGACTTAGTGTTAGATTACAAGATTTTAGTCTTCATTAGATGCATGTAACTTTGTTCAGGGGTCGGATGTGGAGTAAATTCGTGAATATTTACTGAGCGCTTGTTGTTTGCTTTGAACTTTTCAGCTCGCTGAGGTGACCCAGTCTGCCGAACCCACCAGCTCCGGGGAGGAGTTACGCTTCGAGGTCGTCTTAGGGGTGACGAGGTTGTGTTTAACCAGGTGCCGAGAGCGCCTCTACGAAGTCGAGTCGAGAGTGAGCGAAACCATCTGCAGCTAATCTTAAGCCGGAGAGAAATCGAGATTCGGCAGCTAGAGGGTAGGCTCGCCGAGATACCTCCCTTAGGAGAGGGTGACAACTCGTCGACTGCCTTCACCGATGGGCTGAGGCTTAAGTGTCTCCAACATTCCTGTCGAAGATGACAGCGGAGAGGGACGATATGCTCACTGAGGTTCACCACCTGCAGATTGTAGAGGCAGAGCTTCTAGCGGAAGAAGAGGAGTTGATGACGGTGGTGGGCAAGTTGATGGCCGAATGCGATGAACTGACGGCGGAAGTCGATGCGTTGAAGAGGGCCACAGTGGACAGGGGCATCGAAGTCACTCAGCTCCGCCGAATCATTGCCAGCCATCCTAGCATCCCGAGCCCTGCAGTGCCTCCTCGCTTCGAGGTGGACGTAAAAGAAAACTCTCTGAAGCAATGGATAGCCGAGCTGGAGGTGGAAGTGGCTCACCTCAAACCGCGTTCGGGGCCGATTAATGTCAGGAGCACTTCATGCACCCGCGAGGAGAGCGAGCGAGGCATTTCGGTTTATGAACTCGCGACCCGCTCACCCATTGGCCAACCAAGTCCGGGTGATGCCCAAAGTGGTGTGGCGATATCATCCAGCAGAGCGTCCGTCGGCGCAACTATCAGGAGCAGTGCCGAAGACACGTCTCAGTTCGCCGATTTAGGTACGAGCTCCGGGGTCAAGCGGCGCCGTCCCCAGGTATCTTTGAAGCAGAACATCCCTGTGCCTAGGAGGCGTTGAAGATCTCTTGTTCTCCAAGTTTTGTATTTTGTCTAAGTGTTACGAGTGGGCTTTGTAGTTTTGGCTTTTCAACTTGTAACTTCATTGTAAAGAAGGGCACCATCTTGTACTGTCTTCCCACACTTAACTGAAATGAAGCTTTTTTCTTTCTTGGACTTGTGTGTTTTTGCCAGACTTGTGTCATTGTATTACTCGTTACTATCTTCAGCGGGCCGAGGTCCCAAAGCAAGATATTTGCTCGTTTGGTCTTCGGTGCCAAGAGCGTTCGGCGAGAATTGCTCGTTGGGCGTCGGTGCCAAGAGCGCTCAGTAAGGAGTGCCGAGGTCCAGAGCAAGATCTTTGCTTGTTTGGGCGTCGGTGCCAAGAGCTCTCGGTAAGGAGTGTCGAGGTCCAGAGCAAGATCTTTGCTTGTTTGGGCGTCGGTGCCAAGAGCGCTCGGCGAGATCTGCCGAGGTCTGCTTCGAGCCTCTTAACTCGTGAATTTCTAAGAGAAGTGAGTTTCTTGTAGTGGAGAGCAGCCTTTTGGAGGATTATTTTGACTTTAAACGAACCATAAGAACCAAAGGTTGCTCCTCCAAGTACTCTTCCCCCATGTCTAGTCCAGTTGTAGGAACTCCGTGCGCGACGGCGGAGCGCGTTCCGACGGTTGCGGGAGCAATTCTGAATGGCGAACCATTTCTAGCTCGCTTAAGAGCGAGCCTGCGGAGCGGAGTCGAGCCAAGTGTTGGACTCCGAACTCATCTTTAGAGTATGTTTCAACGGTTGTGGGAGCAGTTCAGAATGGCGAACCACTTCTAGCTCGCTTAAGAGCGAGCCTGCGAAGCGGAGTCAAGCCAAGTGTTGGACTCCGAATTCGTCGTTAGAGTATGTTTCAACGGTTGTGGGAGCAGTTCCGAATGGTAAACCACTTCTAGCTCGCTTAAGAGCGAGCCTGCAAAGCGGAGTCGAGCCAAGTGTTGGACTCTGAACTCGTCGTTTGAGTATATTTCAATGGTAGTGGGAGAAGTTCCGAATGGCGAACCACTTCTAGCTCGCTTAAGAGCTAGCCTGCGAAGCGGAGTCGAGCCAAGTGTTGGACTCCGAAATCGTCATTTGAGTATATTTCAACGGTTGTGGGAGCAGTTCCAAATGGCGAACCACTTCTAGCTCGCTTAAAAGCGAACCTGCGAAGCGGAGTCGAGCCAAGTGTTGGACTCCGAACTCGTCGTTTGAGTATATTTCAACGGTTGTGGAAGCAGTTCCGAATGGCAAACCACTTCTAGCTCGCTTAAGAGTGAGCCTGTGAAGCGGAGTCGAGACAAGTGTTGGACTCCGAACTCGTTGTTAGAGTATGTTTCAATGGTTATGGGAGCAGTTCCGAATGGCGAACCACTTCTAGCTCGCTTAAGAGTGAGCCTGCGAAGCGGAGTCGAGCCAAGTGTTGGACTCCAAACTCGTCATTAGAGTATGTTTCAACAGTTTTGGGAGCAGTTCCGAATGGCGAACCACTTCTAGCTCTCTTAAGAGCGAGCCTGCAAAGCGGAGTTGAGCCAAGTGTTGGACTCTGAACTCGTCGTTTGGGTAAAAGAAATTAAAAATAGAGAGATGTACACAATCACGAAAAGTATGTAAAAAAGAAGCTTTTTATTGATAACTACTTAGTCGGCTACTTCTAAGTTGCAAGCCGCTATTACAACGAGAAAATAAAGAAGCAAAATACAAGTGAAAAGATGGAAATGGTTCGCCACCTGAAGTCACTTAAAGAGGCATTAAGGCGCTCTCTTGGTACTTCAGTAGGTGGTCGGCATTCCAAGTCCTGGGTATCTCTCTGACCTCAAGGTCTTCAAGACAGTATGTTCCGGGCCGAACTTCTTTGGTGATCTTGTAGGGTCCCTCCCAATTCGGAGCTAGCTTACTCTTCTGGCTGGGGAAGGAGATAGCTAGTTTTCTAAGGACTAGGTCCCCTTCTTTGAGATTGGTTGGTTGGACCCTTTTGTTGTAGGCTAACTCGATTCTCCTCCGATAGTTTTGTTGGCGAATTGAAGCTTTTTCTCGTAGCTCATCAATCAAGTCCAAGTTTGCCCGAAGCTCTCTAGCATTCTCTTCTTCTTCATAGGCCATGAGGCGAGGAGAGGGTAGTTCGACTTCCAAGGGGATCACAGCTTCGGACCCATAGGTGAGGTTGAATGGCGATTCACCTGTGGGGGTCTGCTTCGTAGTGTGGTAGTTCCACAGTACGTTGGGGTGCTGATCCGCCCATAAGCCTTTGGCCGCCTTATCTAGCCTTTTCTTGATACCAGAGAGAATCTGCCGGTTGGCATTTTCCACTTGGCCATTTGTTTGAGGATGGGAGATGGAAGAGAGGCTTTGCTGAATGGCGAGATCTTCACACAGAGATCAGAATGCCGCCCCTGTAAATTGTGTTCCGTTATTAGTTATCAGGACCCGAGGCACCCTGAACCTACAGATGACGTTCTTCCAGAAGAACTGAAGCACTTTGTTATCGGTGATTGTAGCTAAAGGCTCGGCCTCTATCTACTTTGAGAAGTAGTCGATTGCCACGACTAAGAATTTGAGTTGGCCGGGAGCTGGCGGAAATGGCCCTAGTAAGTCCATCCCCCACATTACGAAAGGGATCGGACTTGATAGGGATGTGAGTTGTTCTTGGGGTAGGCGACGAATGTTGGAGTACTGCTGACAGGAACTGCATTGCCGGACATGTCGTTCGGCATCTTGTAGGAGGGTAGGCCAGAAGTACCCATAGTTCAACACTTTCCTGGCGAGGGACCTTGACCCTGAGTGTGCTCCACCTATACCTTCGTGGAGCTCTTGCAAGACATATGAAGCTTCGCCCGGGAAGAGGCACCTCAAGTAGGGTCTGCCGTCTACTTGGATGTAGGAGCATTTGAACAAGACCCCCTCAACAAGGGTGTACCGCTCCGCTCTGGTTCAGACTCTGCGAGCTTCCTTTGGGTCTTCGGGGAGGAGCCCATTCCTTAGAAATTCTATCAGAGGTTTCATCCAGTTGTCTTGAAGTTGGACGGGGAGCAACTCCATCGAGTCGGGAGTTTCTTCTTCTATGCTCGGTCTCAGGTGCACTTCAATCGGGACGGTCTGCTCGAGACCTTGAAGGGAGGAGGAGGCTAACTTGGAGAGGGCATCTGCTTGGGAATTTTTCTCTCTGGGGATTTGCTGAATGAGTGCCTCTTCGAATAGGGCCATGAGATTTTGGACCTTGGCTAGATACTTAGCTATTCGGTCGTCTCGTACCTCGTACTCGCCTAAGACTTGATTCACGACTAGCTGAGAGTCGCTAAAGATTTCTGGAGGCATTGTGCCCCTACCTTGCGGGCCATACCGAGGTCGGCTATAAGTGCTTCATACTTCGCTTCATTGTTGAAGGCTTTGAAGTTGATGCGGAGAGAGTATTGGAGAACGAAATTATCTGGGCCTGCCAGAATGACCCCGACTCCACTTCCCTCGGTGCAAGAGGATCCGTCTACATATACCGTCCAGAGAAGAGGCCCCTTTGCTGCTTGGATGACCTTTGGGATAGTGCTCTCAACAATGAATTCAGCTAAGGCTTGAGCCTTGATTGCGGTCCGAGGCTGGTATGATATGTTATGCTGACTCAGCTCGATCGACCACTTCAGCAGCCGGCCCGAGGTCTCGAGTTTGTGCAGAACTTACTTAAGCGGCTGGTCGGTAAGGACGACCACCGAGTGGGACTGAAAATATGGGTGAAGCTTCCTAGCTGCCATGACCAAGGCGTATGCCATCTTCTCCAATCTTGGGTAGCGGAGCTCGGCATCCCGAAGTACCTTGCTCACGTAATAGATAGGCTTCTGAGCCTTGTCTTCTTCCCTCACCAAGACAGCGCTGAGGGTCTGCTAAGTAGAGGTAGAGTGTCACCCCAGGGATATGCTTGCTGAGGAGAGGGGGGTTGACTAGATAGGCTTTAAGCTGATCGAATGATTCTTGTTGTTGTTGACCCCATTCGAAGCCCTTAGCCCCCTGAGCACTTTGAAGAAGGGAAGACACTTCTCCCCTGACTTAGAAAGGAAGCGTCCTATGGCGGCGAGGCGCCCCGTCAGCTTCTGAACCTCTTTCACATTTTTGGGAGGAGCCATGTCCAGTATGGCTTTGATTTTCTCGGGGTTAGCTTCGATTCCTCTTTGGCTGACCATGAAGCTTAGGAATTTCTCCGACGAGACCCCGAATGCACACTTGTTCGGGTTGAGCCTCATATCATGTTTCCTCTGTACATCGAACGCCTCTTGCAGATCGGCTACATGATCGGCCCCATGGATGCTCTTGACCAGCATATCATCACATATACTTCCATGTTTCGGCCGATTTGGTTATGAAAAACTTTGTTGACAAGGCGTTGGTATGTCGCGCCGGCATTCTTTAACCCGAAGGGCATTACCCTGTAGCAGTAGAGCCCCTGATCGGTAACAAAGGAGGTCTTTGGGATATCCAGGGAGAACATGCGAATTTGATTATACCCGGAGAAGGCATCCATGAAGCTGAGGAGTTCATGGCCCGAAGTAGCGTCGATCAAGGTGTCGATGCTAGGGAGAGGGAATGGATCTTTAGGGCATGCCTTGTTCAGGTCGGTGAAGACGATGCAGATTCTCCAGCTCCTGTTGGCCTTCTTTACCATAACTACGTTCGAGAACCATTCGGGATAATTGACCTCTTGTATGAACCGAGCCTTAAGGAGCTTGTCCACTTCTTCTTTGATAGCTTGCTGGTGCTCGGGGGCAAACTTGCACCTCTTCTGTTGGACCGGTTTGGACCCCGGGGCAACACTGAGGTGGTGGACTAGGAGCTCTTCGGAGATTCATGGCATGTCGGCAGCCGACCATGCAAAGAGTTCGCGGTTCTTTCTAATGCATTGGATTATGTCGGAGCATAGGGCAGATGGGAGGATCTTGCTAATGAAGAACTTGCGGTTCGGATCTTGCTCAGAGAATAGCACTCCCTCCAATTCATCCACCGGCTCGGATGTTGGTCGGACACTCTCTTGGGGAATCTCGAGCATCTCGAGGGAGAGGACTGGACCCCCGGTGGAGGTCATATAACATTTGCAGGCCATCTCTTGACTACCTCTTACTTCCCATACTCCTGTCCTTGTGAGGAACTTCATCTTGAGGTCATAAGCTGACGGGACGGCCTCTAGAGCAGCAAGGCTAGGTCGGCCTAGAATCACATTATAAGCAGCTGGGATATCGACTACCATGAAGTCCATCGGCTCCGTTCGGGTAGTAGGAGTTTTGCCAGCGGTTACGTCGAGGGTGATTACCCCTTCGATAGTCACTGGCACTCCCGTGAACTCGTGGAGTGTGTAGTCGGCGGGCTTGAGCTTGTCCCATGATAGCTTGAGTCCTTTAAAAGTAGCGAGGAAGAGGATGTTAACGGAGCTACCATTGTCCACCAGTATCCTCTCGAATTTAAAATTCGCCATATGGAGGTTGATCACTAGGGCATCGCAATGGGGGGTTCGGACACCCTCAAGGTCTTCATCTGAAAAAGTGATTGGTACTCCGAGGCCTTTGGGAGGGGGCATGCCATGTACTGAGTTGACCTCCCTGGTGAAGGCCTTTCGAGAGGAGTTGGAGGTGCCCCCCATAGGGCCACCATGAATGAGATGTAGGATGCGCTCCTCTTCGAACTCGGGAGTTTCCTCACGCCTTTCAGGACGCTTGTTGGCTCCCCTGGGGGGAGGGGGAATATCGATCCGGTCCTTTCTCACAAATTTAGATAGCTGCCCCCTCTGGATGAGGGCCTCAATTTCGTTCTTCAAGGCCCGACAATCATTGGTGTCGTGGCCATGGTCTCGGTGATAACGGCACCACTTCTCTTTGTCCCTCTTCTTGTCGGAGGTATTCATCTTAGGGGCAGGAAGTATGACCCCTTCCTTCTCAACTTCTGTGAGAATAGTGAAAATGTTGGCATTAAGAGGAGTGAATTTTTTGAACCTGGGAAGAGGGCGGCGCTGGCCACCATTGTCTTTCTGGAGCTTCTTGGCTCCCTCTTCTTCAGTCGCCTTTCTTTTGGTTCCGGAGGAATGCCCCTCAAAGGTGGGGCGATGCTCCGCTTCCTCAGTCCGAATATACTTCTCGCTTCTGAGAAGGAGGTCGGAGAAGTTTTGCGGGGGCTTCTTGGCTAGGGAGGACCGAAGGCTGGAGTTAAGGACATTCGATTGGAAGGCTGCTGCAGCGACTGACTGGTCGAGGGAAGCGATGGACCTGGCTTCCGCGGTGAATCTTTTCACATAGTCTCTGAGCTTCTCACCCTTCTTCTGGTTGAGGTAGAGTAGCGGGTTGCTGGTCTTCTCTGTGCGGCGGCTACTTACGAAGTGGGTGACGAAGAGAGTCTCAAATTGTTCAAAGGAGAATATTGAGGATGGGGCGAGGCGAGAGTACCACTCCAGAGCGGGACCTTTGAGAGTGGCCAGGAAGGTTTTGCACTGTAACACCTCGAATCCCAAATGCAACTGAATTCGAGAGTTCTACAGGATCTTTTCACTTCTTTCGTACAATTTTACAAGGAATTTAAAACTTTTATTTCAACAATAATTACATCAGAGTCTTTTACATCAATAAGCAGCGAAATCAATAAAATACAACAATAATAAAAGTACAATTGTTACAAATTTAACATTTAAGTAATCAACAGCATCAATTCTCTTTATATCTTCATGTAACTCCAAACCCTGCATATAAAACTGTGGGCGCGTCAGTTGCTTACAACTGACGAAATATTATACACGGCCATCCTCTCTATGCCGGAAACAGTATAACGATTCTTAAATACTTCAGCAAACACAAACTTGATCACAAACAGAACTACAAGGGACTATCCTGTTGATGTCGTGTGGTGCGGCGCACTTAGTCCTTAATGCATTCATTTATATTACATGACACTAATGCGCACTTATTCGGATTCTATGCATCCCATACTACATAGGTCCGAGGGCAAGCCCCTTAATCGTTCTTCATTTTTGTAGGGTTCAATCCCTCGCCATGACTTAATCTACTCCTGTAACTACGGTGAGTATCCTAGATGGTCTGTGAGTACAAGCACGTATCCTGGACCCTGGAGGGGAATCTCGCGCCATGTCTTAACTCATCAAGCATGCATTCTGCGGTAATTCAGCCTCCTCCTTGAACACGATCCTCTTGCAGTCACCAAAACATCCCACAAGCGTGGCTAAAGTCCGATCATTCTTAGTTGCGCCCACGCCATGTCTTGACTCATCAAGCATGCATTCTGCGGCTCACACACCCGCACCGTAAACTCTAGTTCTCATACCCGTGTTTTCTCTCACTTTCATTACATCTCCACTATGTATCTATCTATAATTTCGGCAAGTGTCATAGACGTTCCATGATTACAAGCACGTGTCCAAGACCCTGGAGGGGAATCCCGCGCCATGTCTTAACTCATCAAGCATGCATTCTGCGATAATTCAGCCTCCTCCCTGAACACGATCCTCTTGCAGTCACCAAACATCCCACAAGCGTCGCCAAGATCCCGATCATTCTGGAGTATTGTCCACGCCATGTCTTGACTCATCAAGCATGCATTCTGTGGATCACATCCGCATCGTAGACTCGAGGCTCCCATACTTATGTTTTTCTCTTACTTCCATCACAGCTTTACAAAGTTTGTTTAAAAGAAAATCATCACAACCTAGAGCTAGCTTACCCTACCGGACTTAAATCAAAACATCAGAGACAGTCAGCCTACCTGGCTACTTCTCAAGAGACACTAAACCCTCAACGGTTAGCTCTCAAAATCATAAATAATAATGCCGGTCACTAGGGTCTCGCCTAGCCTCTAGATTCCAACAACTATCTCTTTCTAGAGATCAACAATATTTCATAATCAATCTCCAATAATAATTTCCATTTCCTTTGTTCACAAATCTTTCTCAAAACATTTCTTTTATAATCTCATAACAAGAGAACAATTCAATTCGATATCTTTATCAATTTCATCTTTCACATCCTTGTGTGCATTTCACAAAAACTCAGTCAAATATTAATAATCATAAAATCTCATATTCAACTTATTTAACTTTCATTTGTCAAGAATCAAATCCAAACTCAAGAACCAGAAAATAGTTCGGTTCAGTCGACTGGTGGTAGTATCAGTCGACTGTTCCGTGAGTACTTTGAACATCAAAAACAACAGTCAGCTCGATCCAGTCGACTGTGAAAGCAGACAGTCGGCTGTTCTACGAGACTTGAAACTTCAGTAATAACACAGTCGGTTCAGTCGACTGGTGACAGTATCAGTCGACTGTCCCGCAAATATCTTGAAACTCAACATCAAATTTATGACAGCATCAGTCGACTGTGAAAGTGTTCAGTCGACCGTTCTGCTGACGAAAACCAATTTTTTAACACTTACCAGTCGACTGTGGAAAGTAATCAGTCGACTGTCAAATTCACCAATTGCATCTTTGCATACATTTTTCGACCTTTTAATTAATTTGTACTCCCATATAAAACATAGATCATTTCCAGAATATATTCCTTTTAAAAACAATATCGTATATGTTATCAAGTTCTCAAGTTTCTCATTTTTCAAATGAAATCCTTAAAATTCATCAAAACACATATTCAATCGATTTTCCAAAATAGACTGTTTTCTTTTATCAAAATCACTTTACAAAAAATCTCTGTACTCATATAAATAACATTTTGAGATTATAATCACACTTCTTTGCAATATTTGCATTATTCTAATAATGTCTCAACATACATCAATTTCATGTAATCACTTCAATTCTAGCACTTCAACTAGCAATCATAACAAGCATAGTAATTTGTATTGACCACAATCAATCAAAATTTAACGATTCATTTAATTAGCATGCAATCAATTCAATTTCAACCAAATGAATCATATATCAACTATCATGCAATATCTACTCTTAAATTAGAAAGCATTTAAGAAACACCCACCTAAATTGAAGATTTGTTACCCAAATGAACTCCTAGAATTAGGAGCTCCCAAAGAAAACTCCAATTGCAACTTCCTCGAAATCCGTGCACCAAAGCTAGCCCCACACTCCATTCCAATTTCGGCAAGCATCCATCAAGAGCATCTCCATCCCCACTCCATATCGGCAACATCAAGAACAACTCCCATCTTCTTTCATATACACATACTATGTATGCACATATATATACATTAGTATATGTATATAGGCAAGTAGAATGGTGATTAGGTGGGGAAATGGACAAGGCTTGCTGGTTTTTGGTTGGTTTTCTTCTCGGCATGGGCAGGAGAGAAGGAGGAAAAGAGATGAGAGAATGAGAGACTAAGGGTGCATTTATAGATTTAACTAATAGGTAGTTATGGCAACCACCCCACATGAACACCACTCACCCCATGATTAAAATTTGTAACTTGTTTTTCCTCCCATTTCAAAATCAAATGTTCAGATTTTTCCTCTCCTCATGAGCAACCCGGTCCCCAAATTGTGTGCACATCGCACGTGTGCACGTGCACGTGCTTTGTGTACAAAAACAATTTATTTATTTAATCATTTTAAAATAATTATCTATATATGTAATAAATATATAAAATTTACTTTAAAAATTATAATTTTCATGCACAGTAAAATGGAAAGAAACATTTCATGAAAATTTATTTTGAAGGAAGAACGCGCTTACAACACGTGCACCAAAACACGTGCGTCGCCCTTAAAATCTCAAAAATACAAAAATTGACTTTATGAACCGAAAAATATTTATAATCAATTGGAATGCAATAGAAAGTATATTTAATATACATATTTGATAATATACTCAAACGTACAGTAAACACGTGTATTGCACGTAGAAAATTTATTTTAATAAAGATAGTCAAAAATTGAATTTTCGTTTACAAAACAAATTCAAACATGTTTATAAAAATAAGTGATTGAAATCCATTGAAAACTTTGCACGTAACGGTGGAATACCCGAAATCGACACGTGCATCGATAATACATAAAAAGCACGTAAAAACTCAAAGATTGAAATCTAGCATTCGAGTTGTCTCAAATGTGATTTTAAGAATACAGGATTGCATAAATAATTGGAATTCAAAATAAATATCAAAAATGCGTTATGGATATAATCAATAACAGTACAAAATGCACATGCGTAACACCCGAGGGCAAAATTGTCATTTAAATTTTGCGGGGTGTTACACTCTCCCCCCTTAGAACAGTTCCGTCCCCGAAACTCACTATGGTAAAGGTTGTATTTTGTACACACCAAAGAAAATATCAGTATAACATATAGAAAACTACAAATATTAAGAAAATATACATAGCATAAAAGTAAGCAATGTGGATAGACAAAAATCTATTTAAGAAAATTATAAGTATCAAAATTTTACGAGAACAAAACAAGAAAACTAGAAAAGTAGCATAGGAAAACAAATACGACAATAGAGGATAGTGCATTTTGAAAAAAGTTTACATACAAATTACTATCAAGTAAACCATTAGATAAAATGATAAATAAACTTAGTCATTAATTGTGGAATAATTTCATAAGACAATGCAATAAAGAAAAACATAGTTAATGGGTAATTTATAAATAGATTCAGTATTAAAAATTTATCAATGTAATAAATGGTAAAAGTCGCAAACCAATTTGATACTATATGACAAAAACTAGCAATTTAACAGTTTGAGAAATATCTGAGAAGGGAATATAGTAGAAGTATAGAAAACATAAAAAAATAATTCTGTATGAAAATTAATATCATAAAATAATTTGTAAGGTAATTATAGTAATTATACATACAATGTGAAAATTAGTTATACATCAAAATACTTTTGAATCATTCAGTGGAGCGAGAAAACCAACTTACGAATTCACATATTCGCATAGGCGAAAAATTATATAGGTGAAATAAATAGCATGATATGAAAATTATAAATGATTTGTAACAGTCAAACAAGACATCGTAGTAGTAAAACGTACTATTGGAAGTAGTGCGAAAACTAGTTATATAAAAATAAATTATAAATCAAAGAAAAGTATAGACAATAATAAAATGATTTTGTATATAAATTGATGATTTGTAAAGTAAATAATCATACATGTGTGATAAAAATGAAAGGCAAAAATCTAAATAATTTCGATTTGTCAAGTAGACCAAGAAAATTAGCATACAAAATTATGTATATACAGACGGAAATTATAGGGCAAAACAACAACATCATGATACAAAATTTTCAAATGATGTGTAGAAGAAAAATAATACATTATGGTAGTAACAATGCAAAACTAAGTATATAGAAGGGAATCATGAATTATAACAGAAGTATAAAAACTGTTAGGTGAGTAGCCACCAAATTTAAAATAGCAAAATACAAATAAGTTGTATGAAATACTAACTCACATAAAATACAAAGTACTACGAAGAAGACGGCAAGATAGTTGAGATTAAGCGGCAAATATACAAGCTTGATAAATATAGCAATCAGTATAAACAGTATAATGCTAGGTTACAAAATATTATAAAATAGTATAAGCTGATACCAAATGAAATAGTTATAAGTGAATATTATAGAAAAACAAGGTAGGGGTTATCTAAGTATAATATTTCCTTTTGGTGTAGGTTCGTCTCACTGGTATCCAACAGCAGACTTGCCTGTCTTGATCTCAAGTTGCATAATTGCTCCTATGATATCCGGTTGTAATTTGCCTTCTGGGCATTCGGTTGCAAACTTTACCTTACTGACATCCAGTTGCAGTTTGCCTTCTAGACATTCAATTGCAAACTTTGCCTCCCCGACTTCCAGTTGCAGTTTGCCTCCAATGATGTCTAGTTGCATATTTGCCCTCTCGACATTAAGTTGCACCAAAGCAGAAGATGGGAAGATGTAGTCTTCCATGTATACTTAGATTAGATATGGGATGTTTTTAAAAAAATCAATGATACAGAAAAGATTTTACACGACGAAATATCAAAATAGGTGTATAGGGTGTATCAACATAGAGGGTACTAATTAGTAGTAATGAAAAATCATTTATAACACCAAAATAATGTAAAATATATGCACATGTTGGAAATAAAATTGAAAACAATAATGATGTAGTGTAGCAAATTAGGGCATTTGATACAAACAATTATACATAAAAATAGTAATGTAATACTTGGAGGATGGTGAAATTATATGTATAGTAAATATTTTGAAATACATGACGCATATAAAAATCAATGGAAAACATATGTAGTAATCAAGAATCTAAAGACAATTTAAAATTAGATGATAGAGTAAAGTACAAATAGTGAGTATATGCATTATATTAAAGAAACGTAATTACAAAATTAAGGAATATAACAAATAGAGTAGTAGATAATATGTGCTAACAATAATATTGAATGCAGACAATAAATCAAATTAGTATGTTGTATTTATAAGGATAAAATATTTCAATCTTGTTAAAATATATTGAATTATATAGGACAATACGAGATAACGAAAGAATATCGTATCAGAAAATCAAATCATGCAAAATGAATACACATAAGCAAAATTCACAAGCGAAATTCGAAATGTAATAGTAAATGAAAATAATAGTTGTAGTATAAATTTAACAAAATACGTAAAGTAGTAGCACATACGGACGGATGGTCATAAAGTGACATAAAACACGAAAGACAAAACTTTAAGATGGAGACACAATTAAAATAAGTTCAACAAAATCAAAACTAAGGAAAATAGACGAAATACTAGGCATTAATATGATTTAATAGTATAGGAAAATATTTATTTGGAAAATATTAAATATTGAAAAGTACTATGATGAAAATCCACAGAAAATAATTTGAAGGGAAAGTGTGTCTATGTGTAAGGTGTCCTGAACGATGGTTCAAACCAACCACGCTTCCACTGCGCCACTCTGATACCTAGAGAAAATGAGCTCGCATACAATCTCAAATCAATGTATACGAGGAGAGCATCATGAATGACTGTAAATTCAACAACAACTTCGATTCATGACTCCAGCCATCCAATAGGGAAAGGAAAGAGGAAACATCAGCCTATCGAGCAACACAAATGTAAATCATTTACATTTAAATCTCTATAAACTGGACTCACACTCTAACGTCCACTTCTAGGGTGTCGTTCCTTATAAATTTTTACTACTTAGAAGCGTGGCTCTGATACCACTTGTAACACCCCGAATCCCAAATACAACTGAATTCGAGAGTTCTACAGGATCTTTTCACTTCTTTCGTACAATTTTACAAGGAATTTAAAACTTTTATTTCAACAATAATTACATTAGAGTCTTTTACATCAATAAGCAGCGGAATCAATAAAATACAACAATAATAAAAGTACAATTGTTACAAATTTAACATTTAAGTAATCAACAGCATCAATTCTCTTTATATCTTCATGTAACTCCAAACCCTGCATATAAAACTGTGGGCGCGTCAGTTGCTTACAACTGACGAAATATTATACACGGCCATCCTCTCTATGTCGGAAACAGTATAACGATTCTTAAATACTTTAGCAAACCCAAACTTGATCACAAACAGAACTACAAGGGACTATCCTGTTGATGTCGTGTGGTGCGGCGCACTTAGTCCTTAATGCATTCATTTATATTACATGACACTAATGCGCACTTATTCGGATTCTATGCATCCCATACTACATAGGTCCGAGGGCAAGCCCCTTAATCGTTCTTCATTTTTGTAGGGTTCAATCCCTCGCCATGACTTAATCTACTCCTGTAACTACGGTGAGTATCCTAGATGGTCTGTGAGTACAAGCACGTATCCTGGACCCTGGAGGGGAATCCCGCGCCATGTCTTAACTCATCAAGCATGCATTCTGCGGTAATTCAGCCTCCTCCCTGAACACGATCCTCTTGCAGTCACCAAAACATCCCACAAGCGTGGCTAAAGTCCGATCATTCTGAGTTGCGCCCACGCCATGTCTTGACTCATCAAGCATGCATTCTGCGGCTCACACACCCGCACCGTAAACTCTAGTTCTCATACCCGTGTTTTCTCTCACTTTCATTACATCTCCACTATGTATCTATCTGTAATTTCGGCAAGTGTCATAGACGTTCCATGATTACAAGCACGTGTCCAAGACCCTGGAGGGGAATCCCGCACCATGTCTTAACTCATCAAGCATGCATTCTGCGATAATTCAGCCTCCTCCCTGAACACGATCCTCTTGCAGTCACCAAACATCCCACAAGCGTCGCCAAGATCCCGATCATTCTGGAGTATTGCCCACGCCATGTCTTGACTCATCAAGCATGCATTCTGTGGATCACATCCGCATCGTAGACTCGAGGCTCCCATACTTATGTTTTTCTCTTACTTCCATCACAGCTTTACAAAGTTTGTTTAAAAGAAAATCATCACAACCTAGAGCTAGCTTACCCTACCGGACTTAAATCAAAACATCAGAGACAGTCAGCCTACCTGGCTACTTCTCAAGAGACACTAAACCCTCAACGGTTAGCTCTCAAAATCATAAATAATAATACCGGTCACTAGGGTCTCGCCTAGCCTCTAGATTCCAACAACTATCTCTTTCTAGAGATCAACAATATTTCATAATCAATCTCCAATAATAATTTCCATTTGCTTTGTTCACAAATCTTTCTCAAAACATTTCTTTTATAATCTCATAACAAGAGAACAATTCAATTCGATATCTTTATCAATTTCATCTTTCACATCCTTGTGTGCATTTCACAAAAACTCAGTCAAATATTAATAATCATAAAATCTCATATTCAACTTATTTAACTTTCATTTTTCAAGAATCAAATCCAAACTCAAGAACCAGAAAATAGTTCGGTTCAGTCGACTGGTGGTAGTATCAGTCGACTTTTCCGTGAGTACTTTGAACATCAAAAACAACAGTCAGCTCGATCCAGTCGACTGTGAAAGCAGACAGTCGCTGTTCTACGAGACTTGAAACTTCAGTAATAACACAGTCGGTTCAGTCGACTGGTGACAGTATCAGTCGACTGTCCCGCAAATATCTTGAAACTCAACATCAAATTTATGACAGCATCAGTCGACTGTGAAAGTGTTCAGTCGACCGTTCTGCTGACGAAAACCAACTTTTTAACACTTACCAGTCGACTGTGGAAAGTAATCAGTCGACTGTCAAATTCACCAATTGCATCTTTGCATACATTTTTCGACCTTTTAATTAATTTGTACTCCCATATAAAACATAGATCATTTCCAGAATATATTCCTTTTAAAAACAATATCGTATATGTTATCAAGTTCTCAAGTTTCTCATTTTTCAAATGAAATCCTTAAAATTCATCAAAACACATATTCCATCGATTTTCCAAAATAGACTGTTTTCTTTTATCAAAATCACTTTACAAAAAATCTCTGTACTCATATAAATAACATTTTGAGATTATAATCACACTTCTTTGCAATATTTGCATTATTCTAATAATGTCTCAACATACATCAATTTCATGTAATCACTTCAATTCTAGCACTTCAACTAGCAATCATAACAAGCATAGTAATTTGTATTGACCACAATCAATCAAAATTTAACGATTCATTTAATTAGCATGCAATCAATTCAATTTCAACCAAATGAATCATATATCAACTATCATGCAATATCTACTCTTAAATTAGAAAGCATTTAAGAAACACCCACCTAAATTGAAGATTTGTTACCCAAATGAACTCCTAGAATTAGGAGCTCCCAAAGAAAACTCCAATTGCAACTTTCTCGAAATCCGTGCACCAAAGCTAGCCCCACACTCCATTCCAATTTCGGCAAGCATCCATCAAGAGCATCTCCATCCCCACTCCATATCGACAACATCAAGAACAACTCCCATCTTCTTTCATATACACATACTATGTATGCACATATATATACATTAGTATATGTATATAGGCAAGTGAAATGGTGATTAGGTGGGGAAATGGACAAGGCTTGCTGGTTTTTGGTTGGTTTTCTTCTCGGCATGGGCAGGAGAGAAGGAGGAAAAGAGATGAGAGAATGAGAGACTAAGGGTGCATTTATAGATTTAACTAATAGATAGTTATGGCAACCACCCCACATGAACATCACTCACCCCATGATTAAAATTTGTAACTTGTTTTCCCTCCCATTTCAAAATCAAATGTTCAGATTTTCCCTCTCCTCATGAGCAGCCCGGTCCCCAAATTGTGTGCACATCGCACGTGTACACGTGCACGTGCTTTGTGTACAAAAACAATTTATTTATTTAATCCTTTTAAAATAATTATCTATATATGTAATAAATATATAAAATTTACTTTAAAAATTATACTTTTCATGCACAGTAAAATGGAAAGAAATATTTCATGAAAATTTATTTTGAAGGAAGAACGCGCTTACAACACGTGCACCAAAACACGTGCGTCGCCCGTAAAATCTCAAAAATACAAAAATTGACTTTATGAACCGAAAAATATTTATAATCAATTGGAATGCAATAGAAAGTATATTTAATATACATATTTGATAATATACTCAAACGTACAGAAAACACGTGTATTGCACGTAGAAAATTTATTTTAATAAAGATAGTCAAAAATTAAATTTTTGTTTACAAAACAAATTCAAACATGTTTATAAAAATAAGTGATTGAAATCCATTGAAAACTTTGCACGTAACGGTGGAATACCTGAAATCGACACGTGCATCGATAATACATAAAAAGCACGTAAAAACTCAAAGATTGAAATCTAGCATTCGAGTTGTCTCAAATGTGATTTTAAGAATACAGGATTGCATAAATAATTGGAATTCAAAATAAATATCAAAAATGCGTTATGGATATAATCAATAACAGTACAAAATGCATGTGCGTAACACCCGAGGGCAAAATTGTCATTTAAATTTTGCGGGGTGTTACATGCACAATAGAGCATCGGAAGCTTGGTGTATCAGCATGAGGGTCTTAAAGCTCTCGATGTGGTCCACGGGGTCTGACTCCCCAGAGTAAGTCTCGAACTGTGGAGGCTTGAAGCCTATTGGAACGGGTGCCTCCATGATTGTTCGGGAGAAGGGAGGTCTGCTCGGATGTAGGGTCCTTCCCCTAAGCTCCTCTTCCCTGTCCAGCTGGCCGAGGCATCTCTCCATCTCATGGAGACGACGGTAGATGGCATCATCCCTTCGGTGGTAGGCATATGAGTCTCTAGACTCGTCTTCTTATGAAGGGGAGTGCGGAGTTCGGCGATGGTAGCTAGGGGTATGGTGAGGACTGCGATGGTGGTTGCTTGGAGCTGGAGGAGGGGTTAGGGACCGACGGCGAGGACTTTGGACCGGAGGAGGAGTGGGGACCCCCTGGACTTTGTTGTTGTTGGGTCGGAGATGGAGGGCTTGCAAGATGGTTGCCTGGAAATGCTGGAATTCGGCACGGGTGATAAGAGCATCATCATCCCTCAGGGGTTGCCGACCAGTAGGGGAGCGAGGCCTTCTTCTATGGTGCTCAGGAGACTCTTTCCGTCTTTGGTGTGGAGGAGACCTCCAATGTTCTCGGCGATGAGGAGATCGCTCATTTGGACATTGTTGGTGGGAGACTCCCTCTCGGGCCCATCTTTCATCCAAACGGCGGCGAAGATCCTCTTCTTTATGCCAATTGTTGAGGGTGTTGCGGATGTCATCGGGGGCTCGGGGATTGTGAGATGCCATGGAGTCGGTAGAGGGGTTGTGCACGGAGACGTGGTCATGTTGGAGAGGTTGTTTCTGAGAATTGGGGCGGGAGCCCCCCGCACCGGCATTCTGAGGCCCAGTTTGACCGCGAGGGGGTTGAAGATTCTGAGGAGGAGGTAGGTCCTGCTGTGGGACCTGATCAGGTTGAAGAGGGGGTCCCGTTGGCTAGACGGTTTGGAGGGGGATCTCCTATTGTTAAGGAGGAGTAGGTCCACGGTTGGACCCTCTGGATCTCATTTTTTGGGGAGGCATGGCTGGAGATGATCTTGACCATGGGAAGAGGAAGGAGTACTATTTGTGGGTTCCACAGACAGCGCCAATCTGTTACTGCTAAATCTGGTGTGGGGACAAACAGATAGAATTTGTGGATTCTTAGGAAAACCGAATAGCAAACCTGGAACCTTTCCACCGGAGTTTGACCGTTGACTCCTGCCGTTCACCTGCAAAAAGTGCGAGACACCGGGGTTGATCCTGGCGACGCACCCTCCGATGCTCAAGTCAGTAATCAGAAAAGATTATGAAAGAGCGTAAACTGGCAAAAGATTGATTACCTTCTAATGATGGTGGATGGGGGGTATTTATAGCCGCCTTTGGAATCAGTTTAGGAATAAAATCCTTAATTCCCAGTGAAGGGATAGAACGAATTAGGGCCGTTGATTGAATACAATCAGAAACCCTAATTCTATCCAACTGAACCGGGTTTCTTGCGGGTTGGGACCCACACCCAGTTGAGATGGATCCGTTGGTGGGTTAATGTGCTTTTGGAGAAAAGACCCAGAACCCATTTCAGACCCATTTGTAAGTGAAATTACCATCTTACCCCCAAGCTTTGGGATTCGCACCTGATTTCGACGGTTCCGATTTAACCCCATTTTTAGCCATATCAGCCGACGAGGTCGAGTCCCGCGGAGCGTGTCTGCTCGTCTGTGAGCATGTCGACTTCCTCTCTAGGAGTGGCCAAGGTGGATGCCCCGACCACCGAGCTTTGAGCATCAGCAAGATTCGGCAGTTCCAGTCTAAGGGTCAGAGAAGGACCACAGACAGAAGGCTAGCTGCTTCTTAGAGAGGAATTCTGAGATCCCGCTACCCCAAATACGACTTTTAATCTGTATATCTCCAACTCCTTCTCCACCAACATCTCATGTAGGAAAGAATCTGCCGAGCGAGGTAGTTCAATCAGGGGTCGGCTGTCGAGAGGGATCACCTGAGGCCGATAGACAAGTCTAAGGACTTCCTAAATGCTGATTAACCATTGCTTTCTTCAGGCGGGCCAGCTCTAGGCCTAATTGCTGCGATTTCTTAAAGCAGAAGGAAAAAGCAGCCTCTCGATCCCTGGCCTCTTTACGGCAGCGTACCAAGGTAGACTCCAATGACTCCACCTTACCCCTAAGGTATTCGAGCTCGGAAAAATAGGGATCAGCCAAAATGGGCTCGGCCATCTGATAAAAGAATAAAGAGTCATGTCACTAAGTCCTGTGGACTTACCCAAATCCCACAAATGCAAAATGCCCATACAAAATATCATATGAAAATCAAGACAAAAACTCAGCCAAAAATCCCTTTTCATTCAATAATTCCCTTCCATACAAAAGCGCTGGCCAGTCCGCATTCGGAAAATACATGAAAAAGAAATAAGGAAAAATAAAAGAGAAAGCTACTGGTTGGGAGAGGAGGGCACCTCTTCGGTTCCCACCGCGTTAACCGCACGGTCGTCTGGGTTTGGCTCGTCTTCATGAGCAGACGAGCGATCATCCCCTTGCTATCATCTCTTCCCAGAGTGATGGGGTGCTCGGGGAGATTCATGGAGAAGTGGAAACCCTCAAACTCGAGATGGGGATACTTTACCAGTGCATGCTCAAGGGCCCGCTCGTACCCCTGATCCTAGGCGTAGATGACCTTTTCGATGGCACCCAGCTTTGCAGCCTACAGCTTCTTCTCATTCTCCTGCAGGAGGGCCTTCTCCTTCTCAATTCGAATACGGTCGTCTGTGAGGGTGGCAAGCTCTGCCTTCAAGGCCTACTCGCAAGCTTCCGAGACTAGAATCAACAGCTTCTGCTCTTTCATCTCCCTCTCGTATCGCCGGACGTTCCGCTTGGACTAAAGGAGGTTGTGAGCATAACACCTTCTTAGCTCCACCCCTTGCAAATTCATCTTTGAACAAAGAGCAAAGCCTTAGAAATTTTCATGGGCATGAGAAGGCTAAAAACGCAGCTTAGGGAGCACTTACCGCCATGTCGGCTTGAGCCCACTTAATGAAGCACGACTCGAGGGTCTCAATCATGAATCTCTCCTGTACCGAGGGGTGGCTAGGTTCTCCACTGCCTAGATCGCAACCAGACTCTCCATCAGAGAGTCTGCCGCCTTCATGGACCAGTTGGGGGCCCATGGTGCCAACCTTGCCTCCCTTACTATCTACTGGGCATCGGGACGGGTTGGCGGGAGACCAGCCTTCACCCCTTCGAAAATTTTAAGGTTACCGAGGCTCGGCACTGCCTTGAACGAGCCAGAGGCTCCCGAGACCGCCAGGGCCTTCGACTTCTTTGACTTCACCTAGGAAGCCCCCTAGGACGTAGCAGCGACCGACCTCTTCTTCTGCCTCTACTATTGCTCGGCTGCCTTATTCTTGGCCAAGAAGTCCCTCCTCTATTCAATCTCAGTGTCATCCATAGCTGTAAAATAAAACACTAGCTATGAGAACGAAGGAAAAAAAGATAGACAAAAAAAGGAAACGAAAAACATACAAGGGTAGATGGGGCTCAGTCCAATCCTTGCTAAATGCCTCTCGGTCACACTCGCCTAAGGGATGCTCCCTTTGGCAAAGCTCTGTTCCACATCCTCCTTCTCTTCCTTAGTGATGTCCTTCTCTTTCGGTTCTTTGTGATTAGGCTTGTAGAAGGTCCAAGTCGTAGGGATCCCCCTGGGTACTTGATTCAGAACAATGAAGTACTTCTCTTTCCATTTCTTGATGGAGTCTGGGTGACCGTGGACCACGTGTCTATGGGGGCGAGGGGAGATATAATAGATCCCCTCGTATGTCCCTGCCGACTGGATCCCCAGACAGGCTCAGAAATATTTCAGCTTCAATGGAAACCCCCCCGTCTTTTTGCAAAGCAACATGAAGCACATGATTTGTTTCCATGAGTTCGGGTCGTACTGCATGAGACTCAATCCTACCCAATTCAACACATCCTTCACAAATGGGGGCATGGAAAACCTCAATCCCGAGATGAAGGCATCGAGCAGAAACATACAAACCAGAGGCCAATTATTCATAGGTCAAAGTCCTTGGCTCGGCACCATCAACTCATAGTCCAGAGGGATGAAATAGCTTGCAAGTATCAATGGAAGCTCGGTATTTGCCAGCATGCTCTAGGTATCATACGCTTTGATTCTCTGATGGCTCTGCGAGGAGGGTTGCACCACGTACCGAACCAAATCCTCAAGGTCATCTGGGTACATTCTGATCGAAGCCGGTTGTTGAAGATATGGGACGTCGAGCCATCCCTTTGGCTGAAATTCAATGGGCGATCCAGGACTGTCAAGAATAGTCCACTTCAACCTCCTCCCCCGAATACGGGGGGCCATCGGGGGGAAGGTCGTCGACAATTGTTCCAAACCAGCGGTCCCCTCCAGCGAGCCGACCTCCTTGGCTCCGCCCTGTTCCTCTTCCTCCATCACCAAATTTAGCTCCACCTCCTCCTTCTTTTCTTCCTCCACCCCTTCCAAATCCACTGGTTCATCCTCACCAACCATCCCCATCTTTTTGACCTCTTCATCTGATTCACTCGACTCAACTACAAAATGTCTTCATCTCTGAATGGGCTGAATCTCGTGGACCTCCTATATTTCTTCCCAGGATATAGACTCAGAAGAAAAGCGGCTATCGCCTCGGCCAGTCTTAGAGGCGGAAGAACTAGATTGAACCCCTCGACATAATATAAAATGATAACCTGATTGTCGGAAAGGACATCGAAAAGCTGGTCGCCGGTGCTTGAACAAAACCTAGAGAGAAGCTCTAAAGCAAGTAAGAGAAAGAAAAGAAAAAAATGAGAAAAGGGAAAGGGGTATATATAAAGCCCCACAGGGACGTCTCAATTTCCACAATCAATCCTGGCCATCCGATTTGATCTAACGATGGATAACTCAAAGACTCCACGATTTCTCCAAACCATGACGCCAGCCAAATAACGTGCAACACATGTGCCTTTACTGTAATCACTATGAGCACAAGCTGGATTTCTAAAAATCTCCCAAGTGTGAAATGCTTGGCACTCACCGGTGACTTTGAGCGACCCACAAGGTTTCTCATAGCCTTTCTGCCGCTGGACACTCCGTAATGACCTCGAGCCACCCACAAGGTTTCTCACAGCCTTCTACCGCTCGACACTCGGCCATGACCTCGAGCCACCCATAAGGTTTCTCATAGTCATGCTACTGCTCGACGCTCGGCCATGACCTTGAGCCACCCACAAGGTTTCTCACAACCTTTCTACTGCTCGATGTTCGGTCATGACCACGAGCCCCCCATAAGGTTTCACACAACCTTGGAAGCGCTCGACGCTCCGTTGTGACCTCGAGCCACCCACAAGGTTTCACGCATCCTTTGTAAGATCCCGCAAAATAGTATATAACTATTTTATACATTAATTCGTGCACAATTCAGAGTAGCACATATTAATGAGATTTTTTCAATTAAAATCCAGAAAAATACTAATAACTTTTTTTGGATAAAAATATTTTTCTTTATTTACAAGCATTTTCTTAAAATGTATTGCATGTGCATTTGCTTGAGATGTGTATGTATGTATGAATATATATGTATATGTATATATTTGTAGGTGTGTATATGTACATTCCTATTTCTATACCCTAACTAAACCTTAATTAAAACCCTAAACCATTTAATTAAACCCTAATCCTAATTAGCGAATCCATGGGCTTGTCCATGGTTTTGTTGGGTGTGGTCACCCCCAACACCACTCACCCCCCTCTCTTCCCATTGAATGGCCGACCACCACACCCCCCTCCCCATATGAACCCTATGATTTTTTCAAGCCTTTACTTCTCCTTCATTTTTATGGAATGCAATTAACCCTAAACTTCAAAATCCCTTCTTCTCTCATTTATTAGCATTTCCACAACTTCAATTTCTTCTCCAAGCTTGGTTTGGAAGTTGGAGAGAAAGCATACAAGAAAAGGGACGAGGAGTTAGGAGGAGGAGGATCCAAACAAGGAGAAAGAAGAATTGAAGGAGGAATCAACAAACTACAAATAGTGGGTGTCTTTTCTAAACTCTTGCTTGTGTTTTTATTTCAAAATTGTGATGAAATATGTACTGATTTGGCTTGCTTGATGTGGTGAATTGAAATTGTATGTATTTTTTTTAAATAATAAAAACACTAGGTGTACTAATAGCTAGGAAGGTTTAGCATGGTTTGATTAGAAAAATTGTATTTTTGTAATATGATAAGGGTTGGTATTTTTAATAAATCCAACTTACTACTATGTTGAATTATCTTGTTGTTCTGTTTAGAATGATCTTGCTTGACTTATAAATTTTATATCTCCATGGTCAATATGTAGAGTTGAAAAGTTTGCTATGGCTTCTCATGAATGTATATACCACCAAATTTTGTAAATTTTGGGTATGGTTTGATATTCTAATAAATTCTATCTTGTTGCTGGTATGGGATGAAATTTTTGCTCTGTGTGAATTTAACATGCTTGACTTAAAAAAATCATAACTCCATATTTACTATGAGTTTAGAGTTGAATTATTTTTTACTGTAGGTTCTCTAACATGTCTATATCAATTTTCCAATTTTTCATATTTCTTGGATGATATTTGATATTTTTAGACAATGCTATATCTATACTGGGTAAGGAACACATTGAAATGTCTTTAGGTTCTGTTTCAAGAATTTGGTGTTCACTTTGGAAATTCATTCATCACAAAATATAAGGATTTTTAAGCTAATTTTTTTATGCTTGTTCCCTATAAGTGTCTACAGCAATCCCCCCAATTTTGGTAATTTTTTTTAGATGATTTGATATTTAACAAAATCTAGTTTCTATACGGGGATAAATTTGTTTCATCTCTATTTTCATTATGAGTGCATGTTACTCTGAAAAGCAAAACTCTATGTTAAGAGAGAATTTGAACCTGAAAATTTTTCAGTAGAATCCTAAGTCAGTGTGGAAAATTACAGTTAAGTTTCATAAATTTTGAATAAGAATTTTATCTCTTTAAAATACAACTTGCTGCTATTGTTAAGAAACAGTGTTGTTGCTGTCTGGAAATTCACATCTAATTCAAAATATCATATCTTTTTGTATACTTGGAATTCTTGGCTAAATTTTGGATGTATGATGGTTCTATGTGTCTGGAAAATTCCTACCAAATTTTATAGATTTTGGAGATTATTTTTTATTTTAAATGAGTTATATTGTGCAACGGGTTATAGGCTATTTTTTTAATCTCTAAAATGAAGTATTTTGAGTTACTTTCCAACTAAGTAATTGTAGTAGACACTTAGAATTTGTAATATGCGAATTATAATGATTCTTATAATAGACAAAACTGTGTATTGGCTTTTTCAACTTAATGTTTTTGCTAATGAGCATGCTATCAAAAACTAGACTTGCAATTTGAACTTAAACTTGTTGTTTAGTGGCTTTAGAATTTGTTATGAATGCGTGAATTGAGTTGTGCTACTTGTATTCTCATTTTAAGTTGTAAAGTAGCCATTTTTTTGTGACTCACAATAGCAATTGAGTAAAGAGTTTCTCATTGTTTTTAGGGTATGACTTGACATGAAATTTGTGTGTGTAATGTTTTGTTGTTTGGATTTACTTATGCTCAACTTGTGTTTTATTTTTGCTGTCTACAATGTGTAGAGGCTTGGAGTTCACCCGGGTGTGTTTCTCCACGGAAACGGGACCGGGAATGACCACATATTGGCAATTTTGCCCCGACTTTGGTTGTTGTTTGAAATTGTAATCCCACATTTTTTGGGGGCACTTAGTTTCCTAATTAGGTATGGGAACATTGTAGAGTTTTGCCCTAATGTATGGTGCTTAAATATGGCCACTTAGATAGAGATTGGGACCCCAGGCCTAAGTTTTGATTCATGAGTTTGGGGGTAGTCCAGGAACCTGTGTCACCTTGAACGTGTTGGAGGAGATGACTCGTGCGACGGCGTGCTCGCCATACATGGAGGAAGGTCTGATGTTGTTGGTGCTACCACTTTGTCGAGAAACTGTGGAGCGTAAAGATTAGCGGGAGCAGCATGTTTGGGTCAGACCAAAGTCATAGTCAGCTCCAAGCGTGGAAGGCGGAGTGGCGATCGACGGTGGTCAGTTCGCCGCTTAGTTGGGGCCAAGTTGGGCTCTTTCATGGGATGAGTTAAGTTCAAAAAAATGAATAAGCTAGGTTGACTAGAAGAGCAACAAGTAGAACATAACTAGTTGTTCTCGAATAGATCAAGTATATGTATACTAAGTTAGTATGTGAAACTAGTTGATAGATCACCAAGTTAATGAGGCGGTTGATTAATAAAATAGATCTGGTTTCGCTTAATAAACCATATAGATGAGCTAATAACCGGGATTAGAACTTTCTCTAGAGCCAATAGAATCAGGAAAATCAGATGAGGAATTTATAAATGTAGCCTTATTCATTAGTTTGGCCATGGTTATTGGTTAGCGTTTGTACCCTTGGGTGTGGTAGTATGTTTGATCGAGCCATGTGTTAAGGACAGGCATTAGTGGGTGTTGTACTTACCTGTCAAAGGGACACGTGCGGTGCCATCTTTTCTGTCAAGGGGACACGAGTAGCGTTGTCCCGACTATTAATTTTTGGCATCTAATGAAAAGAACAGGTGGCATATATCTCATGTTGGACGTTAGGGGAATAGACCCCTAAGTGATCGTCTATATTCTCTGTGATCAAATGAGTATATTCTTTGTTAGCAACACAATGAGGAGTAAGTGTTTAACACTAGGTCTCTTGGCGAAGTAGGCATAGATCCTGTGGAACCCTGCAGATCCGCCTTATAATCATGATAACTTTTGGTAGGGAAGGAGTGGCTCTATCCACAGATTTCGGCAAAGCTGCGGCAAAGCCAAATGATCACGAGAGTGGAGAGAGACCGCCGATCCTGGCAGGGTGGAAAGATTTCTTCATGGATCTGAGCGAACATTGTGATCATTGTCACTCAGAGTGGAGAGACCACCAAACTGACTGCAGTGATGGAAGTAGACTGTACCAATTTCAGACTCTACCAGTCACTAGATGAATGTCAAGAACGGAAAAGAGTACAAGAGTAGGATGCATCGGGAGGGATCGAATCCCACAATCAGGAGAAAGAAAACTCTTTGGAAAGTATGTAGTATGGGATGCATACATTTTCATTGAAGTTGCATTTGGGAACGTATGTAGTACGAGATGCATACATTTTCAAATGAATTGCATTAGAGTAAGTGCATTGCGTGCATTTCGACTCTAGGGTATGATATACACTAACACTTGTGATTTGATTACACATATTCCTTTTGCGTCAAATATTGGTTGTTGAGTTTTGGAGAGTCGCTAGTTTTATCAGTATTGCGTCAGTTGCATTCAACTGACATACCCACAGGTTATTAGTTGTAGGATTGCTGATCGTGGAACAGGGGACTCGAGCCGCGGGAGCAATTAGTGGAAGTTGTCATCCAATGTGTTGCGGAGATTTCTGATTGTCGTACAATATGAGATTATAAATTTTGTACAGTAAAATTTTATTGATGTATGATGTAAAATTAATGTAAGACTGTATTGTACAATGTAACTTTATGGGATGAAATACAAGTTTTTAATTTCTTGTGATTTTTCAGAGTTTGGATTCGTTTGAAGGAAAGATTCTGGCCTTTGTCTCGAGTTCACGATATTGGGAATTCGGGGCGCTACATCCTTACTACCGCTCAACGCTCGGCAGTAATCTCGTGCCATCCACAAGGTTTCTCACAGCCCTGCTACCGCTCGATGCTCGACCGCGACTTCGAGCCACTCATAAGGTTTCTCACAGCCTCGTTACCGCTCGATGCTCTGCCATGACCTCGAGTCATCCACAAGATTTCTCGCAGCCTTGCTATCACTCAATGCTTGTCCATGACTTCGAGCCACCCAAAGTGTTTCTCGAAGTCTTGCCGCCACTTGGCGCTCAGATGTGACTTCAAGCCACCCACAAGGTTTCTCATAACTCTGCTACCGCTCGACGCTCAGTTCTGACTTCGGTCCAACCACAAGGTTTAATAGCTCGGTGGCTACCTCATCTGGCACGGTGTGGAGCACGACGCTCGGAGCTCGGTGGTGCTTGGAACTCGGTGCGAATCCAGATAAAGAAACTAGTCGTGTTCGTGCAAACCGACCATCCTGCCTTTGATCACACTGTCGACTAATTTTTCCCACGGGGCTGAACTACTCCTTGACGACTGAAATGCCCAACCCCCTAGGAGTGGGAGGTCTGTGATATGGGTAAAAATCCGACCTCATCTGAACCGTCCGATCCCCTCAAGATCCTGAAATCCATCAGAATAGGCCTGCACGCTCCATGGGTTGTTAGCCAGCCCTTTGTGCTCATCCAGCCTACAGAGAAGGGTCAACTCGGCCCACTGGGATGCCCTCTTTCTGCCTATAAATTACGGACTCCCTCTACTAGCTGTGACAAGGTAATCAACATTTAGCCTCTAAAACCTTAGTTTTCATTTTCTCTATCTTCCTGTCACTGACTTGACCGTCGGAGAGTCCGCCGCCGGGAACACTCCTGGTGTTTCTGGACTTTATGCAGGTGTCCAGCGACCCACGGTCGAGAGTAGCCACCAACAAATCAGCTCCTCCTACATCTCACCAGATCCAATTCTACGGCTAAGATCTGTCATTCTCCCTTAAAAATCGTACTTAGATGTTGTTCCCACACCCTAAAAACAGCAGGATCAATTTTCAATCGAAACTAGCTAGCATGTTTCATATCTTACAATATTATTAAGGAAGTAAACTTCAATAAAAGAAATCATTGTGTTCTGGAAAAAAAAAAAGATGTGTTTTTTATGGAAAAATAACTCTACATTCTAGCTAGTTGTGAAAGAAACTCAAGTCAAAGTAAATCACGGCAAAACAAGAAGTTTCTACAAAAAAACTTCCATCAAATGATCAACTAAAAAATGGGTTATAATATCTCAGTACTCTAATTAATTAATAAACAAATAGTTAATTATTGAACTAAGATTACATATTCCACTTGCCTAGTAGCCTTATCAACCTTTGACAAACTAAGATTATAGTGATTAGGGAAAGGTAAAGGAACAAATGGTTGGAAATCTAGTCTCAAAGGGAAGCTAGGCCTAGTAAGTCAATATATAGGACTTTAGTGAAGCTAGCTAGGCTTATATAGCTAAATGGACAAACAGAGAGGCAAGCATTAATTCCTTTCCCCTCATTCTCTTTTCAAACAGTGACGGTGCCGACCTTTACACCACCTCCTTTAGTTTTGAATTTCGCTCTCAAGAATTTCAAAATTACAACTATTTTTTAGTGCAAATGTAAAGAGAATAAGGGTGAAGCAATAAGAGCTTCGAAGCAAAGAATGGAAGTAGAAGGAGCTGTAGTTGGCTAGGTAGGTAGCATGTCACAGTGGACCGCAAGTAGCAGCATCAGTTATATGGGCATGTTCCTTGGGGAATTGTTTGAGTCTAATTTGTTCTCAAAGTTATAATGTACGTACGACTCTTATTGTGTGGCTTCCTCTTCATGGTATATCGGACGATGAAGGATCAAGACTACAAACTAGAGTTTTTCTATATCTCTATAAAATAATGCAATGACCTCAATTGAGAGGTAGTACTTCATCTGAGTATTTTTTATTGTAAACAACAGATAGGTTCTTAATGATGGTATTATGACTCTTATATTTTTTTTATTTGAATAATATCTCGATTATTTCTTCTCCGAATTAGGTTTGTCAAATCGGAACAAAATTGTGTGCTTGTATGTTTGATTTGGTCTACTTTCCTTGATTGTTCGTTGTGATTGGTTGTCACATCTTACTGTATCTTTCCCAATTCAACATGCAACAATTTGGTCCTGGATGGAAATTTTCATATATTTTCATGATTTTACTGATGGATTAATTAGATGGTAGAATCTTGTGAAATAGCTTTTGATCATTAAGGGGTGATAAGATGTCGAAAGTGAATACCTCCCACCAAAACAACTAGAGCAATCACCATCAAGTATTGGTATCAATTACATTTCATTAGTTGGGTTTGGATTATGCTGAATAAGAAGTGAACAACTGGTTAATTTGCCCGTTATTCCTGATGAATACCACATATCTCCTTCCCTCCTAAGAAATTTGCATTCCTTCGATTAATTTATGTCCTATAATTTCTCCAGATAATTAATTGGTACTATCATATTTTTGTTGCTATTTGAAATAACAAATACAAAGTTGTTTGCATTAATCAATACTAGTATCAGACACGTGCACGTGCACGGGAAAAAATTGAAGGATAATGAAAAAGGGTAAGGAAAAAATAATTTCCAAACCGATCCACTTTCGAAAATATTTACAAAACAGGTCCACTTTCTAAAATATTTACCAAAGTTAGTCCATAATTAAAAAGAAAATAATTTTCAAACTGATCCACTTTCAAAAATATTTACCAAACAGGTCCATTTACGAAAATATTTACCAAAGTAACCCAATCCGTGCGTTGCACGGGTTGGGTTACTGACCAAGGGGTTCTCCCATTATAGTATTAGAGATTAGAGATTAGAGATATAGCTAACCAAAATAGAAAAAGGAATTGCACTTAATCATAGCTAGTGGATTTCTATTTGCTTTGCTGCCAACGGAGGAACTCTACCATGCACTAAACAAATATTTCAAAGCTTTTGCAACTTATTAGGGTTTTATATTTATATTCTAACTGAGATGTGAGGAGGACATATGAAAAAAATAGAATTGAGGGTTGATTGTTTGGTTTTCTAATTTAAGGACAAAGCAGCAATATGTCAATTTAAGTGGAATAATTAAAGTTTACCATGTACTATATACATACATATGTTCAAGTCAAAGGGAATTGGTCAAGAGTTCAAAACTTCCAAACCAAATTAAGGTAGGGTCAGAAAAGTCGTGACTGAAAAAGTCGACAGGTGGTCTTAATCATAGGCAAAGAAATATATATATATATATTTTGATAATCGGCCAAGAAAATAAAATAAAATAGTGGAATATGATAAACGTGGATTAATTGTGAAGAATGAATAAAATGGCAACAAAAAGGATGGATGGAGTTTGATAGGTGAACCCTATTATTCGTTTGACCAACCATACATATAATGCAGGCTAAGAGCATCCACAGTGGTTTGCTATAAATGGGAATTTGCCATATTGTAGCAAACGAACCGCTGCAACGGTTTCTCATTTTGTCATTTTTGAGCAAACGATCTATATTCGTTTCTCATATTTGAGAAACAGAATAGCGATTCTCAAATAATAGAGGACGGGATATCATATCCTGTCTGATCTATTTTTATTAATTTTTTAATAAAAAAACACCTCTCAAACGGGAGATCATATCCCGTCTCAATCAGACGGGATATGATATCCCGTATGAGGGATGTTTTTTATTTATTTATTTATTTATTTTTTAAATGAACGGAGGTGATTGGCCGGAAAAGAAAAAAAAAAAAAAAAAAAAAAAAAAAAAAAAAAAAAAAAAAAAAAATGGTCAGACGGGGAATGATTCCCTATCCACCAAAAAAGTCAAAAAGTCAAAAAGTAGGTTAGTCAGTAGGTTAGTAGTTAATTAAGGTTAAAGTAGTTGTATAAGTAAGTTTAGTTATTATTATATTAATTTATTTATTTAATTAATATAGTTTAATAGTTAATAAGTAATTAACTATTTTAATTTAATTTCAAAACGTCAGACGGTATATCATATACCGTCCCACTCAATTTTGACAAACAGTATAGCAAACGACCACTGCAGCGATCGCTTCTATTTGCTATTACTGTAGCAGCCATTTTTTGGCAAATGAGAAATACCACTGTGGATGCTCTAACTATGCTATTTCATTCTATTTTGTTTCTTTGCTTTGCAGCTTTATAGTTTAAAATTTTTTGTATGCATGTGAAGTGACAAAGTTCAGAGCATTTCTAGTCGTATGCTAAATATGCATATTATGCATATTTTATAAAAAAACTCGATGTAGTCATCTGCTAAATATGTATGCATATTCTACAATAGTAGATTGCTATATATGAGAAAGAATATGAGAATTATGCATATTATACAAAACGAAACTTGAAGTTGCATCCGACGAAAAAAAATAATTTTTTAATTCGTCAAACGCAACTTGAAGTTGCGTCCAACGACTTTTATAAAAAAACATTTAATAACTTAAAACCAACAGCAACTACATTTAATAAATTAAATCCAAATGGGGGAACTCTTTGGACCAATATGAAGTTGCATCCAACGGAGGGGCCCACCCTTTTTTTTTCTTCAACTTAAATCGTTGTTTTAATTAATAAAAAATCATAAAAATCCTAAAAATTCGTCTGACGCAAAGTGAAGTTCCATCTGAATTTTTTTAATATTAAATAGGTAAAAAATAGCAATCTACGACTGCAGCACAATAGCCAAATGCTATATACATTTATCCATAATGCATATTTTACACATTGACGACTGTGGATGCTCTCATCCAAAGGTGGAGGTGCGTGTAGGATAAAGTACAGATGTTTGGCTACTCGAATTGACAAATGACAATGGAGTATAATGTATGTAGTCTTCAACTTATGGTGTGTACATGGAACTTGTTGACATCATTTTCTTCTCCATTTTAATATAAACTTAATGGAATATAGTTGTTAGATATTGTATTATATAGTTCCATATCAGGTTATATATCAGTTTAGTATTTGGTTTTCTCCTATATAGAAGATATTGTACTCAGTTATAAACAATCCAATATATATTTCCAATCTCTCTGTTTATTCTATCATGGTATCATAGCAGAACTTTAATCCCTAACCCTTAGAAGAACTTTAATCCATAACCCTAATTCAAAATCCACTTAATCACAAATTTCTAATCTACCACCTTCATCTTCCTAATCTCTACAACTTCCCAAATCCATAGACAAATCCCGACGTCAATCATCGTCGACTTCCCCAACTCCAGCAACAGCAATAGCAACTCCAACCCTCCCATGTCCATCACTGTAGACTTCCACAACTCCATCACGGTCGACCTCCCCAAACACCTGTCAACTTCCCAAACTCCATCAACAACAACAACAAAACTCCAACATCACCAACAACCCTCCACCCCCATCCCTGTTGACCCATATCCCCTCGACCCATATCACCGTCGACACACCACCCCCAGACCCTAGCCACCTATGTACTCCATACCCTATTACCCTCACATCCTAACCAAACCCGACCCAAAACCCAATACTCGAATCCCAAAACAAATACTCGAAATCCAATTTCTTCTACCCAAACCTAATACCCGTTTACCCTATACCCGAATTCCCCAAAAAAAGAAGTATCCAAATGACCAAATATCCAACCCCAATATCCAAACCACTCTATATCCAAATCACCAAATATCCAACCCCAATATCCAAACTCTATATCCAGATCACCATCGATACCCAATATCGAACTCCACTACCCAAACTTGATATCTACTTGTTGTTTGCTGCTATCACAGTCGTCACCCTCGCCGCAGCCGCCAGTCTTTAAAAAAAAATCAAAAAAAAAAAAACAATAAATCAATAAAACCAAAAAAATCAAAAAAAAAAAACAAAGAATTTTGTTTTGCTGGTACTATTTCTTCTCTAGTGGAACATCAGCCTCACCGATTCAGACACATGCAGTGCTGCCATCATCCTGATTCCGGTCTCCTACCTCCTCCTCCTAGCATCATCCCTCACCATGCACCACCACTTCTTCCGCAACCAATAGCACCATCCAGCTCCCTATCCCGATCCTGACACCAGCGGCATTTTTGACCTCACTTCGTTTCCTGCTACCGCAACATCAGTCACATTCCTCATCGCAGCACTTCTTTCCTTACATCCTTGGCCATGACCATTACTCCAGTCTTGCCGACTCCTGCTGATTGGACTAATTTTTAGCATTGCCTCGCTCAGCTGGAACTCTAGCTCTTGGGTCAGTCTGTCACTGCTGGCCCCTCTGCCCCTGCATTCTATGTTACTGCTGGATTGAATTCTTCCTGAATTTTATATTCTGATGCATCACATCATCTTACTAGTAATTATACACTGCTCACTACCAGCACTACACTTTCCTCTCACTCTCCCATCCCTATTCACTACCAATGGCTCACAACTTCTCACTACACACTCAGGGTCTACTACTTCTGCCACTCTCACATTGTCTTATGTTCTTTATGCTCCTCATTTATCCATAAATCTTATTTCAATTAGTGCACTATGTGATAGTGGTCTCGTCGTTACGTTTGATTCTTTAGATTGTTCTATCACTGATTCACACACTGGTCCGGAGTTTGAGCGTGCTAGTTGACAGAGTCGTCTATATTATCTAGATTTTCTTCATTCCCATAAATTTCATCATCTTTTTGCTGGTTCTATGTTCTCTAATATTGATCTGTGGCACAGACATTTAGGACATATTAGTGAGTCTCGACTCAAGACTTTAGTCCGTAGTGGTGCCCTTGGTCCTCTTTCCTTTACCCATTTGTCTGACTGTTGAGGTTGTCATTTGGCCAAACATATAGCACTCTCTTTTAATCACAAAAGCACTTCTCAAACCACTCATCCTTTTAAACTTATTCACTCTGACATATGGGGATTATTTCCTACACCTTCTCACAAAGGTTATCTCGATTATGTTAGTTTAATTGATTACTTTACTAGATTCACATCGGTGTTTCTTATGTGCTAATGCTCTGAGATAACTGACATTTACCAGTTCTTTATGAACCTGGTTCACACTCAGTTTGATGTCTGTATCCAAACTTTTCGATCAGACGGTGCTCGTGAGTACACTTCCGCTGCTATGAGATCGATCCTTCAATCTCATGGTACACTCTTTCAGCAATCATGCCTTCACACGCATGAGTAGAATGGTATAGCTGAACGCAAGCATCGTCATATCCATAAGACAGCTCGTGCTCTTCCACTCTCCCCTTCTGTTCCTCGTTCTTTCTGGGTTGAATCTGTCATGACATCTGTCTATCTCATTAATATCACTCTCTCGTATGCCCTATCTGGCGCATCACCTTATGAGGCTCTTCGTCACTCACCACTAGACTACAGTATGCTCTGTACTTTTAGGTGCACCTGTTATGTTCTTCTTCCTCCCACTGAGCGCACGAAGCTCACTGCTTGAGCTACTAAGTGTGTTTATCTAGGTCTCAGTCCAGGACATAAATGATATCATTGTTTTAATCCTATGATAGGTCATGTTTGTATTTTCTGCCATGTCTCCTTTATAGAAGACTCTCCCTACTACTTGACATCTCCTGAGGATGCTAGTTTTCTCGATTTCCCAGTTGTTGAGTCTATCTCCCCGGCCATACCTTCACACATTCCATATGATCCCACTCTGTTAGCCCCTTTCCCATTCCCTACTGACGTTACACCTATTGTTCCTCTCATGAAGACACAACCTGCATCCCTACAGCATCCTGCACCTTCACCACCTGCATCCCCACAGCTGCATTCACCCACTCCACATATCTCACCCCCATACACTGCCTATCCACCACTGGTATGTCAGTCTACAAGTTCTACCTCAGGCATCACGCAGGCCCGTTACACACCTGATGCCACTGGACCTTCTGACCAGTTTGGCTTTGTCACCCTTGCCTCTTACTCACTAAAGTTTCATGCATACCTCATTGCTATACACTCCACATGTGAGATCAGAACTTATCAGGAAGCTATTCAATTTTCCAAGTGGCTGAAAATTATTGCAGAGGAGTTTCTTGCATTTGATGGGATTGACACTTGGGATGTCGTAACATTGCCCGTGGGCATCCGACCTGTTAGCTGCAAGTGGATCTTCAAGGTCAAATATTGACTTGATGGCTCCATTGAGCGACACAATGCTTGTCTAGTTACCCGAGATTTTACTCAGGAGCATGACATTGATTATGATGATACTTTTACCCCAGTTGCACAGATGACTATAGTTCACTCTCCTTGTTGTTGCATCCATTCTTCATTGGCCGTTATACCAGATGGACGTGAAGAATGTCTTTCTTCATGGTACCTTATCTGAGGCTGTCTACATGCATCATCCTTCTGGCCTTACCACTCCTCATCATATTTGTCGTTTATGCTAAGAAATATATGGCCTGAATTAGGCCCTTCGAGTCTGGTTTGAGTGTTTTTGTAACATCCCACAAGAAAAGTTATTTTTAAAAAAAACTTGCATGTGCATTGCACGTAAAATTTTATACACATTTTGGTTGCAAATTTTCTTTTTGAGTCATGGGAATTTTTCTTTTTATTTTCTATTCACAATTATGTGATTTGTTTTAATTAAAATTCACTAGGCCTAAATCCATTTTTTAAGTCCACTAAAACTAATTACAAATTTAAAGCCCAGTATTTTGGCACTTAAATGTACATTTTAAATATAGTTAGTTTGATACGCTATGCCATGTGTAACACACACATCTAACCTAATAAAAATAAATAATAAAATTTGTATGAAAGAGAGTGCACACACATTTACTACATGTGCACATGTTTTGTGCACACTATGGGTGTTGGCCGGCCTATATTGGATATGACGGAGAGTGGGGTCAGTGCATGTAGAAGTGGGGAGTCATTTTGACCACTCATTCTTCCTATAAATAGCTCACCCCTTTGTCATGAATAGAATGCAAATCAAAACAAAGGAAAAAAAAAGAGAGAAAGAGAGAGAGAGCTTGCGGGTTTGAGCTAGAGGAAGGCCGGCCAATTTTTTGGGGAGCTTTGGAGCATTTTTTTAGGGGTTCTACTATTAAGAATTCTACATTTGGGTGAGTGTCTCTTTAATTTCTAGTTTGGTTATTTTGATGCATGAAATTGTTAAAAAATTGTTATGTGTAGTCTAGAATGTAATTGGTAAATTAATTTGAGTATGAATGCATGCTAGACTAGATGAATACATGAAAGTACAACATAGAAATTGATTTGTCATGCTTCTGAAATAAATATGCATATGATTTTCTTGTGTGTTTTCTCATGTACACAAATTCATGAATGTTGATTCATATTTGATTTTACTACACTATGATTAAATTGTATATGAGAAATTGAGAATGCATACCAATTTGTAAAATTGAGAAGTTTATGTTAGAATTGCATGTAGATTTGTATGTAGATTGGGGGTATGGGTATTCTCCTAATCTTATAATAATGGGTAGGGTATTCATGCTAATTCTACAAATTGTAGTGTAATCTGAATCAATATGGAACAAGAATGTAAAGGTTAAAGATAACTTTATCTAAATTAATTTGCTTCATTTCAAGATAATATGCATTGAATTATAAAGAACTTAGTTTCTTGAAATTTAGAGTTGATGCTTGGGAGCAACAATCTTAGAAATATTTAAAAAAAGAGAATTGGAAGTTATATGATTAATTGAAAATATATGGAAACAGAGATTTAAGATAAAAGGATTTTAATAGAGTTATAATTAGTTGGTGGCTTGGACTTCTTGGTTGGCGCGTGTGGGCTTTGGCGCTTTGGTTGCGCTCGGGTTCGAGGGGAAAACAGTCCTTTTTTTTTGGTTATTTATTATTTTTTCCCTTCTTTCCCTCCTTTTAAATATATATGGGTTTCTTTAATTAAAGGATTTAAAGTGTGGATTATTGGAAAAATATTAGAAATGAGTTAAATATAAAATTGCGATTTTTTTTTAGGATAAAATAAATAGCAATTGAATGTAATAAGAGATATCTTATTTTGAACTAGAATTGTATCATGAGTTTTAAAATGTGAATTAAGGAGAAAGATTGAGGATTAAGTTGAATATAGAAATGGAGTTTGAAACTAAATAAATACTAATTTACATTTTGGTTAAGAAGAAAATTTTGATTATTTGACTTGAGGTATTCTAAAAATTATATCATTTGGATTAAACTCGATCTAGATGTTAATTTGAGTTTTGTTAAAGACTAAAATTGGAAATTGAATCCTATATTGTTTAGAAAAAGAATCCACTAAATGTAATTACAACTTCATTGAGAATCCTATTAGAAGGGGGTGAATAAACCATCTATTTTACACAGAGAATGTTAATTTGAAATGTTTGATAAGACTATGAAACTAGTTATGCAAATAACTGAGTTGTATGAATAAATGAATAATTGGATATGTGAATGAATGAAATTTCAAAATGTGAATAAAGAATGTATGGATAAATCATGATGCTGTGAGCATGAATTGCGAATACTAGAGGCTAAGTGAGACCCAAGTATTGACAAAGTGATGAAAGTGATTATTGAGATTTGAGAAGTGCCAATATGGGCCATCGTTCTCCGTATATTGTTTAAGTCCAGAAGGAGGGTAAGCTAGCTCTAGGTGGTTTTATTATTCATGTTTAAATTCAATGGTAGACACTAGAAGAAGATATGATGAAACTTAGGCATACATAAGTGGAGGGCCTCTATATAGTTTGACGGTAGAATCTAGAACTATAGTTGCAGTTTTACGGTGGACTCCAGGACTGTGGTTGCTCGCAGGGTGAGATTAGCCTCAATTAAATTCGGGACTACGATTGATCTGACTGTGGATTCCAGGGTCATGAATAGTCGGGCAGATGGGAGGCAGATCTCCAATGTATATGTATATACTGGGGCTAGAGGGGCACTTACTGGATGTTCACGCGATGAGGATTCTGTATAGTTTGACGGTGGCCTTCGGTACTGGAATCCGTACTCGTGAAATGTCTAAACCTTGCTTTTGTTACCATAGTAGAATTTTCATAACAAGGGATTGAACCCTATAATGAGGAGTACGATAAGGGCTTGCCTTCAGACCTATGTAGTATGAGATGTATAAAATCCGAACAAGTATGCATTAGTGTCATCGTAGTGTAAATGTCTATATTAGGCATTAAGTCATATCATACACTGACACGACTAGGATAGTTACTTTTCCTGTTTGCAATCATGTTTGTGTTTGCTAAATTAAAGAATTGTTGTATTATACCATTGTGTCAGTTGTATGCAACTGATGTACCCACAGTTTTCCAGATGCAGGATTGGACTTGGCACGGGCTTGAAGTCACTATGATGAATTACAAGATTGAAGAATTTTCATATTTGTAGATTGTATTGTATTAATTTAATTCTGTTGTGCTGTTGTAAAGAACATATTGTAAATAAAAAGTTTTAAATTCCTTATAAATTTGTACGAATTTGAAGTAAAAGATCCCATATTTGCTATGAATTATCTGTGTTCGGAATTCGAGGCGTTATAAAGTGGTATCAGAGCCGACTTCAATAAGTAGTACAAATTTATAAGAAAAACACTTTAGAGTGGACATTAGAAGTGTGAGTTCAGTTTATAAAGATTTAAATGTAAGTTGAATTACATTTGTGTTGCTCTATACAGTGATATTTCTCAACCTTTTCCCTATAAGATGACTGATAACCAAAACCCAATGAACGAAGTGGAAGAGGAACTATTCTTTGAGGACCCTAAAGAAGAAGAAGAACCTGAAGAATAAGAAGAAGAACCTGAAGAAGAAGAAGACCCAGAAGAGGAAGAGGAAGAATTGCCAGAATCTCGGAAAATCACTCAACCTCCACCTGATTCCCAAGATGAATCCCTGGATGAAGTGCCGGTTCAAGACAAAAAGGACCATATTATCGCTTCCCTCCGTAAGCATCTAATTATGCACCAGTGGAGAGTAACCTACATGGAGGCGCATCATGCGGAGGATAAGCAGAACATCGCAGCTCTGATTCAGTGAGTATGGGAACTGGAGAAGTGTCGAAACAGGAATGCTCGGAATTTCAACCAGCTAGATAAAAAACTCATTGGGGAGTGAAAGAATGCCGTCAAAGATGCGAGAAGATGCAAAGGGAAATAGATGACTTACGAGAAGAGCTCAAAGAAGCCAAGAGGAACCGTAGAATCTAGACTGCTTTATGTTGTATGAAGATTTGGGGTTTGCTGGTATTTTATGTATGGATGTATGGACCAATTTTCTTTCTGAATGTATAAAATTTATTTTTAGAATTGAATAAATTGCGTTGGAAGAAAAGTCTATGTTATTGCTGCTTTTGGTGATTAATGAAGTTTTATGACCTAGAAATGGCCGGACGAAGAACTCGAAATGGTGAAGGATCGAGCAGAGAAGGCAACCGACCTGATCTGGAGAAAGTACTGGCTCTTGTGTACCAGACACTCAACTCCTTTGCTGCAAGTGTGAACCAAAACACAAGGGCAGGGCAGGTAGTGCAAGTCCTGGAGGCTATCAAATTGGTGGAATCCTTCAAGAGGATGAAACCACATGTTTTTTAGGGCAAGGCGGATCCTGATGCAGCCGATGATTGGATCCGGCAGATTGAAACAGTGTTCGAGGTCTTGGAGACTCCTGAGGCTAGTAAGGTGAAGCTGGCCACTATCCACTTAGAAAAGGATGCCGGAGTTTGGTGGCAGTCCATAAAGCGAACCCTAAGAGATGAACCAATTACCTGGAAGGACTTTTTGGAGGAGTTCCGCATACATTACTTCCCAATAGGCAAAGCTCATCGAGGTGAGCTCGACGACGGAGGAGGGGTCGGAGCTCGACGAGGCAGGGGGTCGGCATATTAGACGAAGCTCGGCGAGGTGAAGAGCTCGGCATAGCGGTGTTGCGATCCACTTTCCCGGTGCTGCGGAGGTCCGGTTGGGGCGTGCGACCCTCGTTTCGAAGCTAACTCGAAGATCTACAACTTCTCTTTAGGAGTGGGCTGAAGAATCACCCTTCTTCATGGTCAAAATAGCCCCACAATATTCTTGTCTTCATGAAGTTGAGGAGTGTTTTGGTCTTGGGGATTTTTGAAGAGGAGCTCCACTCCTAGGGGTGGAGAAGATGTGCTAGGAAGACCCTCGTAAGAGCCATGAGAAGACCCATTCTTTGAGGTGAGTGCAAGGAGCAACTCTTTAGGAGAGTTTTGAGCTCCGAACTCGTTGAGAAGATGTCCGCCTTGGAGGTGAGCAGAGCGAAGAGCTTGGCTCTAGAAGAGAGCCATTTGGGAGACGAGTTTGAGGAGCAACTCTAGGAGAGAGTTGTGAGCTCCGAACACGTTAAGAAGAGGTCTGCCTGGAGGTGAGCGGAGCGAAGAGCTTGGCTCTAGGAGAGAGTCATTTGGGAGATGAGTTTAAGGAGCAACTCTAGGAGACTGTTGTGAGCTCCGAACTCGTTGAGAAGAGGTCCGCCTTGGAGGTGAGCGGAGCGAAGAGCATGGCTCTAGGAGAGAGCCATTTGGGAGACGAGTTTGAGGAGCAACTCTAGGAGAGAGTTGTGAGCTCCGAACTCGTTGAGAAGAGATCCGCCTTGGAGGTGAGTAGAGCGAAAAGCTTGGCTCTAGGAGAGAGCTATTTGGGAGACGAGTTTGAGGAGCAACTCTAGGAGAGAGTTGTGAGCTCCGAACTCGTTGAGAAGAGGTCCGCCTTGGAGGTGAGCGGAGCGAAGAGCTTGACTCTAGGAGAGAGACATTTGGGAGACAAGTTTGAGGAGCAACTATAGGAGAGAGTTGTGCTCCGAACTCGTGGAGAAGAGGTCTGCTCTGGGAGGCGAGCAGAACGAAGAGCTTGGCTGTACGAGAGAGCCATTTGGGAGACAAGTTTGAGGAGCAACTCTAGGGGAGAGTTATGAGCTCCGAACTTGCTATTTAAGTGAGATTCGACGGTTGTGGGAGTAGTTCCGAATGGCGAACCACTTCTTACCCGCTTATGAGCGAGTAATTTGAAGCGGAATCGAGCCAAGTGTTGGACTCCGAACTCGTTGTTAGAGGGGGTTAACGAGGTGTAGGAGCAATTTCGAATGGCGGACCACTTCTTACCCGCTTATGAGCGAGTAATTTGAAGCAGAATCGAGCCAAGTGTTGGACTCCAAACTCGTTTTCTGAGCTTGGTAAGTTGCGGGAGAATGGAGGTCTGCCCGGGCGGAGGTTTATCGCCCGTTGCTCTTCTTCCCTGTTAATTCGGCCGAGGCGCCTCTCCATCTCGTGGAGATGGCGGTAGACTGAGTCTTCTCTTTGATCATAACTTGCCGAGCCCTGGGACTCATCTTCGTACGAGGGTGTACTGGAGCTGCGGCGATGGTAGCTTGGAGATGGACGAGGACTGGGAGTGTGAAGGCAGTGGCTCCTAGCTGGCTCATGAATAGGTGGCCTCTGGTCGTTCTTTAGGGCGATATTGAGGGCCCGTAAGACTGTCGCTTGGAAGTCTTGAAGATCTGCCCTTGTGACTGGTGCCTCTCCAGCTTGGCGGTCCCTATGTGTGGCTCGAATTACTGGAGAATGAGTTCTTGCCGATGACGCTGAGGAGACTCTCTTCGCCTCCTCGGGGGAGGGGATCTTTTAGTCCTCGGTCGGTGGGGGGTCCGAACTCTCGAGGCCCCTGGGTGCTCAGGTTGATGGACTCCCCCAAGGGCTCGCCATCCATTCAGGTGAGTTCTGAGGTCGATCCTCTTTTGACAGTCGGCAATCACTTGACGAAGATCCTGCTCGGGAGTGCTTTGAGAAGCCATACATTCAACTGAAGGATGGGGACCCGCGACATGGTCATGAGGAGGATGTTACTTCGGACGACTCCAACGGGAGCCGCCCTGGGCAGTCCCCCGAGACCCTGGAGGGGCCTGTTGAGGAGGAGCACCTTGAGCTGCAGGAGGAGGAGGAGGAAGAGAAGTGGTTTTTCGGCTGGAGACCGCTGCCTTTCCCTTCTGTTTTGAATGCATGGCTTGAAACTAGTCTTGCTGATGAAGTTAGGTCGGGTTGCTTTTTCGTTTTCCACAGACGGCGCCAATATGTTACCGCTAAATCTGGTGTGGGGGCAAACAGATAGAATTTATGGATTCTTAGGAAACTGAATAGCAAACCTGAAACCTTTTCACAGGAGTTTGACCGTTGACTCCCACCGTTCACCTGCAAAAAGTACGAGACATCGGGGTTGATCCCGGCGACGCACCATTCGACGCTCAAGTCAATAACCATAAAAGATTATGAAAGAGCGTAAACTGGCAAAAGATTGATTACCTCTTAATGGTGGTGGATGGGGGGTATTTATAGCCGCCTTTGGGATGAGTTTAGGAATGAAATTCCTAATTTCCTGTGAAAGGATAGAGTGAATCAGGGCCGTTGATTCGATACAATTAGAAACCCTAATTCTATCCTGCCAGACCGGGCTTGTTACGGGTTGGAACCCGCACCCGGTTGAGCTGGATCCGTTCATGGGTTGTGGGGCTTTTTAGAAAGAAGACCCTGGACCCATTTCAGACCAGTTTGTAAGTGAGATTACCATTTTGCCCCAAGCGTTAAGATTCGTGCCTGATTTGGACGGTTCCGATTTAACTCTATTTTTAGCCATATCATTGGGTAAATGGCCAACGACTACAGCGCTATTTTTTCCAAATTTTGGAAACTTTGGGTAAATGGCCAACGACTACAGATGCTCCTTACAGTCTAAATTTGGTGGGGTAGGCACTTATGCCTACCTTTTGCTTGTAATACACACACACACACACACACACACACACACACACACACACACACATAGGGGTGGTGTACAATAGAAAATTTTCCTATATATATATATATAGGAAAATCTTCCATTGTGTATCACCCCTCCGTATGCACTCGGCCTTCCCTCCATGTGCACTTATGTGCACTCGGTCTTCCCGCATTCGTATCGATGATCCGAACCGTTCACATTGATCTACACATCTAAATTAGTATAAATATGTAAAATTAAATCATTTGAAATTCATTTACCCATCCATCAAGTGACTATAAAAAGCAATAATTTTCAGCCATACGATTTTGTAACACTTCAATGGATAGGCAAATGAATTTCAAATGATTTGATTTTACATATTTGGACTAATTTAGATGTGTAGATCAATGTGAACGGTTTAGATTGTCGATACGAAGGCGGGAAGGCCGAGTGCACATGCCGTGCGCACCATAGGTGGTGCACAACGGAAGACTTCCTTCTATATATATATATGAAAATCTTTCATTGTGCACCATCCTTCCGTGTGCACTCGGCATTTCTGCCTTCGTATCCATAAACTTGGTCTCTTGCTCACTAATATATATAAAGGAACTTGGTCACTTGCTCACTAATATAACCTCTTTCAATTTTGGAAACTTTCCCCTTTTGCGATAAAATTAAGAGACAGAACTTCAATGCCTATCAATGTTAACTCTGTTATTATCAACACAACAAGAAGGAAGAGGGTTATCCAATAGATTATTTAGTAATTCACTCTACAACGACCGTAAATTCTTATTCATCAATCGTCCATCAAGCAAATCTAGTGTTTGACCCAAGTATCCTCTCTCAATTCAAACTTTTGCATTAAATTTCGATCGCCTGTTGTACACTTGCCTTTCTAAAATCAGTATAAATGCCTAATTAACTCCCTAAAACTAAAACATTCATTTTTAATAAAAAACATTTTCACTAATTTTAGATAATCAGAAATACAAGCTAATACAAGTACAATATGTCATACGACTCATACCCCCGTGGGAGTCCGGGCCATATCTCAGTCCCAATGTGGTTGGTCATCCGAAAACAACTTAACGCCTCTCAAATCTTGATGAGGATATTAATTCTGTTTAATTTATTTTGAGATTTAATACTATGTAGTAGTTTTACAATTTGCACTATTTTCTTTTTATGCATGAGAATATTTTTGAGATTTTAGAATATTTTGAGATTTATATCAAGATTTATTTTGAGCCTATATATAAGTCTTGAGATTAATGAGAAATTATGTCATTCTTGATGAAAAGATTATTGTGTTGAGTTAATGCTCTTCATCCCACTTTTTGTGCGATACAATTGAGAGAACTATTAGGGTTTGTGAGAAGTTCTAATAAATTTTTAGGGTTTATGATAAACTCTGAAACTACCTCAAATTCCCAAATTAAAAATCTTAACCCATATTGATTAAACCTACTCCTAATCACCTCTTTCAGCCGCCTAACCCCTCTTCCTTTCTTCTTCGTCATCTCCTTCCCAAAACCCACCATCGCTCGCAGCCTCGCAACCACCTTCCGCCTGCACCCCGACTACCTCACCATCTCTTCCCATCCCCGAACTCCTCACCGTCACCGCTCTCCCCCCCCTATCGCTGCACCGCCAGCACCTGAGCCCTCCTGCCCTCATCCCCGAGCATCACCTCAAATTGTCCTCCTTTTGCCGCCACACACACCACCGCAGCACCCCATCGATAGTCGTCGATGCTTGCTACCCCGATCCCGCAGCTCCCTGACTGCAGCCCACTGCCACTACCCTCTCCTTACTGCCTGTGTCACCCCCTAAGGCCAACACAGCAGCTCAAGTGTCATCTGCTGCTTAAATCCAACACATTGCATCACGGTCTACAAACCTGGTAAACTTTTTTCACTTTTCAAATATTTGTCTTGCTGCCTTATCATCTCTATTAGATTATCTGATTTATCTGTCACCCACAAAAATTAAGAGTGAACGTTTCTACTTACTACGAATCTTTATTGAATATCTTACATACTAAGAATGATTAAGTATTATTGTTGATTGATAGGATTGAATGTTTAATTGGGCTTGTTAACACTTAATTCAATTCTTGAAAATCCATCAAACAAATTAATTGTTTTAATTCTAACTTGATTCGCATTACATGCTGGTCAAATTAATCCTTCAATTTTTTTGAAAATTCTCTATTTAGGATTATGTTTTACATCACATCCGCATCAACTAAACCACAAATTCAAAAGAAAAAAACTTAATCAAAGTATAGTTTCTGTTGCTGTTATTTTCTGTGTGGGAGCAAACAAATGATATTGATTCTTTTTGGAAACAATAAAATATCTAATCTTTTAGTTTTCGCCGATGTTGACTGCCCCAAACTAGTATTGACACTAAAATTTGATTCATGTGGACGCTTGGATCTGATCCGAACGGTTGTGATTGCTCCTGATTGATGTGCAAAAGTCTGAATCATTGGGGTTGGCCACGACGATGGACCCTCTGACGTTCAAGTCTGAAAACTAAGAAATATATGAGTTTTTTATGGCAAAATACTGATTACCTAGTTCCTATGGAGGTCATGTGGCATTTATAGTCGCTTTGGGGATCAGTTTCAAGATATTGATTTATCTCTACCTACTCTTCTTCATTGAAGAGGTAAGGGTTAGTTGACTTTCTTCTTCATGAAGAGATATAAGTAATTGTGGAAATAGAGTTAGGACTCCTCTCTTGACAAAGAGATATAATTTTTGAACCGTTTCTTATGAGTGAAGAGATAGAAATGGTTACACTCTTAGGGACAGAGTTTAAACGACACTTCAGATAATTATGAATTCCCATGCTTTGGGTTGTTGGGCTTAAAAGATGCCAAACTCTCGTTTATGGACCCGTTTCTAGTTAAATTTATCGTTTTAACCCTGAGAGCTTTAAGATTCGTGTCCGATTTGAATGGTCCTAATTTTGTTCTATTTTTACCCATATCAGCTTCATTCTCTCAAGTCGACTCCTTGGTTATCATTCCTCGAAGGATTACCATGGGTGTATTGGATTGGAATTTAAAAAGAATTTAAAAGAATTTGAAATTCCTAGTGTATTCTATTAGGATTTTAAAGGAGTTTATAAAAATCATAGTGTATTCAATTGAGACTTTAAGTGATTCTATTCAATTCTTGGTGTATTCAATTGAGATTTTAAATGACCCCATTAAATTCTCGGTGTATTCAAAAAGTTATTGATTTTGGTAGAATTGAAAATTTGGAGGATTTAGATAGAATCTAGGGTCTAAGGTATAAATAGAAATTTTCAAGACATTGGTGAGTATGGTTTTGTTTCTTGTACATATGCCCCAAATTATCCCCAAATAAACCCAAACCCTAATCCCCTTTCTCCCTCCATCGTCTTCTTCCTCCTCTCCTCTACCTCCTGACCTCCGATCCCCATGCAGAGGCCTAATTCAACCCAAACCCTAATTCAACCCAACCACCGATCCCCACGCAGAGGCCTCCATCCGCCTCCTGAAAGACAATGGAATCAATTTCAATCAAAATCAATGCGACGGGGTTGATTCAAAATATTCTCAAGATTGCTATGGCATAAATTGGTTTCTCGTTGCAGGTACAGGACGAAGTGGATAACGTTCCATGGTTCGTATGATGTGGCCTATATAGTGAAACTGCTAACTAGAAGACCTATGGTGCTGAAACAGCGAGTATTGAGTTGATGAGGAAATGTGGTAGAGTTATGATGCCTAACGGGAGAGTTGGTGCTCCTTATAGATCTTTTGCTCCATGACTTTGGTTACCGGGTGTTATTAGTTATTATTATTTTATGCTATTTCAGAATGTTAAAACAGCGAGTATTGAGTTGATGGACTCATCAGCAGCTCTCTCATGTAGGGCTCTTTCTTTTTTGCTGTTACTTTTGTTTATGTGGGTGTCCTTCTAGTACTTCAGAAAAAATCTTATAAGAATGACATTTTTATGACTGGCGAGGTGCCTTGATGTTTATTCGTACTAATCTTATGAGAATGGCAATCTTGTGTAGGAAATGAACTAATTATAAAGTCTATTGTCATCGAATTCCTTCGAATTCCATCAAATTCATAATAAGAATTCCATCAAACTATTTTAAAATCCTTATAAATCCCAGTCCAAGTTTTAGGTGAATTTCCTATAAATTCCTTAAATAGTGGGATTCTCAATTCTTTTAAAATCTTTTGAAATCTCAATCAATACACCCACCCCTGTACAATTGTTAACCTCAACGAATAGGAAGGCCGACGAGGTCCGTCATTCTAAGAAAAGACCAAAAAAAAAAAAAAAAAAACCATTCCAAACAATTAGTTACCTATCCCAAACTTGGCTCAAACAAAGGCCCAACATTATTTTGATCCAGCCCAATAAAGGCCCATAACCAACTAGATCTCCTCCCCCTTCTCTCTCTAAACCGACAGCAAACTAAGAGAGAGAAAGCTTCACCATACTAGCAATGGCGACTTTACGATCTCCAGTCTCTCTCCTCTTCCTCTTCTCCGTACTCTCTCTCGTCCTCCTCCTCATCTCCAAAAATGCAATCTTTACAATCTCCAACCCTAACCCTAATTCCCCTCATCCCCGCCTCAAAGTCCGCGTCTTTCCCCTCCCCCAATCGTCCAACTACCACCTCCTCCGCCATTACTGGTTCCTCTCCTCCCCCGACTCCCGCATCCACTCCGACCCTGACTCACACCTCCGCCCTCGAATCCAATCCAGCCGCCCATCTCGCCCGCCGTACCCTTCCAACCCTCTCATCAACCAGTACAGCGCCGAGTACTGGATTTTGGGGGATCTCGAAACTCCCGAGAGCGAAAGATCGGATCTTTCGGTGGCGAAGAGGGTGGGCGATGGGGAGGAGTATGACGTCGTGTTTGTGCCGTTTTTCGCGACGCTGAGTGCGGAGTTGGAGCTGGGGTGGGGGGAAAAGGGGGGATTTTTGAAGAAGGATGCATTGTTGAATGGGGATTATAAGAGGCAGAAGGAGGTGGTGGAGATGGTTACAGAGTCGGATGGGTGGAAGCGGTCAGGTGGGAGGGATCATGTCTTCGTCTTGACTGGTAATGCACTTGTTTATTTCGGCAATGCATTATGTATTACTGCTATTGCCCAAGCTCGCTTAACGTTGGAGTTCTGATGGGCACCATTGTTTTGATGGATTAGAGCTGGTATTATTGTACCTACAATGCTTAGGAGTTATGTGGAGAATGTTAGGATAATCAAAATTAACTTACTAGTTGAGATGGAGGTGTGGTAAATTTGGCTAGCGGACATATGCTTACCAGTCAAAATTATCATCTGACTAGGTGTTTGGCAGCTTAACCAAAGAGAGATGCATAGAACAAAGTTTAGATAAGTTAGATCAAATTTGAGTTTAGATAATTGCAAGGGTTTTAAACATGTCAAAGTTTAGCGAAGTAGCAGTTTTGTAAAGTTTAACTCTATTTGTCTTACCTTACCCTTGTTTTGCCAACACACATGCTTAAGATTAGTGCGATAAATAAAACTAGGAAACATGAATCTGTTATAGACTACATTATTACACCCTTATATGTATGCTTGGTGGATCTATGTAGATGAGTAGTGCTATGGTGACCAGTTTTGTGCACAAAGTTTACTTCTTTATGTGAGTGGTAGAATCTCCACTATGTTGAATATTGCATGGATACCTACAAATACTTTAGTGGCGGAGATTGTGATACACCAGATCGTGAATTAAGTTTGTGCACCAAGTTTGTGTAGTCATCATTGTTAGGAATATGCCAATCCCAACAATCATTACCCTAGTTATAATAGTGTAGTAAAAGATGTGTACTTCTCTGATCTTTGGCTTAATTCTATTGTTATGACTCCAATCAGTGTGCTATCTTCAATGATCATGCGACAATGAAAGTGCAAAAGTAGAAATCCTATACTTGTTTTGCAAATGTATTTGAATTGATTTTTTTATTTTTTATTTTTGTGATTTGCATATGTCACTGTTTTATTTATCTGCTTATGGTTTAGCTTTGAATTGTCAGGTTGTCTTAAAAATTGAAGCCTTCTTTGACAGACCCAGTAGCAATGTGGCATTTCAAGAAAGAGATAGCTCCAGCAATTCTTCTTGTGGTTGATTTTGGTGGGTGGTACAAGCTTGACTCAAAGTCATCATCTGACGGTAATTCTTCACACATGATACAGCACACCCAAGTATCTTTGCTTAAAGATGTTATTGTTCCCTACACCCATCTTCTCCCAAGATTGCAGTTAGCTGAGAATCGTCATCGGGATACCCTCCTGTACTTCAAAGGGGCTAAACACAGGCATCGGGTTAGTGCTTTGATTCTTAATGGCCAAGCTTTTGCTGGTGTTATCATGTTTTAACTCCATTGATTAAGTGTGAATATCTGGTCTTGATCACACCTGTTATGATTTGCTTCACCTGTTGAATATTTTACAAAACTTTGTTCCTGTGAGTTGTGAAGTAATGTATACTTAACCCCTAGGACATTGTTCAGATCTCATATTTCAGTTTGCAAGATAGGCATCTAAGAAATTCATACATAACTATCTCAATATGTAATTCATGTATAGAGGACAGACAGAGTTAACTAGGAACAAACATTGTAATTATCTATACATATCTCTGTTTTGAAATCCTGTGTGTTGTGTAAAGTACTATGTCTGTACCAAATTTGTTCTTGTGAGTTATTGCAAAATAGAGTACCACCACACCAGTTACTGAAGTGCATTGATTTGACATTTCTAAAAGAAACTTATTCTGTCCTAAAAAAATTTGAATGAATTTGAGTTGTATCCTTTTTTTTTAATAAGCAAACTGTAGACTGTAGCTTGCTAATTTAAACTTGAGTCTCGGTTAAAATGTGAAGGTTACATTGAGATGTCGTGTCATTGATCTCTGGTCTCTGTCCTTAGGAGAACTGCACTTGAAAGAAAACCAGACGTAAATGATTGATGTGATTTTCTAGCTTTCAGAATTCACAAGAAATATATGTTTGTCGAGGAATGCTACACATACATTGGTTTTTACCCCAAACATACATTGGGCTTGTTTTTTAGTGATTATTGGGTCTTTTCCATTTATCTTTTAGTGAGGGATGGACCCAATGATCACTAATATTATTCAAAATATTAGCATTTCTCTATGTTTGTCATACTCACGTTACTAATATTATTCAAAATAAAATTTTAATTTGTTCTACTGGGAGTTAGATGTCTGTTCAATTCAGCTACTTTTCATGTTATTTTTCCTGAACTTAATAATGTCAGTTAGGCTGATATAGGGGGAAATCCTAGGGTATTCCATTTTTTCTTTTCCAGCTAGTGACAAGTTTTGTTTCTCCTGATTTAAATTTTTTCAATTCGTTTAACCTAGCTTCTAATCTGTTTCAGGGTGGGCTGGTCCGTGAGAAATTAATGGATTTATTGGTTAATGAACCTAATGTAATCATGGAAGAAGGTTTCCCTAATGTCACTGGTCGAGAGCAATCAATTAAAGGAATGAGAAATTCAGAATTTTGTTTGCACCCAGCAGGAGATACACCCACCTCATGTCGTCTTTTTGATGCAGTTATCAGTCTCTGCATACCAGTAATCGTTAGTGATGAGATTGAGCTTCCATTTGAAGGAATGATAGACTACTCTGATTTCTCCGTTTTTGTTTCAGTTGGCAATGCCCTTCAACCAGGCTGGCTTGTGGAATATTTGAAGGGTTTCTCGGAACAACTGAAGGACACTTTTCGAGAGAACATGGCTCGTGTTCAGCCTAACTTTCAGTATGATAATGGTAGCCCTGGTGGCATTGGGCTAATCCGTCCAGATGGTGCTGTGAACTACATATGGAGGAAGGTCCATCAAAAGCTTCCCATGATTAAAGAAGCTATTACTCGTGACAAGAGAAAACCTGATGGTGTTTCCATTCCCCTCCGATGTCACTGTACTTGATATAAATTTCGCTTTTTTTTTTTTTTTAATAGCTGTTCAGTGTTATATGTAGATATTCAATTCTTTCCTTTAGATAACATTACCGACCACGGACAGGAATTTTTGTGTTACGCATGCTGATTTACAGTTAAATGTCTCAATTCAGGTTTATGTTTGCTCGAAGAAGATACTTATGGAGTTTTGGGTTTGTATGCATTCTATTCCATGTTGTCCGATGCCTCGAGTACAAACGCAATGAGCTATTATTTTTGGTGATATTTTAATGTACTGTGATGTAGAATTACACCCCTATCAGGAAGTTGTGAACCTATTGTTTTGTCTATAATAACAGCTTAAAGTTTAAAAGTGAATTTTCGGCACATCAAAATGTAACGGGTAATGTACTTCTTGAGCTCGATTTCGCTTCTATCAGTGGCTTATTACTTCTAGAAGTGACTGAATTTCAGTATATTATAGTTCGTGAGTTCATATTTTGCCCATAACAGTAAAGTTCAACTTTCACAATAATTTTTCCATTGTACGAAATGTTGCTCTATTATAGTTCACTCAGTTCGTTTTAATGCAAAAAATGGACCTTCAAATTTTCAATTTTTTGGCGTACGTACCTATGTCGCTAATTGTAATCTTTTAAAGTTAAAGTTTCACAACAAGTTGTCTAGTTGATAATAATTTCAGTATTTCACCCAGAGACTCATTCCTCGAGTTTCAACTTTTAAACACATTCTTCAGACCGTTCGTTCATAATTGGTGCATCTTATGGTCGACTTAGATCACTTTCAGCTCTCATCAAATTGCAACTTTCAAGATAATAATCCCGCAACTGAAATTCTAGTGTAGCACATTGAATTTATACATCTTTGCACATGCATGAGCTTCCATATTATGCACCTGGTCGTTATAAGTGATTGCCAGTCACAGACAAGTCCAGGTATACGAGATGATGATGATGATGGAACGTATCAAGTATTCATGCACTTGCTACATGAAATGATCCCACCTTGTTGGGAGGCAAATCAATCTATTTTCTGAAGAAATAATACACTGCTATAAACAAGCTATATACATTTTATCTTTCTTTCACCAAACTAACAAAATGTACTTGGCATCCAGAGTTCATTAATACTTCATAAGAGACCTCTAAACATAACATAAACTATGCATTTCGAGAAAAGAAAAGAAAAAAGATACATGTTAGTAGAAAACCAGTACAATAAATCAACGCCACAAACTAAAATGAAACAAATTGTTAGTTCATACTTTCTCTATAACCACACATTTAATTTAGAACCTACAAAAAGGTAGGAAAGTGAAATAAAGCTTGATCAACCCAAAAGCTATGAAGTAGATTGCTGTACAAGGCACCAGCTTCATTCCCCGCTTGGAGATTGCTTGTGCTGCCGCAAAGCACCTAAGTTCCTTCTTCCCATATGTGGTCATGGTAAAATGCAAATTTGGAAATTAAATGAAGGAAACTGAAATTAATTTTATCAGAGAATGAAATGTCACAATTGGAGTAGATTATTAAGTTAACAGCATCCTTTTACAAACCATGTCCTATTAGAGCATCCACAGTCATTTGCTTATTTACCATTTTTTCCTTTTTTTTTTTTTACTGTAGCTCACACAGTCGTGAGCTATTTTGCCATTTTTTGGCAAATCGTCCACAGTAGAAAGGGAAAAATAGCATTCCATATAACAAAATGCATATTATAGCAGACGAAACATCTGAATTATTTAATTATTATTTTAATTGATCGGACGAAACATGATGTTTCGTCCGAAGTAAAAAAAAAAACCAAATAAAAATGAATTTAAGCATGGGAATGAACATGATGTTTCGTCCCAAGTGAGACGAAACATCATGTTTCGTCCCAATCGATTCTTTTTAAAAAAAATTTATTTAAAAAATTATTTTGTAAATTTTAAATTTTTTTTTTTCCAATTATCTAAATTGATTTTGCAAATTTTTAAATTGTTTTTGCAAATAGTTTTTACAAACTATTTTTTAAAAATGTTTTTGCAATTATTTTTTTGCAAAAAAAACTTCCGCAAATTCCGGACGAATCATCATGTATCGTGTTTTGTGATTTTTTGTGCACATTTTGTAAAATTTTAAATTGTTTTTGCAAATTTTTAAATTGTTTTTGCAAATATTATTTACAAACTAGTTTTAAAATTTTTTTTTGCAAATTTTTTTTGCAAAAAAAACTTCTTCCTTTTTTGGACGAAACATAATGTTTCGTCCCGTATTTTTTATTAATATTTCATCAGTATAAATTATTTTTTAAATTACAAACGGTTTCTTTTTTAACGACCTTATGCATTTTTTTTGCCATTCAACGACTGCAGCGTTTCATCGAATTGGATGGGCAAAATATACATTTTGCCATTTTTTACATTGAACGACTGTGGATGCTCTTAGATATCCAATTAATATCTGCTGTCTAAATAGATAAGAACATGTAGGTCAGATATTTCAGTTATTCAACTAATACCCGCTATTCGTAATTAAATATGCAGTTCACTAACTACCTCACTAGTAAAAGGGAAACAAAGAAATAGAGGAAAAAATAACAATGGATTGTCTACTTGCATCAAAGAAAATCCCATACTGGAATAATAGCACACTGCCCTTGGTCACTAGCCTGGGGATCTAGCTAGCTGTGGAGTGCTTCCCACAAACTGAAGGTGGTGCATGTCAGGGCCGGGTTGGAAAACCCAGTACAGTATTCTGGAAAAAGAAAGAACAACTTGTAGTTAATTATGTAAACATTACAGGACGATTTCTAACAGATAGTACTACTTCTTGTAACAAAAATCATATTCAAATTGATAAAAATAATCTTTCAATCTGAAGGGAAAACTTTAAAGCTGCTGACCGCCCTGCTACAAAAACAGCACCATGATATCATATAACACACTCAGTGCATGTGTAACAAACCTTAGTGGTGGACTGTTGTTATAACAAATCCTACTCCAAGATATTACCAAGCAAGGAAATCTAACTTTTGAAGGGTTCGAGAACTTAGTTTTGGTTCTTTGACTTTTGAAAGTTGTTTTGGCTAAGTTTCAACACTAGTTTTGCTAGCAACTATGATTTTACCAAGGACAATACTAAACTTAATATAAAAAATTATATAATAATCTCTAATATTATAATGGGAGAAGGCCTTAGTGTCATTTGTCATTTTGTCATTCTACTAACATGTGCAACGCACGTACATAACTAATATAAAGAAGATTTCCGGTTCAAATCTTCCCTACGTCAGAGTTCATATTTTTATTTGTTCAAATTATTAAAACGTGCATCGCACGTGTAAATTACTATTAATAATAATAATAATAATAATAATAATAATAATAATAATAATAATAATAATATATTAATTAAAAAAATTAACATTTCACACTAATTAAATCTCCTTAGAGATTTACGTACATCACTTTCTAGTGCATTTACTCAAGAAATCTAACACCACTTTCTCGAATTTCAAAGCAAATCCAATGGCTAAAAAGTGTTTGCTCCACTTCTGTAGATTTAGTAGAACGAAGGATGCCCAACTCAGACGTACATACATTAGATGTTGGATATATGGGTATTTTCTCTATATATAAATATTATACGTGCATATGAGTAACACGTGTATTGAACGTATAATTGATTGGATATTGGAACACGGGTTTATGGGCTTACAACCCAATACCTAAACTGGTATTTATTCTATAAATACTAGTTTGTGATAGCAGTCTAGGTCCAATTTCGATACCTAGGGTGAATATCTCAAGCAACTTAGATCTAGATATTGACCCTAATTTCTCTTTGATTATTTCTCACAAAACTTAACAATCTTGAGATAATATTAAATTAATTTTGTGAGAAATTGAGAGAGAGTTCACCGATTTTGGTCGGATGGTGGTGTATCGCCATGTCATGCTCCGCTTCCCAAAAATACAGAATATGAGCATGTAATATTGGCCCAGCGAATGACTAACGTCACTCATAAGCTGTTTATCCGATCAACTCAACAATATAATCAATACAGAACAATTGCGCAAGCAATAATAACAATCTCATGAACAATAATACTTGAATTGAAGCAATATAAAATATCCAAGTACAATAACAATCCAACGTCTAGAAACAAAAATAAAATCTGTGACATAAGCCCAAAACAATAATAATCCAATCCAAAACAATAATAATCCAATCCAAAATAATAACAAGTCTCAATACATGAAGTTTTTTTTAAAGCAATAAGCAATTTAAAAGCAGTAGTCTTCAGACTGTTTGTTCTCCGACTCCAACAGGCAACTGTTCTCCAAAATCTGCAATTTAATAAATTACAGGAAAAGGAAAAGAAAACAAAACGCCCGTCAATGCAAGTTACAGGCCGCTTGTAGTGCAGGATACAAGTACATGGGAAGGATAAACAAATAGCATGGAATAGGCATGATAACAAAATATAACAACTAGCATGGCAAGATAAACAAGTGTAAATAGTATGTAATAAGTGTCGAGTGAACAAGTATCATGTAAACAAGTAACGAGTAACAAGTGTCAAGAATCAAGTAACAAGTATCAAGTAGCTAGTGTCAAGTGATTATGTTCAAGTCTTGTATTATTACTATCTAGGTAACACTTCATGCATCCATTCTTTTACTACATGGTTGCTACATTCAAACAGTTTCGCTTTAGACTTAGTGGTGGAATCTATAGTTCATGTGCTCTTCAACGATAAACATTATTCACCTTTCGGTGTACGATACGGTCATCGGCAACGATACAATACACGATAGATTGGGTTACCATCGTAACCACAATCACATGATAAAACAATAGCCGGAACAATACGATCATCGGAAACGATAAAATACACGATAGATTGGGTTACCATCGTAACCACAATCACACGATAAAACAATAGCCAGAACAATATTTAGGGAAACACGGGCCCTCCTCCGAATACAGTCACTATATTGTCCACTACTAAAAGTCAACCCTTAAACCCCGACTTGTTAATTATTTAATTAATGCAACAATACAATATGCAATATAGAGATATTAGATGATAGTATCAATAGGAGAACAATAGGATGATAACATGGAATATGGTGTAGTACTAGATGTCCAAACAACATGGTATAGGGTATTTCACAAGTATTCGACAAGTATATCACGAATAATACATCAAGCACGGATATCTCAAAATAGCATGAACATACACATCAAAAGTGGTCAACTCTAGGTTAATTCATGTCATATATGTCGTGAGGCAACTATGGTCAAAATAACACTAGAGACAATATCAACAAGGGATTTCACACACACAAATTGTCTCTAGAACCCAACTACACTACAAGCGGTATTTTGTACTTGTATATGCAAAGAAATTTACTACAAGTTACTTGCCTGTTAGACGGTAAAAATGAATACCAAGAATAATGGGATAAGGATCCCAAAGCAACGAACTCACGAACTAGTTCAACCTACCAATAATACGTGCAATATATGTGCACAAAAGGACCCAATCAAAGAGACACAGCAACTGCAATAAAGCACACAAAAGACAGCAGCAACAGGCGCAAGGGAAGAGAGAGAGAGCAGCAACAACAACAAAGGGCTTCGGTGGTGTCGCTGGTGGCCGGGGTAGGCGGCGTCGACAATGGCGAGGCGTCGCAGGCAGTGCGACGGGGATAGGCGGCACGACCGGTGTCGACGACAAGAGGAAAGGGGCACCGGGGGTTTGTGGGTTCTGATGTCGTCAAGGAACAGGAAGGGCAGGTTGGGGTTGGGAGAGGGTGCGGGAGGTTGACGACGGGAGGACGGCGACGTGGTTAGGGGTCGTCGGAGGCCAGGGTGTGCCGGAATATGGTCGGAAAATTTGGGGAAGAAGGTTAACAGTAACTTGGGCGGGAAACTACTATAGACGGGGAGAGAGAAACACAGAGGAGAGAGAAAGAGGAGAGAGGAGAGAGGAGAGAGATTAGACGGCTATGGCTTCAAAATTGTGCAATTTCTAAAGTTTGCATTAGGATTGTATTTATATGATATAATTAGGGTACTGGGTTAGTGGTTTAGGGTCCAATAAAAGTAGATTTGGGTCAAGAACAAATAAAATTGGGTTTTAGGGTTCAATAAGAGGTAGATCCAAATTAATAGGGTTCAAATAAAAAATACCAACAATAAAAAAAGAAAAATAGGATTAACAAGAAAATAATTCATCAAGAAGATCAAAGAGTTTCATGAACAAGAATTTAAATCCAAATAAATAAATAAATAAATAATACAAATGAATTGAATATAAACTAGGCTTGAAAATAAGTTGGAATTCACTAAGAAAACTAGGTCTAGTACAATAACAAAATAATTCAATAGATGAATTTTAATTAAATAATCAAGAAACGACAATTAATTATTATAATAATAAAATCATACAATAAAATGATATCCGGCTTTAACAATTTGCTAAAATGACCCAATAAATATATATATATATATAATTTGGACTCAAATACAAATAGTTGATCAATAAGATCTAAAAATAAGATCAAAACACATCGTTATTCGAAATGAATAAATTTTTGATTAGAAAAACACTTTAATATAAAATTCAAAACGCCTTTACCAAATAATGAATTTATAATATCGAAATACAGAAAATACGTATTTACGGGAATGGAGGTTACAATCCTACCCACATTACAACAAAATTTTGTCTTCGAAATTTGTTTAGGCGGTACATAGGGCAAAACAAAAGCAACTTGTGAAATAACAAAATAGAGAATAAAGGAAAAAAGACAAAATTATAGGTAACAAAACAAGAAATTCAAAGGGAAAGACAAAATGGTGGCAACACCAGAATAAGAGAGAACATGGATAAGAATGAAGTGATCCAGAATGATGTTGAATAAAGATTCAATGAATGATGACAATGCAAATTAATGAATATGAAAATAACAATGCAAAGGAAGAGAAGCAACAAGAGGATCCTGGGACCTGTGGGTTATAGGTCCGCCACGCTTCCGCTGCGCTAATCTGATGGTGAAGCTCCAAGCTGACGACATGTCGTTGTAGACCACATGAGGCAAATCGAAGAACCAAGCAAGAATAAGAGAAAGGATAGCACCAGAATCAAAAGAATATGAGTACAAAAGAATAACATTATACCTAACAAGGAATCAATGAATAAGGGCGACTGTAAAGGGCGAAGGAAATAAGGAATCAAAGAATGGAAGGAACAAAAGACAACATAAAATGAAAGAACTGAATGTGAAGGGATCAAGGAGGAATCAAACAAGACTAGTTTCCAGATTGTTGGTTATCAATTGTTCATGTGATCTCTGTATTGCATATACTATTGAGTCAAACCGGTTAAGACACAAATCTGATCAATCAAAGCCAAACTTCCTTTCGTTAGTCACTTTTGACTGATATATTATCCAAACTAGAGCTCTGATACCACTAAAAACCTTGTCATACCCCGTTTTCCAAAAATACGGAATACGAGCACGTAACATTGGCCCAGCGAATGACTAACATCACCCATAAGCTGTTATCCGATCAACTCAAAAATATAATCAATACAGAACAATTGCGCAAGCAATAATAACAATCTCATGAACAATAATACTTGAATTGAAGCAATATAAAATATCCAAGTACAATAATAATCCAACATCTAGAAACAAAAATAAAATTCGGGACTGTTGCCGCTAAATTTGGTGTGGGGGCAAACAGATGAATTTGTGGATTCTTAGGGAAACTGAATAGTAAAACCTGTATACCTGTTCCGTCGGGCTTCGGTCGTCGATCCCGCCGTAGACCTGCAAAAAGTGCGAGACACCGGGGTTGTTCCCGGCGACGCACCCTCCGACGCTCAAGTCAGTAATCTAGGAAGACTATGGATGAGCGTAAAAACAGGTGAAAGATTGATTACCTCTTAATGGAGATGGATGAGGGGTATTTATAGGCATCTCAGGGAACAGATTGGGAATGTAATCCCCGTGATTTGATAAGGAATATTTCCCATAATCAGATGAGGAATGTAATCTGATGAGGTATATTCCCCGTAATCAGATAAGGAATTTTATCCCCAAATCCCGGTGAAAAAGATAGATGTATATCTGGGCCGTTGATCAAGATTAATCAGGGACCCTGATTTTATCTTGTTGGATTGGGTGTGCAGCGGGTTAAAACCCGTACCCTCTTGTTGGTGGGTCCGTTTGTGGGTCCTTGGGGAGAAGACCCAATACCCATTTCGGACCCTCTTGTAGGCGAAATTACCATTTTACCCCCAAATCTCAAGATTCGTGCCCAATTTGGACGGTTCCGGTTTAACCCCATTTTTAGCCATATCACGAGCCCCCCACTCCTAAAGACTGAGTTTGATCAGCCTTTGAGGAGTAGTTTTGACTGTTTTAATGGCTGGTGGAGTTATATCGGAGTTCAAATGGAGGGTTGTGAATCTTGAAGGGGCAGTGAGGTGATTTGCCCAGTGGATTGAGCTCCGAGTTGCTCATGAGCTCTGATGGTCATGTGGTATTCTTGCTGGGATATCCTCTTTACCCTCGCGAAGCGTCAATTCGTCGTTCGGGGGTCTCATACGTTTGTATTGCGCCTTAGACTCCCCCAGGGCTTGCTGACTAGGAGGCCGAGGTCCATATGCAGTTCGGCAAGCTTTTCCGGAGAGAAAAGTGAGTTCGGCATAGCTGCGAGCACTAGGAGTGAGTCTGGCGATCTGCCGAACTTGTTTTTTGCCCTATAACAAGGTCGGTGTCACGAACGCTCGGCAGTGAGTGCCGAACTCGATTTTTACCCCGTAACAAGGTCGGTGTCACGAACGCTCGGCAGTGAGTGCCGAACCTGTTTTTACCCTGTAACAAGGTCGGTGTCACGAACGCTCGGCAGTGAGTGCCGAACTCGATTTTTACCCTGTAACAAGGTCGGTGTCACGAACGCTCGGCAGTGAGTGCCGAACCTGTTTTTACCCTGTAACAGGGTCGGTGTCACGAACGCTCGGCAGTGAGTGCCGAACCTGATTTTTACCCTGTAACAAGGTCGGTGTCACGAACGCTCGGCAGTGAGCGCCGAACCTGTTTCTACCCTGTAACAGGGTCGGTGTCACGAACGCTCGGCAGTGAGTGCCGAACCTGATTTTTACCCTGTAACAAGGTCGGTGTCACGATCGCTCGGCAGTGAGCGCCGAACCTGTTTTTACCCTGTAACAAGGTCGGTGTCACGAACGCTCGGCAGTGAGTGCCGAACTTGATTTTTACCCGGTAACAAGGTCGGTGTCACGAACGCTCGGCAGTGAGTGCCGAACTTGATTTTTACCCCGTGACAAGGTCGGTGTCACGAACACTCGGCAGTGAGTGCCGAACTTGTTTTTTACCCTGTAACAAGGTCGGTGTCACGAACGCTCGGCAGTGAGGCACTTGCTCAGTCGCCGATCGAAGGTGTGGGGTCTCTGCGGGTCGAGCGACGTGGCACAATCTGTCCCGAGGTGGTCCTGTTTTCGAGGGCATTAATGGTGCCTTGGGGTTTGTGCGGCGTTCCGCCTTTCCCTAGGGCATTAAATGTGGTTCCTTCAATTAATGCGTGGCGTTTCACCTTTCGAGGGTCATAATGGCCAGAATTTGGAGGAGGACTATAAGTACCCCATTCCCCTTGTCATTTCGATCGCACCAAATGTATAGTTTCAAACCTTGGGGGCATTGGCCTTGGGTAACTTGTCTTTCGAGGTCCAAGGGGGTTGTCGCTCTTTTGCCTTTTTCTTCTCCCGTTCCTGACGGCCCCAAAGTGGATGTCAGGAGCGGGGGAGAACGAGGCAGTAGCGGTGACGACCATAGACCGGACCCGAGGGATGAGTTGCTTCGGAAGGACGGGTGGTCGCCCTGTTGCCTTGTTCTTTTCCCATTCCTCACTGCTCCGAAGGGGATGTCAGGAGCGGGAGGGAATAAGGCAGTAGTGGCGACGACCGTAGTCCGGACCCGGGGTGTGAGCTGCTTCGGAAGGATGGGTGGTCGTTCTCCCACCAAGATCTTCTGCCTACTCTGTTTGCTCCGCAGCGGGTGTCAGGGTCGGCGGAGATCATGGTGGGAGAGGTGGTCACCCATGTCCGAATTCGAGGGGTGAGTTTGACGAGCGGTCGTTTTTCTGGAAGAAATGAAGGGCATCCCGGGCAAGTTGTTTGCAACTGTGAAGGTTCAGGCCGAACCTTTGCGGTTGCAATCAACTGGCTCGGAATGGTTCGCTCCTGCCGATCTCTGAGTGTTGGTCTGCTTTCAACTTGGGCCCGTGGTCGGCAGAATACCGCCCAAGACCCGGGACCCGGGGGGTGCTCGCCGAGGGCGGTGCCTTAAAACTTTGAATCGAAATTTTTCCTGGTGCTTCTAGGCATAGGTCCACCTGCTGTTTGGCAGGCTTTTTTTTTTTTTTTTTTGGAGAGGCGAGTGAACTCAGCATGGCTGCGAGCGTTGGGAGTGAGTCTGGCAATCTGCCGAACTTGATTTTCGCCGTGTAACAAGGTCGGTGCCACGAACTCTCGGCAGCGAGTGCCGAACTTGTTTTTTGCCCTGTAACACGGTCGGTGTCACGAACGCTCGGCAGTGAGTGCCGAACTTGTTTTTTGTCCTGTAACAGGGTCGGTGTCACGAACGCTCGGCAGTGAGTGCCGAACTTGTTTTTTGCCCTGTAACAGGGTCGGTGTCACGAACGCTCGGCAGTGAGTGCCGAACTTGTTTTTCGCCCTGTAACAGGGTCGGTGTCACGAACGCTCGGCAGTGAGTGCCGAACTCGATTTTTGCCCTGTAACAAGGTCGGTGTCACGAACGCTCGGCAGTGAGTGCCGAACTTGTTTTTTGCCCTGTAACAGGGTCGGTGTCACGAACGCTCGGCAGTGAGTGCCGAACTTGTTTTTTGCCCTGTAACAGGGTCGGTGTCGAGAACGCTCGACAGTGAGTGCCGAACTCCCAGATTTGTCGTTTTTGGGGGTTTGTTTTTTCTGTGCGCCATTTGAACCTCTGGTGGCTCTGACAGCTCTGACAGCTCTGACAGCTCTGACAGCCCTGACAGATGGGACGTTCATTAATTGCAGTGACCTCTGGGCTTCTATCAGACGGGATGCGCATTAAATTCAACTCATGATTCGTTGCGGTTAGCGAGGTGACGATTGGGATCGCTCCGCCGCTTGGTTTAGATGGGCCGGTCGTACGAGCCCATTATCCTCGTTTGGTGTGCCCCCCTCTATAAATCCTCACCCCCCCTCATTTCTCATTTCTCCTCTCGTTTGCTCAATCGTTCTCTTGTGCTTCAGGCGAGTTTTTCCGGTGGTCGGCGTTTGACTCTGGCGAAGTTTTTCGGCAGCTCTCTCCCTTAAGGTAATTTGTAAATTATGTCTGTAGCTTCTGTCTCAGACGAAGTCTCTTGGTCCGAGCCCTCCCTTGAGGACGTTGAGGACTCGACTCCGGCCCCGACCAAAGGCAAGGTGTTCGGCAAGGATTCAATTGTCGAGGATCCGAAGAGGATGGGGGAGTTCGGACAGCTGCCAGGTCCGTTGACGGGGCTACACAGAGTCAGGCAGCTCCCGGAGGATCAGGCCGAGCGAATTGTCCATGGGAGGGAGAGGTCCTTCGAGGATAACGAAGCGAGGGAGACGACGGAGGCGGATGATGCGGCATCGATCCTACGCGAGGAGGAATTGGCTGTGATCCGGGACTCTTTTTTCATCCTGGAGGAGTACGAAATCATGCTGCCGGGCCCCAGAGTTAGGGCCAATTCGCCGCTGCCAGTGACCATGTGTTGCTGGCCGGTCGATGCCTTTATCGCCGGTGCTCGGCTACCTCTCCACGCGTTCGCTATTACCGTGGTGAGCTGGTACGGGGTCAGCCCCATTCATCTCATGCCGAACGCGTGGTGAGTGATTAATGGTTTCGTTCTCCACTGCCAGGTCGCAGGGATCGAGCCGCAGCTGAACGTGCTTCGGACGATATACCGGCTCCACCAAGGGAACAAGTCGGAGTACCGGTATTATTTGACTCCGAGGCACGGCGGCAGGCTCGTCGTCTGCCCCGACTCTATTAAGCACTGGCGAGAGAAGTGGTTCGTCGTGCGGAGTCGAGAGGCCTGGCCGATCCCTACTAATTGGGCAGAAGGGGTGCCAAAGAGGGCGACGGCGTTGCCGAGGCTTACAGTGGAAGAAGAAGAGGCGGTCCGGACCCTCCTTGACCGGCCGAAGTATGATTGGAAGGAGTTGACGGAGGACGTTCTCTACAGGGGAGGGCTCTGCCGCGTAGATCCTAGTACGCGGCTCTCGTCAAGTTCTTTTTTCCGCACTTGCTGCCTTGTTGTTTTTGTGCTAATCAACTTTTCTCTTTTGACGCAGAATCCATGGACTACGACGCGGTATTGGCACTGAGGGCAGGGCTCGCCAGCAAGGCGCCGAAGAAGCGCAAGAGGGTTGCGTCGAAGCTGCCTTCGACCTCGAAGACGCCGAGGATTGCTGCCCCTGACGAGGGGGTGGAGATCCTCGATGCCCCGGTCGTCACCGTGGCGGGGACTTCTGCTCCCTCACCTGTGGGGGAGTTTCCCATTGCTGCCGCCCTCGCCATGCCGACATCGCCGCTGACCGTGGCAGGCGAGGAGCTCCTGACAGAGGAGCACAAGCGGATCCATATTCCGGACTGGCAAGTTCGGAAGCACGATGGGTTCCTCGGGAACTCGTTGGCGAGCATGCAGGCTATCAAGCATCTCGCCACCCCGAAGGACCGAGCCGCCATGGAGGCGGGGAGTCAGGGCGACGACGTGATCGAGATCGCTCGTTCAGCAGTATCGGTAAGCTTCTCCACGTCTGTTGTATTTCTTGAACCGAAAATTTTTTCTAACTCTTTTAGTTCTTCTTTGCTGCAGATCATCGTCCACTTCGGCCATCTCACCGAGAGGCTAACAGCTCTGGAGAAAGAGCTGAAGCAGGAGTCCGACCAAGCTCGGAATGATAAAGCTCGGATGGCGAACGAGCTCGACAAGCTCCGAGTCGAGCACGAGGGTCGGTCGGCGAGGATCAAGCATCTCGAGGCCGAGGTGAAGAGGCTGGAGGGCGAGCTCCTTCGGAAGAAGGAGGGGTCGGCCAAGCAGCTGGCCGAGGCGGAGGCGAAGCAGGCGGCAGCCGTGAAGGCGGCGGAGGGCGCGACCATGGAGAAGGCCCAGGGGTTCCTCGCACAGAACATGGCGAAGGCCTTTGCTGCCGCCCTCACGCGGGTGTCGGAGGCATACCCCTCGGTGGATGTCTCGGGATGGCGTCTCTTCCCCGGACACGTTGAGGGCTTCGACCCCGAGTCCGAAGGGGAAGAAGAGGAGGAGGGCGACGCCGATGCCGACGCCGGGGCTACTGGCGAGGTCCCCAGCGCCACGATCACTCCGCTGGCGGCGGCGTCTCCTTCGGCGAAGTCCACCCCTACTCCACCTCGTCGCCCGGGGAAAGAGGTCGGGCCTTGACTCCGCTCCTCGTCTTCTTCTTTTTTGCTCGTATGTTTGTTGTTTTTTTTGTTTTTCTTTTCAATCGTTGTAACGCCTAATAGCGGACTGGCCACCGCTACTTTTTGAAATGAATGAAAAGAAAATTTTTTGCAAGTATTGGTGTTCGACAGTCTTTGCCTTTTGCTCCCTTTTTTCGCCGAACATTCCCTTCTTGTCCTTAGCTTAGATTTTTCCAAGTGTGGTGCTTCGGCAGTTTTCGACATTTTTGCTGATCGCTTCGATCTCTTTTGCAGCTTATGTTGATTGCCCAAGACGTCGAACCTTTGGGCTCGGATGAAGAAGCTCGAGCCGAGGTCGGCCTAGGGGCGACGAGGCTATGTTTGGCGAGGTGCCGAGAGCGGCTCTACGAGGTCGAGCTCGGATTGTGCCGAGCTGAAAGCGAGAGGAAGCATCTCCAGCTTGTCCTCGGCCGGCGAGACATCGAGATTCGCCGATTGGAAAGCAGGATCGCGGAGCTTATCCCCGAAGGTGAATACTCGCCAACTGATTTCAGTAATGAGATTCGGGTTCAGTGCATCCGTCATAACTTGTCCAAAATAACAGCGGAGAGGGACGACTTGCTTTCCGAGATACAGCATCTGCGGTCCGTGGAGGCGACGCTTCGGAGTGAGGGCGAGGGGCTGACGGCCGAAGTGGCCAAGTTGACGACCGAACGGGTGCAGTTGACTGCCGAAGTTGATGCGCTCAAGAGGGCGACGGTGGATAAAAGCATCGAGGTCACCCACCTCCGGCGCCTCATCGCCAGCCGATCAGGAGTTTCGGACTCCACGATACCCCCACGGTTCGAAGTCAATGTCAAAGACGACTCGCTGCGGGATCGGATCTCGGAGTTGGAGGCAGAAGTGGCCCGTCTTAAGCCGCATTCAGGACCAATCAACGTTCGAAGCACGTCGTGCACTCGTGCTGAGAGCGAGCGGGGCATTACCTTCTACGAGATGGCGACCCGTCAGCAGATCGGCCAACCTAGTCCGGGGGACGCGCAGAGCTCGGTGGCAATTTCATTGAGCGGGGCGTCCGTCAGAGTAGCTACTAGGAGTGGTGCCGAGGATACGTCTCAATTTGCCGGCTTGGGGTCGCGCTCTGGAGACAAGCGTCGCCACTCTCGAGTGTCCTTGAAGCGGAACGCTCTGGCTCCGAAGAAGCGCTGAAGTCGCCGGCTCCGCGAGTCTTTGTGTTTTTCTTGTTTTTTGCTGAATGTAATAAGTCGGCATTGTAACTTTTTCTTCGATGAGTTGTAACCCTGTGATGTTTGCCTTTGTACCGCATTTGTTTCATCAATAAAAGTGTTGTTTGCCGAACTTGTGTGTTTTACTTTCGTGATTGTTGTCTGCTTGTGCCGAAGCTTTTAAAGTGTTGGACTCCGAAGGGCGAGCTTCTTGCAGTTCATTTTGGGGCGAACTCGCGAAGTAGAATCGAACCAAGTGTTGGACTCCGAATTATTCAACGGCTTTGGGAGCAGTTCCGAATGGCGAGCTACTTCTAGCTCGCTTGGGAGCGAACTTGCGAAGTAGAATCGAACCAAGTGTTGGACTCCGGAACCATTGTTAGTTTAAGGGTGTGGGAGCAATTCCGAATGGCGAACTACCCCTAGCTCGCTTAGGAGCGAACTTGCGGAGTAGAGTCGAACCAAGTGTTGGACTCCGAACCATTCCACGGCTGTGGGAGCAATTCCGAATGGCGAACTACTTCTAGCTCGCTTAGGAGCGAACTTGCGAAGTAGAATCGAACCAAGTGTTGGACTCCGGAACCATTGTTAGTTTAAGGGTGTGGGAGCAATTCCGAATGGCGAACTACCCCTAGCTCGCTTAGGAGCGAACTTGCGGAGTAGAGTCGAACCAAGTGTTGGACTCCGAACCATTCAACGGCTTTGGGAGCAGTTCCGAATGGCGAGCTACCTCTAGCTCGCTTGGGAGCGAACTTGCGAAGTAGAATCGAACCAAGTGTTGGACTCCGGAGCCATCGTAAGATTAAGGGCGTGGGAGCAATTCCGAATGGCGAACTACCCCTAGCTCGCTTAGGAGCGAACTTGCAGAGTAGAGTCGAACCAAGTGTTGGACTCCGAACCATTCAACGGCTTTGGGAGCAGTTCCGAATGGCGAGCTACCTCTAGCTCGCTTGGGAGCGAACTTGCGAAGTAGAATTGAACCAAGTGTTGGACTCCGGAGCCATCGTAAGATTAAGGGCGTGGGAGCAATTCCGAATGGCGAACTACCCCTAGCTCGCTTAGGAGCGAACTTGCGGAGTAGAGTCGAACCAAGTGTTGGACTCCGAACCATTCAACGGCTGTGGGAGCAATTCCGAATGGCGAACTACTTCTAGCTCGCTTAGGAGCGAACTTGCGAAGTAGAATCGAGCCAAGTGTTGGACTCCGGAACCATTGTCAATTTAAGTGGTGTGGGAGCAATTCCGAATGGCGAACTACCCCTAGCTCGCTTAGGAGCGAACTTGCGGAGTAGAGTCGAACCAAGTGTTGGACTCCGAACCATTCAACGGCTGTGGGAGCAATTCCGAATGGCGAACTACTTCTAGCTCGCTTAGGAGCGAACTTGCGAAGTAGAATCGAGCCAAGTGTTGGACTCCGGAACCATTGTTAGATTAGAGAGTTAAAAGCAGAGAGATGTAATAGCGGTGAAAATATGAAGAAACTTTATTTATTAATGTCCAATGATCGGCTGCTTCTAAAGTTGCTAGCCGTTATTACAATGAAACAATAAAAGGAAAAATCATACTAGTAAAAGGAAGGGAATGGTTCGACATCTCGAGTTACTTAGAGAGGCGTAGTTGCCTTCTCTTGGTATTTCAAAAGATGGTCGGCATTCCAAGTCCTGGGAATCTCTCTGCCTTCGAGATCTTCTAACTTGTACGCACCGGGGCGGATCACTTTCGAGATCTTGTACGGTCCCTCCCAATTCGGGGCCAGCTTGCTTTTCTGTCCGGGGAAGGAGATGGCCAATTTCCGGAGGACTAAATCCCCTTCTTTGAGGTCCGTTGGGCGGACCCTTTTGTTATATGCTAGCTCGATCCTCCTTTGGTAAGCCTGTTGGCGTATGGCCGCTCTCTCTCGGATTTCGTCTATCAGATCCAGGCTCGCTCTGAGCTCTCTAGCGTTCTGCTCTTCTTCATAAGCTATCAGGCGAGGAGAGGGTATCCCGACTTCCAGGGGGATGATGGCCTCGGCCCCATAGGTGAGATTGAATGGGCTCTTGCCTGTTGGGGTCCGCTTGGTGGTGCGGTGATTCCAAAGCACGTTCGGCAGCTGATCGACCCACAATCCTTTGGAACACTTGTCTAATCTCTTCTTGATGCCCGAAAGGATCTGTCGGTTGGCATTCTCGGCCTGGCCATTCGACTGAGGATGGGAGACGGAGGAGAATCGGTGTTGTATGGAGAGGTCCTCACACAAAGCTCGGAAGGCGACCCCAGTGAACTGTGTTCCATTATCCGTGACTATGACTCGGGGAACGCCGAACCGGCAAATCACATTTTTCCAGAAGAATTGAACGACCCTATGCTCGGTGATTGTAGCCAGGGGCTCGGCTTCTATCCATTTAGAAAAATAGTCGACTGCCACGACTAGGAACTTTAGCTGCCCGGGGGCTGGTGGAAACGGCCCTAGTAAATCCATCCCCCACATAGCGAAGGGGATCGGACTTGATAGGGAGGCGAGCGGTGCTTGTGGAAGGCGTCGGATGTCTGCATACTTTTGACAGGAGCTGCATTGCCGAACGTGTCGTTCGGCATCCCGTAGGAGAGTGGGCCAGTAATACCCGTAGTTCAACACTTTGCGCGCCAGAGCTCTGGACCCAGAATGAGCTCCGCCGATGCCCTCGTGGAGCTCCTGCACGGCGTAGTCGGCTTGCCTGGGGGAAAGGCACCTTAGGTAAGGCCGTCCGTCCACCTGGGTGAAGGAGCGTTTATATAGGATGCCTTCGATTAAAGTAAAACGTTCGGCTCGGGTCCTGATTCTTCTTGCTTCCCTCGGATCTTCAGGGAGGAGTCCGTCCTTTAAGAATTCGACAATGGGTTTCATCCAGTTATCTTCGAGGAGGACAGGCAATGTTTCAACGGAGTCTGGTGTTTCGTCCTCAATGCTCGGCTTCAAGAGGACTTCTATCAATACGGTCTGCTCGAGACCTTGAAGGGAAGAGGAGGCTAATTTGGATAAGGCGTCGGCCTGAGCATTTTCTTCTCGGGGTATCCTTTGGATGAGGGCCTCTTCAAACAGCACCATGAGGCTCCTTACTTTAGCCAAGTATTTAACCATTCTATCATCGCGGGCTTCATACTCACCGAGGACCTGGTTGACAACCAACTGTGAGTCGCTGAAGAACTGTAGCCGCTGTGCCCCTGCATTTCGGGCCATTCTTAGACCGGCTATTAGCGCTTCGTATTCGGCCTCGTTGTTCGAAGCTTTGAAATTTATACGGAGGGAGTATTGGAGGATGAAGTCGTCTGGGCCTGCCAGGATGACTCCTGCCCCGCTTCCCTCATTGCAAGAAGATCCGTCAACATAAATTGACCAAACCGGCGGCCCCTTTACTGTTTGGCAGGGCTCGGGGATTGTACTCTCAACTATGAATTCGGCCAACACCTGAGCCTTGATTGCGGTCCGAGGCTGATAAGTTATATCATGTTGGCTCAGCTCGATCGACCACTTCATGAGGCGACCGGAGGTCTCAGGCTTGTGAAGGACCTGTTTCAGCGGCTGGTCGGTAAGGACGACCACCGAATGGGACTGAAAGTAGGGTCGAAGCTTCCTCGCGGCCATTACCAGGGCATAGGCCATTTTCTCAATCTTCGGGTACCGAAGCTCGGCGTCCCGAAGCACCTTGCTGACGTAGTAAATGGGCTTCTGAGCCCTTTCTTCTTCTCCGACTAAGACCGCACTAAGCGTCTGTTCGGAAGCTGCCAAGTAGAGGTAGAGTGGTTCGCCAGGTATCGGCTTGCTGAGAAGAGGTGGATTGACGAGGTAGGCTTTAAGCTGGTCGAAGGAGTCTTGTTGCTGCTGCCCCCACTCGAATCCTTTAGCCCCCCTGAGGGCTTTGAAGAATGGGAGACACTTCTCCCCGGACTTCGACAGAAAGCGCCCTATGGCGGCTAGGCGACCAGTCAATCTTTGAACTTCCTTGACATTTTTGGGAGGGGCCATGTCCAATATGGCCTTGATCTTTTCCGGATTTGCTTCAATTCCTCGTTGGCTAACCATGAAGCCGAGGAACTTTCCTGATGAGACGCCGAACGCACACTTGTTCGGGTTGAGTCTCATATTGTGCTTTCTTAGGACATCAAAGGCCTCCTGAAGGTCGGCCACATGATCAACACCTCGGATGCTCTTTACAAGCATATCATCGACGTACACTTCCATGTTTCGACCGATCTGGGCCTGGAAAACTTTGTTGACGAGGCATTGGTATGTTGCACCGGCGTTCTTGAGACCGAATGGCATGACCCTGTAACAGTAATGGCCCTGGTCGGTTACGAACGACGTCTTCGGGATGTCTGGAGGGAACATTCTTATCTGATTGTAACCCGAGAAAGCGTCCATGAAGCTGAGGAGCTCATGTCCCGAGGTTGCGTCAATCAGAGTGTCGATGCTCGGCAGAGGGAAAGGATCTTTGGGGCAGGCCATGTTGAGGTCGGTGAAATCAATGCAAATTCTCCACGTCCCATTGGACTTCTTTACCATTACTACGTTAGATAGCCACTCAGGGTAGTTTACCTCCTGTATGAATCGGGCTTTCAACAGCTTGTCTACCTCCTCTTTGATAGCGAGCTGACGCTCGGGGGCGAACTTGCGCCTCTTCTGCTGAACCGGTTTGGACCCCGGATCGACGCTCAGGCGGTGGACTAAGAGTTCTTCGGATATACCGGGAATGTCCGCTGCGGACCATGCGAAGAGGTCTTGATTGGTTCGGATGCATTTCACAATATCTGAGTATAGGACGGACGGAAGGGTCTTGCTTACGAAGAACTTGCGGGTCGGCTCTTGTTCAGAGAAGAGCACCTCCTCCAGTTCATCCACCGGCTCGGAAGTCAGTCTTGCAGAATCTTGAGAAATCTCCAGAGTCTCTAAGGAGAGGACTGGTCCGAGGGTTGAGGTCATGTAGCACTTTCTGGCCGTCTCCTGATTGCCCCTTACTTCCCAGACCCCGGACCGGGTGGGGAATTTCATCTTAAGATGGTATGCTGAAGGGACAGCTTCCAGCACTGCGAGGCCAGGCCGACCCAAAATGACGTTGTAGGCGGCGGGAACATCCACCACCATGAAGTCCATTGGTTCTGTTCGGGTGGTAGGAGTTTGACCGGCAGTTACGTCGAGGGTGATTACCCCTTCAATAGTTACCGGAACCCCCGTGAACCCATGGAGAGTGTAGCCGGCGGGTTTGAGTCTGTCTCTGGAGAGCTTTAGGCCTTTAAAAGCGGAGAGGAAAAGGATGTTGACGGAGCTGCCGTTGTCTACTAAGATTCTTTCCACTTTGAAATTTGCCATGTGGAGGCTAATGACGAGTGCGTCACAGTGTGGGGTACGAACTCCCTCTAGATTTTCGTCTGAGAACGTGACAGGCACCCCGAGGCCTTTGGGAGGAGGCGTGGCTCGGACTGAATTGACCTCTCTGATAAACGCTTTCCGAGAGGAGTTCGAGGAGCCCCCTATTGGACCCCCATGGATGAGGTGGAGGACTCGCTCCTCCTCAAAGTCCGGCGTCTCTTCTCGTTCCGGACGCTTGTTAGCCCCCCGAGGCGGCGGAGGAAGTTCAGCTCGGTTCTTTCTTACAAACTTCGTCAGTTGCCCTCTCTGGATAAGGGCTTCGATCTCGTTTCTCAGAGCACGGCAATCGTTGGTGTCATGCCCATGGTCCCGGTGATAGCGGCACCATTTCTCTTTATCTCTTCTCTTGGCGGGGGTGTTCATCTTGGGAGCTGGAGGCAAGACCCCTTCCTTCTCGACTTCCATGAAGATGGCTGAGATGTTTGTGTTGAGGGGAGTGAACTTCTCAAATCTAGGGGGAGGTTGGCGCTGGCCGGCATTATCTTTCTGGAGCTTCTTAGCTCCTTCTTCTTCCGTTCCTTTCCTCTTAAACCCGGAGGCAGACCCCTCCCAGTTGGGTTGTTGTTCGGCCTCTTCGGCCCGGATATACTTTTCAGTGTGGAGGAGAAGGTCGGAAAAGTCATGTGGTGGTTTCTTGGCGAGGGAGGAGCGGAGGTTGGAATTGAGGACATTAGATTGAAATGCCACCGTAGCGACTGATTGGTCGAGGGATGCTATGGATCTGGCTTCAGCCGTAAACCTCTTCACATAGTCTCTCAATTTTTCCCCCTTCTTCTGGTGGAGGTGCAACAGGGAGATGCTGGTCCTCTCAGCCCTTCGGCTGCTTACGAAATGTGTGACGAAAAGGGTCTCGAACTGCTCGAAAGAGAATATCGAGGCAGGGGCAAGGCGCGAGTACCATTCTCGAGCTGGGCCTTTTAGAGTCACGGGGAAGGTTTTGCAGAGGAGGGCGTCGGAAGCCTGGTGAAGGAGCATTAGAGTCTTAAAACTCTCTATGTGATCAACCGGGTCAGTCTCTCCGGTGTAAATCTCGAACTGGGGAGGTTTGAATCCGAACGGCACAGGTGCATCCACTATGGTCCGGGAGAAAGGGGGTCGGCTAGGACGTAGGGTCCTCCCCCTAAGCTCCTCTTCTCGGTTTATCTGACCCAGGCGCCTCTCCACTTCGTGAAGACGGCGGTTCATGGTGTCATCCCTCTGACGGTAGTCTGCCGAGCCTCGAGACTCGCCTTCGAAGGAGGGAGAGCGAGGGCTGCGGCGATGGTAACTACGGGAACGACGAGGACTAGGGGTACGCCGGGAGTTGGTAGGAGCGGGACGAGGAGAGGGGGACCGTCGGCGAGGGCTTCGGACCGGAGGAGGGGATGAGAGCTTCGGCTCAATAGGATTCTGACGGAGGTTGAGAGCCTGCAGGACGGTCGCTTGGAACTGATGGAACTCGGCACGAGTGATTGGCGCCTCATTGTTCCTGGGCTGTCGCCGACCTGCGGGAGAGTGCCTTCTTCGGTAATGATCGGGGGACTCCTTTCTCCCTCTTCGAATGGGGGACCTCCTGTACTCTCGGCGACGAGGAGATCGCTCATGCTGGCGGGAGGCTTCCTCTCGAGCCCGCTTTTCATCCAGGTGACGACGGAGGTCATCATCTTTCTGGCGTTTGGTGGCTGCATTGTGGCGACCAGAGGCTCGGGGATGATGGGAGGCCATAGAGTCAGTGGAGGCGTTGTGGATGGAGAGGTTCTCTTGGTGAAGAGGCTGTTTCTGAGGGTTAGGACCCTTTGGATCAGGAGGGGGAAGGTTCTGTTGGAGCGGCTCTTCCGCGGTAGGGGGAAGTTGTCCTTGTTGCTGAGCGGGATCAGGAAGCACTTCTTGCTGGTCAGGGTTGGGTACTCGGTTAGACCCCCTTGACCTGACTTTGCGAGGCGGCATGGCTGGAGAAGACCTGTTCTCGGGGAAGAGGAGAGGTTTCTATTCGTTAGTTTCCCACAGACGGCGCCAATCTATTGCCGCTAAATTTGGTGTGGGGGCAAACAGATGAATTTGTGGATTCTTAGGGAAACTGAATAGTAAAACCTGTATACCTGTTCCGTCGGGCTTCGGTCGTCGATCCCGCCGTAGACCTGCAAAAAGTGCGAGATACCGGGGTTGTTCCTGGCGACGCACCCTCCGACGCTCAAGTCAGTAATCTAGGAAGACTATGGATGAGCGTAAAAACTGGTGAAAGATTGATTACCTCTTAATGGAGATGGATGGGGGGTATTTATAGGCGTCTCAGGGAACAGATTGGGAATGTAATCCTCGTGATTTGATAAGGAATATTCCCCATAATCAGATGAGGAATGTAATCTGATGAGGTATATTCCCCGTAATCAGATAAGGAATTTTATCCCCAAATCCCGGTGAAAAAGATAGATGTATATCTGGGCCGTTGATCAAGATTAATCAGGGACCCTGATTTTATCTTGTTGGATTGGGTGTGCAGCGGGTTAAAACCCGCACCCTCTTGTTGGTGGGTCCGTTTGTGGGTCCTTGGGGAGAAGACCCAATACCCATTTCGGACCCTCTTGTAGGCGAAATTACCATTTTACCCCCAAATCTCAAGATTCGTGCCCAATTTGGACGGTTCCGGTTTAACCCCATTTTAAGCCATATCAGGGACATAAGCCCAAAACAATAATAATCCAATCCAAAATAATAACAAGTCTTAATACATTAAGTTTTTTTTAAAAGCAATAAGCAATTTAAAAGCAGTAGTCTTCAGACTGTTCTCCGACTCCAGCAAGCAACTGTTCTCCAAAATTTGCAATTTAATAAATTGCAGAAAGAGGAAAAGAAAACTAAATGTCCGTCAATGCAAGTTACGGGTCGCTTGTAGTGCACGATATAAGTACATGGGAAGGATAAACAAATAGCATGGAATAGGCATAATAACAAAATATAACAACTAACATGGCAAGATAAACAAGTGTAAGTAGTATGTAATAAGTGTCGAGTGAACAAGTATCATGTAAACAAGTAACGAGTAACGAGTGTCAAGAATCAAGTAACAAGTATCAAGTAGCCAGTGTCAAGTGATTATGTTCAAGTCGTGTATTATTACTATCTAGGTAGCACTTCATGCATCCATCCTTTTACTACATGGTTGCTACATTCAAAAAGTTTCGCTTTAGACTTAGTGGTGGGCTCTATAGTTCATGTACTCTTCAACCATAAACATTATTCACCTTTCGGTGTACCATACGGTCATCGGCAACGATACAATACACGATAGATTGGGTTACCGTTGTAACCACAATCACACGATAAAACAATAGCCGGAACAATACGATCATCAAAAGTGATAAAATACACGATAGATTGGGTTACTGTCGTAACCACAATCACACGATAAAACAATAGCCAGAACAATATTTAGGGAAACACGGGCCCCTCCTCCGAGTACAGTCACTATATTGTCCACTACTAAAAATCAACTCTTAAACCCCGGCTTGTTAATTATTTTATTAATGCAACAATACAATATGCAATATAGAGACATTAGATGAACGATAGCATCAATAAGAGAACAATAGGATGATAACATGGAATATGGTGTACTAGATGTCCAAGCAACATAGTATAGGGTATTTCACAAGTATTCGACAAGTATATCACGAATAACATATCAGGTACGGATATCTCAAAATAGCATGAACATACACATCAAAAGTGATCAACCCTAGGTTAATTCATGTCATATGTGTCGTGAGGCAATTATGGTCAAAATAACACAATAGAGACAATATCAACAAGGGGTTTCACACACACAAATTGTCTCTAGAAACCAACTACACTACAAGAGGTATTTTGTACTTGTATATGCAAAGGAATTTAATACAAGTTACATGCCTGTTAGACGATGAAAACGAATACCAAGAATAATGGAATAAGGATCCCAAAGCAACGAGCTCACGAACTAGTTCAACCCACCAATAATACGTGCAATATACGTGCACAAAAGGACCCAATCAAATAGACACAGCAACTGCAATAAAGCACACAAAAGACAACAACAACAGGCGTAAGGGAAGAGAGAGATAGCAGCAACAACAGTAAAGGGCTTCGGTGGCGTTACTGGTGGCCAGGGTAGGCAACGTCGACGATGGCGAGGCAGCGCAGGCGGCGCGACGGGGACAGGCGGCGCGGCTGCTGTCGGCGACCAGAGGAAAGGGGGCACCGGGGTTTTATGGGTTCTGCTGTCGTCGATGAACAGGAAGGGCAGGTTAGGGTTGGGAGAGGGCGCGGGAGGTTGATGACGAGAGGACGGCAACGTGGTTGGGGGTCGCCGGAGGCCAGGGGACACCAGAATATGGTCGGGAAATTTGGGGAAGAAGGTGAACAGTAACTTGGGCGGGAAACTGCTGTAGACGGGGAGAGACAAACACAGAGGAAGAGAGAAAGAGGAGAGAGGAGAGAGATTAGACGGCTAGGGCTTCAAAATTGTGCAATTTCTAGGGTTTGCACTAGGATTGTATTTATAGGTTACAATTAGGGTACTTGGTTAATGGTTAAGGGTCTAATAAAAGTGAATTTGGTTCAAAAACAAATGAAATTGGGTTTTAGGGTTCAATAAGAGGTAGATCCAAATCAATATGGTTCAAATAAAAAATACCAACAATAAAAAAAGAAAAATGGGATTAACAAGAAAATAATTCATTAAAAAGATCAAAGAGTTTCAAGAACAAGAATTTAAATCCAAATAAATAAATAAATATTACAAATGAATTGAATATAAACTGGGCTTGAAATAAGTTGGAATTCACTAAGAAAACTAGGTCTAGTACAATAACAAAATAATTCAATAGATGAATTTTAATTAAATAATCAAGAAATGACAATTAATTATTATAATAATAAAAGCATACAAGAAAATGATATCCGGGTTTAACAATTTACTAAAATGACCCAATAAATATATATATATATATATATATATATATATATATATATATATAATTTGGACTTAAATACAAATAGTTGATCAATAAGATCTAGAAAATAAGATCAAAACACATCATTATTCTAAATGAATAAATCTTCGATTAGAAAAACACTTTAATATAAAATCCAAAACGACTTTAACAAATAATGAATTTATAATATCGAAATACAGAAAATATTCAGAAAATACGTATTTACGAGAATGGGGGTTACACGCCGTCACTTGTCGACTCACCATCGCCCGTTGACGTCCTTCAGTAGAGGCAGTCGACTCGCAGTCGGGTAGTCATCAAATCTAAGGACGATCATTCTGCACACTCTGATCCCGCCCTCGCCTCATTGATCAGCCGCAGAACTCATCGACGCAGCTGCTCACCGTCAGTCGCCGTGCGCAGTCGTCCTCCTCCTCCCGATCTCGACTTGCTGTTTATTGGGTGTAGACCCGAACCCGAAGTTTGAACCCGAATCTGTTTGGTTTTGATCTATAGTTGACAGTTGTAAGATTTGTTCTTTGTGCTATCGGATTCAAACCCGAACCCGCAGCAGACCCGAAATATGAAAACACTTCATCTCATCATCAAGATCTGGTTATTTCTGAACTTTAAGATTCTTGCAATTTATCTAATTTATTTATTTTGTTATTAGTTGGCAGATTTATGGATAAATCCTCTTCTTTCTCTAAAATTATTTGTGTAGTAATAATTTAGAACATACTCTCAAACTTTAGGAACTCATTGTTTATTCCTTAAGATGGAAAAACATGACCATCCGTATGAGGTTCCTAAACTAGAGGCGTTTAATAGTTCTGAATTCAATAGCTGGAAGAGGAAAGCACAGTTTGGAATGAAATTTATGAAATTTATGAAAATATTCTATACCTGTCAAACGACCTATGATGAGTGTACTGAAGATGTGGATGATGCCACTTGGATAAAAGACGAAGACTTGTGTAGGGAGTTCCTGCTGAATAGTATATCAGATCGGTTAGGAGATGTATACATGAAATACGGGACAACTAAAGAAATGTGGGATAATCTGCTAGATGAATTCAAAAAGGACGAGAAGGTCTCCAAGAGTCACTTGGTTGATAAGTTCATGAGTTTTAAATTCAGAGAGGAGAAATTCATTCTCTCTCAGGTAACTCATCTTGAAAACTTAGTAGCTAAATTGAAAACTGAAGATATCATTGTTATGATGCTTTTCTTACTGGAGCAATAATTTTTAAATTACCTGCACAATGGCTTACATGACTGAAATGTATAGACTACCGAAACAAATTAAGCTTGCACAACTCAAACGATGTATTAAAGTTGAAGATGAGACTAGAACTAGGATCAATTTGGAATTGGCTAAGAAACAACTTTCTCATGCTAATGTGTTAACCAATACCAAATATGTTCCTAAGTTTAAGAAGAACAAGCTTAACAATAAGGGTGACCGTCTAAGTTGGAAGTCAGTAAAAAGGTTGTCAAAAAGAGAGGAAAGTGCAACAACTGTACAAAGTGGGGTCACCATGCTACCGAATGTAAGCTACTCAAAAGAGAACAACCTAACAAAGAAAAGAGGACAACACTGAACCCACCAATTTTCTATGTGTTGTTGGTGATGATAAGGTCAGTGCCTCTGCTAGTTGGTTGTTGGACTCGAGAGCCACATGCCATGCTTGCAATGATAAGAACCTGCTAAATGATCTCAAAATGCAAACGAGTCCGTCTCTATGGCGAATGGAGAATCAGTCAAGGTGCTTTATGTAGGAATTGCAAATCTCAGTCTTTCATCAGGTAAAAATTTAATTTTGCGTAATGTTAATGATATGGCTAAAAATGGGGTTAAATCGGAACCGTCCAAATCAGGAACGAATCTTAAAGCCTAGGGGTAAAATGGTAATTTCACCTACCAATGGGTCTGAAGCGGGTACTGGTTCTCCTCCTCAAAGATTCATTAACACGCGAACGGATCCACCTCAACTGGGTGCGGGTTTCAACCCGCAGCAAACCCGGTCCACCAGGATAGAATTAGGGTTTCTGATTAATCCTAATCAACGGCCCTGATTCATATCTATCCTTTCACTGGGATTAGGGATTACATTCCTTATCTGATTACAGGGATTACATTCCTAATTTGATCCCAACGGCAGCTATAAATACCCCCCATCCATCTCCATCAAGAGGTAATCAATCTTTTGCCAATTTACGCTCTTTCATAATCTTCCTGATTACTGACTTGAGCGTCGGAGGGTGCGTCGCCGGGATCAACTCCGGTGTCTCGCACTTTTTGCAGGTGAACGGCGGGAGTCAACGATCAAACTCCGGCAGAACAAGTTTCAGGTTTGCTATTCAAGTTTTCCAAGAATCCACAAATACTATCTGTTTACCCCCACACCAGATTCAGCGGTAACAGATTGCCGCCGTCTGTGGGAATCAAACGAATAGCAGCCTCCCCTCTCCCCGTTGGTCAGATCTTCTCCAGCCATGCCTCCCAGGAAAGTAAGATCCCGAGGGTCCAACCGTGGGCCCAACCCCCCTGATCAGCAACAGGAAGTCCCCATCCAACCTGCTCAGCAGCAGGGGCAACTTCCTCCTCAAGCAGAGGACCCTCTCCACCAGGACCAGCTTCCTCTTCAGAATCAGCAACCTCCTAAGGGTCCTTCCGGTCCTCAAAATGCCGGTGCAGGGGTCTCGCGTCCCAACCCGCAGAAACAACCTCTCCATCAGGACCACATCTCAATACACAATGCCTCTACGAATTCCATGGCCTCCCACAAGCCCCGAGCTTCCGACATTCGTAATACCATCCTCAATCGGCAGAAGGATGAGGATCTTCGCCGCCGTCTGGATGAAAAGCGGGCCCGAGAGGGAGCCTCCCGCCAATAACATCCGGATGAGCGATCTCCTCACCGCCGAGACTACTGAAGGTCCCCCACCCGAAGAGGGCGGAGAGAGTCCCCCGAGCACCACAGGAGAAGACCCCATTTCCCAGCCGGTCGGCAGCATCCGAGGAACGATGAGGCACCCATCAATGGTGCCGAGTTCCAGCAATTCCAAGCCACCATCCTACAAGCTCTCAATCTCCGACCCAACAACACCAATGCTCCAAGGATTCCCACTCCTCCTCCGGTCCGAAGTCCTCGCCGACGGTCCCTAACTCCTCCCCCAGCTCCTAGCAACCCCCGGCACATTCCTAGTCCTTGCGCTCCAGGAGCTACCGTCGTCGTAGCCCTCACTCTCCCTCGTACGAAGACGAGTATAGAGGCTCGGTTGATTACCGTCGAAGGGATGATGCTGTCTACCGCCATCTCCACGAAATGGAGAGATGCTTGGGTCATTTAGACAGAGAAGAAGAACTTAGAGGAAGGACCCTTCGCCTGAGTCGACCTCCTTTTTCCCGAACCATAATGGAGGCACCTGTACCAATTGGATTTAAACCTCCTCAATTCGAGACTTATTTCGGGGAGTCTGACCCAGTTGATCACATCGAAAGCTTTAAGATCCTCATGCTCATCCATCAAGCTTCCGATGCTCTGCTGTGCAAGACCTTTCCCGCTACTCTCAAGGGTCCGGCTCGAGAATGGTACTCTCGCCTTGCCCCATCCTCGTTATTCTCCTTCGAGCAATTTGAGACCCTCTTCGTCACCCACTTCATAAGTAGCCGCCGAACTGAGAAGACCAGCATTTCGCTACTCTATCTCAACCAGAATAAGGGTGAGAAGCTAAGAGACTATGTAAAAAGGTTCACAGCGGAAGCCAGGTCCATAGCATCCCTCGACCAGTCGGTCGCTGCAGCAACATTCCAATCCAATATCCTCAACTCCAGCCTCCGCTCTTCCCTCGCCAAGAAACCCCAACAGAACTTCTCTGACCTCCTCATCCGGAGTGAAAAGTATATTCGGGCCGAGGAAGCTGAGCACCGCCCCAACTTTGAGGGGCCTTCCTCTGGATCCAAGAGAAAGGGAACAGAAGAAGAAGGAGCCAAGAGGCTCCAGAAGGATAATGGCGGGCAACGCCAACCTCCCCCCAGATTTGAAAAGTTTACTCCCCTTAATGCCAACATCTCCACAATTCTCATGGAAGTTGAGAAGGAGGGGGTGATACCTCCTGCACAAAAAATGAACACCCCTGGCAAGAAGAGGGATAAAGAGAAATGGTGCCACTATCACCGGGACCATGGCCACGATACCAATGATTGTCGAGCCCTGAAGAACGAGATAGAAGCCCTCATCTAGAGGGGTCAGCTAACCAAGTTCGTGAGAAAGGACCGAGCCAATCTTCCTCCCCCGCCTTGGGGGGCTAACAAGCGTCCTGAACGCGATGAAACACCCGAATTCGAAGAGGAGCGTGTCCTGCACCTCATTCATGGAGGCCCAATGGGGGGCTCCTCCAACTCCTCTTGAAAGGCGTTTATTAGGGAAGTTAATTCGGTCCGCACCATACCTCCTCCTAAAGGCCTCGGAGTGCCCGTCACATTCTCAGATGAAGACCTTGAGGGTGTCCGAACGCCCCATTGTGACGCACTCGTCATCAGCCTCCATATGGCGAACTTTAAAGTGGAAAGGATCCTAGTGGACAATGGCAGCTCTATCAACATACTCTTCCTCACCGCTTTCAAAGGCCTCAAACTGTCCCGAGACAGACTTAAGCCCGCCGGCTACACACTCCATGGGTTCACGGGAGTGCCAGTGACTATTGAAGGGGTTATCACCCTGGACGTAACCGCTGGCAAAACTCCTACTATCCGAACGGAGTCGATGGACTTTATGGTCATGGATGTCCCTGCAGCCTACAATGTCATTTTGGGTCGGCCCGGCTTAGCCGCTCTCGAATCCGTCCCTTCCGCCTATCACCTCAAGATGAAATTTCCCACCCGGGCAGGAGTAAGGGAAGTAAAAGGCAATCAGGAAACGGCCCGTAGATGCTACATGACTTCTACTCTGGGTCCAGTCCTCTCCCTCGAAACTCTTGAAATCCTCCAAGATGTTGTCCGACCAACGTCCAAGCCGGTGGATGAGTTGGAGGAAGTGCTCTTCTCTGAGCAGGATCCAAGCCGAAAGTTCTTTGTTAGCAAGACCCTCCCATCTACCCTATGCTCTGACATAGTCCAATGCATCCGAAGGAATCGCGACCTCTTTGCTTGGTCGGCTGCAGACTTGCCCGGAATTTCCGAAGAGCTTTTAGTCCACCACCTCAGCGTCGCTCCGGGGTCCAAACCGATCCAACAGAAGAGGCGCAAGTTCGCTCCCGAACGCTAGCAAGCTATAAAAGAGGAGGTGGACAAACTCTTGAAGGCTCGGTTCATACAGGAGGTAAACTGTCCCGAATGGCTCTCGAATGTAGTTATGGTGAAGAAGTCCAATGGGACCTGGAGGATTTGTATCGACTTTACTGACCTCAACAAAGCATGCCCCAAAGATCCATTCCCTCTTTCGAGTATCGATACTTTGATTGACGCCACTTCGGGCCATGAACTCCTCAGCTTCATGGATGCCTTCTCAGGCTATAATCAGATTCGTATGTTTCCCCCGGATATTCCGAAGACCTCCTTTGTAACCGATCAGGGCCTCTACTGCTATAGAGTAATGTGAAGGGTTTCGGGGCACAAACGCAGCGAAAAAAAACAGATCCGAAACCCTAACCCTAGGATCCGTGTATAAGAATTGGCTAATAATGGAGAAATAAAATTTTACCTTTCGGAGCTTTCGAATGCTGAAAGATGGAGGTTGCAATCACCACGCAGCCCTAGTAGCTAGATCCGCGTCTCTAAGGCAGTCCACACGAACGTCCGGTCGTCCAACGATCAAGGGAGCCGGTACTAGCCGATGATCCTTGCCTCTCTCTCTCTCTCTCTTTTACCTCTCAACAGTTGAGCGGCTAGGGTTTCTGTGAAAACGGATTTGTCAAAAGATACGAATCAACTAATACATCTCTATGTATTTATAGGGAGAGATAAGAGGTGGGCTTAACCGTAATCAGTTTGGCTTCTGATAAGACCAATCTGATTTGGTTTTATCATTTAAATTCGAATTAACCATAATCAGTTTGGCTTCTGATAAGACCAATCTGATTTGGTTTTATCACTTAAATGATTCGAATTATCCTTTAATTAATTAAGTCCAACTCAATTAATTAACTAATTTCGAATCACTTAATTTAAATTCCGAATTTAAACTAATACTCCTTTTAAACGTTCTAAGTGTGTGACCCTATAGGTTATTATTACGTTGGCAATAATTTTATTATCTTATAATAAAATTATAAACAATGAGCGGCATCTAGTAATACATCATTGCTACCCAAGTAATAACAATAATTGGTGATTTAATTAAACCTTTCGTGATTAATGTTTCCATGTAATATAATCCTTTTAACCTTGATATTATAGATTAAACTAGAGGCATGGGACGTGTCATCCTCTTAATAATTTAATCTTTATTTTCTTGATCGATGAGTAGACTATTCAAACAAATCAATATTTGAGCATGGCCATGCATTTCATAGTCTCACTCAAACAAGAGGCCGATAATATCACTCCTAAAATTAGGAGGGTTAAATTCCCTCTAGATCATTCATATTTCTCACACGATTCATAATGAACCCAATAATTATCTTTATCATTACCCGATTAAAGATAACTTTTGATAGAATCAAAGTACATTAATTCTCGTGTAGAAATATAATGATTTCAGGTCAGAGGACCATTACACCATTATCACAGTGAGATTACTTATGACACTTATTAATTCATTCCATGTAGAATCTCACAGTGGGTCTGTCCAGTACAATGTACTCTTACATTTACCTATGTATTGATTTTAGTATCTCTATACTAATGACCCATGAGAAGTGGTCATCAATCAATCAACATACTAGTCTCAATGTATTATTACTGTCCTAATAATAATAATACTCGACTAGGGACATTTAAGATTATTATACTATATATAATCTCAAGTTCATATAGTTCGTATTAATAATCTAAGGACATTTATCATGCTAGTAATTATATCGCAGTAAATACGAAGCATAATAAATTATTAATATAAAAAGAACATAATGTCAATAATACTGATTACATAATATCATTGTATTGCCTCTAGGGCACCTACACTAACAATCTCCCACTTGCACTAGAGCCAATCACTCATGTATCGAATACCAATTGAACTAGTGTGACCTTCGTGCTTCTGCTGCGACAAAGCCTTAGTCAGTGGGTCAGCTACGTTATCATTAGTTTGCACTTTACATATATGTATATCTCCTCGTTCATTAATCTCACGAATAAGGTGATATCTTCTAAGTATATGTTTCGCCCTGGAGTGCGATCTTGGTTCCTTTGCTTGTGCTATGGCTCCATTGTTATCGCAATAAAGATCGATAGGGTCTACTATCGATGGAACCACACCAAGCCCTGTGATGAAATTTCGGATCCAAACTGCCTCCTTGGCTGCTTCGCAAGCAGCAATATACTCAGCCTCCATTGTAGAATCAGCTACTGTTTCTTGCTTTGAACTTTTCCAGCTTACAGCACCTCCGTTGAGACAAAACACAAAACCAGACTGGGATATAGAATCATCCTTGTCTGTTTGGAAACTAGAATCAGTGTAACCTTTTACCACTAATCTCTCTTCTCCCCCATATACCAAGAATGAATCTTTAGTCCTCTTCAAGTACTTAAGAATGTTCTTGACAGCTGTCCAGTGACCTTCACCTGGATTAGACTGGAACCTGCTCGTCATACTCAAAGCATATGACACATCAGGACGAGTACATATCATTGCATACATGATAGATCCAATTGCAGAAGCATATGGAATCTTACTCATGCGGTCCTTTTCATCCAATGTTTTAGGACTATTGTCACTCGAGATTGATATCCCATGAGACATCGGGACAAATCCCCTTTTAGCATCTTGCATCCCAAAACGATGCAGTACTTTGTCAATATATGTACTCTGATTTAGGCCGATCAATCTTCTGGATCTATCTCTATAGATCCTGATCCCTAATATATAGGTCGCCTCGCCTAAATCTTTCATTGAGAAATTTTTTCCCAACCAAGTCTTAACAGCCTGTAGAGAAGGTATGTCATTCCCGATAAGTAATATATCATCAACATATAATACTATGAATGCCACGTGGCTCCCACTAACCCTTTTGTAAACACAAGATTCATCTTCGTTTTGAATAAAGCCAAATTCTTTGACTGTCTGGTCAAAACGAATATTCCACCTCCTTGAGGCCTGCTTCAGTCCATAAATGGATCGACGCAACTTACATATCCTTCTAGCATCCCTTGGACTGACAAAACCTTCAGGTTGTGTCATGTACACATCCTCTTCAAGGCTCCCATTAAGGAAGGCTGTTTTGACATCCATCTGCCAGATCTCATAATCATGATAAGCTGCTATTGCAAGCAAAATCCTAATGGATTTGACCATAGCTACAGGTGAAAAAGTTTCATCATAGTCAATACCATGAATTTGCTTGAAACCTTTTGCAACTAACCTAGCTTTATAGGTCTGAACATTTCCATCCATGTCGATTTTCTTTTTGAAAACCCATTTGCACCCTATAGGTTTTACCCCTTCAGGTGGATCAACCAAAGTCCATACTTGGTTATCATACATGGAATCCATCTCAGATTTCATGGCTTCTAGCCATCTCTCAGAGTCAGGATTGTTCATAGCATCTTGGTAGGTGAGGGGCTCATCTTGATCTATGAGCATCAAATCACCATTCTCTACTAAGAGAAATCCATAATATCTCTCAGGTTGATGGCGAATCCTACCAGATCTACGAACAATCTGTGTTTCTTGAGCAGTTTCATCTTGAATATTATCTTGAATATCCTGCTCAATTTCCAATTCGGGTTCAACATTATCTTGTGGGTCTCGAGCTTCATCGAGTTCTATTTTCCTCCCACTGATTCTTTTGGAGACTAGCTCTCGTTCAAGAAACACAGCAGTGCGAGAAACAACTATTTTGTTCTCGGTCGGATTATAGAAGAAGTAACCCTTAGTTTCCTTCGGGTACCCCACAAAATAACACTTATCTGATTTTGGTCCAAGCTTGTCAGAGATCATACGTTTCACAAACGCTTCACATCCCCATATTTTCATAAATGACATGCTTTGACGTTTCTCAGTCCATATCTCATATGGAGTCTTTTGAACCGCTTTAGTTGGGACTCGGTTTAGTGTATATGCAGCCGTTTCTAGGGCATAACCCCAGAAACTTATTGGAAGTTCAGCATGACTCATCATCGATCGTACCATGTCCAACAAGGTACGATTTCTCCTTTCAGAAACCCCATTCCATTGTGGTGTTCCAGGAGGAGTGAGCTGTGATACTATACCACACTCCTTTAAGTAATTCTTAAAGTCATGGCTTAAGTATTCACCTCCTCGATCAGATCGAAGAGTTTTAATACTTCCGCCTATTTGCTTTTCTACTTCAGCTTTAAATTCTTTGAATTTTTCAAAGGATTCAGATTTGTGTTTCAAAAGATACACATATCCGAATCTACTGAAATCATCAGTAAATGTTATGAAGTAATAAAAGCCACCTCTAGCCATAGAACGCATTGGACCACATACATCACTATGTATTAGTTCTAATCGTTCGTTGGCCCTTTCACCTATTTTAGTAAAAGGAGCTTTTGCCATTTTACCAAGTAAACAAGCATCACATTCATCGTATGATTCAAAATCAAACTTATCCAAAAATCCATCTTTATGTAGTTTGGATATGCGATTCTCATTTATATGGCCTAATCGACAATGCCAAAGGTATGTTTGATTTGAGTCATTTGCTTTAAGACGTTTATTCATATTATAGACGGGAGTAAGATCAAGATCTAGAACATATAAACCATTAAATAAACGTGCTACACCATAAGTTAAATCATTTAAAGCAAAAGAGCAACAATTGTCTTTTATTATAAACGAAAAACCCTTCTTGTCCAAACAAGAAATAGAAATAATGTTTCTGCAAATCGCAGGCACGTAATAACAGTTCTCAAGTTCTAAAATAAGCCCAGAGGGCAACGACAAATAATAAGTCCCTACGGCCAAAGCAGCAACCTTTGCTCCATTGCCAACGCGTAGGTCGATCTCTCCCTTTGCCAAAGATCTACTCCTTTGAAGTCCCTGCACATTAATACAAATGTGAGAACCACATCCAGTATCCAATACCCAAGATGTAGAAGTAGATAAATTGACTTCTATAACATGAATACCTGAATCAGAAATATTCAGAGATTTCACGTTCTTCAGACTTTCCAAATAAGCTGGACAGTTTCTCTTCCAATGACCTGGTTTCTTGCACCAGTGACAATCACCCTTGTCAGGTTTAGCAACACCACCTTTAGGCTTGAGAGCTTTCTTGAAAGTGGGCTTGGAAGGAGCAACTGCATTAGATCCAATCTTTTTCTTGCCTTTCCATTTCCCCTTTCCCTTAGCACCTTTATTGCCTACCATCATTATGGGAGCATTTTCAGGTGCCTTTTGCATGTTGGCTTCGGTAGTTCTTAACAGTGCCAACAATTCAGTGGGTGTTTTGTCTTGCTCGGTCATGATGAAAGTCATGATAAACTGGGCATAGTTGCTGTTCAATGATTGCAAGATAATATCTATTTGAGCCTCTCGAGAAAGCCCGGAGCCCAAACGGTCTAGGTATTCAAAATACCCAATCATCTTCAGAACATGCGGTCCAACCGGGTTATTTCCTTGCTTGCAGTTAAAGATTGCTTTGTACGTATTGAACCTTTCTTGACGAGCCTGTACTTGAAACATCGTCTTAAGATGCTCAAGCATAGCATAAGCATCCATATGCTCATGCTGCTTCTGAAGCTCAGCACTCATAGTTGCAAGCATGAGACAGGCAACGTCTGTCGCATCATCAATATGCTTCTGGTAAGCATTTAGTTGAGCACGAGTTGCACCGTCACCAGGATGGACCGGTGGAGGAATTTCAACAACTTGGAGCTTACGCTCCTGCCTGAGGACAATCCTCAAATTCCTAGACCAGTCAAGGAAGTTTGTTCCTGTCAGCTTGTCCTTCTCAAGGACTGATCGCACGGAGAAAGAGTTGTTTGTGTTTTGTGCCATTTAATATCTACAATGTTTAAAATGCATAAGATAAGTTAGATTGTCAAATAATTAATTATTATGTTCAAGTGATAATGGTACATTCAACTTAATATACCTCCCACTATTTTGTTCAAACTAATAGCCCTTACTATTAATTCGGAAACTTATTTTCTAGTGAGCCAAGATCCATATTTCATTATGCCTTGAGTCAGCGTTGGCCAATTCTCCCAAAACATAACTATTTAGGTAGACAACTTTTGTCAATTATATCACATATAATTCTTGGATAGTTTGGTGAACAACTATTGTTCTAATTTATCTAATAAATTTTACGCCAAACTCTATGCTTCTAAGTTCACTATCCACAATCCTATTGTGACGACTTAGTTAAGTTGGTCCCAATGATTAACATGACGAATATCACTTTTATTCTTTCGCACCTAACCACGATTAAAAGGAGTGCTCTACTTTGGCAAACCCACCCCTTATGATCTAGGCTTTGATGAGTGTTAATTCATTGGAAAGCATCTAATTAACTTAATATTTTGTTAAGGGGTTTACTTGTAAACGATCATGATCCCATCATAAAGAGATTCCCTTTTCTTGGAACTAAATATTTCAAATCAAAATTCGTTGAATGAATGATTTCCAGATCAGAGGTTAACGCACAGACGGCATTATTGGCACCCCTTTTCTTACAGATTCGTGATCCGTTGTTGACAAAATCATTCAATCGTTGAATCAATGAAATTTATATTTAATTGCCGTGTTTCATAAACACGAGAATCTCATGATCGTTTGTGTAATGTTCATCTTTCATCGTTACATGTTTTATTTTGTTTAAGCAGGCATGGCATGGATGATGTATCTAATACATATATTAATACAGTATTAATCTAATTGAAGCATGCATCACAGTGTATTCTACAGAAACATTCATACATCAATATGTAAAGTGCAGTAAGTAAACGTGCTTGGTTATGGCCTTTATCCTACATGATCCTTTCAAGCTGATGAAAGGATCGAGGTCTATCTATGGTGGGAAATATAAATACTATTACATGTCTTCATTCTCCTTGGTTGCTTCATCTCTTGGATCGCCCTTCAATCTTCAATTACATTACATTGAATAAATGAAAACAACTTGTACTTATGTACTTACATAATGAAACTCGAGTTACATTCGAGATAATACAATTACAAGAATGAAGAGAACGACATGCAAGTCGTATTTACAAAACCAAAACATAAACCATTAATCTAAGGGTCTTAAGGCCATAACCAGCACCATGCTCTTATAAACAATTAAGAACACACAAATATATATATATGCAGCAGGGGTCCGGGGGCGGCAGCCCCTGGGCGGGGGTCCGGGGGCGGCAGCCCCCGGGCGGGGGTCCGGGGGCGGCAGCCCCCGGGCGGGGTCCGGGGGCGGCACCCCCGGGCGGGGGTCGAGCTGCCCGGTCAGCTCGAAATCAGAAAATTTTTTTAATTCCAGAGGACTATCCTTATTAAAAATTATCGATTTCGAACAACAGATCATATCTTTTAGTCTCTGCCGCCACTGCATCAAATACAGTTCCGGAACCATGTATCATATACATTCATATCATGTCCCAGTTTACAGATCGTGTCCAAACACTATCTGTCCATCAGTTTATATCACCATATAAACCATTCTACATGCATAACATACAAATCGCTTACTGAACATTCATAGCAGATGGTAAAACTTACCTAATTATCAACAAATCACAATCTATATAGCATAACAGAATCATATATGATCGACATAACATATTATATCGACATATCACATAACTGCATCAAGGCAGATTCATAAAACATGCATACATGCATCGAATGCAGTAAACATGTAACCAAATCAGCCCCTTATACACGTTGCTCTGATACCACTGAAGGGTTTCGGGGCACAAACGCAGCGAAAAAAAACAGATCCGAAACCCTAACCCTAGGATCCGTGTATAAGAATTGGCTAATAATGGAGAAATAAAATTTTACCTTTCGGAGCTTTCGAATGCTGAAAGATGGAGGTTGCAATCACCACGCAGCCCTAGTAGCTAGATCCGCGTCTCTAAGGCAGTCCACACGAACGTCCGGTCGTCCAACGATCAAGGGAGCCGGTACTAGCCGATGATCCTTGCCTCTCTCTCTCTCTCTCTTTTACCTCTCAACAGTTGAGCGGCTAGGGTTTCTGTGAAAACGGATTTGTCAAAAGATACGAATCAACTAATACATCTCTATGTATTTATAGGGAGAGATAAGAGGTGGGCTTAACCGTAATCAGTTTGGCTTCTGATAAGACCAATCTGATTTGGTTTTATCATTTAAATTCGAATTAACCATAATCAGTTTGGCTTCTGATAAGACCAATCTGATTTGGTTTTATCACTTAAATGATTCGAATTATCCTTTAATTAATTAAGTCCAACTCAATTAATTAACTAATTTCGAATCACTTAATTTAAATTCCGAATTTAAACTAATACTCCTTTTAAACGTTCTAAGTGTGTGACCCTATAGGTTATTATTACGTTGGCAATAATTTTATTATCTTATAATAAAATTATAAACAATGAGCGGCATCTAGTAATACATCATTGCTACCCAAGTAATAACAATAATTGGTGATTTAATTAAACCTTTCGTGATTAATGTTTCCATGTAATATAATCCTTTTAACCTTGATATTATAGATTAAACTAGAGGCATGGGACGTGTCATCCTCTTAATAATTTAATCTTTATTTTCTTGATCGATGAGTAGACTATTCAAACAAATCAATATTTGAGCATGGCCATGCATTTCATAGTCTCACTCAAACAAGAGGCCGATATAATGCCCTTCGGATTGAAGAATGCAGGTGCTACTTATCAACGCCTCGTCAACAAGGTTTTTCAAGCACAAATTGGCCGAAATATGGAGGTGTATGTTGAAGATATGCTTGTGAAGAGCATCCACGGCACCGATCATGTGGCTGATCTGCAGGAGGCATTCGATGCACTCAGAAAGCACGATATGAGGCTCAATCCGAACAAGTGTGCATTTGGAGTCTCGTTGGGGAAGTTCCTAGGCTTCATGGTCAGCTAAAGAGGAATCGAGGCCAACCCCGAGAAGATTAAAGCTATATTAGACATGGCTCCCCCGAAGAATGTCAAAGAAGTTCAGAAGCTAACTGGTCGCATGGCAGCCATAGGGCACTTCCTTTCCAAGTCAGGAGAGAAGTGTCTTCCCTTCTTCAAGGCTCTCAGGGGGGCTAAAGGCTTCGAGTGGGGTCAGCAACAACAAGATTCATTCGATTAGCTGAAGGCTTATCTAGTCAATCCTCCTCTCCTCAGCAAACCTGTTCCCGGGGAAACCCTCTACCTCTACTTAGCAGCCTCCGAACAGACCCTCAGCACCGTCCTCGTGAGGGAAGAAGATAGGACTCAAAAGCCTATTTATTACGTGAGCAAGGTACTTCGGGATGCCGAGCTCCGCTACCCGAGGATAGAGAAGATGGCATACACCTTAGTCATGGCTGCAAGAAATCTCTGCCCATATTTCCAATCCCATTCGGTGGTCGTTCTTACCGAACAACCGCTGAAGCAAGTTCTCCACAAACCAGAAACCTCCGGTCGCCTCATGAAGTGGTCTATCGAGCTGAGCCAGCATGATATAACGTATCAGCCTCGGACCGCGATCAAGGCTCAGGCCTTAGCTGAATTCATAGTTGAAAGTACCATCCCCGAGGTCAGCCAAGCAATGAAGGGACCACCTGTCTGGACAGTTTACGTAGATGGATCCTCTTGTAATGAGGGAAGCGGAGCCGGGGTCATTCTGGCCGGCCCAGATGATTTCATCCTCCAATACTCCCTCCGGATCAACTTCAAGGCCTCAAACAACGAAGCAGAATATGAAGCACTCATAGCTGGCCTCAGAATGGCTCGCAATGCAAGGGCACAGTGCCTCCAGATCTTTAGCGACTCTCTGCTGGTCGTAAATCAGGTTCTAGACGAGTACGAGGCACGAGATGACCGAATGGCTAAGTACCTAGCCAAGGTCAGGAATCTCATGGCCCTATTTGAAGAAGCTCTCATCCAGCGAATCCCCCGAGAGGAGAATTCCCAAGCCGATGCCCTCTCCAAGCTAGCCTCCTCCTCCCTCCAAGGTCTCGAGCAGACCGTCTTGATTGAGGTGCTCCTGAAGCCAAGTATAGAAGATGAAACTTCCGACTCGTTGGAGTTGCTACCTGTCCTGCTTCAAGATAACTGAATAAAACTCCTGGTAGAATTCCTAAGGGATGGGCTCCTCCCCGAAGACCCTAAAGAAGCTTGTCGAGTGAGAACCCGAGCAGAGCGATACACACTTATCGAGGGCATCCTATACAAGCGCTCCTTCACACAAGTAGACGGCAGGCCTTATTTGAGATGCCTCTCCCTGGAACAAGCCGAATACGTCTTGCAAGAGCTCCACGAAGGCATCGGCGGGGCACATTCAGGGTCCAGATCCCTAGCCCGGAAAGTATTGAATTATGGATATTTCTGGCCCACTCTCCTTCAAGACGCTGAACTACACGTTCGGCAATGCAGCTCTTGTCAGAAATACTCCAACGTCTGTCGCCTCCCACAAGCTCCACTCACCTCCCTGTCAAGTCCTGTCCCTTTCGCAATGTGGAGGATGGATTTACTAGGGCCATTCCCACCAGCTCCCGGCCAGCTCAAATTCTTAGTCGTGGCAATCGACTACTTCTCGAAGTGGATAGAGGCCGAGCCCTTGGCCACAATCATCGAGAACAAAGTACTTCAGTTCTTCTAGAAGAACGTTATCTGCCGATTCGGTGTCCCTCGAATCCTCATAACATACAACGGAACCCAGTTTATAGGGGCTGCCTTCCGAGCTCTATGTGAAGACCTCGCCATCCAACAACATTTCTCCTCCGTCTCCCATCCACAGTCGAATGGTCAAGTGGAGAATGCTAACCGACAGATCCTCTCTGGTATTAAGAAAAGGCTGAATAAGTGCTCTAAAGGCTTATGGGTCGATCAACTCCCTAACGTGCTGTGGAACTACCGCACCACAAAACGGACCCCTACAGGAGAGTCGCCATTCAACCTCACCTATGGGTCTGAGGCTGTGATCCCACTGGAAGTCGGCATACCTTCTGCTCGCCTTCTTGCCTTCGAAGAAGAATAGAATGCCAGAGAACTTCGGGCAAACTTAGACTTGGTTGACGAGCTACGGGAAAGAGCGTCAATCCGCCAACAGTGTTATCGGAGAAGGATCGAGTTGGCGTACAATAAGAGAGTCCGTCCTACCGACCTCAAAGAAGGGGACTTGGTCCTCAAAAAGTTAGCAATCTCCTTTCCTGGTCAGAAGAGTAAACTAGCCCCAAATTGGGAGGGACCCTACAAGATCACCAAAGTAGTTCGGCCCGGGACATATCATCTAGAAGACCTCAAAGGCAGAGAGATCCCCAGGACTTGGAATGCCGACCATCTTTTGAAATACCAAGAGAGAGCATTAACGCCTCTCTAAGTATTCTGGGATGTCGAACCGTTCCTCTCCTTTTACTTGTATTTTTTCCTTTATTTCTCTCATGTAATAACGGCTCGCAACTTAGAAGCAACCAACTGTTAGTTATCAATGAAGAAAGTTTTTTCATATTTTACTTGTAAAATTGCTTGTATCTCTCTGCCTTTACTTTTCACCCTAACAATGAGTTCGGAGTCCAACACTTGGTTCGACTCTGCTTCGCAAGCTCGCTCTTAAGCGAGCTAGGAGTGGTTTGCCATTCAGAATTGCTCCCACAACCGTTGAACAAACTCTAACGACGAGTTCGGTCTGCTCCGCATGCTCGCTCTTAAGCGAGCTAGGAGTGGTTCGCCATTCGGAATTGCTCCCACAACCATTGAACAAACTCTAACGATGAGTTCGGAGTCCAACACTTGGTTCGACTCTGCTCTGCAAGCTCGCTCTTAAGCGAGCTAGGAGTGGTTCGCCATTTGGAATTGCTCCCACAACCATTGAACAAACTCTAACGACGAGTTCGGAGTCCAACACTTGGTTCGACTCTGCTCCGCAAGCTCACTCTTAAGCGAGCTAGGAGTGGTTCGCCATTCGGAATTGCTCCCACAACCGTTAAACAAACTCTAACGACGAGTTCGGAGTCCAACACTTGGTTCGACTCTACTCCGCAAGCTCGCTCTTAAGCGAGATCGGAGTGGTTCGCCATTCGGAATTGCTCCCACAACCGTTGAACAAACTATAGCGACGAGTTCGGGTCCAACACTTAGCTCGACTCCGCTTCTCAATCGCTATTACGCAGGCCAAAAGTGGTTCGCCTATAAGAAGGAAGATTTGCTTCTGGTTTTGAGTAGTGGTCAAAAGTTGGAGGAGTAATACTTAAACTAATACCAGCCAAAGCAACATTCAAACATCGGAAGTAAAACAAACTTTTTTATTAAGAGCCCGGACAAGGCTGACACTACAAAAAAATTTTACAATAACTTGAAGAGCATAATACAACTTGTTTTGCACTTCTTTGGAAGGGGAACGCTTCGGTTCAAAGACACACGAGGCCAGCATCGTCTTACCTCTGAGCTCAACTCTAAACCAGCAAAGCGAGAACCCCCTTCCCCGCTAATTCTAGCTGTGGCCCCAACCGAGGTGCCACTAGACGAAACAGCTACACCGCTCTGAGCATCAGCTGGGCTCCGCCTAACGGTAGGCGAACGAGTCACAAGTTCGTAAAACGAGATGCCTCTTTCGCTCTCTTCACGAGTACACGACGTACTGCGAACATTGATCCTTACGGGTTGAGGTTTTAGCGATGCAATCTCCTCCTCTAGCTCGACGATTCCATCTCTCAGAATATCTCTATCTGCCGATACTTTGAGACGAGGAAGTTTAGACGAGCCTGCAACGTTAGTACTTTCGTCCATAATACGACGGAAATGAGTCACTTCGATATCCCTGTCGATGGTGATCCTCCTCAGTTTGTCAATTCTGGCCATCAACTCATCGTGCTTGGACATCAACTTCCCCACCCTCGAAGTTAACTCCTCTTCCTCCGCAGAATGTTCTTTCACCGTTACCTCTAAATGACGAACCTCCGCCAGTAGTTCACTATTCTTTTGGTCGACATCGAAGAGATCCTTACGGAGCAACTCTATCTTGCCTTCGAGACGAGTCTGTCGAGGTTGCTTCCGCAGTTCCCTCAACTCGCGAAAATACCCTCTCGCAGTTGCTTTGATATCCTCCAATTTCAAGAAGTCGTAAAACGCATTATTCCAACTGTGAGACAGATCCTGCTCCATTTTCTTCAGCTCAGTACGAAGATGAGAGACCTCAGCAATCGAGCCCAACTCGACCTGAAAAGTTGAAGAATATCAAAGGAAGTCCCCAATACTTAAGGACACAATCCGAGCAAAAAGAGTTGAACACTTTGCGAAATTTCGTAATATTCAGCCAAAAAGGAAACTGTTTCATTAAAAATCCACGAGTTACAAAAAGCGGTGGCCAGTCCGCAGTTAGGCATTACAAAAAAGAAAAAAGAAAGATGTGAAGAAGCGACAAAGTCAGGGGTCGACCTCATCATCTATCGGCACGGCTACAATCGCACCCTCGGCACCACCCTCACCTTCGGAGTCTTCGCCCTCCGGCCTCGGAGCGAGCTCGGCCAAGGGCAGCTCTTCCCCACCCTCCACGGAGTCGTAGAAGTAGTAGGACGAGACGTCGAAACTGGGATTCCGAGCAACGATATGCTTCAGCGCTCGGCCGTATGCTTCCTCCATGTTGGTCAACATGTGAGCCTTGGCCTCGTCCCGAACTGCCTTCTCTACGGCCGCCACCTTCGACGCGTGATCGCTCAGGGCCTCCTCAAATGCCTTCTGGGCCTTAGACAGCTCCCCTTCGAGTCGAGCTGCCTTCTTTTCTAGGGTCTCGACCTTGGAGGGCTCGGTGGCCGAGCTCCTTAGCGCCTCAGCGAGCTGAGCCTTCAGGTCTGCAACTTCGGCCTCGAGCAAAGCGGAACGCAACTGTTCGGCCTCCAGCTGCTTCACTGCCTTAGACCGCTCCGACCGTTCCCGGTCGTTCAGAACGGTCATCTCCTTTTCCTTGCTCGCGAACTCCTCGAGCAGATAATTGAAGTGGCAGAGGGTCTACAAGCCATACAAGAAACAGTCAAGCACGAGCACAGAAACTTAGAAAAATTTTGAAGAAAGTCTTCTACTGCTTACCGACATGGTGTTCCGAGCGATCTGCATCGCGGCGTCACCGACTTCGCCCGCCTTAAGCGCTGCTCGGTCTTTTGGGGTCGGCAGGTGCTTCACCGCCTGCATGCAAATGTTACCGTCCCCTAAGAACCCGTTGACCTTCATCACCCGCCAGTCGGGGACGAAGATGCACTTGTGCTCCTCGGTCAGGATCTTCTCCACCTCGGCAGTGAGGGGTGGGACATCGAGAGCCAGTGCTGCACTAATGTTGAACGCTTCGCCGAAAGATTCTGGAGCATCTGTTCGCACCGTTGAGGTCGACGCATCCGAGGCAGGTGGGGCAGACGGCACGATGAGGCTTTATTGGGCTCCACCAGAGGAGCCTCGACAACCTGCCGCTCGAGGGTCGGAGAGACCGAGGGGATCTTGGGTGCTCGGCCGCCTTGAGGTCCGGACACGGTCCTCTTCCTCTTCTTCACCTCCTGCTCCTTAGCCGCTCGGGCCTTCGCCATCAGACCTTTGTAATCCATGTCAGGAGATTCTGCACAAACCGAGTGAAAAAAGTTAGAAAAATTTTCCAAACCTCAATGACAAAACAAGAATAGGAGAAGCGTACTAGGGTCGATCGGACTGAGACCCCCTCGGAATAAGGCCTCCTCGGTGATGTCTTTCCAACTGAGGGTCGGAAGCCCGAGCAGCTTCTCCACGATTTCCGCCTCCTCATTGCTGAGAACGGGCTCTTTCTTCCCCTGCTTCGGGAAACCGTCCCTTGACCACACCGTCGGGATCACCCATGGCTCGGGAGCTCGGACGAGGAAGTACTTCTCTTTCCAATGCTTGATCGAGTCTGGGTTCTCGATCAGCTTCACACCTTTCCTTGGCGAGAGGTAGTACCTCTGCTCATTTTTGTTGGGTTGGCAAGAACGGTAGAGACTCTGAAGGATGAACATATTGGGAAGAGCGTCGACCTCATGGCATTGAAGAACAAACGCCATAATGTGCTGCCATGTGTTCGGCATTAGCTGAGCCGGACACAAGCCGTACCACTGCAGCACCTCGATCACGAAAGGGTGCAGAGGCAGCCGAAGTCCGGCATTCAGAGAGTCGGCGGGAAAAACGCACGTATCGGCCGAGGACAATGTACACGCTCGGAAGCCAGGGGCGGGGAGAAGGAGCACGTACTCCGCGGGGATTCGAAACCCGCTCCGGATACGATGCAAATTCGCCTCGGTCAGGACCGAAGAGATCTGATCCACCTCAGAAATTTCCCTCAGCTCGTTCTCCTCGATCGACTTGGCGGTGCCCTGCGTCACCTTCTCCAATAGATCTCCGGAGTAGCTCCGCACACCGCCAACGCTCGACAGAATGCTCAGAAGCCGACCCAACTCCCCTGCAGTCTTCGGGTGCTCAATTATCATTTCCATACCCTTGCCCTTGCAAGATCGGACCACTACCTCCTGGAGAGGCTCGGCAACCTCGACATCTGTACTCGGCCTGACCATTGTCTCTTCGGTCGGCTCCATGACTTCCTTCCCTTTATCCTTGCTCGGCCTGACCGCTCGGCTGATGCCTAGGTCCGAGGAGGGGGTCTCATCCGTAGAAGAAAACTTAACCATTTTTAAAAAAGATGAGGAGTGGGACTGACCTTGAAGTGACTTGTATGGCCAAAAAAGATCACCGAAGTTTAAAATGCCTCACCGCGACAGCTAGCAGCGCCGCCCAAGAGCTAAAAACTTTGCTAAGAAGTAAAAATTAAGAGTGAGAAAATGAAAGTGAGAAATGAGGTAAAGTGTTGAAGGGGTGGAAACTTATAGTAAAAATAACGCCTCTTGGGCTTTGTAACGTAAGGGCGCAACTCTTGGGCCTCTCTTGAAACGTTACAAAAGCCCAAACGGCTAAGTAACGAAGAGCCACAACTGTTGACAAAGGAAGCGACGTTTCGATCCAAGTAAAATCGCTCGGCGCCTCGGAAACCAAATCCGAGCGACAGGCGATCCGACCTCAATATTCAAGAGGATAGCTCGGATTCCGAGCAAGTGCCAATCCGAGCTATGAAATGGAGAAAACGACTTTTCCCTCAAAATTCGCGTAAGATTTCGATCAGACGGCTCAAATCTTGCTAGTGCCACTACACGACAAGATAGTGTTTTCTTGGAAACTGAGCCAGCATCGAGATCTGTGCCATCGTCCAACGGCTAGGATCGCCCCACGTTACTTGGAAGATCCGGCCGAGCGACTAGAGATCTGAGCCACTCGCGCAAGGGAAAAACCGACACATTTTGCTCGGATTCCGAGCAAGTGCCAATCCGAGCCACGAATTTGAGAAAAGGGACTTTCCCCTCAACATTCGCAAAAAATTTCGATCGGACGGCTCAGATCTTGCCAGTGCCACTAAATGACAAGATAGTGTTTTCTTGGTAACTGAGCCAGCATCGAGATCTGTGCCATCATCCAACGGCTAGGATCGCCCCACATCACTCGGAAATCTGAGCCGAGCGACTAGAGATCCGAGCCACTCGCGCGAGGGGAAAACCGACCCATTTCGCCCGGATTCCGAGCAAGTGCCAATCCGAGCCACGAATTTGAGAAAAACGACTTTCCCCTCAAAATTCGCGTAAGATTTCGATCGGACGGTCCAGATTACGCCACGCCCACTAAACGACAAGATAGTATTTTCTTGGGAACTGTGCCTGCCTCGAGATTCATGCCAAGATCCGACGGTCCACATCACTCCACGTTGCTCGGAATTCCGAGCCGAGCGACTAGCGATCTGAGCCACTCGCGGAACGGAAAAACCGAGCCATTTCGCTCGGATTCCGAGCAAGTGCCAATCCGACCCTCGAAAGTGAAGAAAAATGCTGCCGAGCGTCTTCAACCGTTGGATCATTGCGAAAATCGCGCATGAGATGATGGACGGTCCAGATTACACCACGTCCACTAAACGACAAGATAGTGTTTTCTTGGAAATTGTGCCCACCTCGAGATCCGGGTTGAGATCCGATGGCGCGGATCGCTCCACGTCGCTCGGAAATCCGAGTCGAGCGACTAGCGATCCGAGCCACTCGCGCGAGGGAAAAACTGAGCCACTTCGCTCGGATTCCGAGCAAGTGCCCATCCGACCCACAAAAGCGAAGAAATTGCTGTCGAGCAACCCTGTCCGTTCGATCTTTCAGAAATTCGCGCCGGCACAGGATCAACGGTCCAATCGCACCACGCCATAATTTGGTATTTTGTTTATTAAAATCATTTTTATTTACTTAAAAATTACAAAAAAGTGATTAAAAATTTGGGAAAAATAGTTTAAAATCCTAGAAAATAATTATAAAGTCGGGAAATATTTTTGAACCCCCGAGTAAATAATTATTGCCTAGGACCATTTACTAAGACCCCCGAACGACGAATCGACACTTCGCAAAATTAAGTAAATATTCCGAACAGATAGATAAAAATCACCAAATGTCCAGAAGAGCTCAAGAACAACTCAGAGCACGCAACTAACTTCGAAAGTCACCATACTACCTCCTGCGAAGATTCGAAACCTTCCATTTGGACTCCGATACAACTCCGCCAGCCATTAAAACAGTAAAACTACTGCTCAAAGGCTGATCAAGCTCAGTCTTCGGGAGTGGGGGGCTCGTGATATGGCTAAAATGGGGTTAAATCGGAACCGTCCAAATCGGGAACGAATCTTAAAGCCTAGGGGTAAAATGGTAATTTCATCTACCAATGGGTCTGAAGCGGGTACTAGTTCTCCTCCTCAAAGATCCATTAACCCACGAACGGATCCACCTCAACTGGGTGTGGGTTTCAACCCGCAGCAAACCCGATCCACCAGGATAGAATTAGGGTTTTTGATTAATCCTAATCAACGACCCTGATTCATATCTATCCTTTCACTGGGGATTAGGGATTACATTCCTTATCTGATTACAGGGATTACATTCCTAATTTGATCCCAACGGTGGCTATAAATACCCCCTATCCATCTCCATTAAGAGGTAATCAATCTTTTGCCAATTTACGCTCTTTCATAATCTTCCTGATTACTGACTTGAGCGTCGGAGGGTGCATTCCCAGGATTAACCCCGGTGTCGCGCACTTTTTTTAGGTGAACGGCAGGAGTCAACGGTCAAACTCCGGCAGAACAGGTTTCAGGTTTGCTATTCAAGTTTTCCAAGAATCCACAAATACTATCTGTTTACTCCCACACCAGATTCAGCGGCAACAGTTAAATATGTGCCTGTTTTAGCAAAGAATTTAATTTCTTTTAGCTTACTGAATCAAGCTGGCATGGTAGTTTCAATGATAAGTGGTAAAGCTATTTTAGCAGTTAACTCATACTACTTTGGTTGTGCTTATCTAGTCAATGGCATGTATAGACTTAGTTTGGCAAATGAAGTGATTAATACTGTTAGTTCCAAATTATATAGCCCATCTACATGGCACAATAGGTTGGGACATATGAACTATATTAAATTGCTTGCTGTTGCTAAAATACTTAATCTGCCAATTGATACACCCTTAAAATATGACAAATGCAAAGTGTGTGCTTAGACAGGGATCACTAGAAAACCTTTTAGTTCTGTTTCTAGGAGTACACAACTTCTTGAGCTAGTTCATTCTGACATATGCGTTTGTAACACCCCGTGTTAAGAATAGATATATATATAAATAATTAATTGGAGGAGGGCCCGATAAAGATTTCTATAGGGGGGCTATTTGGAAATTAATGCATGGAGGGGCCATGGGAAAAAGGAGGACAGCAGGTTGCTACTGTTACTCTGCTGCAAGGTGGCAGGGTGGGGCCCGCTCGGGGAGAGAGGGCAGAGAGACAGCGGCAAATTGCTACTGTCTTGCCACGTGGCATGGGGCCCACCGGTTGGGGGGCTGTTGTGTCACGGAAATTGAGGGGTGTGGGAGTTCAATTTGTCCCATATCGGGAGAGTTGCAAAATTAATTATATATATATATATATATATATATATATATATATATATATATATATATATATATATATATATATATATATATATATATAATTGCCTAGGATTAGAGGTCAGTAATCAGCTATAGCACCTTTTATGAAACAGCCTGTGTAGGCAGTTGTTTGCAAAAATTGTTGTTTTGGATCGAGGTGTTACAAATGGTATCAGAGTAGACTTTTGACACTGAGTGTGGGAACAGAGTGGTGGTTATGTCTGAGATAGAGCTAGCAGATGTACTGGTAAAGTATGCCTGAGAGGGAGCGGGGTTGGGTCAGGTCACTCGGTAAATCCACTGAGGTGGGCCAGGGGACTGGACAAGACGCAAAATTGGGGTATTGTACAGCTAGCAGAATCAAGGTACACCATTCCACATTGGCTAGAAAGAAGGATCTTGCGCTACGTTGCAAGTCCCGGCTTCAGCGACGACGCTGAATTCTTAACGGGGGGTGTCTGTAACACCCCGTGTTAAGAATAGATTTATATATAAATAATTAATTGGAGGAGATTAAAGGTTACCAATCAGTTATAGAAACTTTTATGAGGCAGCCTATAGTGGGCAGCTATTTGCAAAAATTGCTGTTTCGGGTCGGGGTGTTACAGCGATTTTAAAAATTTTGTGATGCAAGGAGGTCGGAAGTATTTAATCACTTTTATAGATGAATATTCTAGATATTATCATATTTATTTGTTTAAAACTAAGGATGAAGCACTTACTAAATTCAAAGAATTTAAAGACCGTGTCGAAAATCAGTTAAATGCTAAAATAAAAAGGTTCAGATCTGATAGAGGTGGGAATATGTATCAATGGGTTTTAAAGAATTTTGCACTTCACGTGGCATTATCTCTGAAACAACATCACCTTACTCACCACAATCAAACGGTATAGCCGAAAGAAAGAATCGAACACTCACAGAAATGTTGAATTCTATGTTATTGACTGCTGGATTGCCCTCGAGTTTTTAGGGACAGGATGCACTGACTGCAAATAATAATCTTAATATGTTACCACACTCTAAAATTTCTGCAACACCTTATGAGTTATGACATAAACACAAACCGAGTTTTGATAAAGTAAAAATATGGGGTTGTATTGCTTTTGTTAGAATACCAGACCCTACAAGGCCTAAAGTAGGACCTCGTACAAATACTTGTGTGTATCTAGGAAGTGCAGTTGATAGTGCGGCATACAGATTTTATGACCTATATCTCAACCAGATAATTGAATCTAGAGATGTAGAATTCTTTGAAGATGTGTTCATCAAAGACAAAGATATAACACTATCTGGCCACACAGACTTAGTCAATGATTCACAAACAGAATCTAGACGTAGCATAATTGACAGTGAAATTTCCAATGAAATTGAGCCAAGAAGAACCTCCACCAGTGATAAGACACTTAGAACCTATGGTGATGATTTTATAACACATGCACTGTTGGCTGATCCACTTAGTGTAAAGGAAGCCCTTCGGTCTAGGGATGGTTTACTTTGGAATAAGGCTATTGATGATGAGATGGATTCTTTATTACAGAATAAAACTTGGAAATTAGTTGTCTGCCAAAAGGGGCTAAAACCATAGGAAACAAGTGGGTTTTGAAGAAGAAACTTAATCCTGATGGATCTGTAGCAAAGTATAAAACACGACTAGTAGCTAAAGGTTAAAGTGGAGTAGATTATTTTGATGTTTACTCACATGTTTATCATATTGCTACAATAAGGATTCTTCTTGCCATTGCATCTATTGAAAATTTTGTTATTCACCAAATGGATGTTAAAACCGCTTTCCTAAATGGAGATCTTAATGAAGAAATCTATATGAATCAACCTGAAGGTTTTATACTTAAAGGTTTAGAGAACAAAGTTTGCAAATTGGTAAAATCTTTGTATGGATTAAAACAAGCACCCAAATTATCACATGAAAAAAATTTGACACAACAATAATGAGCTTAGGTTTTTAATCTAGTAATTCTGATAAATGCCTTTATTTTCGTGATCTAGCAAATAAAATTCCTATAATTTGCTTGTATGTTAATAACATGCTTGTTGTTGGAAGCAACCTCTCAACTGTAATTGAAGTTAAAACAATGTTGTCCAAAGAATTCAGCATGAAAGACTCAGGTGTTGTGGACACTATATTATGTATGAGAGTGAGCTTTGGTAGGTAAGGAATATTCCTTAGTCAATCTCACTACATCAATAATGTGTTACAAAAGTGGGGATACAGTGATTGCAAAAGGTTTGAAACACATTTTGATTATAACAATAAGTTGACACTTAACGATGGTGCAACAGTGAGACAGTTGGATTATTCCAAACTAATTGGAAGTCTCATGTATGCAATGATTTGCACTAGACCAGACATAGCTTTTGCGGTAGGCATGCTTAGCAGATTCACTAGTAATCCCGATAAGTCACATTGGAATGCCCTTGAGAGGCTAATGGGTTACCTAAGTGGTACTCAAGAGTTGGCTTTATGCTACTCTGGACATCCTTCAGTTTTGAAAGGATATTCTGATGTATTATGGTGCACAGAATTTGGTAAAGTCGATCCACTAGTGGTTATGTGTTTACATTCGGAGGAGCAGCTGTGTCATGGAAATTTAAAAGGTAATCAGACATTGCATTCTCATCTATGGATTCTGAACTCTTTGTGTTATCTTGTGCTGGTGAAGAAGCAGAATGAATGAGAGATCTTTTGCTAGATATTCTATTGAGATGATTTAAAGTAACCACTCTTAGCCTGTTTTGTGACAACCAAGCTAAAAAAACTGTAGCATCTAATACTCTTTACAATTGTAAGAGATGAACTGTTGGTCTTAGATAGGCAAAGTTGAACTATCTCGTTAAGCAAGAATTATTATTCTCTTTGATATGAGATCCAAACAGAATATGGCTGATGCCGTTACTAAGGAACTACAAAGAGATCTAATTATCAAAACTGTAGGGAAAATGGGGTTAAGAACTATTGGGACTAAAGGCCTTAACATCCTAGTTATTTTGATAATTAAAACACATAACAGCAATAGATAAGTTCAGACTTAAGCATCAATTTGAGAGTTAACATGTTTTAGATAATATTGATGATTCTATATAATTTCCACAAATATATAATGTCATTCCAGTTTGATGGTATTATATATCTAAAAAATTTACTTAGAATATACATATTATTCTGATACGAAACATGAAAACTTGTCGATGTGTTTTCGATGATTAAAATGTCTCTAAATATCTTTCCAACTTTGATGATATGTCTTTGATGGATACATGTTTCATTCCAATTTTGATGATTCAGTGTTAAATCATGATTGAAATGATAGTCTTTTCATTCCAATATGCAACATAGTATGGTTCTTATGTAGAAACTATAAACGTTCATATACTTTATTTGTTAAAGATACTTGATTGTGATGCTTGTGTTAAAATCTTGCTAGCTAACTTGAATTATACTAAGTTCTTTTGTTTGAACTATATACTTTTATGCAATTTGTTTGAATTATAAGAGAAATGACTCATAAAATTCGTGTTTGCAATATTGAGAAACAGATGCTAGTAAAGATAATGGAGGTGGAATCCTAGATCTCGATTTCGAAGATGATGATTTGCTCGATATGGAGGAGTAATCATGAAGCAGCATGCAATGATTTCCTATCGTTAATCACTGGCTTGATAATAATTTCTCTTGAGTTTAAGACTGCATATTTGAGCTTAAAACTATTTATTTGGTTTTGAAGTTTATTTGTTTTGTTTTGTTTTGTTTTGAGACTATGATTTGTTTATCTATTGGTTTAGTCGTTGTGAACTATTCTAAATTTGAAATGGTTTTGAACTATTTAATTATATTGGTTTAGTCTTGATTTAACTATTCAGATCTATAATTATCTTGGTTCTTACGAAACTATCTCTAATATTATAATGGGAGAAGACCTTAGTGTCATTTGTCAATGTATCAACGCGTGTGATGCATGAACGTAACTAATATGAAGGAGGTTTCATATTCAAGTCCTCACTACGTCAGTTTTTATTTTTTAAAATATAAAATTTTATTAAGACGTGCATTGTTCGTGCATAACTAATATAAAAGAGGTGTCAGGTTCGAGGCCAGACAATGTCGAAGTTTTTACTTTAAAAATATATATTTTATTAAGACGTGCATTGCACGTGTAAAATACTAGTACTTTTATGATGCATTTCTTATATTATGGACTGCTATCAGCCAGTCAGTTTTATACTGAACTGATAAAATAATCATGTACTTTATATATTGAGAATATAGGAGGAGATTGTTGGATATATGGGTATATTCTCTATATATAAATATTATACGTGCATATGAATAACACGTGTATTGAACGTACAATTGATTGGATATTAGAACGCGGGTTTATGGGCTTACAACCCAGTACCCAAACCAGTATTTATTCTATAAATACTGACTTGTGATAGTAGTCTAGGTATTCTAATTTTAACACCTAGGATGAATATCTCAAGCAACTTACATCTAGATATCAATCCTAATTTCTCTTTGATTATTTCTCACAAAACTTAACATTAGATACACACAATATCTGTGTAAATTTGATATTATGTCACAGAGAAGGCAATAAGCATGAAAGTCCCCCAGACCTTTTCTCACTCTTTGCCGTTTATTATTCATCTCCAACCCATTCTGATGCCTGTGTCGCCCACCTACATCCTTCTTTCTTTTCCCACTTGTAGGGATTCATTTATCACTATCCTCAAGTACATTTGGTCCCTCGGACCCTCAACAGCATTTGCTGCTTGGCCCTTACTGGCATTTGATAGAGTGTTTTTCTCAAGTAATTAATTGTGTTTGCAAAATACGCTCTACTTGTTCAAGAAGCTGATCTGATTGGCTAACCATTAGGATAAATGGGCGTATCTGAGTTTCAGGAGATCCTAAACAAATTTACAAATGGGACCTTTTGCAAGTTGACAAAATTATAATGACAATTATTTAAATACAAACAAACTTGGAGTATTGGAGAACAAACTATTTAAATAAAAACAATTTTAAATATATATGCTTCCAAAAAAATTTTAATTGATAACATACACTTTTTATATGAAATGTCTCGTGGCCAAAAGAAACTCGGATAAATTCTAACAACAAAAACAAAATATATTATCTCAAAGGGGTAAATATGATATATTAGAGAACACGATCAGAATAAAATGATGATGAATATATGTATATGAGAATATTAGTTGGAAGCTTAAAATGTAGAATAACCATATAAACTTGAAAATTTGGTTAGAAGTTTATTATAAACAGTTAATTATGATATATCATAGAATATTGAAAAAATATTATAGAGTGACATACATGGGCTTAGTGAAAAATAATATTAAATCCATAAAATGGTAAAATTGCATGTATGGCTGTACGAAAAATAATTAGTTTTAAAAATAAAAATGATTATTTAAAAATAAAAATGATTAATTGGCCCATGCAAGTGTTGAACCTACGACCTTCACATCAATAGCACAACACTCTAACCAACTAAGCTAATAAGTCAATTATTAATATATTGTAATTATATCAGAAAATATTACATTTTATTTTTTAACATTATAAATACTTAAAAAATACGGGGCTCTATAATGTAGGGGCCCAAAGTAATTGCTTATGTTGCTTGAGCCCAAATCCGCTCCTGAATGCATCAATATTATCTGAAGCCCTTTCTGCGATTTTATATAGCATGCGGCAGAGAGTATTGTAACCCTTTGGATGCAGATGAATTATGGTCAATATCAAAAAGCAAACCCTGACTTAATTGGCATCCTTTCTCCACCCTCTTTCAGATGCAGTGTGGTGGAAGCTCTTTAATATTTCTGGGTTCAAGTACTTTCAATACATTACAACATGGGATCAGGGGCAAAGTCAGAACAATTTTACCGGAAGGACCAAGGAAAAATTCTATGACTACATGTAAAAATATAGAGATTTTTTTATAATTTTTAGGGGGGCAAACAATAAAACTTAGAATTCAGGAGGCCAAATTATAATTTTTTAAGGATTTGTAAAATTTTCAATAGTGTGAAGTGGATTTTTGAAAATTCTGGGAGGTCCTCACTATGCTCCGCCACTGCATGGGATCCCAACAGAATCAAACTTACAGGAAGTGCACAAAACTGTACGTACCATCTAATGAGTCAAATCTAACATAGTATGGTCTACTTTTCTCTAGGGCTGCAATCGGGCCGAGCCGAGCCGAATACCTTCAGGCTCGAGCTCGGCTCGTTTACGAAATGAGCTCAATTTTAAGCTTGAGCTCGGCTCGACCTCGGTTCGAGCCGAGCTTTGACCATATTCGAGTCGAATAGCTCGCGAGCTTAGCCTTAAGAAAAAAAAAATCAAGCTCGAGCTCGGCTCGTTTACGAAACGAGCTCGGATTTGAGCTCGGGCTCGGCTCGAGCTCGGTTCAAGCCGAGCTTTGACCGAGCTTTGACCGAGCTCAAGTCGAATAGCTCACGAATAGCTCGATTCGTTTGCAGTCCTGCTTTTCTCTTTGACAGTAACCTCATACTAAGATAGTTCCAACCTCACCACAACAGAAAGCCATACAATCCATGAACAACTCAAACTCTCTTCTGAACATTTCAAAAACTACAGGGGTATATGCACTCGCCACTTGCCATAACAATTGCACAGGAGGTATTCTGGGGGTGTCTTGATTAGCACTGTAATCAGCTTGCAACTCCGCATACCTTCCCTCATCTACCAACCGCTCGTAATTTTTTAAAGAAAGATGATAAATCCATTTCTTGGCTTGGGTGTTCTTTCAAAAAGCTATTTACGTTTTCATTGGGTTCTTTGGAGGTCTGCACAAAATGCTTGTTGTTAGCAGCTTATTTCGGTGTGGGAGCAAACAGATAGTGAGTTAATAATTGAAGGAAACTACTAAAAGTCAAACCTGTGATCCTGACCGTTAAAAACGGTTAGAGCTCCTGATAATGAATCTGGATCGTTGATTGACCACCGTGATCTGAATCCGACGGTTGATGATTTAGCCGATGGACCTGCAAAAAGCCTAAACCACCGGGGGTGGCCCCGGCGACAGACCCCTCGACGCTCAAGTCAGAACCAGAAAGAGAGAGAGAGAGTAAGCGAGTGAAAACTGGCAAATTGTTGATTACCTTTTGACTGAAGAGAGAGAGGGATATTTATAGGCCTGAGAGTCATTTCAAGAGATTGTTCTGTGTCCATTGGATCGATTTAACTATCTTATCTCTTTAATGTCTCTCCCCCTCAAGAGATAAGATATCCTTTGACTCTGTCACGCCCTGCTTCCCAAAATACGGGAATACGAGTCCGTGACGAAGGCCCAGCGAATGATATTAACATCATCCATAAGTTGTACCAGTCTTAACTCAATAATATGAAAAGAAATAATCACAACCATGCAGATAGATATAATTACATAAACAATAACTGAGATTAAACATGCAGTAGTCCCACATAATAACCAACAACTGGAAAAAAAATAAACAAGTTACGGGTTAACAAGCCTGGGATACAAAGTTCAACAAAAGAATAACAATGCGATAAAAATAACAAAAAAGGAGATAATTTATTTTAAAGTAGCTCCTGCTCCAATCCTAGAAGAACTGCTCACTAATGCCTCCTAGCAATTCTCCTTGTGCACCTGTAGCTGGATCAACTAGAGTGGAAAAGAAAATATCCTTAGAGCAAGTATGAATAGCAAGTAGTGAAAAGCAAAGAGTAGGGAAACATGGTACATCAGGGAATATAAAGTAAGATCAAAGTCCAAAAGCAATAACAATGTCAATAAACAATGGTCAAGTGTACAAGTGTCAACTTACGTTTATTAGCATTTTATATTCCTATCTAATGCACATACTACTGCGTCCCAAACCACAGGTTCCGTGCACGCAAAACAGTGTAAGTTTTAGATATAGTGGTGGGATCTATAGAGCGTGTACTCGGTGCAATGAGATAACATGATAACAAGATAACAAGTTCACGAGTATTTCTCCACCTTTCATGTCAATAGTACGAGTACACAAGAAGGGCCCTACCGAGTACATTTTCTAAGATTATCTACTACTAAGTTAACCCTTATTAATCCCGGCTTGTTAATATTTTATTATTTCATTCATGGTAATGAAATTGTATATATAAGAGTGTCAAGGCAATGATAACGGTGAAACTAAAGGATACAATGCATGATAAACTACAAATAATTGTAAATCTAAAAAAAGCAGACACAGCAATACTAAAATAACAGTAACTCACAAACTATAACTCGGAATTCGATTCCGTTGAAAGGAAAGTAAACTAGACATTCGGAGCTACAATTCATGTTCAGCAAGTTTTAATTAATTATGATTGTAACTGGGTCGTTTACCCTAATCTTTACAGGTTAACGGTTCTGGCAGCAGCTTACAGTCAAAACTTTATGGGTGGAAACTAGGTGTAAAATCAATATAAAAATCTTCAAAAATTAGGAATGGATCCTAAGTATGTTTACTAAGTTTCTGGAGAGTTTCAAGTCATTATAATACTGTTATCATGGTATTTCAACTGAAAGTTGTGTCGGTGTTTCAATAAATTGCAATATGAAAATTACAGACCAGCAGTAACTAAAACTGCGATATCTCACAGCTCAAAGATAGGAATCAAGATCCGTCAAGTGTTCTGGAAACTAGATTCATTAGGCTACAATTCTCATTTATATGGTTTTGGTGGATTCCTATTGTAACAGGGTCGAAACCTCAGCACAAAACAGAATAGGCAACAAGACATAACAAAGGTCATCATACATATTTGTCAAAGTGAATAATCAACATGTTCTTGTTATCACGCAGTGCATTAACATTAAGGTACAACAAGTTGAGATGAAATTCTACTGTATACAATGCAAGATTATCATGTCACGATTCAATTCACGAGATCTCAATCAATCAACATGTATCCAAATCATTATATATATCTTATATGCAAGTTCTAGTCAATTTGTTCATGTCATGTGTGCATGCAAGTTTGGGTTTGAATCAATGGATATTGACACGAGTCAAGAATACTTCGGATTATCTCGTGTAAACCCTCGATATCCCCAACAGAAAGTACACAAGCAATATATGATAATCGAAAGAGAACTACTTGCGGAGGAGATCAATAATCTTGAACTAGAAAAATAAACCGAGTTCAAGTGGACTTGCATTTTGTGTGAGAGATTCGAATATGCAAAGAAAATAACAGGATCAGAATCCCGGCGACGGTCCAAGAGCAAAACTGCAAACGGCAACCAAGATCCAACAACACACAATTCCCACAGCGGATCCCAAAGCACACACTGCCAAGATCGGATCCCAACAAACACCAAACAGCGAATTTGGATCGTCCCAGGCAAAACTCCAAACACCGAAATGCATTGTGCTTCTTCCTCGCTTTGACCAAGAGAGAAAGAAAGAGAGAGAGTGAGAGAACTTGGTGACGACTAGCGGCAAGACGCTGCGGTCGTGAAGCGACGGCAGCGGCAACCACGGCAAGGGCGACGACGGCAGTCGGGAAGCAACGCAACGACGACTCAACAAACCTCTGTTCTTCGGAGGAACAGAGGAGAGGGAGGAGTGCAGTTGTGCTGGACGAGGAGACGATGGCGGAGGGAGCTTCGGTGGGTTCTCAAGGACGAAGACGAAGGAGGGGGCTTCGAGGTGCAGCGACGGAGGTGAGCTGTGTGGAGCTCGAGTTCAGCAATGGTGAGCGTCAACAGAGATGAGGACAATGCTAGCGATGGCGCTCAAGCGAAGTCGAAGAGGGTGGCTTTACGAGGGGGTGCAGGGGTTGCAGCGACGTTGGAGGGAAAGCGGTGGGGAGTCGAGGATGGAGGTGCAGGTGGTCGAAAGGAAGATGAAGGGGAAATGGGGGGTCACTGTTGGGTTTCGAAACAGAGAAGAGATAAAGAGAGTGGAAGAGAAAGAATGGGAATTGAGGAGAAAGAGAGTGGGGGTTTTTAATAAAATAATAAGTAAAGTAGTTGGTAGTTAAGAGATACGGGGAAGTGTGCAGTTGAGGAGATCTGGGTTAGTTGTTAGGGAGTATATGGGTTTGTGGGTTTGGGTAGACTAGGATTTGGTTTTAGGATCCAATAAAAGAGATGAGTTTGGGTATGTAATAGTATGGGCTTGGAAATGGATTGGGCTAACAACATATAACAAGGATAGTAATAATAATAATAATAATACAATAAATTGTAATAGAAGGCCCACAACAAGCCCAAGATCCAAAATACATTAAAATAGAAAAGAGAACACTACAAAAATACAAGAAAAATCCGTATAACTGGAAACAGGGGTTACAGACTCATAGCCTGCATGGGCTGGGTGTCTTTCCTAGTGGGCCTAGTTTGTCACTTTTTATGGACTTGAGAGAATCCCATATCTCGGAGTGGCCCCAGACCTGTAAAAGAGGTCTGTGATGGCTAATCTATCTGTAGATGCTTTGAGATCTGTGCAGGAATCGTGCGGCTCTAATCAGCTGCAATTTTTACCATCATCATAAGCCCCCCACTCCCGGAAGGCAATTTTCTTGGCTTTCGGGGAGTAGTACGTCTTATTTTTGGAATCTGGTGTATAATCTTAGCAGTCAGAATGTTCGGAGACACCTAGAACTGATCTGTAGCTTCTGAAGGCAGCGAATATTTTTCCTGGTTTTTTCCATAGTTCTTCGGATTTTTCCGAATTTTCTGGAATTTTTCCCAATTTTAAAATCAATTTTTTGAATTTTATAATTAATAAATTCAATTTTAATTATTTTTTGGATTTTTAAATTTATTTTTCGAATTAAAATAATTATTTTTGAATTTTTTAAAATTATTTTTCGAAGTAAATATGAAATTAGAGGGGTTTTTTGTAAAAAATCAGACCAGTGCACTGATTTTGACGCGATCTTGGACGCTGATCATAGCCAGGCTCATGAGTTAAGAAGATCAAACAGCTATGATCTGATCGTTGTGATCAGGGGGCGACGTGGCGTGATCTAGAGCGCCCATCATGCCTTGGCTCACGTGCTGAGTGAATCAGATAGTGGAGCAGCAAGAAGAGCGCTGGGGACGATGATGGAGCGACGTGGACGCATCTGAGCCGTCCTGCGCCCTCGAGCAAGATTTTTGGAGATATCCAACGGATGACAGCGGCTATGAGCGACCCCTTAGCTCGGATGACCATTTCGCCAAGCTATGGGCGATCTCTTCGACTCTTGAGGATCTCATCGTGCTGTTGAGCTACAGGGCTGTCGTCATTGAGCTACTTTGGTCGAGCCACGAGCCAAAGTCATCGAGCTTTATTTTTTTATGTCATCGAGCTATGATTTCTCTTTCGGTCAAGTTAGCCCACCCTCGTCGACCTATGGGAGCGTCGAGCTACCTCCCCTTGGTCGAGCTATGAGGATTTGGAGTCTCGTCGAGCCATAGGCTTGCTGAGCTTGGAGCTCCATTTCTTCGTTCGAGCTTCATCCTTGCTCTTCGTCGATCTATGGAGTTGACGGTTCCTCGCCGCGCTATGGAGCTAGTGATTTGGCCAAGCTATGGCCTTTGAACTCTTCGCTGAGCTATCAGAGATGTTGTCGAGCTTCAAAGCAGTTGAAGGCTCCTCGAGCTATGGAGTTCTCGTTCAATCGAGCTACTTTGGTCAAGCTATGAAGATGACGCTTTCGACGAGCTGTTCTCCCCGAGCTATGGTGACTTTGATGTTTCGCCAAGCTACGGGGGATGTTCCGCCGAGCTATAAGGAATCAGAGCTTCGTGTATCGCCGAGCTATGGAGCTGTTGCTTTCTCGTCTACCTATGGAGCTACGAGGTAAGGGCGAGCGGTCAAGCGGTGACATTTGAGCTTTGGTCAAGCTCCTAATCTATCGAGATGTCGAGCTATAGGATCCTCATTCGATCGAGCTATGAGTGCTCTGTTTTGGGCTTGGTTATAGGCGAGAATGGCGAAGTTGCGAGGATGGGCTTCACAATCGAGGGCGAGCATGCTCGTTGAGCTATGGAGGTGACACCGGGGGGGGGGGGGGGGGGGGGGGAGCTCCTTGGAATTGAGAAACTCGACGGTTTTGAAATTGTTTTTTGCACCCATTTCTCTGAAGAAGAAGAAGGAGAAGAGGAGAAGCGGCGAGGGTTTGGGGTAGCAGGCTTGGATCCGACCCGTTAGTACCCCCTCACCTTAACTCTTTTGAATTCTCCTTGCAGGTTTGGGTCGTGGATCTGACCCGATCCGAAGACTTCTTTACCCTATCTCCTTATACGAAACAGTGAGTGTATTGGAAAATTTTCATTTTTGCAACTCTTTGGAACTGTTGTGGAGTTTTTTGAAGATTTTTTGAAGTCTTGATCTCGGTAGAAGCTCGCCCCATTTGGAGTTGAGTTTTCTTCGGTGGAGTTCTTTCTCGCATCGAGATAGGAGCACTAGTGTGCTTGGGTTTTTGGAGTTGATCATCTCTTAGAAGTCTTGGTTGATTTTAGTGGAGAGAGTTTGAATGGGCTTGGAGACTCCGTGGGGTTAGTAGACTTTGTCACATGGAAGCTTGATTAGCGATGGGTTCTCTTCTATTGGTGGTGAATATGGCGCCACCAAGTGTTTGTGAAATTTCTTACCCCTTCATGTTCATCAATTGTTTGTGAAATTGCCCATCCCACGACATACACCAAGTGCTTGTGAAATTGCTCATCCCACGACATCCACCAAGTATTTGTGAGATTGTTCACTACTTCGTGTTGCTTCTTCTGTTGACCGAACGTTGTGACGGTCGTTCGTGTTATCGATTGACTGTCCTCTTGTCGAGTTACTGCTACTATTGGATCCGGGTTGGTGTGGTATGACCGTTGATTCTTAAGGAGGGCTTAGATCCTACTAGGTAGCGATTTAACCCCTAGGGTCCTATAAATAGGGATTAATCCCCCCTCCCCTCCCTCATTTACCACCTTCACTTTCTCTCTCCTAAATTTTTTTGAGAGCTTCTCTCTCTAGAAATCACGATGTTTCCCCTGGTGGTGCCTGGCGGCTTGCTTGGTGTTTTGACGGGGGTGCTAGCTTCAGCTGTTGGTTCGGAGTTTCTTCCACTTCGGCTAGGTAATCATTCTTGCCACCACTGTTTGTCATGTCTAGTATTCCGTCAGTCTATGCCTTTACTAGATCAGTTGGTCTAGATGGAGAAGAGGGTGTTATTCTTGATCACTTTTCTGGAGAGAAAATGCGCGTGGCGAGGCTGATCGTTCCACCTTTGTGGAAACGATCATCGAACCTGAGAGAGATAGGGGATGTATGATCAAGATCCCATTGTTCCTTGTTCCAGAGTTGACTAGAAAGTACTCAGTAGTAGATCAACAGTTCCTTAGGAGAGACATGGAATACGATGAGCGGGAGCCCGTCCATACTAATGAGGCTAATCATACTGCCACCATTCTTACACTTGATGAGTTGGCCATGATAAGAACAAGTTTTGCCATTCCTCACGAGTACAACCTACTCCTGCCAGGGCCTGGGGTTAGGGCGTGTTATGCTATGTCGGAGGAGTACTGTTTCTTTCCTTACGATACTTTCTTCGCGGGGTTTCTTCTGCCCCTCCACCCCTTCGTTAAAGAGGTGCGTAACTAGTATCGGCTGTGTCCGGTGCAGCTGATGCTGAACACGTGGAGGCACGTTGTCAACTTTGTCTTGCAGTGTTGCCAGCTTGGAGCTGTGCCAAGTATCGCGATATTCAGACAAAATTTTAAGCTTATTCGACTCAGCCAAATGGAGGAGCGTTGGTATCTCAGCCCTCGCAAGAATAGGGGCTAGTCGATGCTCCTCGATCGGTAAAATGTTGGGAGCAGAAGTTCCTTGTCATTCGCAGTGCCGAGCCATAGGGGATTCCCACTACTTGGAGGGGAACGGTTCCCTCGGTGGTGTGAGCAGAGCTGGTAATGAGCTTAGCGGAGAAGAGCCTTAGCGACGTGCTTCTGGGACTGAAGGTGTTGTCGTGGCAAGATATTACCAAAGAAGTGCTCTTTGAAGGCGGTCTTGGACCGACTGTTCCTAGTATGATTTTACTGTTATCGTTTTCATGCTCTGCTACCCATGCTTTTCTTGATTTCCAGTTCTTTTATTCATGGCTCTATCGTTTTCATTTGATCTTACAGTTTCTGATTACTCCGTGTTTCATCTTGCAGGTAGGACGGACATGAATTTCGATGACCTTTTTGCCGACCTGGATGCGCTACGGAATAAGAGGGAGGAAGAGCCGAAGAAGCGGAAGAGGTCGGCATTGCATCCTTCTTCTTCCCTGGGCTTACCGCCCCCGGCTCCCGTTGCACAAACTGAGCCCCCTACAGGGGTACCGCCTGCCGTTGAGGCAGGTTCTTCTTTAGCTGTGGTCGCGGCTAGTGCCACGTTAGCCCTACTGACTGCTACGGCTGCCGCGGTGCTTTCTAGTCAGGGGGACGTGGTCTGGATCTTCTAATAGGGAGAGGTTGAAGATGGAACTCCCCGAGAGATCCGTCTTGGAGATAGCTAGGGCACATGTGATGGTATGACCTAGTCACCTTAGTTGCTTAGCTTACGCATTCCTTTTCTTGTATCATTACATTTTTAACTGTTTTCTCCTTGTTTCAGGCGATGAGACACTTCAGACACTTGGTGGACTTTTATGCGCCTGGGGAGAAGAACATGAAGGCCTGCATCTCTTGTGCCGAGAAGGACAAGAAGAAGGCCGTCAAAGAGTCCAAAGCAGAGTTGGAAGGGATGAAGAAGAAAGAGAAGGAGGTGCTCCTTGAGTTGGAGGTGTTGGCAGAGAGGAAGGATGAAATGTGCCTCGAGCTGGAGGTGTCCAAGCAGAGAGAGAGGGCGTTAGAGAAGAAGACGCCGATCTTCTGCTGGAGTTGGAGAAGGCCCGCACTGATGCGGCGTCGGAGGTGAAGGTCGAGGTGGCCAAGGTTCATGTGGAATGCAAATCTATGCTGCAAGGGGTGATGTTTAAGTCTTATGCCTTGGCGATCTCACATGTGGTGGAGCGCGTTCCCGGTTTCGACAGGAAAGGCTACCATGTGACCCTTCAACCTGGTGAGCCCCTGGATCTAGACAGGAAGGACGATGGTGAGGTCAGTACTCCTGCAGGTGGCACGAGAAATGGCTCTGGAAAGAAGGACAAGGGAAGGGCACAATTGGGGGTTCCTTGTCCGTGGTGGTACCGAAGCTGGTGGATGCTTGATTCACCTTGATACGTCCTTTAGCTTCCAGGCTATCATTGATTTGTTTTGTTTGGGACTAGCAGTTTTCTTTTTGTGATGCCTAATTGCGGACTGGCCACCACATTCAAGTATCTTCCTCTTAGTGTTCGAAAAACTATATTCTAAATTGGTTATTGCTTATCGTGTTGTGTTGATGTGCTTTGAAGCGATGTATGTCCGTGACACTTAGTACTTTAATCCTTTATTTGACTATACTTTTGGAATTGTTGACCGTTTGCCTTAAGTCGATCGTTTGCGTGTTCATTCAGATGAGGAATGGTTGGAGTCCGTTCGCCTTAAGTCGGCGCTCGCTGAGAGGGATTGCGAGTTTGCACTCTTGTATTCCGATCGTCTGATCAACTTGCCACTGCCTCCGAAAGTGACGAAAGACAGTACTGGAGAATGTGCCTTACTCAAAGAAATAGTCGTTGAGAAGGACTTAAGGCTATACCGCCTTCAAGCGATGCTTGGTGGGTTACGGACGGCGAGTACTTCGCACGTCATTGATGCGAAAAAGGAGCCAATGGTTGGACAGAAAGAAGGCATCACGACTAATGCAAAGGAGAGTTCGATGGTAGGAGGAGCCGGGTGATTGTTAGGGGAACGGTGCCAACAGTGTTGGTGCCCCCTCGACATCTTGGCCGTGGGGCGTCGACTTTGTTGAATTTGACTATGGTTGGTGGAGAGTCACGTGCCTCGTGTGCCGGCTAGCAATCTCAATCTATGGGATCGATAATTTCTGTGAAAGATGTTGTCGGTCACAGAAAGGAGGTGAATGCAGGAGATCCACAAGGAGGCTTGTGACTCTTAGGAATCGCCCACTAAGTCGTAGGGACGGCTTGCAGATCGATTTGTATGATTGATGATTCTGTACTCGTAAATATTTGTAGTACCACTGAATATGAACATATGGATTTGTGATAATTCTTTGATTTGGTGAACTCCCTTTACATGCCTGGTCCTTGCTTTCATGGTTGAGGTGTGATTGACTGTGTTCTTTGTCGCTAAATAATAGAGCCTCAAGTCTATTGCGTATAGCTAAAGAACTGTCGACGGTGTACGGCGGAGTTTAGAATTTCTCCATCTTGAACTCAGCTAGTTGTAGAGACAACTCTGAAGGAGAGTTGTTTTCCGAACTTGTTGTATGGGGCCTCTGACAGATTGTGAGAGTCACATCGAATGGAGAGTTGAACTCTAAGTGTTGCTTTTTACAAGTGTTTCTAGAGTAACTATGATCCATGATTTTGGACCTCTTAATCTATCGTTGAGAGAATTTAACTAGTTGCAGGAACAGATCGAATGACGAGTTGAACTCTGAACGTGTGTAATTACAAGTTGCGAGAGTAACTCTGACCATGAGTATGGATTCCGAACTTGTTAGTTTAAGTATTAACAGGTTGCAGGAGCAGATCGAATGGCAAAGCACACTATGAACTTGCTTCTTTGCAAATTGACAGAGTCTCTTTTGAGCCATGGGTATGGACTCCGAACCGGTCGTCGAGGCACTAACGGATTGCATGAGCAGATCGAAGGGTAGAGTGCACTGTGAACTTTTGTTATTGCAAATTGTTAGTCTCTTTGAGCCATGGGTATGGACTCCGAATCTGTCGTACGGGAAGACTTGTAACGAGTATTTGGTGTTGTTTATGTGTATAAGCTTGGCACTCAACTCGTTGTATAAATCTCCAAGGAACTTTAACTAGTTTCGGGAACAGATTGCTCGGTGAGTTGTGCTCCTAATGTGCAGCATTGCATGTTGCAAGAGTAACTCCGAGTTGTGGACCTGGATTCCGAACTTGTGTCGTAGAAAGCTTATAATGAGTGTTTAGCGCTGCTTTAAGTATAAGCTGGGCATTTTTAGCTTATTGTTTGCTTTAATAAATGGACTAAGATGTAATTAAATAAATTGGCTAACTTTATTAAAGAATAAACCGTGGGGCTGCTCTAATAGCTTGCCTTTATTACATGACGATCGTTAGTAAAACCGGTCTTTATTGAAAGAAAAAACTAAATGGCTGCTCTAGTGGCTAGCCTTTGTTACAAAATGTCAAAAATTATGCGGAAATGAGGAAAGTGCATTTCAGACACTCTCGTTGTTAGGAGAGCACATTTCATACACTCTCGTTGTACTTCATAAGGTGTTCGGCATTCCAAGTTCTAGGTATCTTCTTCCTCCTCCCCCCCCCCCCCCCCCCCAGGTCTTCAAGTCGATAAGACCCTGGGCGAATCACTTGAGAGAACTTGTACGGCCCCTCCGAATTAGGGGAGAGCTTTATAGATTCTTGATTTTGATGACTACAATACAATACACAATTTTTCTATATTACATATCTTCTGCAGTGTGTATCAAAAATGGTCTAGGTCAATATCATGATGAAGCATTCAAAGCCAATACAATGTGATGAAGCTTTCAAAAGTATTTGCTCAAGCCACAAAGACAAGATCAAGCGACTAAGACTCAAGTTGAAGTTCAGGACTTTCAAGAGCTTTCAAGTTTCAAGTTCAAGACTTTCAAGAGCTTCAAGTGATTAGCTACATTTGAACAAATGTCTTGTAATACTGTTTGTATTATTTGTGAGTCTTAGAATCTTGTAAAAGCCTTGTCCCACACACACTCACCCATTCCCTAAATAAAGAAAATGTTTTACAAAATCAAAATGTCAAAACAAAGCTTGTATAAGTTCAGCTGATTGAGTACCAGTCGACTTACTCTTGGAAGCAGTCGACTGTTAGAGTACGAAACTGACTGAACTCACTCAAGCTCTGACCAGTCGACTCTTATGGCAACCCAGTCGATTGTTCGAGCCATTTTTGACAGTTTTCTATATTTAAAACTTGTTTTTCAAATTCAAACTTTTTACTACCGTTGTTTGACAGTTGGGATACTATTTCTCAATGTCCAAAAGTTTCTAACTCTATAAAAAGAGTATAGAATTCATTTGGGAAAGGTTACTTACTTACTTACAAAAACCCTTGATTCAGGTCTTTTGCTTTTGAGAAGAAAAAGAACAAGTTTAAAAAGTATATATACTTTTTTTAAGACTTGGTTCTCTGATTTTCAGTCTTGTATAACATTTAATTTGTTCTAGACTGAAGTTAGAAGTCGACCTATAGCCAATATAAAAAAAGCACTTTCACATACAAGGCTTTAGGTTGTTGTAAATCTCTTTTTGTTGTTGTTTCACTCTCGGGTTGTGAGAGTCATCCTCTCGGTTGGAGAGTAGGACACTTGGTTTAGAGTCGGTTTCACTCTAGGGTGTAGAATGGGTTTTGCTTTCTCTAGTGGTGAGAGAGTTCTACGGATTTGGCATAGTTGTTGTCAAAGGACGTAGATTATTCTTGTAACTTTTTTAAGAATAGTGGAAAATCTCAAGTAGGTTGCTTGGGGACTGGACGTAGGTCGAGAGGACCGAACCAGGATACATCGCGGTGTTTGCTGTATTGACTCTCTGTGGTTGTATTCTCTAAACTTGCATTTTAAATTTCTCTGAGTTTCTTGTGTAAATCGAGTCTGGTCAGTCGACTGCTTTACTCTCTAAGTCGACTTAACAGACTTGTAACTCCTCATTTTAATTACTTTTCTTATCTGACGCTTCAGTCTACTGCCTTCTATTTTCAGTCGACTTAACAGTGTGAGAAGTTCAATTTATTGATTATTTTTTATACAACACTATTCACCCCCCCCCCCCTCTAGTATTATTTTCCTTGCATACAGGATCCAACAAGCTTTCCTTTTCTTCGTGGGTTCGAGATTTCAAGTTTATGCATGAGAAGGTCCCTCTCTTTAAGATCGGCAGGGCGGACTTTCTTGTTTTAAAACTTCTCGACCCTTTGCTGATAAATATTTCTCCGTATGGCCGACTTTTCCCGTACCTCTTCAACAATGTCGAGGTTAGATCGAAGTTTTTTGGAGTTTTGCTCTTCATTGAAAGAAAGAAGACAGGGAGATGGCAATCCAACTTCCAGGGGGATGAGTGTTTCTGAGCCGTAAGCGAGGTTGAAAGGTGACTCCCCCGTGGGTGTCCGCTTCGTGGTTCTATAGGCCCACAAAACACTTGGCAGCTCTTCAACCCACAGACCTCTCGCAGCTTCCCCCAGTCTCTTTTTAAGGCCGTTTAGAATTTGTCAATTTGCGTTTTCCACTTGGCCATTAGTTTAGGGGTGTGAGACTGAGGCGAAGCGCTGAGTGATTCCCAAATCTGTAAAGAACTGACAAAAAATTTTGCATGTCAATTGTGTGCTGTTATCTGAAACAAGCACTCGGGGAATCCTAAATCTACAGACAATGCTTTTCCAAAAGAACTGCTGGATTTTTTGCTAGGTGATTGTGGCTAGAAATTCTGCTTCAACCTTTTTTGTGAAGTAGTCTGATGTGTCTAATTTTTATACAAATATTTATACTCATTTAACTATAAAAATTGCTTTTATTCGTCTATATTGTTTATAATTCATCTTATTTCCATAGTTTTCAGTTTATTAATTATTTTTGAAGGAAAAAGATTTTTTATGCAAAAGGTGAAGATTTTTGGTAAAAATCAACAAACAAAACAAACAGAATGATTTATTAAATTTTATTGTTTTGTTGAATTTTAAATTTTACAATTTGGCCGTGTGAAAAGCAAAATAAAAATTTAATTTTCCAATTGAGCTGAAAGTGCAATAAAAAATTTTAAAATGGTTTAAATGAGCTAATATGATTTTTAGTTAGTTTAATTAATTTAAACTAATTAATTTTATTTTTTATTTTTAAATCTTAATTTCTGATTTATTTTGTTTGTGTCGGGCACATGTTTCAAGAAAAAGAAGCAAGAAATAAAGAGCAAATTAAAGAAGGAAACAAATAAATAAAGAATTGGGGTTTTTCCACAAGAATAAACCCTTATCTCTACTTCCCGTGCCTATAAATAGAAGAGCAAACAAAAGGAGAAACACTTAACGAGAGAGGGAGAGCGACGGCTGACCTCTTATTATTTAAAAAGTAATAATAATAAAAATAAAAATTTTTATTATTCAACGAAACAGATAGGAGAGTTAACGTGGGGTTCTTGTGCATCTGGACACACACGCAAAGAAGGAGACGTGACGTCAGCGAAGGAGACAGAGACAAGGGCTCGCGGGTTGAGGCAAGGAGGAGAGAGAGCGCTCATGTCAGCGCTGACATGAGCGGATGCGGAATTCGAGGAAGAAGAGAAGAAAGAAGAAAGTGAGAGAAGCACTGTTTGAGACTGATTTCGAGGCGTTCGGTTTGCAATTTTTTTCTTTTACAAAAACAGTCTTTTTTGTATCTTCTCTTTTCTTCTTCTAATTTTATTATGCAATCCAAGACAAAATTTGTTAGTTGCAATTTTATTATGAACTAAATTTTATTTTTCTAGGGTTTCGATGTAGCTTAGTTTTGAGAACACAATTTTAATTCCATATTATTTTTTCTATTTTTTCATAGTTGTGTGTTTGATTTTTGATCTTAATGCTTACAATTGGTTGACCGACGTTTGTATGATCTATTAAATCATGGAGAGACCGAACTGGTAATTTGTGATTAATAAAATTAAACACCGTTATAAGAGCGAACTGCTGTTAATGTGACCATTAAGAAATCCATAGACCTTAATAAATTTTCAATTAGTAATTTGTACATGAACTATGACAAATAGTTGGTTGAGAATATTTTTGATATTGCTTGAGAGAGAATGTAACGCCCCGAATCCCAAATACACTGAATTCGAGATGTTCTACAGGATCTTTTCACTTTCTTAGTACACTTTTACAGGGAAATAAAAAACTTTTCATCATACATCAGAGATTACATCATAATTACATCTTTCTTTTGCACAGCGGAAGTAAAATGCAGCAATTTAATACAAGTACAACAGCTTGATAAAAACTTTAAGCATCCAAATCCTCTTTAATCTTTAGCATGACATTTACCTGCATGTTAGACTGTGGGTACGTCAGTTTATTCAACCGACGATCATTATACACGGCCGTCCTCGCTTGCCGAAAATAGTATAACTTAACATTTCATATTTAGCAAACACAAACTTGTCACATTCAAACTAAAGGGACTACCCTATTGATGTCGTGTTGTGATTGTGCACTTAGTCCTTAATGCAGTTAATTATATGACACTAATGCACACTTGTTCGGATTCTATGCATCCCATACTACATAGGTCCGAGGGCAAGCCCTTATTCGTTCTTCATCTTGTTAGGGTTCAATCCCCCGATATGTCTTAAACTACTACTGTAACTAACGGTAGTGTCTTAGATGTCCTATGATCTATGAGCCCATGTCCAGGCAGCCTGGAGGGGAATCCCACGCACTGTCACGACGCATCGAGCAGGCAACCTATGGACAATTCAGCCTCCGCCATGGAACAATGGCACCACCCATAGCCACTCGAACATCCCACGAGCGTCGCCACCGGGACGATAATTCCGGAGTAGCGCCCACGCACTGTCTTGACGCATCAAGCAGGCAACCTGTGAATCGCTCTCACACCGCTATCCGTTGGCCCTCATACTCGTGTTTTTCTTCTACTTTCATCACGTCTCCACTATGTACTAGTCCTTAGTTTTATTTAAAAATCATGAACAAAATAATCACTAGAGTTAGCCTCTCCATCAACCGGACTTATTCATTCGTTTTACCATGACCAACCTTGGTCTAATTTCAATTCAATTCATCTTTCTCAATGCCGGGGAGACTTAGCTACTCTATTTCAAATTTCATTTCAAAATCTTTAAGTCATAACCACTTTCATGTCACAATTTCATATTCTTTCTTATTCATGATTTCTCTTTGTTCACAAGTCCATAGTGAATACTTATATGAAAATTCATATTCATGGCCAACAATTTCATCAACATGATTACTAAATTCCATATCATACAATGCACTCATGCACTTATAATTAAATACCCATACTTTACATTTTACACAATATCCTCAGGTGAAAATTTATAATATCATGTCACACCACAAAATTCTTTGTGTCAATTACTTTCTAATAAATTCATTTCAATATATCTTTATGAATTGAAAATTTCCATAAGTATGTGTCTTAGAACCATAGCTTTAATTATACTATTTGTTCACAAACTACATTATATTTCCTTCAAATACTACCCTAACCAATCCCATAAAATTCCTTGTATTTTTATGCAAATTACCATATTTTTCTCACATTTTTTGGACATCAAAAACTCCCAAAAAGAATATTTTTATAAAGTGCTAGGGGAAGGATTCGAACCCAGCACGGTAGAGAAAGAGGCCAGAGCACCCGCCGATAGGCCAATCTGTGCTAGCGATTAGAAGAGGGTGGATTAAGTATATGTGCTTCAGTTCGCTGTCCATATATATTTATACACAGTCAAGTAAAAAGATGGTGAGGCCGGGTTTCGAACCACACCGCTCAGGGAAGCCGAACAGAGTCACCGACCGCCTGAGCCACTGGCTCAGGTTGTCACAGTGTGGGTTAAAACCCATTAGATTCATATTCGCACTGTTTTTAGAAATCAACTCGATGTTCAAAATAATTTGATTCATATTGCCTTTATATAAACCACTGAAAAATTCCAGATTTAATCATCTTTATTCAATCTTCAAAACAGCAAGTGTAAAATAAATTTTTGTACTAAAAACATAATTTTCTCCACCCAAATTAATTATTTGTTTAATTAAAACTAGCAAATCTTTTATTTTCGACATTGAAAAGAATCGATTGATCTTCTAATCTCTCTTTTATCCCCAAATTTTCCATGATAATTTACTGGTTATTCACAACACAATACAACTTTGGATTTTCCCATACTCATACTAGCAAAAGAATTCATATAGCACATGAATAGGTGAAACTCAACAATTACTAAGTTTGGTACATTTCTAATTTGATGACAACAAGCAATTCTTTGGTTCATCTATGCCACTTCTACACATGAATTCAAAGCATTCAATATACTTTTCTATTCAATTTCCATAGTGTTAATATCTTTATCAATTGTCATGTTTCAACCACACAATTTGCAAGTAATTAATAAAGATTTTCACACATCATGCTAATCACATTGCATCATTATTCAATTAAACTAAATAATCATAGAAAGTGCTTCATATGGTATAATTTCATGCAAGCATTTCACATACACAATTAATCACATCATTCTAAGCCATTCACATACTAACTTTTTAATTAGAGTGGACTCTTATTAGTATTTTCCATGTATAGTGTTGTCAATACAACTAGCATGCACCCTATATTAGAAACATGAATTGTTTTACCCACCTTAATGGAGAGAACACAAAAGCAATAAGTCCTAGTAGATGAGAACACCTCCTCCTAGCCAAAGAGTGCACCACTCCAAGCTCCCAAGCCCTAGCCGAATGCTTCTCCAAGCCGATTGCTACCCTAGCCGAATGCTTCTCCTCCTTGGCCGAAAGCTCCAAGCAACCAAAGAACCACACACTCTCTTATCTTTTATAACTCCCAATTACAATACTATTAGCTTTAGAAATTACACTTTGCATATCAAAAATTAGCCATGAGAAGGGGGGTATTTATACTAAAAAATGAGGGGAATGGAGGGCTAAGATCATCTTGGTGGTTGCAAAATGAAAGGCTTAGATTCAAGTAGGAGTTAGGAAAACTACCCACCTCCTTGAAACTACCCCCATGTTCTCCACACCAAAAATTCAACTTTCCCTCCAAAAGAATGCTACCGGCCTCACATAGTGAGTGTGCATTGCACGTGTACGTGTAGTGCACGTGCATGCAACTAGGCCAAATTTGTACATTCCAAAATTGTATAAAAATAATTTTGTTTAAAAAAGTCTTCTACATGACAAGTTTAATTAAAATAAATTAATTCATGGGCTTTCTTTTTGGGCCAAAAATAATTTATAAAAATAAATAAAATAAAATGCTTTTGGGCTTTTTAAGAAAAGGCTTTTCAATTAAATCAAAGAAGGCTTTTAAAGAAAGGCTTTTGTACCAAAATAATTTGAGAAAATTATATTCAAACATACACATCATGATAACATAGTCCAAAAATATTGCACGTGCACAACACGTGCAAAATAAATAATTTCTCATTAATTGAAAAATCAGGGTATTACAGAGAATATTGAATAATTTGGGGATTTTGGTCTACAACTTGGAAAAATAATCTTTTTATTCACATGGAATTATAAATTGTGTGGGATTAACTAGGTGAAATCAAAAGCCCTAAAATTAATTTTGCAATTAATAAACAACAAAATTTCAGATTCTGTTCTTTTTAATTTATTTAGTTAGTTCTTTAGATTAATTTAAATTAGTTGCTTTCTTTATTAAATTTCAATTTTCCAAATAGTGATTCATCTAGTAATCTCGGTACTCAATAAAATAATTAGTCCTTGTAGGTTCGACACTCTTTTCACTTAATTATACTACTCGTTGCGATTTTGTACACTTGCAAATAATATCACGTAAAGTTTTTGGCATCATTGCCGCGGACTAGTTATTATTTTATTGATATTGAAAATTGCTAGATTATTACTAGTTTGGTTTTTTATTTTTATTTTTGTTTTATTAATATTTTACCTCTTTATTTCTTTTGACTTACTTTTTTTCATTAATTTTTTTAATTTATTTTTTCTATTTTTTTTAATACTTATATTTCAGGACAGAAAAGTACATTATCATGGCGAACAATGAGGAAAACAGGGCTTTGAGGGATTATGTTATGCCCTCAATTCATGGAGCAATACCAAGCATCAAAAGGCCTACAATTAAAGCAAACAACTTTGAAATTAAACTAGCAATTATTCAAATGATTCAACAGACTGTTCAATTTTGGGGACTACCGCACGAGGATCCTTATGTTCACATTGCAAACTTTCTAGAAATTTGTGACACTTTCAAGCACAACGGAGTATAAGATGATGCAATTCGATTGAGACTCTTTCCCTTTTCACTAAGAGATAAGGTGAAGGCTTGGCTAAATTTTCTACCACCCGGTAGTATTACTACTTGGGAGGGACTTGCATAAAAATTTCTAGCTAAGTATTTTTCGCCGGCAAAGACAGCGAAGCTAAGGAATGATATTAACACCTTCATTCAATTTGATACCGAGTCTTTGTATGATGCATGAGAGAGGTACAAAGAGTTATTGAGAAAGTGTCCTCATCATGAATTACTGAAATGGCTACAAATTCAAACATTTTATAATGGTTTGGGAGTTACAAATCGATCTATGGTTGACGCGGTAGCCGGAGGTGCACTTATAAGCAAAACTCATGAAGCAGCCTATAAGCTTTTAGAGGATATGGCATCTAATAATTACCAATGGTCTTCAGAGAGTACAATGCCAAGAAAAGTGGCTGGAGTTTTTGAACTTGATCCTATTACTACTTTAACTGCAAAAATTGATATTTTATCTAAATAAATAGGTAATATGAATTTTAATGCTATTCATTCTGATTTGATTTGTGATCGTTGTGCAGAAAATCACTCAAGTACAGATTGCCAAGTGGGAAACCCTTTTGCTCAATCAAATTTCAATCAAGCAAATTACGTGTCCAATTCCAACATCAAAACAATCCTTATTTGAACACGTATCATCAAGAATGGAGAAACACCTCCAATTTTTCTTGGAACAACAATCAAGGAGCAATTAGACCACCTCAAAATTTTCCACAGCAAGAAAAGAAGCCGACACTTGAAGATATGTTTATGCAATACATGCAGAAGATAGAGCAATACATGCAGAAGATAGATTTGGCGATACAAAATAATACGACTTCAATTCACAATCTTGAGGCTCAAATTGGTCAGCTTTCAAATTATCTTACACGGAGAACAATGGGAAACTTATCCCGCAACACCGTGACTAACCCCACGGAGCATGTCAAAGCAATAACACTAAGAAGCAGGAGGACAATTGAGCAACCACAAGAAGAAAATGACGAACAAAATGTGGTTGAAAAGGAAGAAGAGTACGAACCAATTGTGGAGGAACAAATGCAGCATGAGCAAGTAACTTTTGATGTCTTTAAATCCATAAAGTTTCCTACCGGAGAACAGTCATCTTTTCAAGTAAGTGAAACTGATTTAATTGTGGGCGAGAAACATAAGGCTGAAGTTGAAATGTTACCAATTGAAGTATGTCCAACGAATTCAGCAACTCTTGAATCTGAGAAAGAAAAGAATTTGAAATATGATATGTATTTGGATGCTGCACCATCTATTCATCCATTTTCTCAGCTGACATTCAAGGAGGTGGGGATATCAAAGAATCCATATTCAAGAAAGAAACGACTGAAATTCAAGCAGCTACCATCAAGCTTGATGGATGCACAGAAAAAACATAATCCCCACCTGAATATAAGTATTAGAAAAGAGGCTCGTATGTTGTTGGATCTTGGCATCACATAACCATCGCAGCTATCATGTCTGGCTGAAGACTTAAAACTTAGTACTTCTTAGGAGGCAACCCATATTTTCTTTTACTGCATTTATATTTTATTTTTTCTTTTAGTTTATTATAATTATAATTTTTTATTTTATTTTGTAGGATTTCATAAGTTTGAAAGTCGCCGGGCAGAGCTATTTTCTACACCTGAATTGATTACTGTTTTTAGCAGGATGGAGTTAGAATCTGGAAAAGTGTTTCAAAGAGCGATTGTAGGCAATTGTCTTAGCTTTCTAGAATAAAAAGAATCAGCACATTTGGACATCTACAGCTCCAGATATCGCTGAAACACTGAACATCGCGCGTAAAGAATTTTAAGACGAATCAGGGGAGAAATTCTGAACTTTTTGCATTCTTTTTGTTTTTCTTTTTACCTTTTCCATTGAAGAAAATGTGATATTCAAGTTTGGGGGAAGGGTTGCAAATTTATTTTTTATTTTATATATTTTTGAAAAGAAAAACAAAACAATAGGGATTTCAATTCAGCTTACAATTACACTTTTTGAGTTCTTTATTGTGCTAAAGCATTGAAATAATTTTTTAGGATAGAAAATTTCTTATAAAGCAAGATTAAGCATACCTATTTACTTTAGGATTATTGAATTTCAAAATTTCTTACACAATTATGACAGTCATGTGATTATACATAAAAGAAAAATGTGATGTTTTTTCTTGTGATTATCCCCTTTGATCTAGTCCTACACAGAGTTTAAGTAAATAGAGTGATAATGATCAAATAATTGAATAAATAAAGTCAATCTACTCTAATATTTTGAGTTGCTTAGTAACTAGGGGTATTCATCACCAATGTTTACTTTTACGTCAAATGACAACTTGAAATATGAGTATGCAAAGCACTCTAAGTTTGTGACTTCTTGAGTAACCGGGTGAATTCATCACAAAGGTTTGCATTTGCGTCAAAAGGCAAGTAACAACTTAAAGAAGAGAGACCAAAAAAAAACTCTAGTTTGCTACTCGGTTTGTAGTAGTGAGAAAGGGAAATCACAGATGAAGTTGTTACATACTATAATTACATTAATTGCATGACAAATATGATTGGGTTTGGAGTTATGAATGAACAATTGCACTGGAGAAAGTGGGTATGCTTGGTTTTACTTTATTTGCTATTGTTTATATTCTAAATTGAAATTTTGATGCTTGCATGATGAGATCTCTTGGTGTGATGAGTTGAGCTTATTATTAATTATTATTCCTTTATTCATGGTTTACTTTTTGCTCGAGGACAAGCAAAATCTTAAGTTTGGGGGTATTTGATGTGTATAATTTTTAAACAAATATTTGTACTCATTTACCTATAAAAATTGCTTGTAATCGTCTATATTGTTTATAATTCATCTTATTTCCTTAGTTTTCAGTTAATTAATTATTTTTGAAGGAATAAAATTTTTGATGCAAAGGTGAAGATTTTTGGTAAAAAATCAACAACCAAAATAAACAGAATGATTTATTAATTTTTATTGTTTTGTTGAATTTTAAATTTTACAATTTTGCCGTGTGAAAAGCAAAATAAAAATTTTAATTTGCCAATTGAGTTGAAAGTGCAATAAACAATTTAAAAAGAGTTTACATGTGCTAATATGATTTTTAGTTAGTTTAATTAATTTAAACTAATTAATTTTATTTTTTATTTTTAAATCCTAATTTCTGATTTATTTTGTTTGTGTGCAGCATGTGTTTCAAGAAAAAGAAAGAGAAGAAAAAGAAGCAAGAAATAAAGAGAAAATTAAAGAAGGAAACAAATAAATAAAGAATTGGGGTTTTTATGCAAAAATAAAACCTAATCTCTACTTCCCGTGCCTATAAATTGAAGAGCAAATAAGAGAAGGAGACACGCTTAACGAGAGAGGGAGAGCGACGGCTGACCTCTTACTATTTAAAAAAAATAAAAAATAAAATAAAAATTTTATTATTCAACGAAACAGAGAGGATAGTTAACATGGGGTTCTTGTGCATCTGGACACACACGCAGAGAAGGAGACGTGATGTCAGCAAAGGAGACAGAGACAAGTGCTCGTGGGTTGAGGCAGGAGGAGAGAGGGCGTGACGTCAGTGCTGATGTGGGCAAGCACGGAATTTGAGGCAGAAGAGAAGAAAGAAGAAAGAGAGAGAAGTACTGTTTGAGACTGATTTCGAGGCGTTCGGTTTGCAATTTTTTTCTTTCACAAAAACAGTCTTTTTTGTATCTTCTCTTTTCTTCTTCTAATTTTATTATGCAGTCCAAGAAAAAATTTGTTAGTTGCAATTTTATTATGAACTAAATTTTATTTTTCTAGGATTTCGATGTAGTCTAGTTTTGATAACACAATTTTAATTCCATACTTTTATTCTATTTTTTCATGGTTGTGCGTTTGATTTTTGATCTTAATGCTTACAATTGGTTGATCGACATTTGTATGATCTATTAAATCATGGAGAGACCGAACTAGTAATTTGTGATTAATAAAATTAAACACCGTTACAAGAGCGAACTGCTGTTAATGTGACCATTAAGAAATTCATAGATCTTAATAAATTTTCAATTAGTAATTTGTGCATGAACTATGACAAATAATTGGTTGAGAATATTTTTGATATTGCTTGAGAGAAAATATTGAATAATTTGGAGATTTTGGTCTACAACTTAGAAAAATAATCTTTTTATTCACATGGAATTATAAATTGTGTGGGATTAACTAGGTGAAATCAAAATCCCTAGAATTAATTTTGCAATTAATAAACAACAAAATTTCAGATTCCGTTCTTTTTAATTTATTTAGTTAGTTCTTAGATTATTTTAAATTAGTTGCTTTCTTTATTGAATTTCGATTTTCCAAATAGTGATTCATCTAGTAATCTCGGTACTCAATAAAATAATTAGTTCTTGTGGGTTCGACACTCTTTTCACTTAACAATACTACTAGTTGCGATTTTGTAAACTTGCAAATAATATCACATCATAGTCGATGGCAACTACTAGGAAAATTTTTCGTCCAGCTGCCGGCGGGAATGGTCCAAGCAAGTCTGTCCCCCACGTGGCAAAGGAAATGGGGCTAGACATAGAGTTGAGGACTGCTTGTGGCCCATGCTTGATCGCTAAATGTTTTTGACAGAGGTCGCACTGGAGAACATATTCTTGTGCGTCATTGAGTAGCGTGGGCCAATAATACTCGTGATTGAGTATCTTTCGCACAAAAGATCTTGCCCCTTGATGGCAGCTTCTGATCCTTTCATGTTGATCCTTGAGGGCGTATTGCGCTTCCTCTGGAGTGAGACATCTAAGATAGGGTCTGCCATCAACTATGGTGTACGAGCATTTGTACAGGATTCCTTCCATGAGAGTGTATCTTTCTGCTCTCGTCCGGATCTTCCTTGCCTCTCTGCATTCTTTAGGGAGGATTCCTTTGTCGAGGAAATTGACTAGGAGTTTCATCCAACAATCTTCAGATATTTGGGGTGCGATGGCCATGAGCTCCAATTCTTCCTCCTCGATGCTTAGCTTGAGAAGGACCTCAATGAGGACTGTGCGGTCTAGCCCATCGAGAGATGAGGAAGCCAACTTGGAGATGGCATTTGCCTGCCTGTTTTGCTCGCGGAGAATGCGAGTGACATTGGCTTCTTTGAACGCTATCAGGAGTTTCTTTACTCGTGACAAATATTTGGCCATGCGCTCGTCCATGGCTTCATATTCGCCTTGGACCTGGTTAACAACTAGCTGAGAGTCGCTAAACATCTTGATTCTCTGTGCACCAACTTCTCGTGCTAAACAGAAACCAGCAATTAATGCTTCGTATTCTGCTTCGTTGTTGGTGTGGAAAAGTTCAATCGCAAAGAATATTGGAGAGTAAAATTATCGGGCCCGAGCAAAATAATTTCGGCTCCGCTTCCTTCGAGGAAAGACGACTGTCTACAAACACATCCCAAAGTGGGGGGGTTTCGTCTTCCTCAGGGAAGTCGGTGATAGTGGTTTCCACGATGAACTCGGCCAAGGCCTGTGCCTTGATGGCCGTTCTAGGTCGGTAGTTGTTGTCGTGTTGACTCAGTTCAATGGACCACTTCATCAACCTTCATGAACTTTCAGGTTTAAGGAGCACCTGCTTGAGCGGCTGATTAGTTAGGATACATATGGAATGTGCCTAGAAATAGGTGCGGAGTTTTCACGCTGCTGTGACCAGTGCATAGGCCATCTTCTCCATTTTTGTGTAACAGAGTTCTGCATTATGGAGCACCTTGCTCACATAGTAAATTGGTTTTTGGACCCTGCCCTCTTCTCTGACTAGGACGGCACTGAGAGTCTGGTCAGAGACGGCTAAGTAGAGGAAAAGGACTTCACCCAGCTCAGGCTTGCTAAGAAGTGGAGGGTTTGCAAGGTATGCTTTGAGTTGTTCAAAAGCGGTCTATTTTTCTTCCTTCCACTCGAAACCTTTCGCGCCTCGGAGGATTTTGAAGAAGGGAAAACACTTCTCCCCAGATTTGGATAGGAATCGGCCGATGACAGCTAAGCGGCCGGTTAATTTCTGTACTTCTTTGACCGTTGTTGGGAAAGACATGTTACGAATTGCTTGGATTTTCACGGGATTGTCTTCAATTCCCCTTTGACTAACATGAAGCCCAAGAATCTCCAAAAGCGCATTTGGTAGGATTCAAACGCATGTTATGCTTGTGCAATTCTCCGAATGCTTCTTGAAGATATGTGACGTGGTCCTCTTTCCGAACGCTTTTGACTAACATATCATCCATGTAGACCTCCATGTTCCTGCCGATTTGTCCTTTGAAGAACTTATTTACCAGACGTTGATAAGTAGCGCCGACATTTTTCAGGCCAAAAGGCATAACTCGATAGTAGTACAGACCCTGATCGGTGATGAAAGATGTTTTTGGAGTGTCAGGAGGAAACATTTGAATTTGATTATATCCAGAAAATCCATCCATGAAAGTCAAGAGTTCATGGCCTGACGTGGCATCGATCAACGTGTCTATACTGGGGAGCGGGAATGGGTCATTCGGACATACTTTATTAAAATCTGTAAAGTCTATACACATCCTCCAGTTACCGTTTGCTTTCTGAACCATCACCACGTTTGCCAACCACTTCGGATAGTTAACTTCTTGGATGAAGCGTGCAGCTAGGAGTTTATCGACCTCTTCTTTGACCGCTCGGAGCCTGTCGGAAGGGAATTTGTGGCATCATTGCTGAACAGGCTTGGCATCGGGACTCACACTAAGATGATGCATGATTAGATCTTCAGGGATTCCCGACATATCGGTTGTAGTCTAAGCGAATAAGTCTTGATTTTGCCCTATGCAAGCAATGAGGCGCTCCTTGAGCTGGAGAGAAAGGGTCTTGCTGACTCGAAAACTCTTGCTCCGGTCTTCTTGGGAGAAAGGGATCTCCTCTAACTCGTCCATGGGTTCTGAGTTCACATGATTTCTTTCTGGTAGGGGCTCATTGGTATCAAGCGGGAGAATTGAGCACCCAACAATGGCAGTGTAACATGCCCGCACCGCCTGTTGGTCTCCCAATACCTGGCCTATGCCTGCCATTGTCGAAAATTTCATTTTCAAGTGAAACGCGGAGGCGACGGCATGGAAGGCGGCTAATCCGGGGTAGCCAAATATGGCATTGTACGCGGATTTGATGTCAACTTCCAGGAAGTCGAGTGTCTTCGTCCGAGTTGTTGGGCCCTTTTCGGCCATTACATCGAGCGTGACTATTCCTTCAACATGGACGGGTATACATGTGAAGCTGTGGAGAGTGTAACCGAATAGCTTGAGTTGATATCGAGAGAGCTTTAGAGCATTGAATGCGGCCATGAAAAGGATATTTGCGGAGCTGCCACTGTTTACGAGGATACGCCGCACCTCGTGACTTTCCATGCCTAGATTGATATTCAGTGCATCGCAATGAGGCATTTTGACGTCCTAGAGATCTTTATCAGAGAAGGAGACTGAGAGGGCCAAACCCTTCAGGGGTGGAGTGTTATGAACCGAATTAACCTCTCTTAGAAAGGCTTTGCGAGAGGAGTTAGAATCTCCCCCAATAGGTCCGCCGTGGATGGTGTGCAGAATGGCCATATGCTCAGAGTCTCTAGATTCAGAAGGAATTTTGGGATGCTTATTAGCCCCTCGTGGTGGAGGATTTTCGGCGTTGTTGTTTCATTGGACAAACGGAGAGAGGTAGCTCCGCTGAATCAGGTCTTCTATTTCTTGTCTGAGGGCTTTGCAATTATCAATAGTATGTCCGTGGTCTCTGTGAAATGCTCACCATAGGCCCTTGTCTCTTCTCTTGCCGGACGTCGTCATCCTTGGAGGAGAACGAACTATCCCATCTTTTTCAACTGCCATGAGAATGGCAGACACACTTGCATTTAGAGGAGTGAATTTTTCGAAGCGGGGTGAAGAAGGAGGACGGCGTTGACCTGCACCATTTTTCTGAAACTTCCTAGGTGTTTCCTCACTTGATTTCTTCCGTTTGTTCCCGGAAAGTGACTCTTTGTTAACTTTGGGGCTGAGAGCTTCCTCGACTCTGATATACTTTTCACTCCTCTCAAGATCAACCATTTATTTTGCGTGATGACTCAATTCACAATAACGAGAAACAAAATTATGGCTAAGCTCAGTGAAATCTCGAGGTGGTCTCTTGGCGAGGGATGCTTTCAGCTCTTTATGCATGACGTTGTGGCGGAAGGCTGCAGCCGCCACTGAGGAGTCCAAGGAGGAAATTGACCTTGCTTCCACTGTGAATCGCAAGACGAAGTCCTTTATCAGTTCTCCATCTTTTTGCTTCAGTTCTAGCAGGGAGACGCTGGTCTTTTCAGTTCTTCGGCTAGTAATGAAGTGTGCAATGAAGAGTTCTTCGAGTTGATCGTAGAAAAATATGGATTTGGGTGTGAGACATGAATACCATTCCCTTGCAGACCCTTTCAGTATTGCAGGAAATGTCTGACACATGAGTGCATCGGTGGCGTTATAGACCATCATGAGTGTTTTAAATCTTTCTATGTGGTCTGTCAGGTCTGATTCCCCGTTGTAGGATTTGATTGAGGAGCCTTGAAGCCCCTTGGGATAGGTGCATCAAGGTTAGCTCTGCTGAAAGGAGGTCGGTTAGGGCGGTAGGCCCTGTTAGAGTGGCTTCTCTCACTCTTCATCTATTCTAGACATTTCTCTACTTCTTGGATTCGGCGAAGGACTTGATCCTCCTTCTTTTGAGATCCGATCACGTCGGCGGATCCTTCGTTTAGGGGGAGGCCCAGACCTTGACTCCTTTGGAGAGCATAGAGGATGTCAAGTTTGAATTTATCCAATTCAGCCCTTGTGACTGGGGCATTTTGCCCTCTGTTCTGCACACGAAGCCTTTGACTCTCATGCGTCGGGTTTCCCATTACTGTATGACCCCTGTGAGAGGAGGATTGCCTTGATCTTTGTCTATAAGGATGAGTTCTCTAGTTTGCTTGATATCCCGAACGGGAGGCCTCAGATTGTGCGAGCCTCTCGTTCAACCTCATTTGCAGGTCGGCTTCTGATTGCTTATTATTAATGATCTGGCAGAGATCTCTAGACCCCCATCGGTCTCGCAAGGCCATTGAATTAGTTAAGGCATTATGGACTGAGATGCGATCATACTGAGGATGTTGTTCATGCTGGGAGCCCCCCGGTGCCTCTCCGTTGGAAGGAGCGTGATCAGGCTACCGGGGTGACTTCTGAGGAGGAATCTGATCATTCATAGGAGGATCTGGTTGACGGAAAGAGGTAGTGAGAAGGCTGGAGGCTGCCCCTTTACCTCTTAGTCTTGGTGGCATGGATACAAGCTCGACTTGTGTAGTATTTCCCATAGACAGCACCAATCTGTTGCTGCTTATTTCGGTGTGGGAACAAACATATAGTGAGTTAATAATTGAAGAAAAAAACTACTCAAAGTCAAACCTGTGACCCTAGCCGTTAAAGACGGTTAGAGCTCCTGAGAATGAATCTGGATCGTTGAATGACCACCGTGATCTGAATTCGACAGTTGCTGATGCGACCGATGGACCTGCAAAAAGCCCAAAACACTGGGGGGTAGCCCCGGCGACAGTCCCTCCGATGCTCAAGTCAGAACCAGAAAGAGAGAGAGAGAGTAAGAGAGTGAAAACTGGGAAATTGTTGATTACCTTCTGACTGAAGGGGGGAGGGGGTATTTATAGGCCTGAGAGACATTTCAAGAGATTGATTTGTGTCTGTTGGATCGATTTAACTACCTTATCTCTTTCATGTCTCTCCCCCTCAAGAGATAAGATATCCTTATTACGGGATAAGAGATTTGACTCCTAGCCTGCATGAGCTAGGTGTCTCTCCTAGTGGACCTAGTCTATCACATTTTATGGGCTTGGGAGAAGCTCATGTCTTGGAGTGGTCTCATACCTGTCAAAGAGGCATGTGATGGCTAATCTGCTTGTAGATACTTTGAGATCTGTGCATGAATCGTGCAGCTTTGATCTGCTGCGATTTTTACCATCATCACTTGTTGCCTGTAAATAGCTATCAATTTCTCCCTTTCCGCAAATAGTTTGCACAACCATTTGTTGTCCTTAATATTGTATTTCTCTATCATTGTTTTCCAGGCTGATAGAAACTCCTCTTCTACCTCAAAGTCATAAAGACATTGGCTAAAATCATTTGCAAAAGTTTCTGAGCTTTGGAATGCATTACTTAAATGCTTAGTGGAATTTTGATATATTTGCCAAATACAATAATGATGAGCTGTTCCTGGCCACACAGCAGCTATCGCATCACCCATAGGTGCAAATTGGCCGGTCAAAATGGTTTTTGGTTATTTTCCCGACATTGCCATCTTGAAAGTTTCAAATAACCACTTGAAAGATCTCCAAGAGAGGAAGAGAAGAGGAAGGTGAACTACGCTTGGAACGCAAGGAGAACAACGGAGCACACCTCAACCACCATCTGAAGAACAGAGGATGCTCCACGAACTGGGAAGCCCCATCTGATCATAGAGCTCATTTAAGGGAGAGTATCAGAGATATTCGGGTTAGAAGCCCAGTTGAGAGAGGTCGCCAACGATCAATGGAGAAGAGAAGAATAGATCTTCTATCTCCGGAGACCAATAGAAGAACATATGTTGAGGCCACGAGATGTAGCGCCCCGATTTCCATATACTGGGAAACCGTGACACGAGCCAGGGTCTTTTCTTCAATTAGTCACAATACACAGAAAAACAGGAGAATTTAAAACTTTTCATTCAACACTCAATACATTACAATAGAGTTACAATATTACCTTTACATTTCCAAGTATTACAACCTTCAACATCTTACATCAGAGTACAAGGAATGAAGAACAACACTTGGTAACTTTCACTTGAGTACTTCTCAACTAATAGATAATCAATACATATACTGCAGCGGAACTAAACATAACACTGACTCCTTGCTTTCCTTGCCTTGAGTCCTCCTAAATCTCGCCTTTGTACTTCGGCGATCCAGTACCTATGGAAGTGGGGACGTCAGTATTCACTGACGCTTAAAGGCTGATCATATAGCAGCGAAACTCCCAAACAATATACAAAATATAGCAATAGTGTTGGTGTAGTTTAAGTGTTTGTGAGTGCTAGGCCTAGACTCTAATGCGATATTTAAATAGAACTAGGATGCTCCTATTCTAATGTCAGCAAGTCTCCGAAGTCAACATGCAGCCCATACAACATGCGACCCTTCTCAAGCCGTTTCTCCATATATAGGGATTTGAACCCGCGTTATGAATTCTAATTGTACACAACCTGTTCCTGACAGCTACACGTGACTTATGAGGTTGCAGATGTGGTCAAGTCCCACTAATGCATTTCGCCAGTGGTGTCTATGTTCGCCACTGCGACCCGGCTAACCGGACCTCTCTCAAAATAGACGAACCCAATGTATCGGGTGTCATTACAAAATCAAACTATAGGGTTTCGCAAGCGCAGGGTAGCGCGAAGCCTACCCTGTGGCACCCTCTGGGGTCTCGCAAGCGCAGGACTGCACAATGCATCCTGTGGCACCCCAGCCACGGTACTTCAGGAATTAACAGTGCGAGATACGCAACCCGTGTCCTCAACTTGTGAGACGGCACCGTACATATCCCTTTGACGGGAAGGTACAACCCAATAACACCACCTGGTCTGCCTCAAGGGACGAGTTAGTCATAAGGTGCCCTCTTCAACCGACTCCTCTCTTCCGGCAAAGGTTTTAAGTAATGATCTTTATAAGTCACTACCCTAATAATGTCCCTAGCCCTGAACACTCCTAGGGAGGACAATATTATAACCACAACATGCTAGGCCTTAATTTAGACTTTGCAAGACAACTCTACTAAGCTGCTTAACCTAGACTTACCGGAACCCCTCGGGATCCGGTTCGTGGCTCATCGATCCAAGACTTCGGCAGTGCGAATATACATGCATGCTGTTACCCTAAACTTGGATTTCGTCTATACTCCGGTCCTCGATCAACCTACCATGGTTAAGATTCGACGGTACACAAGGAGTGACTCCTCCACAGTTTCTTAGGGTAAGAAAACATATGTCTTGATGGTCGATAGCCCTTAGGGTGGTAATATCACCCTAGACGAGCACAACAAACTGTGTACTAGCTAACAAGCTATACACGAGTAACAACCACATACGAGCCAATAAGCTACGTATGAAATACTAACTACCTACGAGCCAGGCGGGCCTCGTAGGAGATAACCACATACATACCAGCCAAATAAGCCGCGTATGAGACCAACAGCTACGCACGGGCCGGTCGAGCCGCGTACGAGACAACAACCTATATACGAGCCAAATAAGCTACGTATGAGACCCACAGCTACATACGGGCCAGTCGAGCCGCGTACGAGCCAACCATATGCAAACAACCATACAGGTAATCAATGTTAAAAGCAACCAAACGTGCTTACTAACAAACTTGATCTTCTATTATTAGAAGCAACAGAAGAATCTACTAATAGTCTATGGTCGGTATTCTACCAATGAAGGACCGAAGGCGACATAACAGCCTTTATCAGACTAACTATTACTAGTGGTCTTCCCGACCCTTATTACTTTATCCTATAGCACTTTAAGCATGGCATACAATTTGCAAGCATCTATCCATGACAATCTAATTATGGTACATAACATAACCACTCACCATAATACTCCTACAATGTTCTAACATGGTAGGTCAATTAAACATCAATCCTACAACATTATAAACATGTATAATGATTCCTACTACAATCTAAGTATAGATAAATGAATCTAGCATGGTATACAACTTTCCTACAAGCATGTAAGCATGGCTTAATTTATCTAGCATTATATACCACTTTCCTACAATTATCTAAACATAGATAAATTAATCTAGCATTATATACCACTTTCCTACAATTATCTAAACATAGGTAAGTTATTCTAGCATGGTATATGCTTTCCTACAATCATCTAAGCATGAATCTTATTAAGCATGAATAACTACTAAGCATGAGTATCTTATTAAGCATGGATAACTACTAGTATGAACATACAACATTCCTAAACATGGTAGGTAAATTTTTAGAATGAATCCTACAACATTCTAAGCATAAATATACTTCCTAAACATAATAGGAAATTTTAGAATGAATCCTACAACATTCTAAGCATAAATATACACTTAGCATGGCATACATTATTCCTAAACATGGTAGGTATTTTTTTAGAATAAATCCTACAACATGTATATCGCTCCTAAACATGGTAGATAATTTTAGAACAAATCCTACAACATTCTAAGCATATTTATACTAATCTAGACATGATAGGATTTTTAGAATGAATCCTACAACATCCTAAGCATATTTATACTAATCTAAACATGATAGGATTTCTAGAATGAATCCTACAACATTCTAAGCATAAATATACTAATCTAGACATGATAGGATTTTTAGAATGAATCCTACAACATCCTAAGCATATTTATACTAATCTAAACATGATAGGATTTTTAGAATGAATCCTACAACATTCTAAGCATGAAAACATGATAGGTAATTTTAGAATGGATCCTACAACATTCTAAGCATATTTATACTAATCTAAACATGATAGGATTTTTAGAATGAATCCTACAACGTTCTAAGCATAAATATACTAATCTAAATATGATAGAAATTTTAGAATGAATCCTACAACATTCTAAGCATCTTTAAACATGCTAGGTATTTTTAGAAGAAGTCCTACAACGTTCTAAGCATCTTTAAACATGCTAGGTATTTTTAGAAGAAATCCTACAACATTCTAAGCATCTTTAAACATGCTAGGTATTTTTAGAAGAAATCCTACAACATTCTAAGCATCATTAAACATGCTAGGTATTTTTAGAAGAAATCCTACAATATTCTAAGCATCATTAAACATGCTAGGTATTTTTAGAAGAAGTCCTACAACATTCTAAGCATCTTTAAACATGCTAGGTATTTTTAGAAGAAATCCTACAACATTCTAAGCATCATTAAACATGCTAGGTATTTTTAGAAGAAATCCTACAATATTCTAAGCATCATTAAACATGCTAGGTATTTTTAGAAGAAGTCCTACAACATTCTAAGCATCTTTAAACATGCTAGGTATATTTAGAAGAAATCCTACAACATTCTAAGCATCTTTAAACATGCTAGGTATTTTTAGAAGAAATCCTACAACATTCTAAGCATCATTAAACATGCCAGGTATTTTTAGAAGAAGTCCTACAACATTCTAAGCATCTTTAAACATGCTAGGTATTTTTAGAAGAAATGCTACAACATTCTAAGCATATCTAAATTAATCTAATATAATCTTAGCATGGTATTTGCTTTATGAACATAAAATAACCATCTACAACTATCTACTACTACCACTACTCTATTTTCACCAAGAACATAACATCCAACTATCTACTACTACTATTATTTCATTTTAACCAAGAACATAACATACAACTATCTACTACTACTACTACTTCATTTTAATCAAGAACATAACACACAACTATCTACCACTACTACTACTTTATTTTAACAAGCTACTTCTTAATTGTCTACTAGTCTTTATTAGTAGATTTATTATCACTAGTGATTATAAAAGAAAGGATCTTTTTATTTATTCTACAACTAGTGATTTAGGTTAATTTCTAATGTATGTTCTTTTTACTTAAGAAAGAAAACTACAATAATAAAATGAGGTAAGAACCTTCATCCAACATATGCTTATTATTATTTGTCCAAGTTCAATACAAGTCCTACAACCAAAATGGTTGTATAAAAATGGTTCATATGCTTTATGTATAGCCCACATTCAAGTCCTACAACCTTAAGTGGTTGTATGTAAAAGTTCATATGCATGTGTCATTTTTGTTCAAGTAGTTAGTTCTTTTACTAACAAAATTCAAAATAAGAACTCCTACAACCATACTACTTTAAACCATCTATACCAAAAGAAAAATAAACACGGAGGGTAAGAAGAAGAAGAACATCAAAACCATCATTCAAATAAACAAACAAACAAACAAACATACAAACAACAAACCTAGGAGAAACCCCCACCTTGTTTCTTTTCTTTGATGGAAGAACTAGATTACTCCCCTCCTTAGCTCCTAGAATCTCCTACTAACCCTACAAATAAAAACTCTCAAGTTAGCATGGTGATCTCTCTTTCTTTTCCTTTCTTTCTTTCTTTCTTTTTGATCTTTCTAAAATGAGACTAAGGTGAAGGAAGGGGGTATTTATAAGTGGAGAGAAGGGTGGAAAATGCAAATATGCACACACACAAGTGCAAAAAGGCCCGCCCTTAAATTGGGGCCGGCCATACCCCTAGGGGAGATAGGGGTGAGGTGGAGGGAGGTGTTATGTGGTGGAGGTGTGGTATGGGAGAGGTAGTTTCTAGTAATCTCCCTTAATCCCTTATGTCTTTGTAACCCTAGGTTTAACCTCCTAATCAAACCCTAACCATCTAATTGAGTTTTGTCATAACAAAACAAGTGTTGTCCAAAAATACACAACACACAATTTGTATAATGTACTAATCGACATACTACACGTATGTGCGCATATATGTCTGTATACCGAAAATCTTCGCATAATCCGTATAAAAATAATTAAATCTCGGAAATAATAATAAAATAAATTTTATTATTAGTTCGGAAGATCACGGTATCAATTTGATACAATACGGATGTATACTAACTGATATCTGGGTACAGATGATGTCTATGAATAAACCGGTTGAAAATCACCAAAATAATTCAATTTTGGAATTAAAACAAAATAATAATAAAATAATAATAAAATAATAATTTATATACGGTAATATCTGTCTGGGATATTACACGAGAGGGGGGAGAGAAGAGTATACTAGAGAACTCCATCGAAGGGTCAGAAATTCGCCGGAGGTGGAAGTAATGAAGAAAAAGGAAGACAATGAGGGAGAATGGATATTGTGTAAGCCAAAAAGAGTGAAGAAAGTGGAGAAGAAGGCAGAGAAGATAGCATCTTCGTCGTCGGCATCAGCTGTGGGTACAACAACAAAGCTGCCTCAGTGCCACAAATGCGCAGTTAGAGACCACACCATTCATGAATGCATGAATGTTGCTACTTATTTTGGTATGGGAGCAAACAAATAGTGAGTTAGTAAGTGCTGGAAACTACTAAAAGTTTGACCTTTGACCTTAGCCGTGAAATGCGGTTAGAGCTCCTAAGATTAAATCTGGATCGTTGATTGACCACCGTGATCTAAATCCGACGGTCGCTGATGCAACCGATGGACCTGCAAAAAGCCTGAAACACTGTGGGGTGGCCCCGGCGACAGATCCTCCGACACTCAAGTCAGTACAAGAAAGAGAGAGAGTATGAGAGAGAAACTGGCGGATTGTTAATTACCTTTGGGTGTAGGGGGGGTATTTATAGGCCTGGGAGGCATATTAAGAGATCGATTCAGATCCGTTGGATTGATTTGAATTTCTTATCTCTTTTATGTCTCTCCCCCTCAAGAGATAAGTCCTTTTGTTAGGGGATAAGAGATTTGACTCCTAGCCTGCATGGGATGGGTGTCTCTCCTAGTGGGCTAGTCTATCACTTTATATGGGCTAGAAAGAAGCCCATGTCTTGGAGAAGGTCCGGACCTATTAGAGAGGTCCGTTAAGGTTAATCTGCATGTAGAAGCTTTGAGATCTATGCAGGAATCGTACGACCCTATTTTTTTGTGATTTTTACCATCATCATAAGCCCCCTACTCCTGAAAGGCAATTTTCTTGGCTTTCTGGGGAGTAGTATGCCTTACTTTTGGACTCTGGAGTACAATCTTAGCAGTCTGGGTGTTCGAAGATACCTGAAACTGATCAGTGGCTTCGGAAGGCAGTGAATATCTTCCTGGAATTTTCATATTTCTTCGGATTTTTTCAAATTTTTCTGGAATTTTCTGGAATTTTAAAATCACTTTTTTGAACTTTATAATTAATAAATCCAATTTTAAAATCACTTTTTTCTTCAGAATTTTAAATTAATTTTCTCTAATTTAAATAATTATTTTCGGATTTTTAATCAAATTTTCGAATTTTAAATGGTTTTATAGGATTTTTTTGTGAATAATCAGACCTGGGCACGATCTGCAACGTTGATCAAGGGGTGGCTCGCCCGCTGAGTTGAATCTAGGGCTGAGATCTGTTCGCTGCACGGAGGGTCTACATGGCGCAATCTGGAGTGTCAATCAACACCAATCTCGCCCGCTGAGTAAGATCATACAGTGGAGAATCGAGCACGACTTTGGGGAAGGAGACTGGCAACGTGGCTCAATCACGCGCGTCCATCTCGCTCGCGCTCAAAGTTCGGAGTGATCCAAGGGCTGATAGCGACTGTGAGCGACCTCATAGCTCGACCGACCATTTTGTCGAGCTGTGGCCAATTTTTTTGGTAGAGCTATGGGGCTTCAATCTTGGTCGAGCTATGATTGGAGTTGGGATTGAGCTCGCTGTCGAGCTATTCCCCTCGTCGAGCCATGAATTTTGGCCAGCTATTCATCTCGTCGAGCCATGTCTTTCGGCGAGCTATTCATCTCATCGAGCTTCATCGAGCTAGGTGACGTGTTCATCGTTGTATCATCGAGCTATAGGCTTGCTGAGCTACGGACTTGAGCTCTGTTTTTTGGATGAAGCTCTATTTTTCGTTCGAGCTTCGAGTCCGTTCTCTGTCGAGCTACCACGTCCTCGTTAACCTAAAGGAGCTTCGAGCTACTCCCACTTGGTCGAGCTATGGAGTTTTGAAGCCTCGTCGAGCTATGGGACTCTCCTCATTGAGCTATGAGCCATTTATTTCTCGTCGAGCTATGGGTAGCTTGACGGTCAAGCTATAGTTTCCCTCATCAAGCTATCTCGTCGAGCTATGGAGTCAGCTTTTCCTTGGGTTTTTCAAAGCTTTGGTCGAGCTCTATTTTAGGCTCTGTGGGTTTCGGCGAGGTGAACTGTAGTTTGGAGATGCAGCTCGACTGAGGGAGCTTGATGGTGGAGCGGAGGTGTTCCGTTTTGGTCGAGGCATTTGGTGAGTTTAGCGAAGACGGAGTCCCCCGTAGTTTAGATTTTTGGCGCTCAGTTTTTTAAGAAGAAGAAGAAGAAGATGGAAGAGGGTTGCAGGTTTCGGGTTTAGATCCATACCCGCAACTCGTTATCCTGATCTCTTGGATTTTTTTTATGGGTTTGGTTTGTGAAATTGAATCCAACCCAAACCCGTTTCTTCTTTTCCTTTTCTATTGAATCCGTGAGTATTTTTTGAAGATTTTTTTGAAGTTTTTGGGACTTGGATTTGCATATATATATATATATATATATATATATATATATATATATATATATATATATATACTAAGAGTTTTACTTCATAACCTTCGATTGGTGGATCTTGTACATATATAGCTGTCCTAGGAGAGCTATTGCAGACTTGCTGTTTGATCCCAACGAGTTGTGGAGGCAACTATGAGACGGAGTTGGACGTTAAATTTGTCGTTTGCACCCAGCAAGATTGTAGAGGCAATTCTTGGATAGATTTGGACGTAGAAACTGTCGTTTAATCCCGACGAGTTTAGAGACAACTCTGAGATAGAGTTGATGTAGATACTGCCATTTGGTCCCGGTAAGTTTAGAGACAACTCTGAGATAGAGTTGATTTAGAGACTGTCGTTTGATCCCGGTGAGTTTAGAGGCAACTCTGAGGTAGAGTTGATATAGAAACTGCCGTTTGATCCTGTCAAGTTTAGAGGCAACTCTGACGTAGAGTTGATGTAGAAACTGTCGTTTGATCCCGACAAGTTTAGAGGCAACTCTGAGGTAGAGTTGATGTAGAAACTGCCGTTTGATCCCAACGAGTTTTGGAGAGGCAACTCTTTGACGAAGTCGTATGTTTGAACTTGCTGTTCTCGTCCAGCAAGCTTGTAGAGGTAACTCAAAGATGGGGTTGATTTAGAAACTGCTGTTTGATCCTGGCGAGTTTGGAGAGGCAACTCATAGTGCAGCTAAGTTCAAACTTGTTGTTTGATCCCAGCAAGTTTAGGGAGACAACTCATAATGGAGCTGGTCTTTGAACTTTTTTTTGTTCCCAATAAGTTTAGAGATAACTCTGTGATGGAATTGAGTGTTGAACTTACCGTTTGCGCCCAGCAAGCTAATAGAGGTTATTCCTTGATCGAGTTGATTTAGAGTTTATTGTTTGATCCCAACAAGTTTTGTAGAGACAACTACATGATGGAGTTGTGAGTTGAACTTTTTCTTTGTTCCCAATGAGTTTAGAGAGAACTCTATGACGGAGTTGAACATTGAGCTTGCCGTTTGATCCCGGCAAGTTTGTAGAGAACTTTGTGATGGAGTTGGATGTTGAACTTGCAGTGTAACCCCCGTTGTTCCAAAAAGGTATTTTTCGATATTTTCTGTATTTAAAATTTTCGCAAATTATTTTTATTGTTAAAATTAGATTATTTCATAAATTATATTTATAAATTATTGTATTAATTTTCTTATTGGATTATTTTCATTTTATATTATTTTTCTTACATTTTTGACCACCGTGTGCTGTTTGTGCGCCGATCGTCCGTTTTTCGCCATTTTGAATTCTTTTTCGCATTTTCTTGGTCTCATTCATAGTTTTTATTTATTTTTGGGTCATGATGAATTTTTAGAAGTGTTTTGATCAATTTGAGATTTTTGGCTCTTAAGGAGATTTTTAGGAGCCATAGGATTCATTGCATTTTGTATCCCCATTTGAAATCTACCCAATACCCATTACCCAATTGTATACCTATTTACTCCTATTGATATCCACTACCCATTAACCCACATTTGATCTCCTATATATACCCCTAATACTAAATAATCCCTAACCCTAATATTTTTCTCTCTCCCTCTCCTATTCCAAACCGGCTCCCTCTTTCCCTCACAATCCCTCCCGGCCTGCATCCCCCCTCTCCCAAACCGACCAGCTTTACCCTTAATCCGGCAACCCCTTGCATCCATAGCCCTCCCATCGATCCATACAACTCCTACTACAACAAAACCCCGTCTTTCCTCTCACATAGAATAGGTTGAGACTAGAGACGAACAAAGATCATATTTTTAATTGTGGGTTTCGTCTCTAAGGTTCAAAATAGGCCATAGACGACTTAGGACATGGAGTTTGATAGGATTGTGCCTTAGGTTTCACCCAAACGCGATTTTTATCGCGTATGTGACATATTGTATACCCGATGTATGTTTGAACACCCATATGAGAAATACTAGATTTTGACATGTTAGATACCCTCCAATATGACATTTGGACAGTGGGTAGACAGAGTTTCGAATTTGGAAGAGTTTGGATGATTTTTGAGGAAGTTATAACGTTTTGAAACTTAGTTGAGAAATCTGGAAATTTGGATTGAACTGGATTGATTGCTGTTTTTACCTGAATTAGAGTCCGAATCTCAACGTGACTATTTCTGAGGAATTTGTAGAGAATCGAACCTAATTTCTAACCCCACTAGTTTCACCCTGTTTGGAGTTTGTATGAATTAGTTATGAATATTTTAGTAACTGTATGCCGGTAGTTCCCAGATTCATTTCGGGGTAGATTTTATCACCAATTTATTTTCAAGATCCAAGTTAGACCTAATTTCATGCAACAAGACTTTGTCCAGTGTTTCACCATAATGTTAGGTAGTCCCCTGATTTTTGTGGTAATTAAAAGATGAGTTTTGAGTGATGCCTTACATCCTTTTCTATAGATCGCTTTTGCTGTAAACTGTGTGTGATTGTATGTTGAATGCCGTGTTCACCTTATTTCTAATTACTGTATGAATATTTTATGTGAGATACGAAAGTTGGGTAATTGTGTATAATTTCACCCCGTTTTGGCGGAAGTGGATTTTGATGCGCTGTGTGCAAGATATGCATGATTTTGTACAGCGGTGTTGAAGAATTCCAGATCCATCAAAACTGTGTTATGTGTTATTTTCTATTTTTGAAAACATATCTATACTTTCTGAAAAAAATATGAAAATTTATATTTTGAGACTATACATATAGGGTATTATCCCAGATTTTTCGTGGATTTAATTAATGATTTTGTATGCGGTTTTCATGTGGTTTAAGTCATTCCCCTGTTTTCGGGCTGTACTTGAAAACTGTGTTGGAATGTGTTTTAAGCTGAGATGTTGTGAACTAGTATATAGGTTTATTATACCCGTTAGAAGCGTGTGGAAGTCTAGTTTCCAGGTTCTTTGACGGATTATAAATTGCATGCCTGTAGATCTGTGGATCACTGTTTTTGTACAGACTGGTCTTGCTGTCCTGATTATAAATGTATACCATTTTGCTCGTATTTGTGAATGTTTGCACCTATACTTGCTGACCTAGTTCCCTGAGATTTAAACCTGATCATGAACTGTTAGTTTGACATTATTTAGCACACTCTCATGCCTGTGGATGATATAAATACTAAAAGTAATCAAGCCGGGGTTTAAGGGAAGATCGAGTAGTGGATAATATGGAAACGTGTACTTGGAAGGGAACTAGTGTTCCATACTGATACTGTTACTGTTTACTGACCCTGTCTACATTGCTTCTTCTGTAAGAAGGTGTAGAGTAGAAGAGGACCTCTTGGTTCTGACTGTTACTGTTACTGCTTCTGTTACTGATACCTGAGTACACTGCCCCATCATGGTCCCCTATGATATCTTACTAAGCGAAACTGTTTGTTGTAGCAACCATGTAGTATGGGATGCATGAAGTGCTACCTAGCTAGTAATACACACAAGACTGAAAGAACATAAACTGAAACTGTTAGACTGACACTGTGAGACTGATACTGTTAGACTGAGACCGATATATTGTTACTGTTAGACTGAGACTGTTATACTAGGACTATTATACTGATACACTGAATATACTGCTAGTGATACTGATATACTGTTATCCTGATTCACTGAGATACTGAGACACTGTTACTAGAGACTGTTAGATACCTTATGACACTGCCTTAGACATAAAACTACTGTACTGTTAAGATACCATGCTAGATATTACTATTGATGCATTATGACCTGTTGTTAGATAGTGTCCATGTACTTGTATCCTATTCTATTTTGTGACCCGGACTTGTCATTGACGGGTACTATGTTTTCTCTTTTCCTTTTTTCTGCATTCTATGAATTGCAGATTTTGGAGGACAGGATTCCTGAAGATATTGGCGAGATGAAGTTCTAGTTGGCTGAAGCTTTGCTATCTATATTTATTTCCTGTTGCTCATTTTGAATATTGTATCTGTTACTTGTATTCTTGTATTTGGGCAATATGACCCAGGAATATTTGTGTATTTTCAGATCATGATTATTTGAGGTTAATACATTTTATTTCAAGTATTCTTGTTGGTATTTGGTTCATAAGTGCATGTGGTTGATCTTTTTCTGGCTTCCGACTCTGATTATACTGTGATATGTTGTAAAGAATTCCTGAACAGCTTAAGGATGATATTAATCATTCGCTGGGCTTTTGTTACGTGCTCGTATTCCGTATTTTTGGGAAGCGGGGCGTGACATGCAGTTTGCGCCCAGCAAGTTTGTGGAGTGGCAACTCTTTGACAGAGTTGATGTAGAGCTTGTTATTTGACCCCAACAAGTTTAGAGAGAAAACTCTGAGACGGAGTTAATGTTGAAACTGCTATTTGATCCCAGCAAGTTTAGAGACAACTCTGAGATAGAGTTGAACGTTTGAGCTTGCCATTTGTGCCCGGCAAGTTTGGAGAGACTTTGGCTGAGTCAAGTGTTGAACTTACTGTTTGATCCCAGCAAGTTTTGTAGGGGCAACTCCATGCTGGAGTTGTGCGTATGGACCCGCTATCTGCGCCCAACAAGTTTTGTAGAGATAACTCTGAGACGGAGTTGATTTAGTAACTACCGTTTGATCCCAACGAGTTTGTAGAGAACTCTGAGACGGAGTTGGTTGTTTGAACTTGCTGTTTATGCATAGCAAGTTTTGTTGAGAGAAAACTCCGTAATAGGATTAGATGTTAAACTCGTCGTTTGCACCTGACAAGCTAGTGGTGGATTCCGGCGTTAGAAGGACTCGAGCAAGGAATGGGGCGATGTTCTCGTTGTTTGGAGTCAATGGGTTGTTGACGGAGCTCAAGCAGTGAGCAGAACATTAAATACATTGTTTGGAGCTAACAAGTTGTTTGGTGGAGCTTGAGAGAAGACCAAGGCATTGAACTCATTGTTTGGAGCCATTAAGTTATTGATGGAGCTCAAGCGGTGAGCGAAGTGTTAAACCCGTTGTTTGGAGCCAACGAGTTGTAGACAGAGCTCATGCGGAGAGCAGAGCATTGAACTCGTTGTTTGGAGCCAACGAGTTGTTGATGGAACTTGAGCGAAGACCCCGGCGTTGAACTCGTTGTTTGGAGCCAATGAGTTGTTACTGGAGCTCAAGTGGTGAGCGGAGCGTTGAACTCGTTGTTTGGGACCAATGAGTTGTTGATGGAGCTTGAGCGAAGACCCAGACATTGAACTCGTTGTTTGGAGCCAAAAAGTTATTGATGGAGCTCATGCGAGGACCAAGACATTGAACTCATTGTTTGGGACCAACGAGATGTTGATGGAGCTCAAGCGGAGTGCAGAGCATTGAACTCGTTGTTTGGTGCCAACGAGTTGGTTGGCAAAGCTTGAGCAAAGTCCAAGACGTTGAACTCATTGTTTGGGGCCTACAAGTTGTTGATGGAGCTCAAATGGTGAGCGGAGCGTTGAACACGTTGTTTGGGGCCAACGAGTTGTTGACGAAGCCTGAGCGAAGAAGAAGACGTTGAACTCGTTGTTTGGAGTCAACGAGTTGTTGATGGAGCTCATGCGGAAAGCAGAGCGTTGAACTCGTTGTTTTGAGACAACGAGCTATTTGGTGAAGCTTGAGTAAAGACCAATGTGTTGAACTCATTGTTCGGAGCCAACAAGTTATTGATGGAGCTCAAGCAGTGAGTAGAGCTTTGAACTCGCTGTTTGGAGCCAACGAGCTATTTGGTGGAGCCTGAATGAAGAGCAGGGTCATTGAACTCGTTGTTTGGAGCCAACGATTTGTTGACGGTGCTTGAGCGAAGCGCAAGGCGTCGAACTCGTTGCTCGATGTTGATGAGTTGTCGGTCGGAGAAAACCAAGTGGCGTGCGTGGCGCCTAACCCATTTTTAGAGCGAATGAGTAGTGGGTGTTCTGAATCTTCTTAATATGGAAGTGAAGTCACTCATGTTTATTCAGCATTGAAGTGATTCCATTCTTCTCTTTGCCATCAAATAGTTATGTACATCGAACGAGGTCCTCCGGGCATTAAGCTTGCTCTCCTTCGCGATACGCGGTGCTTAACGGAGTTGTGATTCTTCCATTTGCACAGTGCTTTAAGCGAGACAGATTTGGAGCTTGTTCAGGTGAAACTGATCGGATAAACCTTGGGCTTGTCCGCCTAAGGAAGACTTGTCTTGAATTTCATCATCAAGAGTTGAGACGACCCTATGGAGCTATTAGCTGGTAGGAGGCCGGCGAACAGGTTTGTCTCTCTTAGGCAGAACATCCCTCCAGTGTGTAGCTGGAAGAACAACTTACTTGACGGTCTATTGTATAGTGTTCTCATGACTTTTGGTAGCAATTTCTAGACATAAAACGTAGACTCATTGTAATTCTACTGTTGTGATGAGACTTGTAGTTTGTGGAATAAGAAGTCTTCTACGTGTCAGTGTCTTGTCATGTGATTCATCGTCTTGGGATTGGCTAGTCGTATGAGGTGCTCTTGGGGAGAGTTAGACTTTGGACTTGCCATTATGTATTTGTAGATATTTGTAGTGCTGGATCTGACCATATGGGTTTGTGATAGTTCTGTGATTTTTGATGAAATCTCTCCATATGCTTGATCCTTACTGTCAAGGTTGATGCACCATCGAATGTGTTCTTTGTAGCTAAATAATAGGGCCTCAAGTCTGTTGTGTATAGCTAACGAACCATTGATGATGTGTGTCAGAGTTTAGAACTTCTCCACCTTGAAATCAGCTAGTTGTAGGAGCAACTCTGAGGGAGACTCATTTTCCAAACTTGCTGTATGGGTCCTCCGACAAATTGTTAGAGTCATATCGAGTGGAGAGTTGAACTCTAAGTGTTGATTTTACAAGTGATACTGGAGTAACTGTGAACCACAATTTTGGACCTCTTAATCTGTCTTCAAAGAATTTTAACTAGTTTCAGGAACATATCGAATGGCGAGTTGAACTCTGAACATGTGTAATTGCAGGTTGCTAAAGTAACTCTGAGCCATGGGTATGGATTCCGAACTTGTTAGTTTAGGTATTAACAGGTTACAGGAGCAGATCGAATGGCAATTTGAACTATGAACGTACTTATTTGCATGTTACTAAAGTAACTCCGAGTTATGGGAATGGACTCCGAACCGGTAGTGGAGGCTGCTAACGGATTGCAGGAGCAGATCGAATGGCGAAGCGCACTCTAAACTTTCTTCATTGCAAATTGCTAGAGTATCTTCGAACCATGGGTATGGACTCCGAATCCGTCTTACAGAAAGCTTGTAACGAGTGTTTAGCACCGTTCTAGGTGTAAGTTTGGCGTTTAGCTCGTTGTTTGTTGTAGTATTAACAGGTTGCAGGAGCAATCGAATGGCGAAGCGCACTCTGAACTTGCTCCATTGCAAATTCCGAGACTAACTTCAAACCATAGGTATGGACTCCGAACCCGTCTTATAGGAAGTTTTTAACGAGTTTTTGGTGCCATTTTTGTGTATAAGTTTGACACTCAACTCATTGTATGCTTCCGTTGGCTTGTATAATAGCTTTGCAAAAGTTCATACTACATTTTATTGGAAAATAAAACTAAGTGGCTGCTCTAGTGGCTGGCCGTTATTACAAATTGAGAAAATTTGCTGGAAAGTAAAACTAAGCGGCATGTCACGGACAAATTCTAGAAGTCGTCCCGTGACACGCTGCTCTAGTGGCTGGCCGTTATTATAAATTGAGAAAATTTGCTACTACTATTAAGAGAGGAAGTTTCAGACGCCCTCATCCACCTTCACAAGGTGTCCTACCTTCCAAGTTCTGCTGATATCTCCTTGCCCCCTAGGTCTTCAAGTTGATGAGCCGTTAGGCGAACAACTTGGTAGACCTTGCCTGGACTTGCTTGTTTTGGAGGGAGCCCCCCATTGTTTTGCATAGAGAAAGAAAAATCTTCTGATGCACCAATGTGTTTAGGCATGACTATTTGTCTCCGTTGAATGAGTGGAATGGCTTCGGGCAAGGGATTCAGGCTGTGTTATGATGAGAACCAGTTTGGACCTGGTGAGAGATGATTTGGCAGGTTTGGAAGTTCTTGGTAGAATTGTTTATGACAATGGCTTCAAGCTTGTTTACAATCTTGAAATTATTGTGACTACTTTCTGACGGCAGCTTTATGGCATCGAGGGGAAGAACCGAGCCCCCATTGTAGCAGTGTAGCATGCTCGTGCTGCCTGTTGGCTTCCTACAGCTTGGCCTACGCCAGCTGTTGTTGGGAACTTCATTTTCATGTGAAATGTGGAGGCAACTATATGGAAGGCTGCTAGGCCGGGACGGCCGAATATAGCATTGTATGTGGCTCTGATATCGACTACCATAAAGTACAGTGCTTTCGTTCGAATAGCAGGGGCTTTCCCTGCTGTCACATCCGGTGTGACGACTCCTTCTACTTGAACGGAGACGCCAGAAAATCTGTGGAGTGTATAACCGGTTGGCTTGACTCGGTCTCAGGAGAGCTTGAGAGCCTCGAATGTGGCCATGAAGAGGATGTTTATTGGGCTGCCATTGTCCACCAGGATGCAGCGTACCTCATGATTCACCATGCAAAGTTTTATGACCAATGCGTCGCAATGAGGTGTTCAGACACCTTCTAAGTCCTTGTTAGAGAAAGATATCGGGACCCCGGTGCTTTTGGCAGGTGTGTTTTTATCTATGGAGTTGACTTCCCTGACGAAAGCTTTGCGAAAGGAGTTGGAATCTCCCCCCATTGGGCTTCCATGAATGGAGTGGAGGACGGCCATGTGTTCAAAGTCTTGCGATTCGTATGGCCTCTCTTGAAGCATATTAGCCCCCGGGGCGGAGGGTTTTTGGCGTCGTTGTCTTTCTTAACGAAGTTGAAGAGATAGCCCCTGCGAATTAGGGCTTCTAGTTCATCTTTAAGGGCTCGACAGTTGTCAGTAGTGTGTCCATGATCTCTATGAAATGTGCACCACTTATTTAGTCTCTTCTCCTGCTAGACGTTGACATCTTGGGGGGATGGCAGATTATTCCATCCATCTCAACTTCCATGAGGATGGCTGATACGCTTGCATTGCGAGGAGTGAACTTGTCGAAGATGGACGGCATTGACCTGCATCATTTTTTTGAAACTTCCTGGGTTCCTCTTCGCTTGTATTCTTTCGTTTGTTCCCGGAAGATGAATCATTCTTGCCTTGAGGATAGAGAGCTTCCTCAAACATGATATTCTTGTCACTCCTTTTTAGGAGCTCAGTGAAACTTTTGGGTGGCTTTTTTGCAAGGGAGGCTTTCAGGACTTTTTTAGTGACGTTGTGGCAGAAAGCTGCAGCTGCCACTGAAGTGTTCAAGGAGGAAATTGATGTTGCTTCAATTTTAAAGTGTTTGACAAAGTCTCTCAGCAATTCTCCATCTCTTTGTTTCAGTTCCATTAGGGAAGCACTAGTTTTTTCAGCCTTGCGGCTAGTAACGGAGTGCGCAATGAAGAGCTCCTCGAGCTGATCGAAGGAGAACATTGACTCCGGAGTCAGGTGTGAATACCATTCCCTTGCTAATCTTTCAGTGTCCCGAGAAATGTTCGACACATGAGCACATCAGTGGCATTATAGACCATCATAAGTGTTTTGAAACTTTCGACATGATCGGTCGGGTCTGATTCTTCATTGTAGGATTCAAATTGAGGAGCTTTGAAGTCCCTTGGAACGGGTGCATCGAGGATGGTTTTGCTGAAGGGAGGTCGACTAGGGCAGTAAGCCCTATTGGAGCGGTTTCTCTAATTCTTGATCTGTTCTATACGGTCTTCTACTTCTTGGATACGACGAAGGACTTGGTCGTCCTTCCCCTGAGATCCAGTTGAGTTAGCAGATCCTTCATTGGGGGGCTAGCCCAGATCTTGACTTCCTTAGATATCTTGGAGGATGTCGAGCTTGAACTTATCCAATTCGGCCCTAGTGACTAGGGAATTTCTCCCTTTGTTACGCATAAGAAGCTTTCGACTCTCATGGGTCGGGCTCCTTATTGTGTTGTGTCCCCCTGTGAGAGGATGATTGCCTTGATCTCTGTCTAGGAAAATAAGTTCTCTGGTTTGCTTGATGTCCCGAGCGAGAGGCCTCAGATTGGGTGCGCCTCTCGTCCAACCAGATTCGCAGAACGATTCCTTGTTGTCTAGCATTGATGATCTGGTGGATATCTCTACACCCCTGGGAGCCTCACGAGGCCATCAAATCAGTTGACACATTATGGACTGAGATGTGGTCGTACTGAGGATGTTGTTCATGTCGATTTTTTCAGGAGCCCCCAGGTGCATCTCCGTTGGAAGGAGAGTAACTAAGCTGCCGGGGTGACTGTTGAGGAGGATTCAAATCTTCCACAGGAGGATCTGGTTGACGAAGAGAGTTGGTGAGACGGTTTGAGGTCGCGCCTGTAGCGCCCCGAATTTCCAATATAATTCTCAGAAATAGGTGGCGCGATTTCCAGCATCTACCTCAATGTAATAGTAAACAAAGCCAAAATACAGATAAAATTTTCACCTTTTATTACATCAGTCTTTACAAAGCACAGCGGAAAATTTAAACACCTTGAATTACAAATTCTCTCTTTTACAACAAATTCTTTTACAATTTTACATAAGCTACATTATCAATCTACTACTTGCATCCAAATTCCAAGCTATAGGTACCTATCTGTAAAACATGAGACTAGAGATAATCCCTAACCCCCAAAAAGTACAGGGGTCAACCATAACGGTGTGAGTGACATCAAAAGAAAATACAACATAAATGAAACATAAAGAATAAAGTCATAAACAACACATACCAATAGTAGTAAAGAAAGAATATGAAATAACAATAAATAAAACAAGAAAACATCAAGTGAAACTAGACTAAGTGTCAAGTGTAGAAAACAGAAAACATCATGAATAAAACCAAGTCAAGAAAACACAAATGCAGTATGATGACTTTCTAATGCATACTTTTCGGATTCTATGCATTCCATACTACATAGGTCCGGTGCAAGTCCTTATCGTTCTCCACTTTATACTATTGATGATTCTATGCATTCCATACTACATAGGCCGAAAATGTGGTAGGTTGCTATGAGTAGGTTGTAGTATGGAATGCATAGAATCATCAATAGTATAAAGTGGAGAACGATAAGGACTTCCACCGGACCTATGTAGTATGGAATGCATAGAATCCGACAAGTATGCATTAGAAAGTCATCAAGTTACAATTGCTTCTTTCAATTGTAACTTGTATGACATATAGCAATTTTCGGCATGCACATCTACAGACCTGAAAAACAATTGCCAATACAAAACCCCAAACTTGGTTCTTTTTTATTCAAAACTCTTCTACTACTTGTCATAACTACTCACCTCAGTTTCTCATGAGTATATGAAGGTTTTTAACATATATTAATCAAGTAGTTCACATCAAAACATTGAGAACAGATCATATACATTCATACATAGTAATTCTTCAATTTTTGTTCACTTTCATGCTATATTCATCATTCAATTCGTTAAATTCCATCAAACCAGTAACATATGAAAGAAGCAACACACTCATGGTTTCTATTAGGTTCATGACAATTCTTAAGTCATCAAATTAGGGTTTTAATCATCAATAGTATAATTTTCATGAAAAGATTCAATTTTTAATTCATCCATCCATCAAAATTCATTATATCTTCATATAACCCCTAACATGCTTTACAATAAACAAATCATCACATACAACTTATTCAGAATAATAGAAAATCAAACATATGTCACTCACTTTTTTGAAGAATCAACTGAAGATGATAAAGAAAATAAGAAAATCCTTCCTTTCGCAAGAAAACCAAGATCCTCGCTTCGAAACTCCAAGAAAATAATAACAAAGAAATCCTTTTGTGTGGTGCAGCAAAGACACGACTGCACTCTCTTATTAATATGCCGGAAATTAGGTTTTAGGGGTTTTTGAATAGATTTGCAAAATATCCCTTCTGCATATATCTTTACATATATAAATTCATATACTTGGAAATTAGATTAAACTAGTTCAACTAAGATTTAAAATCAAAAGTAAACCTCCAGATCTGGCCGGTGCTGTTTATCAACCCAGAAAATGAAATTTGTACTTTTTGCCCTCTAAGTGGCAATTTTGCAAAAAGACCATTCTTTAAGAAATTTGCGAAATAAACCAAATCTATTAAAACAAAAGTAAACTTTTTCTGAGTTGGCTAGCCATCATGCTGAGCCAAAAAATTCGAAAATCTAGAGTTTTTACTCCAAGTTGTTATTTTGCACAAAGCCCATCTTTTGTATTATTTGCAAATAGGTCAAATAATTATCAGAAAAATCCAGAAAATCACAAATAATACCTACTAATAAATGTTAGGTTTCCCCAAAATAATTTTTGATTTTGAACTTCCCAAAAAATATTTGCACGTGTAAAAAGGTAAATTTCATAAAAATATTTATTAAATCACAAAAAATCATTTTAATTCATATATAAATCTCAAAATCATTATTTAAAAGTCTAGGGTGTTACATCACTCGCTCCTTAGAATAGTTCTGTCCTCAGAACTACTAATAGAGACCAAACAATATAAGCAAAAGAAAATGAAATCTCATAAATGGAAATATTATTTAAGGAATAAAATCACACAAGAGAATGAAATTCAACCAAAGGAATACAATTTAATCAAAAGGGTACAATCATACAAAAGAATACAATTATACAAAAAGCTCAGGAAAATCCTTTTGCATGCGATCCTCTGACTCCCAAGTAGCTTTCTCAAAATGTTGGTTCTTCCACAATACCTCGACCATAGGTATCACTTTATTCCTCATCACCTTCTCCCTATGATCAACAATCTCTACAGGCTGTTCCTTGTAACTCAAGTTCAGCTCATGCACTTGTGCCAATTCCTCCGGAAGCACCAACTTATATGCCGTTTTGCCAATCCGCCCCAAAATCCTGTATGGCCCAATGTACCTTGGTGCCAACTTTCCTCCCTTTCCAAACCTGATCACTCCTTTAGTTGGAGACACCTTGAGAAAGACTGCATCCCCAACCTCAAACTTCAAGTCTCTTCGTCGAGTGTCTGCATAACTCTTCTACCGACTCTGTGCCTTGACCAACCTTTTACGAATCAACTCAATCTTCTCCAATGTCTGTTGCACAATCTCAAGCCCAAACATCTACCTCTCACCAACTTCATACCAGCAAACAGGTGTCCTGCACTTCCTCCCGTACAGAGCTTCATACGGAGCCATCCCGATACTCGCATGGTAACTATTGTTATAAGAAAACTCAACCAATACCAGGTACCTCTCCCAAATGCCACCAAAATCATAACATAAGCTCTTAGCATATTTTCCAACACCCGATTAACCCTTTTAGTCTGACCATCGGTCTGCGGATGGAATGCAGTACTGAAATCGATTCTGGTACCAAAGCTGCTTGCAAACTCTTCCAAAACCTCGAAGTGAATCTCGCATCCCTGTCAGAAACAATCGACACAGGAACCCCATGAAGTCTCAAAATCTCATCAATGTACAGCTCTGCCAATTTCTCCAACGACCAAGTAATCTTCATGGACAAAAAGTGAGTTGACTTAGTCAAATGGTCCACAATAACCCAAATTGAGTCATTGCCTTTATGACTCCTCGGCAACCTTGTAATGAAATCCATGCTAATATTCTCCCACCTCCACTTTGGAATAGGCAAAGGCTGCAACAAACCCCCAGGTTTCTGATTTTCTGCTATGATTTGCTGACAAGTCAGACACCTTGCCACGAAATCTACCACATCCATCTTCATACCAGACCACCACAAGTGTTGTTTGATGTCCTTGTACATCTTTGTGCCTCCAGGATGTACTGACAACAAAATAATGTCTGCTTCCTGCAAGATACTCCCTCTCAAATCTGCATTCTCCGAAACACACAACCTCTCACCCATCCATAGAACTCCATCTCGGACACGGAATTCTGATAACTTGCCATCGGAAACCTGTTGCAACATCTTCTGAATCTCTGCATCTGATTTCTAACCATCCACAATCTGCTCTCTTATAGAAGGTTGCAGCCTTAACTGAGCCAAAGATGCTCCCAAACCCTGTAGTATCACCTCGATACCTGTCTGATCAAACTATGTTGCCAACTCTCTCTGAGTAGTGATCAAGCTCGACAAACTGCGCTTCCGACTAAGCCCATTGGCCACCACATTCACCTTGCCTGGATGATACTTGATCTCCGGACGAATGTCTTCCAACACTTCCAACCACCTTCTCTGCCAAAGATTTAGATCCTTCTGCTATAAATGAACTTCAGGCTCTTGTGGTCGGTATACATGTTGACCTTCTCACCATATACATAATGTCTCCACTGCTTCAAGGCAAAGATAATAGCTGCTAACTCCAAATCATGTGTCGGATAATTCTTCTCATGCTGACGCAACTGCCTCGAACCATAGGCAATAACCTTGCCTTCCTGCATCAAGACACACCCCAAACCTCTGAGAGATGCATCACTGAAGATATCATAATCCGTCCCAACTTGTGGCAAAGCTAAGATAGGTGCAGTCATCAACCTCTTCTTTAGCTCAATGATACTCGCCTCACACTTACCAGTCCAAGTGAATGCCACATTCTTCTGAGTTAACCCTGTCAAAGGAACCGCAATCTGTACATAGCCCTTAATAAATCTCCTGTAGTACCCAGCCAAATCCAAGAAACTCCTGACTTCCTTCACTGCAGTTGGCCTGGGCCAGTCCTTCACGACTTCAACCTTCTAAGGATCAGTGGCCACTCCCTCTTTAGAAAGGATATGACCAAGGAAAGCTACCGCAAACTTCCAAAACTCACACTTCGACAGCTTGTCATACAAGTTATGCTCCTGTAACTTCTTCAATACCTCTGCCAAGTGCATAGAATACTCTTCCTCCGACTTCGAATATACCAAAATATCATCAACAAAAACCACCAAGAAGGAATGATTAAACGACCGCAAGATCCGATTCATCATATCCATGAACACTGCCGGCACATTCGTCACTCCGAATGGCATTACCAAAAACTCATAGAGTCCATGACGAGTCCTGAAAGCTGTTTTACTCACATCTTACTCCTTAACTCGAACCTGATGATACTCTGATCGCAGATCAATCTTCGAAAACATAGCTGCTCCCTGAAAACTATCAAACAGATCATCAATCCGTGGAAGCGGATACTTGTTCTCAATAGTCACCCTGTTCAACTCCTGATAGTCAATGCACATCCTCATTGACCCATCCTTCTTCTTCACTAACGCACTGGTGCTCTCCACGGTGAAGAACTTGGCCTGATGAATCCCTTACTCGACAATTCCTCAATGTGCTTCATAACTTCATCCTGCTCTACAGGTGTCATCCTGTACGGAACCTTAGAAATCGGAGCACTCCCTGGCTGAACATTAATACAGAACTCCACATCTCGCTGTGGTGGCAATCCCGGTAAATCATCAAAGAACACTGTAGGAAAACCCCTGATAACTGGGATGCCTCTGACTTCAACTGGAATCATCAACTTAGATACCAATGCAGTCACTTTTAGGTCCTTCCTTTTTCCTTGAAAAGTCACTGTGGGGCCTCCTGGTGCTTTCACTAACACCTCTTTCTTTTTGCACTCAATTGTGGCATCATATATTACCATCCAATCAATACCCATAATCACATCCACACCCATAACTTGCAGCTTAATGAGATCTATGCCAAACAATCTCCCACCAATCTCAATATCACAGCCCTCGTAATATCGATCAGCAATCAATTCCTTCCCTGATGGAGTTGCCACCGACAAGACTCTGACTGGAAACACCTTAGGTTCCACACCTAAAACTTTTGAAAAATTGGGCGACACAAATGTATGCGAAGAATCAGTATGAAATAAAACTTTTGCTTTTATTCCATTAACCAAAACAAATCCTGTAACATGAAGAATGATACTCAAATCTCCAACTTATTCTCAAAGAAAGTTTTATTTAATACATCGAATAAATAAAATTTAAAATTCTTGCATACCCTGGATCACATCTTCTGAGTTACCCACATCCTCCTCAGTTAATGCGAACACTCGCCCCTACCTCTGAAATTTGCCTCCGCCGGCACCTTCCTTCTTCAACTGTGGACAAAAAAGCTTTTAGTATGCCCCTCTCGTCCACAATGAAAACAAGTCTACTTCGCTAATTTAGGACATGCTGACTTAAAGTGACCTGCCTCCTTACAGTAGTAACAAGTCATCTCTTGAGTTGCGGGTGCCTTCTGCTCTGGCCTACTGAACCTGCCCGGCTTTACTGGGAACTTCTTCCCATTCTGACTAACTGCTGGTCACTTGTTCCTGTTCCAAGTCTCCTGGTTCTTCTAGAACTGGTCCATATCTTCTTCTGTCATAGCTGCTCTCCTGACCAGCTTATCAAACCTCCTGATGCCCAACGGAATCATCCGCGACCTCAAATTCGGCCTCAAGCCCTGCTCAAATTTCTTGGCCTTCTTTGCTTCATCCGCAATTAGCTCTGGTGCATACCTTGACAGCTGAGCGAACTTAGTCTCATATTCGCGCACTGACATGCTGCCTTGCTGCAAATTCAAGAATTTCCTTGCCTTCTTCTCCTGAATATCTAGAGGAAAGAAATGATCACTGAATTCATCTAGAAAAGCTTCCCAAGTCACTTGTTGATCCCCAAAAGTCCTCTTCACTGACTGCCACCAGATGCCAGCATCCTTCTCTAACTACATAGTAGCCAATTTCACCTTATTGAATGCTGGGGTTTCCAAGACTTTGAAGACCATCTCCATCTGCCTAATCCAATCATCAGCCTCATTTGGATCAGACTGTCTCTAAAAAACAGGCAGCTTCATCCGCTTGAAGGACTCAACCTGCTTGATCGGATCAGTATTAACAAACACTGGTCCAGCCCCTTGATTCTGATTCTGATTCTGTGCCATGTTGGCTGCCATGAATGGATTCAAAGTCTGATACACCCTGGCAATCTCAGTCTCAATATCAAGTCCAGCCCCATGGGAACTCCCAGCCCCATCACCATTACTACCATTCCTGGTCCTGGGTCTTGCCATTATACTGAATACTGAAAAATGAGGGAAAAGTTAGAGCATCACAACACAATTCATATTCATATCAATACCCCATGGCAAAACCTCAGTCATACCCCAAACCAAATCATTTTATTTTAATTTTATGTGATACTCACACTCTAATGTCCACACCTAGGTACTCATGCTCTAATGTCCACACCTAGGTATTCACACTCTAATATCCACACCTAGGTTTATTTTTAAACCATGTTTATTATTTCTATTGAAGCATGCTCTGTTTCCATTTCTAATGCCCCTTCCCAATACTCAGACAATTTTATTATTTTTAGAAGACAAATTAATACTTATAGTACAACTGCCCACCACAGACTACCTCTCAAAAGGTGGTTAACCAATTAGGTGACTCTTGATCATAGGCAATTATATTTATATTATTTAATCTATTGTATACTCCCGATATGGGACAATTTAAACCACTCTCTCTCCTCGAATTCCATGACACACAAATGTGCCACGTCATCAACATCTCAAAGACACAGCGCCTCTGCCACTGTATTTACACATCCGGGTGCCCCCCCCCATCGCTAACGTCAGCTGACGTCAGCACTCAACTCAACCCAGTATACCTCTGAACCCGGGTGGGCCCCCTATATTCACTTTATTTACAACTATGCCACTCACCTCTTTATTATATATATATTATATCATGCACAATCGAGTGCAGGATCTACTTTGTAGTCGATGTGGAGCAGTCCAGTGAGCGTCGCTCACATCTTTGGAATACTGGAGACCAATCTCACTCTGCGGATCATTCTATGGCCCTTACGTCCATCGTCCCGGAATACTGGGAATTGTCGCACTTCGTCGATCATCCTCGAGTCCATAACTCACAGCTCTCCCACACTCGGTGTCGAAAGTCGGCTATAATACCAATCTCAGTAGCGCCCCGAATTTTCAATATAATATTTCAAAAATACGTGGCACAATTTCCAGCATCAAACTCAATGTAATAGTAAATATAGCCAAAACACAGATAAATTTTTCAACTTTTATTACATCAGTCTTTACAAAGCACAACAGAAAAATTAAACACCTTGAATTACAAATTCTCTCTTTTACAACACATTCTTTTACAATTTTACATAAGCTACGTTATCAATCTACCACTTGCATCAAAATCCCAAGCTGTAGGTACCTACCTGTAAAACACGAGGCTAGAGATAATCCCTAACCCCTAAAACTACAGGGGTCATCCATAACGGTGTGAATGACATCAAAAGAAAATACAACATAAATGAAACATAAAGAATAAAGTCATAAACAACACATATAAATAGTAGTAAAGAAATAATATGAAATAAAAATAAATAAAACATGAAAACATCAAGTAAAACTAGACTAAGTGTCAAGTGTAGAAAACAGAAAACATCATGCATAAAACCAAGTCAAGAAAACACAAATGTAGTATGATGACTCTCTAATGCATACTTGTCGGATTCTATGCATTCCATACTACATAGGTCCGGTGCAAGCCCTTATCGTTCTCCACTTTAGGGTCAGACCCCTCGTCATGCAACTAATACTACCATGATGACTACTACGAGAATTAGACATTTTGCAAGTATTGGATCTCACCCTTGGAAAACTTGAGGCCTATCCCACTCGTGTGGATCATTCTGTGGCCCTTACGTCCATCGTCCCAGAATACTGTGGATTGTCTCACTCCGCAGGTCATCCTAGAACCCTCATTGCACAAACATCCCATGAGCGCCACTCTCATCCTCGGAATACTGGAGATCAATCCCACTCTCGTTGGATCATTATATGACCTATTTCAGTCATCGTCCCGGAATACTGGGGATTATCTCACTCCTCGGATCATCCTGGAGTCCATAATTCATGTTTGCACTCATTTCATCATATCACCATCTAGTGCATGTCCTTATCTTTTTAAGTTAGTTAATTAATTATGAATCTCCTAGAGTTGGTGTACCCTACCAGACTTAACTCAACTGATCAACAACAAGGCCACAACTGACCAAACCACAAAATCTCAACTACCGGTAGTTAGGATCCCACTCAATATCTAAAGACTCACAACTCAACCATCAACACCAAAACTTTCAAGAAAACTCAATTCCTTCATCAAGACTTTTATATCAAGAAATTTTTTAAATCGACAAAATCCAAATTCATTTAATATACTCATAAAATTCCAGAATTGAAATAAAGTATTAAATCCATTAAATAAATGAGAATCATATTTTGGAGTCATAGAATATCATAAAACATCAATTCCTTCGAAAACCGCATATATTTCACTTTATAAAGTCGTAGAAATACAATTTAAACACTATTATAATCAAATTATAATTCTCTGTAAAATACTATAATCTATAGAAAAAAAATCATCTAAAACAGCAGATCAATAATCTATAATATTGAAGAAACAATTGTTCAAGAAAACGAAGAAAATTCAAGAGAAACAGCCAGTATAGCAACTGACGGTCGACCTCTCAAATAGTGCAAAAACAGAGCAGTCGACTGTCAAGTAAGAAAAATCCCAAATTAAAGATTGTCGGTCGACCGTTATAGCAACCAGTTTTGAAGTTTGTGCACATTTCGACTGATACATTGATTAAACTTTATAAAATCACCAATTTGTAAAACCAAATTCCTGAGATGATCAATTATAACTTGTATGACATATAGGAATTTATAAAACATATCAAAATCACATTAAGATCACAAAAGTGTAATTTTTCACAAATTCTTCAAAATAGTGTACTATACATATACAAATGTTTGAAGTATTTAAGCATCAGTTATGGCACCAAAAATTCACCAAATAGAAGTAGTATAATGTTCAGATTTAGTCTCAGTATCAAAACACATCAAATCCAATCGAAAACTCAAAACATCAATTTTTGACAATTCTTCAAGGCATTGTATATGAGTATACATATGAGTGAAACAATTGCCAATACAAAACACCAAACTTGGTTCTTTTTTATTCAAAACTCTTCTACTACTTGTCATAACTACTCACCTCAGTTTCTCATGGGTATATGAAGGTTTTCAACATGTATTAATTGAGTAGTTCACATCAAAACATTGAGAACAGATCATATACATCCATACATAGTAATTGTTCAATTTTTGTTCACTTTCATGCTATATTCATCATTTAATTCGTTAAACTCCATCAAACCAGTAACATATGAAAGAAGAAACCTACTCATGGTTTCTATTAGGTTCTTGACAATTCTCAAGTCATCAAATTAGGGTTTTAATCATCAACAATATAGTTTTCATGAAAAAATTCAATTTTTAATTCATCCATCCATCAAAATTCATTATATCTTCATATAACCCCTAACATGCCTTCTAATAGACAAATCATCACATACAACTTGTTTAGAACAATAGGAAATCAAACATTTGTCACTCACCTTTTTGAAGAATCAACCGAAGATAATAAAGAAAATAAGAAAATCCTTCCTTTCGCAAGAAAACCAAGATCCTCGCTTCGAAACTCCAAGAAAATAATAATAAAGAAATCCTTTTGTGTGGTGCAGCAAAGGCAGGACTGCACTCTCTTATTAATATGCCGGAAATTAGGTTTTAGGGGTTTTTGAATAGATTTGCAAAATATCCCTTCTGCATATATCTTTACATATATAAATTCATATATTTGGAAATTAGATTAAACTAGTTTCAAATAAGATTTAAAATCAAAAGTAAACCTCCAGATCTGGCCGGCGCTGTTTATCAAACCCAGAAAACGAAATTTGTACTTTTTGCCCTCTAAGTGGCAATTTTGCAAAAAGACCATTCTTTAAGAAATTTGCGAAATAAACCAAATCTATTAAAACAAAAAGTAAACTTTTTCTGAGTTGGCTAGCCATCATGCTCAGCCAAAAAATTCGAAAATCTAGAGTTTTTACTCCAAGTTGTTATTTTGCACAAAGCCCATCTTTTGTATTATTTGCAAATAGGTCAAATAATTATCAGAAAAATCCAGAAAAAATCACGAATAATACCTACTAATAAATGTTAGGTTTCCCCAAAATAATTTCTGACTTTGAACTTTCCAAAAATTATTTGCACGTGTTTTGCACGTGTAAAAAGGTAAATTTCAGAAAAATATTTATTAAATCACCAAAATTTATTTTAATTCATTTATAAATCTCAAAATCATTATTTAAATGTCTAGGGTGTTACAGCGCTCCTGCCTCTTAGTCTGGAGGATGGGAGTGAAGAGTGATTTCCAGAGAAGATGATTTTCTCTGGTGAGCTTAATAGGAACGAAATGGGCAATATTTTGGATGTTAAGTGTTGCCACGAGGGTTGGAAGGAGGTTGTGGTGGTGGGAGGGAGAGAGCAGAGAGTTTGGATCGAGATCGTGAAAAAACGTAACTCTGATACCAAGAAAGAAAAGATAGAAGATGATTTTTATTCCACACGCTTTCTTATTGTTTACATAGGTATTTATAGAATTTAGGCTTAGAGCTTACAAGAGAATGTTGTTGCAACAACATCTTGTTGCAACAGAATGTTGTTATAGCATGTGTTGTTGCAACAAGTTTAGCAATCCTGCAGAGATAAGGAGGGGTTGTTAGCATTCCTTCAACTGATTATTTTTAGGATCCTTAATAGTTCCTGCAACAATCAAAAATATATATAACTAATTAACTATAGGTAATTGGTCAATGACAATACATAATCAATCGGAGTTCTCAAAATGGTAAGGAGGACGGTCTTCCTCAATATTTACTTCGGAGTCGGTACTACCAAAGCCCGCCTCCCTCTCTTCCGCCTCACTTCCATCGCAAGGAATCATCGCCTTGTCCTCGTCACGCAACCCTTGACAACTTGCTGATTTCTTTCTCATTGCATAAGTGTGCAATTGTGAAAGAAATAAGCAATCTGGCCTTTTCTGAACTTAAAATAGGACGGGTTGCAGGTCGGGTCCAAAAACAATTATTCATATTAATATAAATATGAGCTAACTACTCACTCAAAGTATGAAGGTGCATACACGATTAACGCGGGCGAATATCAGTTATGCGACCACATAATCAAATTTTTGAAAAATTAGACTATGCGGCCTATTCCTCACTGTATAGTGCATATGCGCAGCATAAATTCACATTTTAGAACACTGGTTGTAATTTAGTGATTCTGTAATGTTGATAAGGTACTATATGCTAATTACTAGCAAACTGAAAATGTCCGTGCCTTCAACATTCAGAAACTTAAATTCTATATGCAGTGTTCGAAATGTAAATTTAAAGTAAAAATATAAATTAGGGAAGCACAATGACACATTGTATGATGTCATGAACGATGGCAGAACAAAGTAAAACTCTTTTTCTTGAAGTAATGAGGTCAAAGGAAGTTGTAGTTTGAAATCTATGTTGCAATGTTTGTAACAGAAAAACAGGCATGTGATAATTAAGAATGGCTGCTTACGTGCTTGTGAATCATCAACAAGTAGATAACAAAGAATTAGTAAAACACAATATCTCCAATACACTAATACCGAAATAATTCGCACTACCTCTGATTCCTCCTTACTAAGAAACTTTCCTCCAAAACCTCGCTGCCGTCTCCCTGCTAGAGAGAGGGGAGCTATTTGGAAAAGAAAAACAATTGGCAGAACATGTTAACCCATTAAATTGATACAAATTTAAGAGTTGCAAATTTAATGGCAAATTGCTAGTATATATCTGTACTTTGCAAACTATCAGCAGCAGGGCCGGCCCTGAATTCCCGGGAGCCCTAGGCAAATTTCCGAAATGGGGCCCCTACTAACATATATTTTTTTTACGCGTAAAATACGTATCTATATTTACAAGGGAAGTTTAAATTTGGGGCCCCTAAAATCGCGAAATCTCCGGGGCCCAAAGGCAGCCGCCTTACTCGCCTCTAGGGTAGGGCCGGCCCTGATCAGCAGTTAAATGCAAGCATCTTAACATGTATCCAAAAAGCGAGTCTACATGTTATATGAAGAAAACAGATTTGGTGAAGAAAACAGATTTGGGGAAAAATGATTCTTATTCTTGTTATTCTATTATTTAGGGATGGCATCAGGGTCGGGCCGGCCCGGCCCGGCCCCCCTCATAACCGGGCTTAACCGTGAACCGGCCCCCCCATGACCCGGTCTCGTCCGGTCCTCAATTTTTGACTTTCAGCCCAATTAGGCCTAGGCTGCTCGAGGCCCGGGACCGACTGAACCGGCCCGCCCAGGCACGGGCCGGTCCGGGCCGACTGTTGGCAGAATTTTACAAAAATACCCCCCAACGGATTTATACTGGCTAGTTTTGGGGGGTACTTTAGGAAATCAAAAAAATGTCATTTTCTATAAATACCATACCATTTCTTCCATTTCTCTTCACTAATTCACTCAAATATCTCATTCTCTCTACTATTTCTCCAATCAACAACAACAATTAGGTGTTCAACACTCTCTCAAGTGATCAAGATCAAATTTCTCTACTTTTTGAAGGAAGAAAAAACAACAATCAAGTGATCAACTCATCAACATTCAACAACAACAATCAAATACTACTTCTACTCCTAGCTCTCAAGTCTCAACTTTCTTACGGTATTTTAGTATAATTTTAATTTGTAGAATTAACATAGTTGATTATTCATTATTCTCATATAATTTGGATTTTCTTGATCTTCTTCCTCTCATTTTTTTAGATTTTATTTTTAGTTTTGGTAAAGTGGTAAAAGAAACATACACTACTCATTCACTAGTTCTTGATATTGTTGTTAATTTTTAATTGAGAGATTGTTGTTTGTTTTTAATTATTAGTTTACATACATTTAGTTGTTGTTTTCTATATAATTTTTACATACACTAGTTTTTTATAGTTAAATAGCCTCTAATCGATCACGCGGTGGTGGTAGACATAGTAGTCAAGAATCTACTAGTCATCACATTCCTTCCATTCCTAACCAATATATAGATAGTGAAGAAACATTTATGAATTATAATAGTTTTCCCGATTTGAATGAAACAAATTCAAATCCTATAGAAATAGAAGATCATGTAGAACCACAACCATCGGAATAAGGTCTTTCTCTAAACTCAAGGAGAACAAGAGGGACTACTTCCGAAGTACACAATTTTTTCAATTTTGTCCCTTCACAAAATGATAAGAGTGTAGGACTTAAAATATGTAAGAAGTGTCAAACCCCATATAAGTTTAAAATAGGATCGGGTACGGGTACACTTTAACGTCACTTAAACAAATGTCAACCACAATTTTTGAAAGATAATCTCACACAACAAAAAATACATCCTAAAACCGGTCAAGTAGATAGTCATACATATGATCACGATCACGTTCGTAGGGAAATGGCTAAATTAGTAATTAGGGGTGAATTGCCATATTCGTTTGGTGAACAAAAATATGTAGAGGATTTTGTACAAACCACCTTCAACCACCATTATAAAAAAAATTGCTAGGAATGTTGTTAAGAGTGATTGTAAATTAGTTTACAATGAGAGTAAGGATTTTTTGATAGCAACACTAAAATCACTAAACACTAGAGTTTCATTGACATCGGATGGGTAGGTAGGATTAAACGGGGTTCCAATGATGTGTGTAACATGTCATTGGATAGATTCGGATTGGTTACTTCAAAAGAGAATAATTTCTTTTGGATATGTTAGGTACCCACATAAGGGTGAAATTATAACAACACATTATGGAAGCATGTAATAATTTTTGTATTTATGATAAAGTGTTTGCTATTTGTTTTGATAATGCATCCAATAATACTAAGGCAATTGAAAGTTTGAAAATTACTTTAGATCCTGTAGAACCCGAAATTTTTCATGTTAGGTGTGCTTGTAACATTTTAAATCTTTGTGTGCAAGATGCACTAAAATATGAAAATGATAAACTAGAAGTAATGAGAGATTGTGTTCATTATATTACATTGAGTGGTCCAATTTATCAAGCTTTTCATGATTGGTGTAAACTTAGGGGCATTGTATGTAGACGTTTTCCTAAAGATGTATGACATCGTTGGAATTCAATCTTTGAATTATTATGTGTTGTTCTTCATTATCGTTTTAATCTTATGAATTTTTGTGTCACAATAGGTATGCAAAATTGTATGTTAGATGATGATTTTTAGTTTTTTGCCGATAGTTTGTATAAATTTTTACAACCTTTTAACGATGCAACTTTGCAATTTTCAAAAACATATACATTTACATCTAGTGGTATTTTACTTGAAATTGTGACTATGATGAAAACAATTAAAGATTTGCAAAATGACCCTTTTATTGGAGATATGGTTAATGCGGCATATGTTAAATTTTTGAAATATTTTCATCCAATTCCTATGTTATATTGTGTAGCTAGTGTAATGAATCCTATGATTAAATTAGATGGTACAAAAAATTTAATTAAATTTTTTTACACTTATGCCTCACACGATGCAATACTAGATTTTGATCATGTTGCTTTTACTCGTAAATTTGAGAATATTTTGACTAGGTTATATAATTCTTATGATAGGATTTATTCATCTAACACTATTCAAATACAAATACAAACACAAAATGTTGATTCTTCTTCTTCTTCTTCCTCCATATTAGCAAAAGGAAAGAGGCAAGCTAGTATTGGTGTTTTAAATCTTGTTAAATCAAAAAAGCCAAGAACCAATTCACCAAATGAGTTGAATTGGTATAATACACAAAGTGCAGTTGAAGATGTAGAAAATGTGTTACAATTTTGGAAGAGTAATGAAGCTATTTTTAATATTCTTTCTCGTATGGCTAAAGATCTGCTAACAACACCGGTGTTAACTGTTGCATTGGAAAGTGCTTTTTCTCTTGGTGGCAGGATAATGAGCCCGAGCAGGAACCTATTGACAGCCAAAAATTTGAAGATGCTAGTATGCGCCGAAGATTGGATGAAAGCGGAAGAGAGAACCCAAGACTTACTTGAAGCACAAGCTGGAGCTGGATCAACAAGTAGAGATGAATGAACGATTACATTTAGTAAATTTACATTAAAATGTTGTTCAATAAATTGTAATTAATTGAAAAATTTAGGGTGATGAGATTCTATATTTAGGTTAAGTTGAAGTGCACGACAATAGTCCAATGCCTTCTCTTCAATCTAAGTAGAGGCCATCTCGATCTTTAAATTCAAGTAATTCCCTTGATTTGTAATTTGATCTAAATAGACTAATTTGTATGAATTTTATTCATGTACTTCATTTTATTCAAGAAGTTCAAATTTATTAAATCATGTACTTTATTTATTCATGTACTTCAATTATTTATGAAATTTTATTTTTTGCAATTGTTATAAAATTACAAATCCATATACTTGATCTTTAACAATATTTTATATTAAAAAAAATTCCCTAAACACGGGCCCGGCCCGGCCCGACCCGCGAACCAGCCCGGCCAAGCCCGGCCCCCACGCTTGGGTCTGGGGGTCAGGTCCGGGCCAAGCCTTCCAAGCTTGAGCCCGGGCCGGCCCGGCCCGCGTAGTGGAGGAGCCCGGCCCGAGTTGGACCGGGACCGGTCAAAACCCGGTCAAACCCGGACCGGACCGGCCCGACCCGAGTGGCCCGAATGCCATCCCTACTATTATTCTTTTATGTATACATCTATATATATAAGGATTACATTCTTGGAGGAGAAGAAAGGAGATTGAGAGAAGATTGAGGGATGAGAGATTTGGAGATTCTGTTTTTCATAGATTTGGAAACAGAATATACATATTAGTACTTACTACATTTCAACACTCCCCTTCAAATTGGTGCATAGATATTGATCATGCCCAACTTGTCAACAAATTCAACACGAGCCGACTCGAAACTGTCTTGGTCAGGATATCTGCGAGTTGATCTTCTGACTTCACTTTAGATATCTTAATAACTTTCTCATCCAATTTCTCCTTGATGAGGAATCTATCCACCTCTGCATGTTTCATCCTATCATGTTGAACTGGATTGGCGGCAATATCACATGCTGCTTGACTGTCACAATACACACCTTCATAGGTTTATTCGGACCACAGCCTAAGTCCTGCAACAAGAGTTTCAGCCATAAAGCTTTCGCTATACATAGAGCTACTCCGCGATACTCAGCCTCTGCACTAAAGCGTGCAACAACATTTTGCTTCTTACTTCTCCATGTAACTAGATTTCCTCCAATAAATGTGAAATATCCTGAAGTGGAGCACCTATCAATTATAGATCCTGCCCAATCAGCATCAGTATATGCCTCAACCTTCAAGTGACCATATTTCGCAAATAGGACCCCCTTTCCTGGAGCAGACTTAATATATCTCAAAATTCTCATCACTGTATCCATGTGGTGTTCCTGAGGTACATGCATAAACTGACTTACCACACTTAAAGCATATGATAAACCTGGCCGTGTATGCGCAAGATACATTAGTCGTCTAACCAATATCTGATATCTTTCCTTATCACAAGGCACATGATCAGATTCGTTACAAAGTTTCATTCCTTCTTCTAACGGTGTACCAATCGGCTGACATGCAGACATTCCAGTTTCCTTTAATAAATCGAGAGCATACTTTCTTTGTGACAGAAATATACCATTTCTTGAGCGAGAAACTTCAATACCAAGGCAATATCTCAAAGAGCCAAGATCCTTCATTTCGAATTATTGTGACAAGTAACTCTTCTCATTCTCTCCTCAGGATCATTCCCAGTTACTATCATCTCATCCACATATATAATTAGAGCAGTAATCTTACCTTGTTTCCTTTTCAGGAATAGGGTATGATCTGAATTATTCTGACAATATCCAAATGTCCTCATTGATTTTGTAAACCTCCCAAACCAAGCTTTTGGCGACTATTTGAGACCATATAGAGCCTTCCTCAACCAACACACTTTATTACTATGTTGGACTGGTCTATTTGATCCTGGCGGTAGATTCATATAAACCTCTTCTGTCAATTCCCCATGCAGAAATGCATTATTCACATCAAATTGCTCCAATGACCAGTCAATATTTGTAGCAAGTGACAGTAGAACTCGAATAGTGTTGAACTTTGCCACAGGTGTAAATGTTTCGTCATAATCAATTTCATACGTTTGAGTGTACCCTTTGGCAACCAACCTTGCCTTGTATCGCTCTACCGAACCATCTGAATTATATTTCACGGTATAAATCCATCTGCATCCTACTGGCTTCTTCCCTGCTGGCAGCTCGACTATCTCCCAAGTCTTATTCTTCCTCAAGGACTTTATCTCCTCATCCATAGTTGCTTTCCACCTTGGATCGGCTAAGGCTTCCTGCACACTGTAAGGAATAGATACAGCAGATAATTGATTCATAAATGACTTATTTGATTTCGACAAGCGGTGAGTAGATACATAATTACTCATAGGATATTTGATGTTACTAGTGGGATCGGGTTCATAAGTGGGTTTTGGAATACCTCTATTAGTACGGTGCGGAAGTTCTCTTCTAGGAACTTCGGATAACGATGAAGATTGGTTTTGGGATTCTGACGGTTCACTCTCACTGAAATTCGGTACTGATTGCAATTCTTCAAGAGGGTCTTCTTCATGACGGTCTTCTTCATAAGGGTCTTCCTCCCTTGCTAGGTCTTCATTCAAGTATTCGCCATTATTTTTATCCAGTTGTTCATTCTGATTGGTAATTACTTCATCATACACAAGAGTCTGAACTTCACTAACCCCTTTATTATACCCAAGAGTCTGAACTTCACTTCGGTACTCCCCCTGAAGTTCAGTCGTAGGAGAAAAATACATCTCATTTTCATGGAACACAACATCCATAGTCACAAACATCCTTTGAGTTGGTGGATGATAGCACTGATACCCTTTCTTATTCTGTGCATATCCCATAAAAACATAGCGGACAGCTCGAGGAGTTAACTTATTGCGTTCATGTTGATGAAGATGAACAAATGCAACACACCCAAACACACGAGGTGGCAAGTTCACGACTTTTGGTTCATTCACAGCTTCAGTTAATGTTTGCAATGGTGTGAGGAAGTTTAGGATACTAGAAGGAACTCGGTTGATTAAATATGCAGCAGAAGTAAGGGCTTCCCCCCAATAAGTGAGTGGCATATTTTTATGGATGAGAGAAGCAAGGACCACCTCAAGAAAATGTCTATTATTCTTTTCTGCAATCCCATTCTGTTGAAGTGTATATGAGCATGTAGTCTGGTGAACAATTCTGTGTTCCACCAAATATTGTTGCAGATTCGAATTCAGGTACTCTCCGCCATTATCACTCCTAAGAACTTGAATCTGTGATTTATACTGAATCATAACATGCTTGTGAAATTTCTGAAAGAAGCCACTAACTTTATTTTTCGACTTCATCAAACAAATCCAGGTCATACGGGTACAATCATCAATAAATGTCACAAACCATTTGGCTCCTCCAAATGTAGTGGTTTTGGATGGACCTCAAATATCAGAATGAATCATCATAAATGGAAGGGAGCTTCTACTTGGACTTGGAGCAAAAGAGACACGGTGACCTTTTGCAAGTTCACACACATCACACCGAAAGGCAGATATATCCAAATTCAAAAATAAATTTGGAAATAACTTCTTCAAAAAACCGAAAGAAGCATGCCCTAGACGTCGATGTCATAGCCAAATATCTGATTTCTTCTTCACATCTTCGGATCTTTCCACACTTAGAGCTTGAGTCAACTTGCTTGAACTTTCCGATTCCAAATCCAGGTAATAGAGCTTCCCGTGTCTAACCCCATAACCAATCGTCTTGCAAGTTCGAATATACTTAAACACACAATGTGAAGGCCAAAAGACTACAATACAATGTAAAGCAGTAGTTATTTGAGCAACAGATAATATGTTGAAATTCAAGGATGGCACAACTAGGACAATATCTAAGGTTAGGTTGTTTGTGAAATGTATGGTACCCTAACCAGTAACAGTGTAAGGATCACCATTGGCAGTGGACAAAGTTGATTTAGTGGATGGTTGAAAATTTTGAACTTGTCTAGAATCAAAAGTCATATGGTCGGTAGCACCCGAATCAATTATCCATATACTATTCATAACAGAAGCAGAAATATTAAATACCTTACCATCATTACCTGCAACTGTAACTAATGTAGAGGCGAGTCCAATACTCTTCTCAACTTCATCAGTTTGTTCCATGGTAGCGGCACAAAAAAAAAACAACGGATCTGATCTTCAGCAGCCAATAGCAAATGGCACAACTTGGCCAAGAACAGCTCCAAGTCTTCAACAAACAGCAAAACAGCAACAATCCAAGCAATCAGAGATCCAAGCCAAAACAGCACACATCAATTCCACCCAACAGCAACAGCAAACACAAATTCCCTCTTCTCTCGAACACCAAACAGCAACAGGAGAGAGAGAGAGAGAGAGAGCAGCAACAATGGCTAGCGGCAGCAACAGGGAACCTCAGGCTGGCATCGTGGGTGGCAGACGATGACGTCGTAGGTGAGCGCGACGACAACGGGAGGCAGTCGCGGTCGTCGACGGAGGGGAACGGAGAGGACAGAGGGGGTCGTCAGGGGGTTGCAGCGTTAGTTGCAAGATGACTAGATCTGGGGATGACGATGACTGGACCTTGCAAGATGACGATGGAGAGGGCTGGATCTTGCAAGATGACGATGGCGATCTGGCGGGGTACTGGCGAGGGATCTGGCTGGATCTTGCAAGATGACGATGGCGATCTGGACGATGACTGGAGAAGATTTTGGTCGCTGTCAATCAAAACAAAAGAGGAGACAGAGGGGAGGTCAGGATTGGGGTTTGGATGCCTGGGCGTCGATGGGGGCGGCGCCGGGATGTGGCGCGAGACTGGAGAGGGGCTGGGCGACGAGGGGTGGCCGGAGGACGGGGAAGATCGGAGACGGAAGCGGATGACGGGGGCTGAGGGATCGGTGTCGACGAAGGTCGGCGACGGGCTCGATGGCAGCGAGGATCGGGGTCGACGAGGATCGGGTCGACGAGGAGGTTCGGGGATCAGGGTTTGGTCAGGATCGGATCGGGATGGAAGCGTCAGATCCGATCGCCTCCGTCTTTTCTTCTTCTTCAACTAGCCTAGATCTTGTTAGGTTCTGATACCATGAAGAAAACAGATTTGGTGAAGAAAACAGATTTGGGAAAAAATAATTCTTATTCTTGTTATTATATTATTCTTTTCTGTATACATCTATATATATAAGGATTACATTCTTGGAGGAGAAGAAAAGAGATTGAGAGATGATTGATGGATAAGAGATTTGGGAAATCTGTTTCCTATAGATTTGGAAACCGAATTTACATATTGGTACTTACTACATTTCAACATTATACACTCTTAAGTTGTCAAAAATTTATGCACGATGAACTGATAGCTTTGATCACTATTTATCGGTAGTGTAAGAAACAAGTCCTTAATCCATAATTACACCATGCAAAAATGGTAGTAAAGCATGTATAACTTGTAATCTTTTTCTACATATTCAACAGAAACTAGGAAGCGCATAGTTTATCTAGGAAGTGCATCATATAATTCTTCCCAGGAAACATATCTAATCTTTATCATTCAATATCCATTTAACAGACCTCTGTTTTAATATTTTTCTTTCTTTCTTTCTTTTTGAATACTAAGTGTGATAATTTGCATATAAGTAGAAATCTAACAGCCTAATATTTCCACAACAATAATATCAGAATGCAGGTTCCAAAGCCCAGAATGTTTTTGAGTCTAATAGGTAAAATTTATGCTCAACACCTCACCCATACAGCAGTTGTGATGGTGGCGAGATAACCAACTGGCCAAGACTTGCCTATTACTATCATTAAATAAGGCCAGTTACATTCAGGTTCTTTTTTGACCTGCCACTGTAATAACTAATTGTATAGTTTTCGACAAGATAATAAAACAACTAAATATGAATCTAAGAAATCTAGCACTCATAATTTAGTTTAGGAATACTAGTTTTCATCTAGAAACCAGTACACACATGCACAAACCCTATGATGCAGACTAAATATTTTTCTCTTTAGTTGTGGAGGACAGAGTAGATTAACTCAAAAGTAGCAACAATGGTATTGCTCACCCTTACAACAAAACTACTAAATTAACTTAGATTCTTGTTTAGCATTGCTTTTTGGAGAGTGCCTTTGGTTCTAAAAGCACTTTTAGACTCAAAATATGTGTCTGGAAACTTAATTAAAAGTATGCTTGATCAAAATATGTGTCTGAAGTGATTGGAGTAGATGGTTACCTTGGGCAGAGTATTGGTATAATACATCCTATCACAGCGCTATTAAGTCGACTCCATATGAAGTAGTTTATGGTAGATCTCCTCCTACGATTGTGTCCTATATCCCTCATACTGCTAAGAATCCCTAGGTGGAAGAAGCATTGCTATCAAGAGATGTCACTCTAAATTGCTCAAAGACAATCTGATGAAAGCACAAGATAGGATGAAGCAACAATCAGATGGTCATAGGCTTGATAAAGAGTTTCAGGTAGGGGATTTAGTGTATGTTAATTTGCAACAATACCGTCAAGTGTCAGTTGCAACTAGAGCAGTGCGCAAGTTATCCCCCCTTTACTATGGGCCTTATGCAGTCATTGAGCGAATTGGAGCTGTGGCTTATAGGCTCAGTCTACCTACAGAGTCAAAAATACACCCTGTCTTTCACATATCACGGCTGAAGAAGCGTTTGGGGCCTCAGGTTGAAGTACAGCGTAGTGTCCCAATACCAATGTCCACATCCTTGCTTCAACCAGATGAGATATTGGATCGACGAACAGTTGTTAAAGGAAGGAAGTTGGTGTCTGAAGTGTTAGTCAAATGGCAATATCAGGATGAGAGTAATGCGACTTGGGAACCCTATTGGGATTTAGTGCGCAGGTTTCCTCTCTTCGACCTTGAGGCAATGTCTCAAATTAGGGGGGGAGGAGTTGATACAGTCCAAACATGGAACATGGAAGACGGAGAAGAGACGGGAGTCGAGAGAGTAGGAGGTGAAGTGAAGTAGAGCTGGATTGGTTATTATATCAGATATATCAGTCGAAATTGTGATAGTGAGGATTAGGAGGGTTTAAGTGCAAAAATGTAATCGAATCATTATCCTGTAATCTCAGCCGTTGTATGTTTTGATGGGGTAATCGCTGCCTTTGGATCGGGGTGGGACCCACTTGTAACGGCCTCAATGTCCTGTCCATTTACGTGTATGAGGCGTGTTTTTCTATAAAAGGAGATCGATCCGATAGCTGATCGATCAGACATTGTTCTTTAGCAAATTCTCTCATCCTCTTCTTGCGTTCTTACTCTAATCCTCCTCGTCTTCTCTCTTCTTGATCTCATCTTCCTGCTCTCAGTGCTGCCATGGAGAAAAGTAAGGTGAAGGGCACAACACTTGCCTACTTTCCTCTTGTTCATTTACTTCATTATTATATCTCTCTTCTCCTCATTGGTATACTTGGACACCCTAATCCACAGATCCCTCAACATATTCTACTCCATCAACTTCCCCCCTCCTTCCTCCACCACTTTCTCCTTCCCCACCTCACCAACCGCAACACCTCCCTCCTTCTCCGCACCGCCTCTCTGCTCATCCCTATCCAACTCAACCACATCCACATTCTTCTCCAGAATCTCCACTAGCGCCTCCGCGCTCTTCTCTAGGCCGGCCCAGAGTTCCCGGGGGTCCGAGGCAAACTCCCGAAATGGGGCCCCCATACACTTAAAAAAAAATATATGTATACAAAAAAATTTGCACAATGTTGAAAGCAAAATATGTAAAATATATAAATTTGTTTAAATCACCCAAATTTAAAGTCTCAAATTCAATTCAAGTCTTCAAAACTAAACCCAAATAATTTTTTTTTAAAATTAAAAACTCAAATAATTATTTTTTGGGCCCTAATAACAGTATTTTTTATGCGTAAAATACGTGCTTATATTTACAAGGGAATTACAAATTTTGGGGCCCTAAAATCACAAAAAAGCTGGGGGCTGAGGCGACCGCCTCACCCGCCTCATGGGTGGGGCCGGCCCTGGCTCTTCTTACACCTTTCTTTCTTCCTCTTCGCCTCGACATCCAAAAAGCCCCCACCTTTCTCGCAAAAAAATCTTAGCATCACCAGTATTCTCGTCCTCTTCGATCTCCTCCCCGCCCCGGCCTTCACCTTACACCCCATCTTCTCACTAAACGCCATGTAAAACGCCTTCGCCATCAACAGCGACTCGAACTCCATTCCGACAGTCGGCAAGATCCCACCTTTGGTTAGGTCCACTGTTGAAATAGTAGGATAGTGCGAGTGTTCCAAAAAGACTTTGGCGACCGACCATTTGGCGGTTTCGGTTCGGACCACCTCCATCATCGCCTTGCACTGATCTTTGAGGAGGATCGACAGTTAGGGATGAGGTGGAGGAGGGGTGGATGGAGAGGTAGGAGGGCATGACGTTGATACAGTTCGTATATGACCTATATCTGAAAAGGCAGAGAGAAGAATCTTCGCATTTCAGTCCTTTGTGATTACATATCAATATTTGTATTTCGAGGACTTATTTGCATAAGTGTTTGGTAATTTCACCAATTTGTTTGCATAATTGTTTGATAATTTGTAAATAACCCCCTGCTTTTTCTCTCCCGGGTGAAGGCACGGGGTACCTGGTATAGCCTATGAGTGGAGAGAATAATCAGTGGGGCCCACTGCTGTTAGAGGGCAGTTGAGGTCGGTAGCACGTATGTCAGGGTAAGAGCATCTGTAGTCGTCGTGAGAAAAAATTTGGGGTATTTGGCAAATGAAAATAGAAAAAATGAGTTGGCGCAGTAGTCGTCGAAAGCTAAAATTTGGGTCAAACGAAAGATTATCTATCGTCCAAACGATATGTACAGGTAAATTAGAACATACGGAGAATCATTTCCCGTCCGACGAAAGTTTTTGGTTTTTTTTTATTTTTTTTTGTACTGGACGAGACTTATCTTTCGTCCCAACCATTTAAAAAAAATAACAACAAAGTAAATGGACGGTTGTACCCAGGAGCCAAATTTTCAAACCAAAAAATTAACCAGGGGCATCTTTTTCAAAGCCAAAACAGGGTTTTAATTTTTTCAAAGTAAAAAAAAATTGGTTATCTACCGTCCCTCCCATTTCGTCTTTTGCTAAAATTGAACGGACGGTAAATTATTTACCGTCCTTCAACTTTTTTTGTTTCTTTTAATTAATTCAACAGACGATAAATTATTCTTCGTCCGACGATGTCTCAACTGCAATTGTGTAGAAACGATGTTTCATTTTCCGTCCCACGTCTTCGACGAAAGATAATCTTTCGTCCCATTAGATGGACGAAAGATAATCTTTTGTCTACTATATTTTGGCAAAAGATAATCTTTCGTCTACTATAATCTTTCGTCCCATTAGACGGACGAAAGATAATCTTTCGTCTACTATATTTTGGCAAAAGCCATTTCGTCTTCCTAATTTGGCCGACCACTGTTCATCGTATCGCCAAAATTTGGGTAAATGGCCAACGACTACAGCGATTTTATTTCCAAATTTCCCAAAATTTGGGTAAATGGACAATGACTATAGATGCTCTAAGGGAATCCCATGTAGTGCACATGATTCTTTTCTATAAACCCATCCTTGTAATCAGAACTATTATGAAATATTTGAGTTAATTTCTTAGTTCTTTTTGCTCTTGTTGTTCTTGTTAGATTCCCTGTGCTATCAATTGCAGGGTAGCCATGGTTGATACTCGATCGAGGCGTGAGTCACCATGACCTCCACCACCGTAGGGGAGGCCACAGTTTGGGTCTATAACAGTGGTATCAGAGTACAACGAGGTCGAGCTCTTACTGATCCTCGTATCTGGATCTCACTCCTGAATCGGATCACTAAGCCGTTTAGTGTGGGAATCCCCCTTTGGTGGTGTTGATTCCCACAAGCTAGTCGAACTCGAACAGAGACTGCAAGGCAACAAAATCTCTATGGGAGATATCCAAACCCAACTTGCGGGGATGACGACCCATAATGAGGAGATGCAAGAGTTGATGCAGAGATTGATGGAAAGGGGAGATGACGCAGGTTTTAGGGGGTATCGCCAGATCCCTCCGCTGCCTCAATAACCTAGGCGCCATCCATCCCCTCTAAGGCAGTGGAGTCATGGTGGAGATTTGCGATGGACTAGGAATGAGGAAGAAGAGTATGGAAGATCCAACTACATCTACCCTAAGCACACTAAACTCGAAATCCCCATTCCTGATGGTAATTGTGACAATAGTAACTGGTTCTTCCACCTCGAGCATCACTTTGAAACTCAGAGAACCGATGAACGATATCAAGTGGATTTCCGTGTCTACTATCTTCGGGATGATGCCCTAATGTGGTGGCATTGGTTTAAGGGCCAATACTGTGTCGAAATTAGTTGGGACACGTTGAAGAGGGAGATGCTGCTTCAGTTTGGACCCGCAGAACTATGAAACCCCACCAGAACTCTTTTGAAGCTCCAGCAAACAGGTACCGTTCAAGAGTACTATCGTGAATTAATCAAGTACAGTCATCTCAGTAAATCAACGGCAATGCCCGTTTTGGTTGACTATTTCATCTCGGATCTCAAAGAAGAGATCTAACAAGTAGTTTATCTAAGGCGTCCCATCATTGTGATAACTGCATATAGGGAGGCCCAATCTCATGAGAAGATACTCATGTGTCAGCGCAAGACAGCAAGGTTCCATGGTGCTAAACCCAATTACACCCCCTCGGCAGTAGTGGTGAAGAATCCTCTACCCCCAACTACTCCAAATGAAACACCCAGCAAAATTGAATTATGACAATTTTGCCCCACTCGTGTATTAAACATGTGTTTGTACATTATCAATAAATATTTATATTTTTGTATCTCTTTTCGTTCTTTCAATTTATTTTTGATCTCTTATTTGAACCCAACCCAAGTATTTTTGTATCTATTCTAAAATTCCCGATTTTTTAAATGGAGTTTAAATTTAAGTTTTGATTCTAATTAAATCCTTAATTCTAACTCTTAATCCTAATTGAATCCTCTAATCCTAATCCAACAACCAACCCTCATCTCCCCAACTACTTTTACTCCATTAATAACCCACCTCCTCCTATACCCCTAAAAGTCCACAACTCTACTGCCTCCACCTCCTCCTAGCATCATCACCAGTCGTCTTTTTCCATCTCTTTTCTCCCTCCCTATACGACTCTATACCCTATGGCTAAATCCTCACATGCGCATGCAGCACTCCCTCACCTCCTATATATATGTGTACACATTTCAAACTCACACACATTGCCTATCTTATAACTCACTCTTATATATATATATATATATATATGGTAAGTTTCGGTTGTGCACTACCTCTAGTGCACACGGCGTGTGCACTAGGCCTTCGGGCGTTCATATCGACGATTTGAACCACTCACGTTGATCTACACATCTAAATTAGTCTAAATATGTAAAATCAAATCATTTGAAATTCATTTACCCATCCATTGAAGTGTTACAAAATTGTATGGCTGAAAATCATTGTTTTTTATAGTCACATGATGGATGGGCAAATGAATTTCAAATGATTTGATTTTACATATTTAGACTAATTTAGATGTGTAGATCAATATGAACGGTTCGGATCGTCGATATGAACGCCCAAAGGTCTAGTGCACACGCTGTGTGCACTAGAGGTAGTGCACAACCGAAGCTTTCCTTATACACACACACATACACACACACACACACACACACATACACACACACAGAGTTCTCCTTCTCACTTCTTCTCCTTCGTTCTTCACCGAAACCCAACTCCGAAGCTCGCCATCACCGTCACCTTGAAGCCCACTCCTCGCCAGTGTCGCCATCAACTCCCACTGCTGCTTAACCTCCAGCCACTTCCACCCCGAGCTCCACCTCACCTCGCTGTCACCCCACTGCATCTCTCCATTGCCATTACCGCCACCAAGCTCACCATCGCTACCACCTCCGAAGCAACTCCTCGAGCCCCCGCCGTCACCTCGGAGCTCCATCGCAGTTGACCACCACTTCGCAGCCTCACGACCGGCGCTGCTCGCCACCTCGCCGTCACCGTCTGCCTCGGAGCACCTCGCCGATCTTCTTTGTAACCCCTGTTTCCGTTTATACGAATTTGTATTTTTTTTTCTTGTATTCTGGTATTTAAAATTTTCCATATAAATTTTCCCACTCTTTCGAACCCAAATTTTTGCATTCATTTAAATACCCGACTATTTTATTTGAACCCGGAATTTCAACCTACACTATTTATCACTATTTGATTATTCAACTCCTGATTATTATTTTACTACTATTATTTTTATTATTATTATTATTATTATTATTATTATTATTATTATTATTATTATTATTATTATTATTATTATCGACATTATTATTATTATTATTATTATTATTATTATTATTATTATTATTATTATCGGCATTATTATTATTATTATTATTCTTATTATTATTATTATTATTATTATTATTATTATTATTATTATTATTATTATTATTGTTGTTGTTGTTGTTGTTGTTTTGATCTATATTATTTTTCAACTATTTCATTTGAAGCCCAATTGTTTAATTAATTATCATAAGACCAATCCTATAACTAGTTGATTAAATTGCTTTGAACCCATAAACCAAGCCCAATTCCAACCCAGTACTCATATATATATTGTATAGACTCCATCCTATATGATTACATTCAAATTCCCACATTCTAATCCACACGTACACAACCCCTCACATTCCCCCACTCTTCTTATTCCGTAACCCCATAACCCCCCACTCTCATTACTACCCATTATTATATTATATTTATTATATCATATTTATTATTTTATATATTATTTTATATAAACCCCCCCCCCTTTGTTTCTCTCTCTACCGCCTCCCTCTCTCCCTGTCTTCCTCTCTCCCCCTCCTCTGTTCCAAAAAACCACAGAACCCAACCATTTCCCCGACCCCTCACCCTCTCGTCCCTGCCCTCCGCACCTCGACACCCTCGCCTCGTCGACTCCCTCACAGCCAGTCGAGCCTCCTCGTCCTCGACTCCGTCTCTACCGCCCATCGAGCCGCTTGCCATTGCAGCGACCCCCAAAGTCCTCCGCCCGTTCCTCCCTCCTGTTCATCCCTCTTTCTCATCGCCTTTCCGCCGCGTCTCCACGCTGCAGCAACAGCAGCCGACATTGACGTTGGCGCCCACAGTGACCCCATCGTCCTTGCTCTGCCCTGCATCGTCGTGCCGCTCTCTGACCTCGCGCAACTGTAGCCAGTAAGCAGCGAATGCATGCACTGACTGTTCATCTCTCGGCCCCTTCTCCCTTTCGCTCCGTCGTCAGCCGCAGCGCCTCTCAGCGATGCAAAAGCGACGCGGCAGCATCGTGGTCCCTATGCTGCGCCCTCCTCGGTAGCGACACCCCCTGCCGGTGATCTCCCATGCAGCGCCGCCGCTCTCCGGCTTCCCTCCGTAGTCAGCAGCGACTGCGGCAGCCACTTCTAGCCGTCGTGCTCTCCTCCATTGTCAGTAGTCCCTTGGCCGCCGTCAACCTCGCCACTGCACCGTCCCGCTGCCCTCTGTCTGCCACCTAGCCAGTGGGTGTGCAGATTGATCATGGAGTTATTTTGATCAAGTGAACTTGATCGTCAGATCTTGACCTTGATTGATTGATTCCTACACGTTCGTTGATTTGATCTTGATCATCACCATCGGGTGATCTTGGCCGTCCGTTGGATCGCTTCATCATCATCTTGATCATCATGCTTGATTAGATGTGGGCCTTCGATCTCCTCTTGATCATCCGATTAGATTCTAGCCATCCGATCTCTTCTTGATCATCACGATTATGATGATCATCAACTTCCTTTGATCGCAACAGTTCGATCAATCGATCTTGATCTTCATCATTATCTTCATCATCAGGAAAATCTAACCGTCCGATCTGATTCAATCATCTTGGTCTTGATCTTCGATTCGATCATGAAGTAGAGTTTGGTGTTTGTTGTTTTGACCGATTTGGTGTTTGCCCTTACTATTTTGTGTTTGCTGTTAGGTATTTTCGTACGTATCTTGCACGTACTTCGCTGTCTGGGATTCTAATCTCATTATTCTGGTATTCGATATCATCATCTTCGGTTATCAGGCAAGTATCCTCTTGTACAACTCGTTTGTTCTCATATAAGCTTCCTCTGAAAAATACCGCAAGTATATTCTTGGACTATCCATTACAAATTCTAATTCGTATTTATCGGTTTGGGCTTGAAATCACATAATCCGTCGATCTCGTATTCACATATGATCGTGAATACTTTGTTACCATATGCATTACATGAACACGATTGATACACACATATGTACTCTTAGGATTATACTTGATTATGTGCATGATTATTTTACCTGTGATAGTAGTCTCAATATGATATCTTGTTATTGTTGATTAAAATTAATAAAAGTAACAAGCCAGGGTATAAGGGTAAGGACCATAGTAGTGGACAATATAGGTAAGTGTACTCGGAAGGGGGCCCGTGTTTTCCAGTACATGGTTCATGAACTTGTTGTATCTTGATGTATTCATGAAGCCATTACTTGGCTCATGAACTTGTTGTATTCATGAACCCACTGTATGGTTTTTGAACTTGTTAGTGAATTCACGAACTTGTTTCGTGAACTTGTTACTTTATTTTCGTATTCATGAACCATGCTTGCTTGATACTTGATACCTGAATGCACCGCTCTATAAAATCCACTACTAGGCCTAAGCGTAACTAATTGTATGTAGCAACCATGTAGTAAAAGTATGGATGCATGAAGTGCTACCTAGATAGTAATAATGCAAGACTTGAACATGATCACATGATACTTGATCCTTGACACTTGTTACCTGTACTTGATACTTGTTTACTTGATTACTTGTTTACATGCCACTTATTTACATGCATACCTTGTTCATGATCCTGTTTACATGTTATATTTTTCCTATTACATGATTGTTGGTTCCTTGCTCTTTCCCTGCGTTTCGTTTTGTACTTGTCTCCTTAGCATGTACCACTTGCGGTCTGTGACTTGCATTAACGGGCTTCTTCTTATTTTTTTTGTATTAATGTACTTGCAAGGCCGGATAGAGAGTTACCAGAAGGCATTGCTGATCAAGTATTTTAGTATTGTTAATTATCATGTTATCTTTAATTCATGTCTTTTTTATGCTACTCCTTATTATAATCCGGGCATGTTTGACCCGTAACTATGTTTTTATTTCCAGCCGTTGGTTATGTTATAAACTATGTCATAAATTTTGTTATCATATTGTGATTTTACATGCCTGCGTGGTTTGTTTTGTTATCTTGTTGTTGAGTTACCTGTATAGCTTATGAATGGTGTATTCGCATCATTCGCTGGGCCTCAGTCACGGACTCGTATTCCTGTATTTTGGAAAGCGGGGCGTGACATTCTTCGAGACCACCACCGCTCTCCACCCTCAATAACCACTACCTCCTCGCTGTCAACCTCCCATCGTCACAGTCGCCACCACCTCCGAAGCTCCTCCTCGCCTCATCACTGCCGCCAACCTCCACCTCCTCGTCAACCCCGATCGCCATCTCCACTGCCACCACCTTCCCTCTTCCAAAACCCAACTCCGAGCTCTCCCCAAGCTCCTCCACCTCCACACCGCCATCGTCTCTCCTTCACCGAGCTCCCTCCGAGCTCTCGACCGCAACCGCATTCCACCTCCACCATCGACCAGCTCCCGCCACCGACTCCCGCCATCGCCACCGTACCACCTCGAACCCCATTGCCTGCAGCTCCTCGTCACCCCGATGCCTCGATGACTACCTCCACTGTAGTCACCGCCATCGTCGAAGTTCCGCCCCAACCTCGCCACTCACTGCCTCCAACCTCGACCTCCTCCTCGCTGCTACACACCACCCCTGAACACCCCGAAGCTTACCAGCAGCTTCCCCCAGCTCCATCTTCTAGCACCATCGACTGCCAACTCCATCACAGCTCCCCTCATTGTAACTCTCTCAATAACTCAGTCTCTCAGTCTCTCAGTCTCTCTCTCTCTCTCTCTCTATTTCTCTCTCTCTCTCTAGCACTTTGTCTCTCTCTCTCCGTCAGTCTCTCTCTCTAAGTCATTCTCTCTCTAGCTCTTTTTCTGTCTCTCTTGCTCTCTCTCTCCTACTCTGCTCTTTATATATATATATATATATATATACAATTTTCACTTTGTTCATTTCTCAAATTCGATTAACAGTTATGGCCTGTAGAGCCATTTTCGTTGTTTGTGTTGCTATCGTCTTCAAATTGATCGTAGAATCGATCAAATTTATAAACGATAAAAAGTAGGTAACAACTTTAACCAACTCTGTTTATATTATAGGATGTATGCATGCTAGATAATAAATTGAGTAATCGTGCCTAGATTGTGTATGGATGTTGTTTGATTATGTGTGTTAATTAATTGGTGAGATTATGATATGATTATTATAGAAACGTTATTATAATTCCGTCTGGAATTTGATCTCACTTCAAAAAATCATTTATTTTTAAATAGATGGATTATGAGACCAAAACTTTTGTATGTGTATCATGTATGTATGTACAACATCTCCTCAAAATTTCACAATTTTTGGATGTCATTTGGCATTTTTATAAAATCTGAATACATTACCGGTTCAGAAATGAAACAGAATTTTCATAAATTCTGGCTGAACATCATACTTATTTTCTAAGAAATCCAATTTTCAAGAAATATGAGATTTTCTGTGATTTTTAAAGGTAGCAAAAGCTGTAATTTCTGGATTTTGAACCTACTATCTTATAAATGGTTTTGGAAAGATTAATTGGGTTGAAACTAGAGGTTCTTAACTACAATGTTGTAGTAGATTCATTGAGGTTTCATATGAGACTAAGAAATCAATTTTCTAACAACTATTGGAATTTATATAATTATTGGAAGTTGTATTCACCTGTTAAGGGAACACGTGTGGCGTTGTCTCGACTGTTAATTTCTGGGATCTAGTGTTAAGAATCCTGTCGAAACTTAGGGGATGGACCTATAAGTATCCTTTGATGTTCTATGTTATCGAATTCAAATGAGGCAGAGCAGGTAACGACTGCCGGGGCGTCTTATACTCGTGATAACTTTTTAGTGAGGTCCGAAAGTGGAGAAAGACTGCTGGGGTTTGAGCGGGGTGGAATATGTAAGACTGGGAGTGACGAAGGACCACCAGGGCTGTGCATCATTATAGATGCCCAGGAGTGGAGAAATACCAAAGGGTTCGGCATGACCACTACCGACTGCAGTAACGGGATTGGACCGAAAAACTGCAACCTTACTAGTCACTTGATAAATATCAGAAACAGTGTAGAATACATGAGTATGTATTGTATAACGAGGGATTGAACCCTGTAATGAGAAGGAACGCTAGTAGCTTGCATTCGAAAAATTTGTTGTATGGGCGGGATATCGTTCCAAACAAGCGTGCATTAAAAGAGCATATTTGGATTGTGCATATTTTCATGATAAACATATGTTTAATGTTCTAATTAATTGTTGATACACACACTCACATGACATCGTATATTTGACTATTTTATGCTTACATTTATTGATTCCAGTTTTATTTCTATTATGTCATGTATGTTGTTATATTATTTTTGGAGTTAGTTAAAGCTGTTGTGATTCTTACCGTCAGCCTCACACCCTGACAAACCCACAGATTGTGTTATGCAGGTAAAAGTACCTGGAGTTTAAGCATAGAGCTGTGACATCCTGTGCCCATCATCATATCAATCCAAAAGGTTTAGATTTATATTAAGATTTCTGCATTTTCTTATATTATATTATGTTTATATACTCAATTGAAGGAAAAAATTTCTTGGTGTGCTATGATTTTCCTATGTATGGAAATCGGGGCGTTACACCAAACACCCCAAGTACCAAACCGATAACAGGTAAAGGCAAGTCTAGCACTATATCTCATGAGACTCAGTTCGATAAGATGATCGCTAATCGAAAAGCTCAGGGCCTTTTCTTTAGATGTGATGAGAAGTGTGTTAAGGGGGTTCAATTGAAGGGGAGGTCCCTTTTGTTAATTAAAGGAGAATTAGAGGGGGATGAAGACACCAACAATGCAGATGAAGAAAACCCTGAGACTAAAGTTGTTAATGGTAGAGAGCTCAATCTTATGCAGGTGGAAGCCCAAACCAACTCCCATCCTACAATATCCATCACAGCTATTACGGGTCTTCTACTCCGTAGGCTTTCAAATTGAAGGGATCAATTGCAAAAAATGAGGTATATGCTCGCTTGAATACTGGCTCTACTCACAACTTTGTTGATTCTCAACTAGTTAAACGAATGAAGTTACCCATCAAGGGGATGTCTTTTTGAGGCAACTGTAATGGGAGGAGAGCAGCTACAGTGTGAGGGTGTGTGTAAGCATGTTGTATTTGTGTGTCAAGGGGTGAAGAATTCATTAACTTTTATGTCCTCTCTTTGGGGCTTAGTCAGCTTATCTTAGGGGTGCAATGGATGAGAACACTTGAGGAAATGTGGATTAGTTTTAATAATTATTCCATACAATTTGAGTTGAATGGGGAGCTCAGGGTGTTAGCAGGAATGAATAGTGCAGGAGTTGAAGTTTCGACACTCAAAGCCATGGCAAAGACTATGAAGTACTCTAAACAAGGCCTATTACTCCAAGTTAAAGTCACTCACACTGCAGCCTCACCCCCACCTAAATACCCAAGTGATTTATGTCATTTGCTAAATGAATATGATGAAGTATTCACAGAGAAGACCTCCCTCCCTCCTACTCGATCCCATGAACGCAAAACTCCCCTCCACAACAATACTCAACCAGTATGTCTCAGGCCCAAACACCCTTGGCACTAAAAGAACGAGACAGAAAGGATAGTTAAGGAGATGTTGCAATCGGGTGTCATCAGGATAAGAACGAGCTCATTTGCATCTAAGTGGTGATGGTAAAGAAACAAGATGGCACATAGAGAATGTGTGTCAACTATAGAGCTTTGAATAAGATGACTATTAAGGATAAATTCCCAATCTCAGTCATTGACGAGTTACTTGATGAGCTACATGGTGCTATGTATTATAGCAAGCTAGATTTGAGAAGTGGATATCATCAAATACGCATGGTTGAGTCTGATATTCCCAAAACATCGTTCAAAACTCATGAAGGGAACTACGAGTACGTGGTAATGCCCTATGGTTTAACTAACACACCGTCCACTTTTCAATCCCTCATGAATGAGGTTTTATAGCACACTTGAGGAGATTTGTGCTTGTGTTCTTTGCCGACATACTCGTCTATAGTAGAACATGGGATGAGCATCTCACACACTTGAAGGTGGTCTTGTAGCTACTCAAAGACAGCTCTTTAACTGCAAAGAAGAGCAAATGTGTGTGTTCGAAGTACAGGAGGTAGCTTACTTGGGCCATGTGTGGTCTTTCTGAATGGCGTGGCAGTCCAAAGAGATCAAGGCAGTCCAAGAATGGCCTCCCCCGAAGACTCCCAAAGCATTGAAAGAATTTTTGGGCCTTACGGGATACTACCGCAAGTTCATTCCCAAGTATGCATCAATTGCAGCTCGTATGGTAGTGTTGGCAAAGAAAGGGGCCTTCAATTGGTCTAAAAAGGCTCAGAAATCCTTTGAAGATTTGAAGAAAGCTTTAACAACTCCTCCAGTTCTCATGATGCCCAATTTTGATGAAAATTTTGTTTTAGAATGTGACGCGGCAAGATCGGGGATTGGGGCCATACTCATGCAAAAGGGGCATTCCATTGCTTATCTCAGTATGGAGCTGACGGAGAAGAGTAGACATCTCTCTGCCTATGCGAAAGAAATGCTAGCAATTCTCTTGGCAGTAAAGAAGTGACACCATTATCTTCTTGGTCGAGAGCTCATCATAAAAACTGATCATAAACCCCTTAAACATTTATTGGAGCAGAGGCTAGATACCTGTTACCGCTAAATCTGGTGTGGGGGTAAACAGACAGAATTTGTGAGTTCGAGGAAAAACCTGAATAGCGAAACCAAACCTGACCCGTCGTTGACTGATCGTTGACTCCCGCCGTTAACCTGCAAAAAGTGCGAGACACCGGGGGGGATCCCGGTGACGCACCCTCCGACGCTCAAGTCAGTAATCAGAAATGATTAAGAAAGAGCGTAAATTGAGAAAAATACTGATTACCTCTTAATGGAGATGGATGGGGGGTATTTATAGGCGTCTTTGGGACTGGATTAGGAATGTAATCCCTGTGATTAGATAAGGAATATTCCCCGTAATCAGATGAGGAAAGTAATCTGATAAGGTATATTCTCCGTAATCAGATAAGGAATTGAATCCCTAATTCCCAGTGAAAAGATAGATGTAAATCAGGGCCGTTGATTAGGATTAATCAGGGACCTTGATTGTATCTTGCTGGACCGGGTGTGCAGCGGGTTGGAACCCGTACCCAGTTGACGTGGATCCGTTTATGGGTTATTGGGCTTTTGAATTAAAGACCCAGTTCCCATTTCAGACCCGTTTGTTATCAAAATTACCGTTTTACCCCTGAGCTTTAAGATTCGTGTCCGATGTGAACGGCCCCGATTTAATCCTTTTTTTAGCCATATCACGAGCCCCCCACTCCCGAAGACTGAGTTTGATCAGCCTTTGAGGAGTAGTTTTACTGTTTTAATGGCGTACGGGATTTTATCGGTGTTCTTAAGGGAGTTTGGATCTTGCTCGGGGGTGTAACGGTGTTATTCTGGGCTTGTAAAATATCCAAAAATGTCCTCAGAATTTTCTGGATTTTTTGTGATTTTTCCAGATTTTTCTGAATTTGTTCTCATTTTTTTTGAATTTTTTATTCATTTTCCGATTTAAATAATTAATTATCAAAAATACTAAATAATTATTCTAATTAAATAATTATATTTTTCAGAATTTAAAATAAATTTTCTGAATTTATAATTATTTTTAGAATTTTTATTTAATTTTTTCCGATTTTTTAAATATTTTTTCGGATTTTTTAAATAAATAAAAAAAAATAAATAATTAAATAAATTAAATAATACCTGGACACGTGGCGCGATCGTGTGCGTTGATCACGATCAAGCGAGCGCGCATCGGGAGGAGAAAGAGAAGACCATTTTTTGGTGTAACATGGTCGGTGGTTCATGAGTGCTCGGCAAAAAGTGGCCGAAGTCTACGTGGACGACACGTGGCGGTTGACTTTCTCTCTCCTTCAACTTTTTTTTTTTTTTTTTCTCTTTCGCTGGCTTTCTCTTCTTCTTCATTCTTTCTCGCTCTCCTCCTCTTCGCTCATTCTATCTTCTTCGACTGATTCATCCGACCTCGATCCTCCGACGTCGACTTCGAAGCTCGACTGAGGCAGCAGAGGTGAGGAGCTCTTCGAACTGGCGGTGGGGTCGAGCTCTTCGGAGGACCATTCGAGCTCGGTGGTGGCGTGAGCTGGCCACGGCGGGAGACGAACATGGAGCGAAGCGGAAGCTCATCGACGGTGGTCATCGAATGGAGCTCGGGGCTTCGTTGAGGAAGTGAGCTCGATGGAGGAGCTAGTCGGCGAGGTCGAGTTCGCGCGAAGATGGGTTCGTCTTAACCCGGGGTTGAAGAAGAGGCGGCTCGAGCGTGGGGATCGGCGAGGTTGGAGCTCGGCGACGGAGTGAGGGAGCTCGATGATGACGAGGGTGACGGAGTCCTCGAGCTTGGCCATGGAGTTCTCGAACTCGGAGGAGGCGGTGATCGTCGAGCTCGACGGAGGAGGAGAGCTTGGCGGAGCTCGTCGGAGCCATGGTGATGGGCGGCGACGGTGAAGCTTCGCGAAGGAGGTGGCGAGCTCGTCGTTGAGGAGGTTGACGACGTTGGAGCTCGATGCGGTGGAGAACTCGGCAACTGAGCTTCGGCAGAGCTTGGTGAAGCTTCGACGAGGAAGGGCAGGAGCTCGCCGGAGCTACGGTGATGGGCGGCGACGGCGATGCTTCGCGAAGGAGGGGGCGAGCTCGTCGTTGAGGAGGTTGACGACGTTGGAGCTCGATGCGGTGGAGAACTCGGCAACTGGGTTTTTCTTTTCTTTCTTTCTTTTTTTTTTTTGGTTTTGGCGCCGAATCGTTGGAGAAGGAGATGGGAAGGTGGGTTCGGGTTTGGATCCTTAGTGGATCCGAACCCGGCCCCTTATTTTTTTTTTATTTTTTTATTTTTTTATTTTTGTTGTTCGTGGGTCTTGTACTGAGAGTGTTCCGAACTCAATTGTGCCGAACTCAAATGTGCCGAACTCAAGCCCGTAAAACGGTCGGTGGCCAGAACGCTCGGCAGCGGGTGCCGAACTCAAATGTGCCGAACTCAAGCCCGTAAAACGGTCGGTGGCAAGAACGCTCGGCAGCGGGTGCCGAACTCCAATTTTGCCTGCAGATTTCTTCTTGATATTCCCGGTGCTACGGAGGTCGGCTCGGGGCGTGCGACCCCTTGTTTCGAAGCTAATTCGAAGATCTACAACTTCTCTTTAGGAGTGGGATGAAGATTCACCCTCCTTCATGGTAAAAATAGCCCCGCAACATCCTGGTCTTCATGAAGATGGGGAATGTGTTCTGTTTTGAGGGTTTTGGAAGAGGAGCTCCACTCCTAGGGATGGAGAAGCTGCGCTAGGAAGACCCTTGTGCTAGGAAGACCCGTCCTGTGAGCAGAGCGAAGAGCTTGGCTCTAAAAGAGAGCCGTTTGTGGGACGAGTGTGAGGAGGAACTCTAAGAGAGGGTTGCGAGCTCCGAACTTGTTGAGAAGAGGTCCGCTTCGGAGGCGAGCGGAGCGAAGGGCTTGATTCTGGTAGAGAGCCATTCGGGAGACGAGTGTGAGGAGGAACCCTAGGAGAAAGTTGCGAGCTCCGAACTCGTTGTCAAGAATGCTCCGCAGCTGGTGCCGAACTCAGCTGTGCCGAGGCTTGAGACTTAGAAATTTTTTGGGGATCTTGACTGCCGAACTCAAGCCCGTAATACGGTCGGTGGCGAGAACGCTCGGCAGCTGGTGCCGAACTCGAATGTGCCGAGGCTTGAGACTTAGGAATTTTTTGGAGATCTTGGCTGCCGAACTCAAGCCCGTAATACGGTCGGTGGCCAGGGTGCTCGGCGGATGATGCCGAGCTGAATTGGTGCCGAACTCAAGCCCGTAAAACGGTCGGTGGCAAGAACGCTCGGCAGCTGGTGCCGAACTCGAATGTGCCGAGGCTTGAGACTTAGAAATTTTTTGGAGATCTTGACTGCCGAACTCAAGCCCGTAATACGGTCGGTGGCGAGAACGCTCGGCAGCTGGTGCCGAACTCGAATGTGCCGAGGCTTGAGACTTAGGAATTTTTTGGAGATCTTGGCTGCCGAACTCAAGCCCGTAATACGGTCGGTGGCGAGAACGCTCGGCAGCTAGTGCCGAACTCGAATGTGCCGAGGCTTGAGACTTAGAAATTTTTTGAAGATCTTGGCTGCCGAACTCAAGCCCGTAATACGGTCGGTGGCGAGAACGCTCGGTAGCTGGTGCCGAACTCGAATGTGCCGAGGCTTGAGACTTAGAAATTTTTTGGAGATCTTGGCTGCCGAACTCAAGCCCGTAATACGGTCGGTGGCCAGGGTGCTCGGCGGATGATGCCGAGCTGAATTGGTGCCGAACTCAAGCCCGTAAAACGGTCGGTGGCAAGAACGCTCGGCAGCTGGTGCCGAACTCGAATGTGCCGAGGCTTGAGACTTAGGAATTTTTTGGAGATCTTGGCTGCCGAACTCAAGCCCGTAATACGGTCGGTGGCCAGGGTGCTCGGCGGATGATGCCGAGCTGAATTGGTGCCGAACTCAAGCCCGTAAAACGGTCGGTGGCAAGAACGCTCGGCAGCTGGTGCCGAACTCGAATGTGCCGAGGCTTGAGACTTAGAAATTTTTTGGAGATCTTGACTGCCGAACTCAAGCCCGTAATACGGTCGGTGGCGAGAACGCTCGGCAGCTGGTGCCGAACTCGAATGTGCCGAGGCTTGAGACTTAGGAATTTTTTGGAGATCTTGGCTGCCGAACTCAAGCCCGTAATACGGTCGGTGGCGAGAACGCTCGGCAGCTAGTGCCGAACTCGAATGTGCCGAGGCTTGAGACTTAGAAATTTTTTGAAGATCTTGGCTGCCGAACTCAAGCCCGTAATACGGTCGGTGGCGAGAACGCTCGGCAGCTGGTGCCGAACTCGAATGTGCCGAGGCTTGAGACTTAGAAATTTTTTGGAGATCTTGGCTGCCGAACTCAAGCCCGTAATACGGTCGGTGGCCAGGGTGCTCGGCGGATGATGCCGAGCTGAATTGGTGCCGAACTCAAGCCCGTAAAACGGTCGGTGGCAAGAACGCTCGGCAGCTGGTGCCGAACTCGAATGTGCCGAGGCTTGAGACTTAGAAATTTTTTGGAGATCTTGACTGCCGAACTCAAGCCCGTAATACGGTCGGTGGCTAGGGTGCTCGGCGGATGATGCCGAGCTGAATTGGTGCCGAACTCAAGCCCGTAAAACGGTCGGTGGCACGGATGCTCGGCGGATGATACCGAGCTGAATTGATGCCGAACTCAAGCCCGTAAAATGGTCGGTGGCACGGGTGCTCGGCGGATGGTGCCGAGCCAGAATGGTGCCGACCTCAAGCCCGTAAAACGGTCGGTGGCAAGAACGCTCGGCAGCGGGTGCCGGACCCCAGATTTTGCCTGCAGAGTTCTTCTTGATGTTCCCGGTGCTACGGAGGTCAGCTCGGGGCGTGCGACCCCTTGTTTCGAAGCTAATTCGAAGATCTACAACTTCTCTTTAGGAGTGGGATGAAGATTCACCCTCCTTCATGGTGAAAATAGCCGGAGAATGTCCTTGTACACATGAGGTTGAAGAGTGTTTTGGTCGTGGGGATTCTGGAAGAGGAGTTCCACTCCTAGGGGCAGAGAAGCTGTGCTGGGAAAACCCTCGTGCCAGGAAGACCCTTGTAAGAGCCGTGGGAAGACCCATCCTGTTCGGGGAGAGGTCCGTCTGGGAGGCAAGCGGAGTGAAGAGCTTGACTCTGGGAGAGAGCCGTTTGTGAGACGAGTTTGAGGAGCAACCCTAGGAAAAAGTTGTGGGCTCCGAACTCGTTATTTAAGTGAGGGAATCAACGGTTGTGGGAGCAATTCCGAATGGCGAGCTACTCCTAGCTCGCTTAGGAGCGAGCTTGCGGAGTAGGGTCGAACCAAGTGCTGGACTTCGAACCATTCAACGGCTGTGGGAGCATTTTCGAATGGCGAGCTACTTCTAGCTCGCTTAGGAGCGAGCTCGCGAAGTAGAATCGAGCCAAGTGTTGGACTCCGGAACCATTGTCAGTTTAAGGGGCGTGGGAGCAATTTCGAATGGCGAACTACCCCTAGCTCGCTTAGGAGCGAACTTGCGGAGTAGAGTCGAACCAAGTGTTGGACTCCGTACCATTCAACGGCTGTGGGAGCAATTCCGAATGGCGAACTACCTCTAGATCGCTTGGAAGCGAACTTGCGAAGTAGAATCGAACCAAGTGTTGGACTCCGTACCATTGTAAGATTAAGGGCGTGGGAGCAATTCCGAATGGCGAACTACCCCTAGCTCGCTTAGGAGCGAACTTACGGAGTAGAGTCGAACCAAGTGTTGGACTCCGTACCATTCAACGGCTGTGGGAGCAATTCCGAATGGCGAACTACCTCTAGATCGCTTGGAAGCGAACTTGCGAAGTAGAATCGAACCAAGTGTTGGACTCCGGAACCATCGTTAGAGGGGTTAACGAGGTGTAGGAGCAATTCCGAATGGCGAACCACTTCTTACCCGCTTATGAGCGAGTAATTTGAAGCGGAATCGAGCCAAGTGTTGGACTCCGACCTCGTTGTTAGAGCTTAGTAAGTTGCGGGAGCAGCCATGTAGAAGAAGCTGGACTCCGAACTCGCCTTTTTGCGAGTCGTGACTCGGAGAGATTGAGATGAAGCAAGAGCAACAATTTCCAATGAAAAAATGTAAAGTTTTATTGAAATAAACTAAGTGGCTGCTTCAATAAGGCGAGCCATTATTACATACTGTTGGCCGAGTTACAAGCATCGGCCTTATTGAAAATCAAGATCCTACTTCTATGATAAGGTGAAGACCTCTCGAGAGTTGGGAGGTTCTGAGTCTTGAAGCTCAGCGGGCCTTTCCGTTCGTTTGTTGGCTCCTCAGGGGAGAAGCTCGGCTCCATCGTTTTGGATGAACTTGGTCAGGTGTCCCCGCTGTATGAGTTCTTCGATCTCCTCCTTGAGAGCTCGACAATCATCCGTGTCGTGGCCGTGGTCCCTGTGAAAGCGGCACCACTTATCTTTGTTCCTCTTCTTTCCAGGTGTGTTCATTCTAGGGGGAGCGCGGAGTAGCCCTTCCTTGTCCACTTCCATAAGAACTTCTGATATGTTGGCAACGAGGGGGGTGAACTTTTCAAACCGAGGAGTCGGGCGACGCTGCCCATTGTTGTCCTTCTGAGATTTTTGGGACCCCTCTTCGCTCGTGCTCTTCCGTTTGTTCCCGAAAGATGTCTCCTCAAAGCCCGGGAAATTCTCGGCTTCTTCGGCCCGAATGTACTTTTCACACCTGAGAAGGAGGTCGGCGAAGTTTTGTGGGGGCTTCTTAGCAAGAGAGGAACGGAGGCTGGAATTGAAGACATTGGATTGGAATGCTGCGGTAGCGACGGACTGGTCGAGGGATGCAATGGATCTGGCTTCAGCTGTGAACCTCTTCACGTAGTCCCTCAATTTCTCCCCCTTCTTTTGGTGGAGGTGCAATAGAGAGATGCTGGTCTTGTCAGCCCTTCGGCTGCTAACAAAATGGGTGACGAAGAGCGTCTCGAACTGCTCGAAGGAGAATATTGAGGCCGGAGCGAGGCGAGAGTACCATTCTCGAGCTGGGCCCTTAAGAGTCGCGGGGAAAGTTTTGCAGAGTAGGGCATCGGAAGCTTGGTGGAGGAGCATCAGTGTCTTGAAGCTCTCGATGTGGTCGACGGGGTCGGTCTCCCCGAAGTAACTTTCGAACTGGGGAGGTTTGAAACCGAAAGGCACAGGGGCATCCACTATGGCTCGGGAGAAAGGGGGTCGGCTAGGACGTAGGGTCCTCCCCCTTAGCTCCTCTTCTCGGTTGATCTGACCCAGTTGTCTTTCTACTTCATGAAGGCGGCGGTACATGGCGTCATCCCTCTGACGGTAATCTGCCGAGCCTCGAGACTCGTCTTCGTATGAGGGAGAGCGAGGGCTGCGGCGACGGTAGCTTCGGGAGCGATGAGGACTTGGGGTACGCCAGGGGTTGGTAGGAGCAGGACGAGGAGAGGGAGACCGTTGGCGAGGGCTCCGGACCGGAGGAGGAGATGGAGGCTTGGGTGCGTTGGTGTTGGGACGGTTGTTGAGAGCTTGTAGGATGGTCGCTTGGAACTGCTGGAACTCGGCACGCGTGATGGGTGCCTCATTGTCCCTGGGATGTTGCCGACCTGCAGGGGAGTGTGGCCTTCTTCGGTAGTGCACGGGAGATTCTTTCCGACCCCTTCGATTAGGGGACCTCCTATACTCCTGGCGGTGATGGTACCGCTCATCCGGACGGTGCTGGCGGGAGGTTTCCTCGCGGGCCCGCTTCTCCTCCAGATGGCGGCGAAGGTCATCCTCTCTCTGGTGGTTGATGGCGATGTTATGGCGACCAGAGACTCGGGGATGATGGGAGGCCATAGAGTCCGTATGGGCGTTGTGGATGGAGACGTGTTCTTGGTGAAGGGGCTGTTTCCCTCGGGAGCCCCCCGCACCAGCGTTCTGAGGTCCGGTCGGACCCTTGGTGGGTTGCTGATTCTGAAGAGGGGGTTGATTTTGTTGGAGCGGGTCTTCCGTCTGAAGCGGAGGTCGTTCCTGCTGCAGAACGGTTTGGTCAGGGACTGGCTCTTGCTGTTCGGCGGGGTTGGGCCCACGGTGGGACCCCTTAGATTTGGCTCTTCTCGGAGGCATGGCTGGAGAAGATCTATCGAACGGGAAGAGGTGAGGTCCCTATTCGTTGGTTTCCCACAGACGGCGCCAATCTGTTACCGCTAAATCTGGTGTGGGGGTAAACAGACAGAATTTGTGAGTTCGAGGAAAAACCTGAATAGCGAAACCAAACCTGACCCGTCGTTGACTGATCGTTGACTCCCGCCGTTAACCTGCAAAAAGTGCGAGACACCGGGGGGGATCTCGGTGACGCACCCTCCGACGCTCAAGTCAGTAATCAGAAATGATTAAGAAAGAGCGTAAATTGAGAAAAATACTGATTACCTCTTAATGGAGATGGATGGGGGGTATTTATAGGCGTCTTTGGGACTGGATTAGGAATGTAATCCCTGTGATTAGATAAGGAATATTCCCCGTAATCAGATGAGGAAAGTAATCTGATAAGGTATATTCCCCGTAATCAGATAAGGAATTGAATCCCTAATTCCCAGTGAAAAGATAGATGTAAATCAGGGCCGTTGATTAGGATTAATCAGGGACCTTGATTGTATCTTGCTGGACCGGGTGTGCAGCGGGTTGGAACCCGTACCCAGTTGACGTGGATCCGTTTATGGGTTATTGGGCTTTTGAATTAAAGACCCAGTTCCCATTTCAGACCCGTTTGTAGGCAAAATTACCGTTTTACCCCTGAGCTTTAAGATTCGTGTCCGATGTGAACGGCCCCGATTTAATCCTTTTTTTAGCCATATCAATACCCAAGCTCAACATACTTGGTTGTGGAAGCTCCATGAGTAACAGTATGTGGTGGAGCACAAGAAAAGGGTCGATAACGTGGGGGTTGATAGCTTATCTAGAAGGCATGAAGATCTGCAGTTACAAGCAATATCAATTGTACAAGCTCAGTGGTTAGAGAATCTGAAGAGTGAAATTAGGGAGGATCCATACGACCAGGAGATTTTGCACAAGATCACTACAGGGAAATTATTAGATATTAGGTACATTACTCAGCATGGATTGATATACTACAAAGGCAGGGTACATCTAAATTCCTTATCACTAGTAACTCAACAACTCCTACACCTCCATCATGATACTGCACAAGAGGGGTATTCAAGGTTTGAGAAGAGTTGGCAGAAAATCAAGTAGGTAGCTCATTGGATTGGGATGAAGAAGAGAGTTAAGCAGTACATTAGGGAATGTGATATATGCCAACAGAGTAAGTATGTCAACCAATCACCAGTTGGTCTACTCCACCCTTTGCCAATTCCAGTTGTAATTTGGGAGGAACTTAACATGGGGAGGAACTTAGCATGGACTTTATTTATGGTCTTTCAAAAAGTTCAGGTAAAACCACCATACTTGTTGTGGTCGATCGACTCTCCAAATATAGCCACTGTATTGCAGTGAGCCATCCATACACAGCGAAGCAAATAACGAAGATGTTTGTGAACAATATTATCAGGATATATGGGATTCCAAAGTCCATAGTTAGTGATCGGGACTCAATCTTCATAAGCACTTTTTGGAAGGAGATTTTTCTGATGCAAGGAACTCAATTGTGCCTTAGTACCTCATTCCACCCCCAAACCGATGGCCAAACTGAGGTGACCAATAGAATTTTGGAGTCCTATCTCAGGTGTTTTTGTGCATGCATACCGACTACTTGGGTCACCATGCTATCGTGGGCTAAATTCTGGCACAACACCAATGCAAGTAGGTCTACTAAGCTCTCTCCATACCAGGTCCTCTATGGTAAGCCCCCCCCCCCCCCCCCCCCCCCCCCCCCCCCCCCCCCCCCCCCCCCCCTCTCCAAAAACCTTGCTACAATACATTCCGCATACTACAAAGTCTCAAGAGCTTGAGAATTGCTTAATTGAGAGGGATAATACGTTGCAAATACTCAGTGATAATTTGATCAGGGCTCAACAGCGAATGAAATCTTTAGCTGATAGGCATAGAGGGGAGAAAAGCTTGGCATTTGGGGATTTCGTTTAATTGAAGCTCCAACGACCTCTGTGTGGGGGAGAAGGGTGCACAAGCTCTCACATTTGTACTATGGCCCTTATATGATCACGAGAAGATGGGTGGAGTGGCTTATCGGTTGCAGCTCCCTCCTACTGCGAAGATTCACGATGTTTTTCACATCTCGCAGCTCAAACAGCATATAGGAAGCAAGCTTCAACAAACTCATCTTGTGTATTTCCATACTGATTCCCTTTAGCCTGCAAGGGTTCTTCAACGAAGAATGGTTAACAAGCGAGGTGCAGCAGTAACAGAGATTTTGGTTCAGTGGAAGGGAGGAGGAGAAGAAGAGGCAACTTAGGAGGAGTTCTGGGATGTGTATAATTGCTTCCCAAGATTTCAAAAAAATTTAGAAGCTCCATTTCAAGGAGAAAGTATTGATACAGATCGTATATGAATTGTATCTGAAAAGGCAGATAGAAGAATCTTCGCGTATCAGTCCTTTGTGATCACATATCAGTTCCTTCAGGATTATTTGTATTTTGATGACTTATTTGCATAAGTGTTTGGTAATTTGTAAATAACCCCCTGTTTTCTCTCTCACGGGTGAAGCCACAGGGTACTAGCAACCTATGAGTGCAGGGAATAGTCAGTGGGGCTCACTGCTACTGTAAAGCAATTGAGGTCGGCAGCTCTTTTGTCAGGGTGAAGGAATCCCACGCAGTGCACGTGATTCTTTTCTATAAACCCATCATTGTAATCAGAACTATTATGATGATATTTGAGTTAATTTCTTAGTTTTTCTTGCTCTTGTTATTCTTGTCAGATTCTTTATGCTATCAATCACAGGATAACCATGGTCGATACTTGATCGAGGCGTGAGCCACCTGGACCTCCACCACCACAGGGGAGACCGTAGTTTGGGTTTGTAACAGATGTAGGCGACGCGAAGTGTGTAATCGTTGGGGGTTTTGGGCGGCGGTGGCGGTTCCGGTTCGATTTGACCGACTAGTTCATTGGAGTTGGGAGCGGGCGGTTCAGTGGGGATTTCGGAGATTCGGACCATTTTTGTAAATTGGGGGTTTACATTTAATTGATCATTTTGGAAACCCTAGGATTTTTATTTTTTTTTGGGGGGGGGGGGGGGGGGGGGAGCGGGAATTTTGAAAGGGATTTTTGTTTGGAGTTGGGGATATTTTGGGAAGGAAGGGGATTTTGTGTGATTCTGGGATGGGGGTGGGGTGGGTTTGTTTGGTGTTTGGGGCAGAGAAGGGGATGGATGGAGAAGGAGAGAGGAGGAGGTTGGAGTAGTTGAAATGGTGGGAACAAGACGGGTAGAATAGTGACACGTGTCCAGGAGAATGTGAGTCCCCCTCTAAAGGTTTCTTAAACCTGCTCTTTTGGTTACTATCTTTTAAAAAATGCAACCATTCTATCTTTTAAAAAATGCAACCATTCTTGCGTATTAATTGGCGATTTTTTTATGTTGCTAACTATCAATGCAAAAAACCATGTTAAGAGCATCCACAGTCGTTTTCTATTTTTTGCCAAATTGTCATTTTATAGCAATTGAACGTCTGCAGTCGTTTGCTATTTTGCAAAATTTTGGCAAAAACGTTACAGTCGCTTCTCAAATTTGAGAAACGAAATGAAGATTCTCAAATTATAGGGGACGGAACATGTTGTTCTGTCCGTTGGGTTTTTTTTAATGGGATCAAACGAAACAAGTTGTTTCATCTGAAGATTTTTTTATATATAATGAACAGACGGTACATGTACTGTCTAAAAAAAATCAAAAAAATCAAAAAAATCAAAAAAATCAAAAAAATCAAAAAACCTCGAAGGAGACATGTTGTCCCTTCGTAAGCAAAAAATGCTTGGGCGGGACAACATGTCCCGTCCAAGAATCCAGGGAGGATTTTCCTCCTTTAAATCATAATCTACCACTAATTAATCCCTAATTAGCCTAATTAAAAACCTACTTATTAATTTAATAATCTAAATCTACTACTAATTACTAACTAACTTAATCTAATCTAGTATTAAGATTTTTATATATAAAAAATTGAAGTGAGACGGGACATGTTGTCTCGTCCGCTTAAAAGAATAACAAAAAATGGCAAAATTATAGCAAAGAACCATTGTAGCGAAATTCTCAAATTGCTATTTTTATTTTCCATTTTTTCATATTTTTTAGCAAAACGATTGTGGATGCTCTAACACTCGCAAAATAAACTTTGTCACATTTTTTTATTCTTATTGGTTTACAATAAGTATGATAGATAGAAGAGAGGAACTGGTTATTCATGCATGACTTTCAAGGAGTTCAACATTGTCAAATAGATGGAGTCGGTGTCTTTGACAGCTACAGTTAGTATTTGAGATGAGAAGAAGAGCACATTTTTGGATTTTGTGCGAGCAAAGGCAAGAAGAAGAAAAGTTTTTTTTTTTTTTTTGGAAAAAGGTGGAATAAGACCATCCTATTTCATTAATAAGAAATTAACAAAACAATCCCAGCATACTGGAGCAAGTTACAACCTACAGAGAAAAAAAAATATGAAGCGACATGACCAGTACATATAATCAGCTCTCACTCTAACCTACGACGACCAACTAATTGTATGTCCGTCAAGCAAGCTTCGAGCACCCACCTCCACGGCACGCGCCCACCCACCTGGGGTTTGAAAATTTGCCGCTCCCCTCCTTTTACCTCATCAACGCCACTTCAAATATGGCACAATCGGAGTCGCACCCAAATGGAGAGTTGTCGCAAAAAAATCTCACTAACCCTAATCACGGACACAGATGATTTCTCACAAACACAAACTGACACCTGCATAGAGTAGTGAGAAGCAACGTCTTCACTTTCTCACTCTCTCACTCTCTCTCTCACATAAAACCCAACCAAATCACAACCAATTTGAAGAATCACCTTCACCTCTCGCCCCTGCGAGCGGTGGACATTGTAGATTTCAGGGTCAATGATGAGGGCGTAGTGGCGATGTTGTTGCAAAGTCTGTGGCAGTGGATTAAGGAAGGTCGAGTTCAATGAGTGACTCCTCTACTGCCGACCAAGAAGACAACCATCTCCCCTCTGTGCACCTCATGGGGGCACCCCTTCTGCGGGCCCAAGCCCCACCCTGTGCAGTAACGATCATGGGGGGTCGCCGTCTTCAGACCCTAGCCCTACAACTATACACCTCAATCTTCACACCGAATCAAATTTTCCTCCACCTCCTTCTTCACTTCCCAGACGCTCCGCGACAGTTGAAACCTACACCCCGAAAGCTGCGACAAGTGAGCGCCCATCACGGAGGGACCCCGTCTTGGGCCCAAGCTCCACAATCGGTCTCATGGTGGTAAAATACTAGTATGTAATAAGCGGTCTCATGGGGGGACCCCATCTTCGGGCCCTAACCCCACAACTGACCTACACCACAAACATCAGAACTAGACATACCCAACCCAGACAGCTCCACCAACCCCCAAGCCACAAAATACCCTGTCGTCTCACACAACGACGCAGCCAAGCACACCCCGGCTTCTTCACACGCACTACCAACCCTCAAAAAACCAAAATATAGCTGTAATTGGCCCCAAGAGTGTGGACATGGTGGCAAGCATGAAGAGCAACCGGTGAAACACCTAGCAAAGCTAACAAATCTCAACCAAAACTAACCCCAACCCTAATAAACCCATCCCCAACTCCAAGTATCACAGATCTCACGCGATGGAGGGCGAAGAAGCGGCGCGGTCGACTGGACACCGAAATCTCCGTCGACGCGCTAGAGTCGCCCCATTATGCGACTGGACGCCGGGATCTCCGTCAACGCGCTGGAAGGAGGGAGGATCGCCCCTTTGGTGGAAGAGTGGAAAGGCGGGATGACGGGGGGGGAGGGGGGGCGGCGCTGCGGGCAAGCCGCCGCCGTCCATCGAGCGACGCCTTCACGCGATGGATGGCGAAGAACCGGGGCGGGCTACTGGACGCCGGGATCTCCGTCGACGCACTGGAGTCACCTCGTTTTGCGACTGGACGCTGGGATCTCCGTCGACGCGCTAGAAGGAGGGAGGATCGCCCCGTTGGTGGAAGAGTGGAAAGGGAGGGGAGGCGGCGGCGCTGCGGGCAAGCCGCCGCCGCCCCTGGGAGATAGATCTAGGGTTGGGTTCGGGAGTAGGTAGGAGAGGAAGAAGGGAGTAGGTAGGAGCGGCTGTTGTTTTTTTAATTTACAATCTTCATGGACAAGAAGAAGAAAAGTTGATTAACTTAGACGTTGACTAAAACAGACCTATCCGAATAAATTTAATAATGAAAATATGTTATGGGAACCCTAGCAGAAGTGAAGTTTTCATGAGCATAGTTCTACATCATTCATCTAAACTAGTAAAATGAGCTCCTACCAACTCCGCTCCTCTCCCCTTCCTCACCATCAGTCAAGTTCTCCGGCATCTTCCCCGGCCCTCCTACTCCTCATTTCCAACCCCTCTTCCTCTCCTGTACCTCTCCTGCACCTTTGAACCATCGTCAAGAACCCCCCCCCCCCCACCTTTCTTTTCTTTAACTTCTAACCCTCCTCTACCTTCGTCTTGCTGGCCGCTTCTCTAGCTTCTAACATCGGACCTCTGACTTCATTCCTTCCTCTATGTTGTCGGAATTGGAACTCAGTGGGTGCGGACCCAACGAGAGGGTCCGCCACACCCCTACCACCCCAACACCCCCTCCCCCAGCCTCCGATACCCCTGACCCTCCCCCTCACAACTCAACTACAAAAGCTACCCTACAGCCTTACCGCGATGAGGGCGAAACCTCGGGGCTCAGATACGCCATCTCCCCTCAGCAGGCACATCGAAATGCACATCCTCGGCTTGAGGGGAGAGGCTCAATTCATCACCGCCCATTGGAAGAGCTGCAGTCGAGAGGATGGGCCCAAAGAGAGGGTCCTCCTACCGGCCAATATCGACGTAAGAGAACACCCCCAGTGGGCCGGCATCACACTTAACAACAACATTACAGCACTGAAGTGCATCACAGGGACAACTATACGAAAACTTATGCAAGAGAAAGAGACAGAAGATACCGTGATACAACCTACAAACCTCCTCATCACAGAGAACCAAGAAAGCAACACTGTCACTCTAACCAGCATCCCCACAATCACAGAGAGCAAGCTCGCTCAAGCACCCTGCCAAAACCAACAGCGCCAAGGCTCCACCACCTACCTCCAAATGCTTCCACACCCCCTATGGAACCCAACAAGCAACACCAACTCCAACCTCTTGCTTCCCCCCTGCAACCCCCACGAACTACTGCCAAGGAAGCCGACCCGTGATCCCCAAGGTCCACCGTTGTATGGGCCCAAAGAAGGGGTCCAAACGATGGAGCCAAGGAGGATGAGGGAATACCTCCGATTGGGGTAGAGGCGGAAAATTGGCAAGAAGTAATTCACAAAAGAAAAAGAAACTCAAAGTCCTCACCGCCAGCACCAATGGAATTCAGAAAGCAACAGAGAAAGGGAAAGCGCAAACCGGTGCCGTACTTCAACTGTGGAAAGTTGGGGCACTATCGGACGGAGTGCACCAAAGAAGTACAATGCCTAAGGTGTATGATGTGGGGTCATATGTCTTACAACTGCACAAATGTCGTCACCACCAACGATGACGAAGAGAGGCGAGTGTATAGGGGTAGGTCACCTGACAACCCAGCGACGATCAAACTTGCAAACAGTCTCGCTACAATAAAAAAGGAGAAAAATTGGCTGAGTCAGTGGTGCGCAGTAGCAAGAGTGACTGCAGGAAGACCATCGGAGGCCCATGTGCTCCAAGCTTTGAACGCAAGATGGCCAATGAAGGCGCACCGCGACTGGGTTGTCAAGAGAATGTGTCCCCTTCAGTTTTTGGTTTCTTTCCCTTCGCCGCAAAAGATGATAGAGATCACTGGAATAGCAACAGTGGATTTTGGGCATTTCAGGATGGATTTCAAAGCGTGGTCACCAAGCTTCGGTACTGAAAGGCCTCAAGGGGAGAGATACTGGGTGTGGATTCACAATGTACCCTTACATTTTTGGAAGAAGGAGGCTTTGCAAGAGATGGTCTCCGACTTCGACATAGTGGAAGAAATCAACGAGAAGTCCGTTCGTCGATCGGATATAGTGTCGGCAAGGATATTGATCAGAAGTAAGGATATCTCCCTGATGCCGAGATTTGCAAAAGTATTCTCATATGAGGATTCCTATCTCATACGCTTTTTCCACGATAAAAGCACAGATGGAGAGACAGACCCCACCTCCATCACGTCCCCACCCCCTCCATCCTCTCTCAGAGACGATCGAAGCTATAGGGAAGTTGCGTCGCCAACTTGGGAGCTCTCCATAGATGGGAGCCACGAAGTGGAAAGGGCCCATCGAAAGGTGATCAAGGCGGCGAGAGAGATGGAAAAGCATCAAGAGGCCACAGTGGAGGGATCAGAGAGGCATGGATCAGGGCGGGACACCGGTGGTCGACCTCGAAGCCAGACCAAAGGATCCAATGACCAAGATGACCCAAGCCCAGATCTGGTAAACCTCACAGCATCAGGGGTAAATCAGAAAAAGGCGAAACAGTAGATGACCAAAAACGGCAATCGAGCACTGCAACGTGGTCAAACAGTGCATGAAGTGAGGAGGAACAAACAGTGGAGCAGAGAAGGGGGACAAGGGTTGCAGACCCCCAAAATAGCAAGAACCAACTCCGTAACATCATGCATGCTTCGGGACAAGAGCTGGTGAGAGACAGTGCAAGCTTGGGGATGAAGCCAAGCGAGCAAGTTCAATCCACCAGAGAGTGGGTAGAAAAGGTGTGGAAAGCACCAGAATGGAAAAAAGTTGCTTCTTTGGAGCTACGGAGTCAGGTTGCAGATGCCAGAGATGAAAGCTCAAAGGACAGTGAGAAGAGAGGGACCTCTGGCGCTTATGTTTTGAGAATGCCCAAAAATGTTATAGAAGCCAACGAAAAAGGAGCTTCTTTGAAGAAAGGGCGACAAGAGTTAGAGGCCACTCTGGGGATAGTGACGAGCAAAGATCTGCTCAACCACAGAGTAAAGAACTCAGAGGAGCCCCAGATTGAAGATGATGGAGTGGGTAACAAAGCGAAGTTTTTGAAGAGAGGTTATCTTGGGGAAGAAGACAATGGCGAAAACGAAAATGGAATAGAGCCTTCTGCCTTGGTGCTCAGGGAGAAAAAGGAAATCAATGCCTCGTTTAAAGCACCGCACGCATCGTTACCAATGCCATCTGACTCTACCGCTCCCCCAACCAATAATGCAACGCCAGCTGGCAAGGGGGGTGAACCTACCGCCCACGTAAAACGAACAGGGAACACAGCTATCGAGATGAGCGATAGCTTGGAACGCGGAGGAATTTATCCCTCGTTAGATGGGTCTAGCGAGTGTAGGCTGGGGGGCCTTTTATATGCGTTAATGGGCCTAAAGAGGGGCCCAAAATGCGTTTTATTGCCTCTGGGACTAGTATTTCCACAATTTCGAACAATCAGACAAAATGTCAGACGGGTAGCGGGCCCATCGAGGGTGTAGCACCCCGATTTCCTATACTGGGAAACCGTGACACGAGCCAAGATCTTTTCTTCAATTAGTCACAATACACAGAAAAACAGGAGAATTTAAAACTTTTTATTCAACACCCAATGTATTACAAGTCTGAATATCATACAACTGCAATACATTACAATAGTGTTACAATAATACCTTTACAATTCCAAGTATTACAACCTTCAACAAATTACATCAGAGTACATGAAATAAAGAACAACACTTGGTAACTCTCACTTGAGTACTTCTCAGCTAATAGATAATCAATACATATACTACAGCGGAACTAAACATAACACTGACTCCTTGCTTTCCTTGCCTTGAGTCCTGCTGAATCTCGCATTTGTACTTCGGCAATCCAGTACCTATGGAAGTGGGGACGTCAGTATTCACTGACGCTTAAAGGCTGATCATATAGCAGCGAATCTCCCAAACAATATACAAAATATAGCAATGGTGTTGGTGTAGTTTAAGTGTTCGTGACTGCTATGACTAGACTATAATGCGATATTTAAATAGAACTAGGATGCTCCTATTCTAATGTCAGCAAGTCTCCGAAGTCAACATGCAGCCCATACTACATGCGACCCTTCTCAACCGTTTCTTCATATATGGGGATTTCAACCCGCATTATGAATTCTAATTGTACACAACTTGTTCCTGACACTCACACGTGGCTAATGAGGTTGCAGATATGGTCAAGTCCCACTAATGCAGTTCGCCAGTGGTGCCTATGTTTGCCACTGCGACCCGGCTAACCGGACCTCTCTCAAAACAGACGAACCCAATGTATCGAGCATTATTCCAAAATCAAACTATAGGGTTTCGCAAGCGCAGGGTAGCGCGAAGCCTACCCTGTGGCACCCTCTGGGGTTTCGCAAGCGCAGACTGCACAATGCATCCTGTGGCACCCCAGCCACGGTAGTTCAGGAATTAACAGTGCGAGATACGCAACCCGTGTCCTCAACTTGTGAGACGGCACCGTACGTATCCCTTTGACGGGAAGGTAGAACTAGGATGCTTCCTATTCTAATGTTAGCAAGTCTCCGAAGTCAACATGCATCCCATACTACATGCGACCTCATCTCAAGTCGTTTCTCCATATATAGGGATTTGAACCCGCGTTACGCATTCTAATTGTACACAACCTGTTCCTGACAATACTCCATAACTCTGTGAGGTTGCAGAAGGGGTCAAGTCCCCCCTATGCAGTCTGCTTATGGTGTCTCCGTTTTCCACTACTACCCGGCACGCCGGACCTCACTCGATCCCAATGTATTGGGCCTCATTCCAAAATCAAACTATAGGGTTTCGCAAGCGCAGGGCAGCGCGAAGCCTACCCTGTGGCACCCTCTGGGGTCTAGCAAGCACAGGACTGCACCATGCATCCTGTGGCACCCCAGCCACGGTATTTCAGGAATTAACAGAGCGAGATACGCAACCCGTGTCCTCAACTTGTGAGACGGCACCGTACGTATCCCTTTGACGGGAAGGTACAACCCACTATCACCACCTAAGGCCTGCCTCAAGGGAAAAGTTGGTCGTAAGGTGCCCCCTACAACCAACTCCTCTCTCTTCAGCAAGGGTCTGAGCAAAATGACATTTATAAGTCACTACCCTAATGATGTCCCTGACTCGACGATCCTAGGGACGATAATATTATAAACATATCATGCTAGGCCTTAAATTAGGCTTCGCAAGACAACTCTACTAGGCTGCTCAACCTAGACTTACCAGAACCCCTCAGGATCCGGTTCGTGGCTCATCGATCCAAGACTTCGACCGTGCAAATATACATGCAAGCCGCTTCCCTATGTCTTGATGGTCGATAGCCCTTAGGGTGGTAATATCACCCTGGATGAGCACAACGAACTGTGTACTAGCTAACAAGCTATACACGAGTAACAACCACATACGAGCCCAATAAGCTACGTATGAACAATAACTACCTACGAGCCAGGCGGCCCCGTAGGAGATAACCGCGTACATACCAGCCAAATAAGCCGCGTATGAGACCAACAGCCACGCACGGGCCAGTCGAGCCGCGTACGAGACAACAACCTACATACGGGCCAACTAAGCTACGTATGAGACCCACAGCTACATACGGGCCAGTCGAGCCACGTACGAGCACAACCATATGCAAACAACCATACAGGTAATCAATCCTAGAAGCAACCAAACGTGCTTACTAACAAACTTGATCTCCTATTATTAGAAGCAATAGAAGAATCTACTAATAGCCTATGGTCGGTATTCTACCCATGAAGAACTGAAGGCAACATAACAGTCTTTATCACACTATCCATTACTAGTGGTCTTCCCCACCCTTATTACTTCAACCTATAGTGCCTTAAGCATGGCATACATTTTGGTAACATTCTAGTCATATATACTAGTTAGGTGTCAACCTACAATATAACATGAGTTTCTACACCCATCCTAGCATGGATAGTACATAACATAAAATCACTACAACTAACCCATGGATAGTTACCTTGATTTAAGCATGAATATCTACTATACTTCAAGCATGAGTCTCATTAGCATGGATACCATTAACTTAACATGAACAATAATTAGCATGAATAATGATTAAGCATGACTATCTACTAACATAGCATGAACAAATACTTATCTAAGCATGGGTATCATGTAAACATGAGTATTCATCTAAACTAGCACGACATACAACTTAATTACCATTAAGCTAGCATGGCATACAACTTACTTGTAACTTAGCTAGCATGGCATGGATCTTACCTACAATTAAAACTAGCTTGGTATACAACTTGCCTACAATTAAACTAACATGGTAGGTAAATTTATTATGGATCCTACAACATCCTAAGCATAATGAAATTAATCCAAGCATGGTAGGAAACTCTTAGATTGCATCCTACAACATTCTAAGCATAAATAGATTAATCTAAGCATGGTAGGAATTTTAGAATTAATCCTACAACATCCTAAGCATAATGAAATTAATCCAAGCATGGTAGGAAACTCTTAGATTGCATCCTACGACATTCTAAGCATAAATAGATTAATCTAAACATGGTAGGAACTTTAGAATTTGTCCTACATCATTCTAATCATGAAATAGTATTCCTAAAACATGATGGGTAATTTTAGGAAGCATACTACAACATTTTAAGCTTAAAAATATGATAGGTAATCTTAGTAAGAAACCTACAACACATATGTCATTCCTACATATGATAGGCAATTTTAGAATTACTCCTCCAACATTCTAAACATCATTAAGTATGCTAGATATTTTTAGAGTGAATAAAGCATGATAGGATATTTTTAGAAATAATCCTACAACTAACTAAGCATGAAAACATGGTAGGATATTTTTAGAAGACATCCTACAACTAATTAAGCATGAAAACATGGTAGAATATTTTTAGAAAAAGTCCTACAATATTCTAACATGAAATAGCATGATAGGATATTTTTAGAAAACATCCTACAACTAATTAAGCATAAAAACATGGTAGGATATTTTTAAAAAAAGTCCTACAACATTCTAACATGAAATAGCATGATAGGATATTTTTAGAAAACATCCTACAACTAATTAAGCATAAAAACATGGTAGGATATTTTTATTAGGCATCCTACAACATTTGAAGCATGGGTATTGCTTCTAAACATTTTTAGAAGTGATCCTACAACATTTGAAGCATGAATATTGCTTCTAAATATTTTTAGAAGTGATCCTACAACATTTTACTACTACTACTACTCCTATTTTAATCAAAACATAACACACAATTATCTACTACTACTACTACTTCATTCTTATCAAGAACACAACATACAACTATCTACTACTTTATGGACATAAAACATCTATAGCTACTTACTACCACTTCTTCCTTTAATCAACATACCACTACTTTATTTAACCAACCATACTACTACTACCTTATTAATCAACGTACTATTCCTACTTTATTTAATCAACATGCTACTACTACCTCATTTAATCACATACTACTACTTTATATTTTAGCATGCTACTACTTAGTTGCTTACTAGTCTTTATTATTACTAGTGATAAAAGAAAAGATCATTTTTATTTTACTTTACTCTACAACTAGTAAATATGAAAGAAAAAGATCTCTTTTATTATTTCTACAACTAGTGATTAAAAGAAAGGATCTTTTTAATATTTTTACAACTAGTGAAAAGAAAAGATATTTTTAATATTTCTACAACTAGTGATTAATAAAAAGAAAAGATCTTTTTAATCTACAACTAGTGATATAATAAAAAGAGAAAGATCTTTTTATTCAATAAAGAAAATTACAACAAACATATGCTTATTATTATTAGTCCAAGTTCCATAAAGTCCTACAACCAAAATGGTTGTAAAAATGTTCATATGCTTATGTATACCAAGTCCTACAAGTCCTACAACCCCCAATCGGTTGTATGTTCAATGTTCATATGCAATATGTCTTTTTAGTCCAACAATCATACATAAACAACAACTACAATGTTAAAAATGTGATCTTTATATGTTTTTAGTAGTTACTACTACTACTTTCTTTCTTTTATTTATCACAACATTCACACACCCATTCACAAGAACAACCCAAAAACAAAACAAAACAAGAAGGTAGAAGAAGAAGTCAAACAACAAAACAAACAAACAAACAAACAACAAACAAACAACTAAACAAGCATGGAGAACCCCCACCTTATTTCTTTTCTTTGATGGAAGGACTTGCCTAGCTCAACCTTCTCCTTCCCCTAAGCTTTTAGAAAGCTTCTAACACCCTACAAAACAAAACTCTCAAGTTAGCCTTTGTTCTCTCTTTCTTTTCCTTTCTTTCTTTCTTTCTTTTGATCTTTCTAAAATGAGAGAAGGAGGAGAAGGAGGGGGTATTTATAGGAGGGGCTAGGAGGTGGTAAGTGCAAATGTGCACTCATATTTGCACAAAAACCCCAAGGAGGGGGGTGATGGCCGGCCATACCCTAGGAGAGATAGGAGTGAGGTGGAGGGAGGTGATATGTGGGGGGAGGTGTTATATGAGGGTTTCTAGAAGGGTTTTCTTAACCTTCTCATGTATACTTAACCTAGGTTAAACCTCCTAATCAAATCCTTAACCATCCCTACTAGGTTATAGTAAAATAAGTGTTGTCCAAAATACACAACACACAATTCGTATAATGCACTAATCGACACACTACTCGTACGTGCGCATATATGTCCGTATACCGGAAAATCTTTGCATAATCCGCATAAAAATAATTAAATCTTGGAAATAATAATAAAATAAATTTTATTATTAGTTCGGAAGATCACGGTATTAATTTGATACAATACGGATATATACTGACTGATATCTGGATACAGATAATGTCTAGGGACAAACCGGGTGAAAATCACCAAAATGTTCTAATTTTGGAATTAAAATAAAATAATAATAAAATAATAATAAAATAATAATTTATATACGGTAATATCCGTCCGGAATATTACAGAGGGGACCACAACGGAAAGCACCGCTATTACTATTGAGTCGCCAGTCTGTGGGCTCAATGAGGAGTCCGCAACGAGAGAGCCTACATTACAACGGGAAGCTCAGCAACCAGATAGTGAGGAGGACTTGGAAGAGCTCCTAAATCTAGACGAAGAATTCTCTTTCACAGATGAGGAGTCAGAGGATCTAGAGTTCATCGCCAACACACAAATCTCGCCAGAGATGGTCTTGTCCACAATTCCAAAATCAGCACCTGGAGATAGTACTGAAATGTCACGCAGGACAGTTGGGTTCAGAGTTCAGCGATCGCCCAAGAGGGTTCATGTGGAATCCTTGGATGACTATCTCGAAGTTGTGGCAGCAGCCAAAGCTACAAAATTCGACAACGGAGGTACGAGAAGCTTTTTAGCTACTATATTAAATTTTATGTCAACTCTGATGTTTTTTTCCTAGCTAAAACATGTGGGTTAGAGGTATGTGACACGGAGCGTAATGCATTACTACTCAATAAAATTAGGAGTTGGGAAACTGAAAGGGTTAAGACTAGTTTTGAGAACGCCCTAGGAGATAGTGCTGGGTTGACAGACATCCCTGAGGATGAAGCTGGCCCCACAACCACACCAACGATCACTGCTAACACAGTCCCCCAATAAATACACTATTCTGGAATGTTAGGGGGCTGGGGGATAGGGGGAAGAGAGATATGGTAAGGGACATCATTAGAAATTCCAAGACGGAAGTGGTAGGGTTACAGGAGACCAAACTCCAGCACGGGCTAAAACTCAAAAGAATCGGGGGTAACAAAATCAAGAAATGGGTGTTACACCCATCAGCAGGAGCCTCAGGGGGGATCGCTATTGGGTTCAACTCGGATATCCTCAACTGCACCGAGGTATACAGTGGTGCGTTCTCCCTGACTACCAGACTGCAACGACGATCCGATGATTGGGTGCAGACGGTGACTGTCGTTTACGGGCCAAATGTGGCTGCTAATCGAGAGGCCTTCTGGCAAGAGCTTGTTGATATCCGACATCGTTGGTCGGGAGCTTGGATTGTTGGGGGGGATTTCAACATCACCAGATTTGCTTTCGAGCACAAGGGAAGAGGCTCCAGCAACAGACACAGAAAAGAGTTCAATAGGGTGATAACGGAACTAGAGCTGATTGATATCCCAATTAATGACAAACTATTCACGTGGTCTAATATGCAAGCGACTCCGGTTATGGCCAAGTTGGACAGGATATTAGTGTCGATGGATTGGGAAGCTAAATTTCCATTAGCTACAGCTAGATCGATCCCTAGGCCCACATCAGATCATACCCCGATCCTACTAGATGTGGGGGTATGTGGAGCTCAGAGGTCACGAAAATTTAGATTTGAGAAGGCCTGACTGGAAATTCAGGGATTTCACCACATGGTGATGAAGAATTGGGTGCTCCCAACTGCTGGCAGGGATGCTGCATCCCGATGGTGTGAAAAAATCTGCAGATTGAGAAAGCGACTGCGCAGATGGAATCGATCTAGATTCTCGACTATCTGGCGTGCAAAAGACTCCTTTCTGGAAGGAATTGATGAGCTAGAAAGGGTGGAAGAGACGAGAGTCTTGTCACAAGAAGAAAGAAATAGGTTACTAGAGCTCCAGGAAAATGTTGCCAATCTTTATAAGTTGGAAGAGATCAAATGGCAACAGAGGTCAAGGAGTTTGTGGCTCAAAGAGGGAGACGCAAATACGGCCTACTTTCACCGAGTGGCAAACGCAAGACATAGATCCAATCTCGTCCTTTCCATACAGACGGATACAGGCATATCACAGGACGAAAGCGTGATTTCCACAACCTTTCAAAATTACTACAAGGACTTCTTTGGCAGGAAGAATGATTTCAGGATCCCGTTGAGGGAGGATTACTGGCAGCCATACCAGAATGATTCGGCGCAAATTTTCTCCGCTTTGGAGGAACCTTTTTCGGAAATGGAAGTGAAAAAGGCCATCAACCAAATGGGAGCAGACAAGTCACCTGGGCCAGACGGCTTTCCAATGATGTTCTTCCAAGTGTTCTGGGAAGAAATTAAAGGGGACATTATGGCACTGATGGAGGAATTTTTCCATAACAATCTCAGATTGGGCATGTTCAATTTTGCGGAAGTGGTCCTGATACCCAAACGGGAGGAGTTTAAGTGCGTGGGGGATTTTAGACCGATTAGCCTCATTAATTGCTCGGTGAAGATCATCACAAAGGTCTTGGACATCCGCCTAGGGAGTATAATGGATAGTATAATCAGCAAAACCCAGACGGGCTGCATCAAGGGCAGATGTATCCTTGATTGTGTGGCCACTGCGGAACAAGTTATCCACCGCTGCCATACGAGCAACTCTAAGACCTTCCTCCTAAAATTGGATTTTGAGAAAGCATACGACTCCGTCGACTGGGAGTGTTTGCTGGAAGCTCTCAGAAGGAGAGGATTTGGGGACAAATGGGTAAGATGGATCAAACAGTGTTTACAGACTAGTAAAACGGCAATATTGGTGAATGGGCGGCCAGGACCGTCGTTTGCTTGCAAGAAGGGACTCCGGCAAGAGGATCCATTATCCCCACTTCTATTCACTATTGTAGCAGATGTGCTAAGGGGAATGCTAGAAAATTGTCGGAGAAAATGGTGGATTATGCCCGTGACCAGCAGCACCTCTAATCAAGGGTGCACGATTCTCCAGTATGCTGATGACACCCTCCTGTTTGGGAATGGGACCAGATCAGAAACAGTCTGCTTTAAAGGGGTCCTCTACTGTTTCGAAGCCTGGTCAGGTCTCAGGATAAATTTCCACAAGAGTGCACTGACTCCCATTACTCTCTCTGATGAAAAAGCTCGGGAACATGCCACTATATTAAATTGTATGACGAATGAGTTCCCTATCAAATATTTAGGGCTCCTACTCAGACCAGGGAAACTCACTAAGGCGGACTGGCTGCCGATAATCGATAGGGTGGAGGACAAACTGTCTGACTGGAAAGGAAAATCGTTGACACTAGGAGGCAGAGTGGTACTCATTAACTCAGTATTGTATAATCTGCCTATTTACTATATGTCCTTTTTTGAGCTTCCAAAGTGGGTTATCCAAAGTGGAGGAGACACTAGGAGGCAGAGTGGTACTCATTAACTCAGTATTGTATAATCTGCCTATTTACTATATGTCCTTTTTTCGGATTGACCAAATCCGAAAATGATTCCTTTGGAAAGGAGCAGATTCGAATAGGGGAGGTTACCACCTGATCAAATGGAGTATCGCTTGCATGAAGAAGAAGCATGGAGGGCTAGGCATCATCGACCTTAGAGATATAAACCTTGCCCTTTTGGGGAAATGGTGGTGGAAGGTTTTTCACCACGGTGGGGAAGGATAGCAGGAATTCATTCAACCATACCTTCGGGAAAAAGGTACGAGAAGTCTAGGCTTTCGAGTTGGGGCAAAGGTCTCCCGATTCTGGAAAGAAATTACCAAAGCAAGCGGACCGTTCAATTCAGCAGTTACGTCAACTATCGGTAATGGACGATCCACCAGATTGTGGTTGGATAAGTGGTGTGGTGCTTATACACTGAAGGAAACTTTTCCAGAGCTGTATGCCAAAACGAATCGACCCAATATCTCTGTGGCAGAGACCTGGAAGAGGGAAAATTGGAGGCCGTCATTCCGAGGAGCTCTTACCCCAGGATTACATCAGCAACTGCTCGAATTGCAAACACACACCACACGGACCGGGACGATGTGCGCCCAAGGACCGGACCATATGCGATGGGGAATAGATTCCAACGGAGCTTTCACGGTCAGATCCCTGTACCATCGAATTCACTTCTGGGGATGCAGACCAAGCTGGGCACGGGTGTTATGGAAGGCAAAAACACCACTGAAAGTCAGAGTCTTCCTCTGGCTAGTGCTCAATAATGCAATCCTCACAAGAGAGAATTTGGCCAAAAGACAACCCCAGATTGCGACTGATTGTGGGTTCTGCAATATGCATACGAAGATTTTGAATCACCTTTTTATTCACTGCCCAAGGAGTAGGGCGACTATGGTAGAGGTTTTAAGAGCCCTAGGAACAAGTGACTACCCCAGTGAATATGAGGATTTGTGGGTCGACCCCAAATTCACCTCGATTCACCACGAAATGAAGGATGCGTGGTACATTGCCATTGCGGCAACTACATAGGTGTTATGGCTAGACAGAAACAACTTTTATTTTCGTGCTTCATGTAGTAGTATTTCTGGTAACCTTACTCATATCATGCATCTTATTTCTTTTTGGGCTACAGCTGCCGCCACAGGAGCAAGAGGGAGGATTGCCAGAGTCTTCCACGTGGAGGATTTTGATGATGAGGAGGTAGAATTTGGGCCGACACTGGACTGAGGGGCGGCGCCATCCATTCTCATCAGAGTCTCAACAGCTGCAGCCTCTACTAGTTGGTTTTTGGCCTACTGTTCTTTTGAGTGGTTGAGGCATGGAGGAGACCCACCCCCCAGGGTCTTGTTGGGGGTTTATGTTTTATTTCCTACACTGTACTTTATTTCCTGCACTGTACTTTTGTATTTCTCACGGTACACCGAGGTTGTTTTATTAACTTCTTATTAATGAAACAGGGTGGCATTATCCCACCTTTCACCTCAAAAAAAAACCCTAGCAGAAGTACATAGCACATGATCAAAACACAAAACACAAAACACAAAACACAAAAGAAATACAAGAAAAAGATTCTATATTGTATATATAAGTGCATTGTATCAAACAATAGAGTCAGCGCACATTAAGGTATTTAACCAAAAAGATGATGCAGCAGGGAACATCAGCTTCCATTTTCCTGCCTAGGTAATCAATAGATATTTATTTTATTATTTTATTATTATTTTTTAAAGATAAAAATGAAGTACAGCCACCATATTTTATAAATAAGAAGTTAACAAAACAATCCAAAGAACTGGGGAAAGTACATTGAGCAAAGATAACAAGACAAGAAAAAATATATAATACCTCCAACTAACATAGAAGGGTGGAAACAAAAGAAAAAAGTATAGAACATAAGGAGTACAAACATAACATAGGGATTCCTTCCAACAAATCCCTAGAGGGTGGGGTCTTCAACCACTGAAGCTCACTCAAGAGTCGGTCCAATCACTACCTCATCATCATCGTACTCCTCTATCTGGAAAGCTCTGGCATCAGGAAGGCTCTGACAATCCTTCCTCTTGGTCCTGAAGCATCTATATTGGCCCAAAAGAAAATGAGAAGCATAATATGAGTTAAATTGGTAGAAACACTATTACAAGTCCCACAAAAGTAAAAGTTATTTCTATCGAGCCAGAGAACCCAGGTCGTGGCGGCTATAGTGATATACCAAGTGTCTCTTATCTCCCTTCTCTAGGAAAAGAACTTGGGACCAACCCAAAAGTCACCGTACACTAGGGGATACACACGTGCTAAGAGCCCTAAGGACCTCTACAAAAACTGCTTGACTTCTATGACACTCTAGGAAAAGGTGATCCCTGGATTCTATATTAATATTTCAGAATCCACATGAAGACTCCAACAGAGGTTGACTTCTAGCCAGGTTTTTCTTAGTCAGAATAGCATCATTAAGCACAAGCCAAATGAAGATTTTGACTTTCAGAGGGGCTTTGGCTTTCCAAATTATGGAAGACCACTTAGGGAAGCATCCTCTAAAGAGTATCCTATTGTACATGGACTGTACCGAGAATTTTCCATCTTTTTCCAGCCCCCACATTTTTCGATCCGGGCCAACTGAGCACTTGACCCCTGCAAGTGGGATAAGAGTCTGCAGTTCCTCCAGTCTTGTTTGGGATGCCTAGTTCAGACGTTGTTTAAAAGAGGTTTTCCACGACCCCTACTTCCACATTTTAGCCACTGTGGTGTGTGGTTGAACAGATTTTTCAGCGAATGATCGCCGCACCATTTGTCCTACCAGAACATAGCCATATGACCGTTACCAATGACCGATGAAACGCAACTATTAAATGGATTGAAAGCCATAGAAACCCCCTTCCAGAACCAGGAAACTCTCAGTCCCACCCTGAAACCCAGGTGACGCGTCCTTTTTCCATGCAAATAGGACTGAACGGAATCCTGCCAACCCTCCCCATTAGGATGGTACACCTTCCACCACCATTTTCTGAGAAAGGCCAAATTCATGTCCCTCTTATCGATGATTCCCAATCCTCCGTGGATTTTCTTCAAACAAGCTTTTTCCCATCTGATAAGATGGTAGCCTCCCCTGTTGGCATCAGTGTTGGGATTATGTCATGTATACTCGTGGTTCAGATTAGAAGAAGATACGATGAAGTACGGGGGGTCAAAGCAGTCGAAGAGAGTAAAAGAGAAAAAGCAGCTGCTGGCAGAGTGACAGGTCGATCGTCCAAGGTTGCGGTCGACTGCACACCCGACTGACCTCTGTACAGGGTTTTTCCGAGAAGGGGATCGTCGATCGCACTTGTGGGTGCAGTCAACCGACCGCGGCGACTGTGGTATTTTGGGCCTTGATTTGTTAGGTCGTTTCAGCCCAATGTTCGACTCTATATCAAATCGTACAGCTCCTATTCAGTTACTTATTCTACAGAATATATCAGACGACTGAGCATCAAGACCAACCAAGGGCTCTCTCTATTATTCTTCTATTTATTGTAATCACGTCCGATATGAGAGGTAGTACTTTATTGACATTATTTTCTCCTTTGCAAAAGGAGGCTTGAAAGAGATAGTTCTTAGTGAGTGAGTTTAATTCCTCATATTGAGTGAATCATTAACTCCTTGTAATCTCTACTAGTTGAATATTATATCTCCTTATATTTTTCATTCGGGAAAACTAACCGGGATAAATCCTCGTTGTGTTTGTGTTGGTTTGGTGGATCTATTTGCTTGGGTGTTGATTCGTCTCATCTACTTCACCATCCTCATTGATCTAATTAGTTCCGCTGCGCCACTGGTGTGTTTGTAGACACCCATCCTAACAAAGTGGTATCCGGGCTTCAGATTGCCGAGTTCCTTAGTTAAGATGATAGATCATAGTCTTTTGAAGATCAAGGAGTTCGATGAAAATATCAACTTCAATCTTTCGAATGTAGATATGTATGATGTCCTAGTTCAAGAACATCTACAGTTAGCCGTCAAGAAGAAGAAAAAACCATCAAATATGAAGGAGAATGTTTGGGATGATATTTGTAAAGAGCTGTAATTCTAATCCGACTATCATTGGTGGATGAGGTCAAGTGCAGATTTCTTGATGAAACTGGCACAACGAGTTTGTGGGAAAAAAACTCATAGCTGACTACTCTGGTTCATTATTATCAGATCAAATGCATTGGAAGAGGAAGTTATTCCGTTTTTCATTGAAGGAAGGTACCAATCTTCAAGATCACATCACAGAGTTCAACAAGGTAATATTTGAACTACAAGCGATCAACGCAGATGTGAGTGGAGAAGATATACGAGCATTTCATTACTACCATGCTACACGGTAAACCTGTCAAGGTGAGTATTACGGTAGATGGTGTAATCAAAGTATTAAAGAAAAATCAACTTAGGAAGAAGACTCAGAAATCATCGTCTACTCCAAGTTGTCTAGCAGTGGAAGGTCCTTCAACTAGAAGTAAAAGTGCATTGTAAAAGGATTCGATCCATTCCCGATATTGCAGGAGGCCAGGACATATCAAGAATAACTGTTGAAAATTGCAGAATCAGATCGAAGAGCGCCGAGGATGACAAATCTATCGCAAATGTGGTTCACCCTTCTGAATCAAGTGATTTGTGTCTTCTTGTTTCAAATTTTTTAGAAGTGGATTCTTGATACAGGTAATTCTGCTCATATTTGCTCCGAGAGGGAGCTGTTTTCTACTTATAATTATATTACCGGGCGTTGCGTGAGAACGAGAACTTGAGAGATTTTTGAAGTAATAGGTGAAAGGACAGTTGAATTGAAGATGTCTGGTCTAAATATGTTCCCTCTAAGAAAATTTTTGCATATTTCTCTGCTGAAACGGAATTTGATTTCCTTGGGAACTCTTAAATCATGAGGTTATAGGTACGTAGCTCGAGGTGGAGTTCTGTCTAATTTTTAGGGTCGTCGTAAGGTGATCAGAGGTATGAGAGTGGTTGGGCCAAGCCAACACAATCTCTACAAACTTTGGGGGATTCTGAAATAGTTGCACAAGTGTTGATACTTTTCCAGTTATTCCCACAAGTTCATCTAGTTTGCCGCAACTAGCATGATCGAAGCTAAACTACGACGTTTGAATATCGTTGAGAGGTAGATAGTGCCTCGATGTAGATGGAGTTCGTACGGAGGTTGGAAACTTCGTGTTAATGCCTACTGAGGTATGCCCTTGAAGGGGCATACTGATCGGTGAGAATAGGTAGAAGATTTGTTCAACTAGTAAAAGAAACTATTGTTCCAAGTATGATTCGCAAGTGGAGTTTAGTGGAATTTGGAGATAAGTAATCACATCATGTTGATAGCACTCGTATGCAATCCAAGGTGGAGGTTGTTAGGATTATGTATTATATACTCATGGTTCAGATTAGAACAAGATACGATGAAGTACGGAGGTCGAAGCAGTCGAAGAGAGTAGAAGTGAAAAGGCAGGTGTTGGCAGAGTGACGAGGGCATATCCTCCTGACCGTCATCATACTATGATGTTAGTATGAACAGTTTTTTGGAATTGTCAGAATAATCTAATGGTATGGCAAGATATGAATATTCTTTCTATTTTATGATTCTATAGAATTGTTTGGTCCCACTCGTTATCAGTGGGATCAGGGATACTTTTAGCAAGAAATATATCGAAGAGTTGGTGTCGGACTAGCCGAAAATTTGAGTTATCGGAAGCTTGGTCTAAAATTCCTGAAAATTTAGCCTTTTATGATTATATTGGTAATAATCCGGCAAAAGGGGGATTATTCATAGCGGGTTCAATGGACAGCGGGGATGGAATAAATGTTGGATGGCTAGGTCGAACGCACACCCGACCGCACACCCGATCGACCTTTGTACAGGGTTTTCCTGAGAAGGGGACAGTTGACTGCACTTGTGGGTGCAATCGACCGACTGTGGTGGTTGTGTTATTTCGGACCTCGATTTGTTAGGTTGTTTCAGCCCAATCTTCAACTCCAAGTCAAATCGTACGGCTCCTATTCAGTTACTTATTCTACAGGATATATCAGACGACTAAGAATCAAGACTAACCTAGGGCTCTCTCTATTTTTCTTCTATTTATTGTAATCACCTCCAATATGAGAGGTAGTACTTATTGACATTATTTTCTCCATTGCAAAGAGAGGCTTGAAAGAGATAGTTCTTGGTGAGTGAGTTTAATTCCTTGTATTGAGTAAATTATTAACTCCTTGTAATCTCTACTAGTTGAATATTATATATCTCTATATTTTACATCTAGATTAAGCGAAAGATAACCAGGATAAATCCTCGTTGTGTTTGTGTTGGATTGGTGGATCTATGTTCTTGTGTTCAATTAATTTGTCTCATCTACTTCGCCATCATCATTGCTCTAATTAGTTCCGTTGTGCCACCGGTGTGTTTGTAGACACCCCATCCCAACAATCAGATCTCTTCCAAAGGAAACATTTACGAATCCGATCGATCCTGTGTATAACCCATTTTGGCATTTCAAAGAATGACAAATAATAAGTAGGCATATTAAATAATACCGAGTTGATGAGTGTGACTCTCCCACCAAGGGAAAGAGATTTTCCTTTCCAACCAGCTAGCTTATTCTCCACCCAATCGATGATCGGGAACCAGTCCGATTTCTTCAACTTACCCGGTTGGACAGGTAGGCCTAGATATTTGATAGGGAATTTGTCAACCTAGCAGTTCAGGATGGTTGTGTGTACCCTAGCTTACTCAGCAGATAGGGAAATAGGTATCAATGCACTCTTGTGGAAGTTCACCTTCAATCTAGACCAAACTTCAAAACTATAAAGAACTCCTTTGAAGATGATGGTCTCCCCCAAATCTCCATTACCAAACACTAGCGTGTCATCCGTGTATTGGAGAATTGAGCAACCCAGACAATGTCTACCCCCAGCTGCCGAGTAGATCCACCCTGCCCACCTACAGTTATCCATCATGATTGTAAGCGCATCTGCCACAATGGTGAATAAAAGAGTAGACAAAAGATGATTTTTTTGCCGTCATAGGCCACTTTTTGAAAATATTTGTGTTTTTGGGTCAGTTGCCCAACTATTAGCGCTTTTGGGCTACTTTGTGCCACGTCAGCAGCGGTTCCCAATAGCGGCCTCTTCATTTCGAGGTCGCTAATGGGAATAGCAGCCTATGTTTTAAATTTTTTTGAATTTTTTGTTTGCCGCCGCTATTCCCACTAGAGAGCTTAGTATAATGAGGTTAATGAGCTCGAATGAATGTATTGAGACATTTAGCCATTCCTTAGTATAATACTAAGGTCGCTGTTTTCAATAGCGACCTCAGTAGGAAACACAATCTCCTCAGCAACCTCATTATACTAAGGTCGCTAGTGGGAATAGCGACGGCAAACAAAAAGTTCAAAAAAATTAAAACATAGGTCGCTATTCCCATCAGCGACCTCGAAATGAAGATGCCGCTATTGGGAAAGGCCCACCCCCCGCGAATAGTCCACAAAGTAGCCCAAAAGCGCTAATAGTTGGGCAACTAGCCCAAAAACACAAATATTTTCAAAAAGTGGCCTATGTAGACAAAAAACTCACAAAAGATCCCCTTGTCATAACCCTCTTTTGCATGAGAACGGGAGCCTCGAGGCACCATTAACTAGAATGACTGTTCTACCTGTGGTGAAGTAATGTTGGATCCACCGATCCATCTCTCCCCAAAGCTGCGACCTCTGAGCTTCCAGTAGACAGTCTCATTCCATCTTATCATAGACTTTCTCGAAGTCCAATTTGAGTAGGAAACTCTTATCATTGGTAATGTGACACTGGTGGATGGTTTCCTCAACCGTGGCAACGCAATCCAAGATACATCGGCCTTTGATGAAGTCAGTCTGCTCCTTATGGATCAACTCGTCCATAACCTGACCCAACTGGTTGACGAGGATCTTGACAATTATTTTAACCGAGCAATTAAGCAGACTAATAGGGTGAAAGTCCCCGACCCGGGTCGCTTCATCTTTTTAGGGAATAAGATAGTCAACAAACTTTTTTCAAACACCAAGTGTTTTAAGTTAACTAAAAAGAAGAAGCTGTTGATTACATTGTGGTACCCAAGCCACATACAAACTGCACATTCATGGAATTGACTTAGAAAAAAGAACATTTACACTGAAAGTACAGAAAATTCTAGCATGAAACTTTAATTGATAAAGATTATTGATTTGTACAGACAATAAATGAAGCTAGAAGAATCTAAGCCTTAAATAAGAGGATGAAGAGAAAGATTGAGAACGATGAATGGACAGAAAAGGATGAACAATTATTCGATTCAGTCAAGCCGACCATTTTGCAACCGCTTCGAACCAGTGATATAAATGGAGGAAGAAAGATACAAGAAGATCGTTCCAGCATTCCAGTTTCTCTCATCACAGTTGCTCATCAATGGTGTGGAACAAAATTCTGAAACCTGTACATATGTAGTGTGATGCAAAGTTTCTACCTAGGGTGCCTGCAAATTTAAGAAAAGGGCATTTAAATTCTTTCACTGGCCAATCATGTAGATGATACCTTTAAATTCTGTAAAATGAAGTGTAGATTAGGTTTTTTTGTTTTTTTGTTTTTCTGTTTTTGATAAAAGGGATAGAGTTCCAACCGGAACTCCAGCCAAAAAACATAAAATAAAAAGTGTATATTAGGTAAAATGCAAATTAAGAAGTCATTTTCACTGACTTGTCGTAATACTTAATACAGAAGTGCTACCTATATGGTTCAGACAGTGTATTCTTCCACAATAGCATCTGCCCTCCTTACATCCCTATTTCTTCACTCTTTATCTTTTGCAGCTGATTTTATTTTATTCTATTTTATTTATTTATTTCTCTCTAAAGTGAAATTTCTACATTTTTTGCCTTGGTAGATATTTCCTTGTTCTGGAGGATTAATTTTGTTGATTGATGTGCATAAAAAAAGAAGATGCTTTTAATATCTTTCTAAATGCATACAGACTGTATCAATTACCCATGTGGGCATTTTCAAAATCTTTCTTGCAGTCTAATCAAGTAATCAATAAATCATTACTAACTTTTATTCTGCACATAAATTCTTTACAAAAGTAATAATACTAAAAAAAAAATTATTCTGCCCATACATCACCTTTTCAGATTCGCGATTCCTTTCTGTATTGAATTATTTTCTTCCAATACCCCTCGACAGACTTACGGCTTATGGAAAACCTGATATTCTCTAGCATCAACTAACTACGATCACAAATGCATTCACTTCATTAGAAACTACATAATTTCAATAAATTATTTGCCAAGGAATTCGGATATAGTTTGACTTAGGACCTAGGAGTATAGCCAAAGATTACCATTTACCCTCATAACATTTCAATAAAAATAGTTGCAGAGCAGAAATTAGAACCTGGTACCTATGTAAGTAAGTCTCCCCATATCAATTAAAAGTAATAAGTTAGGTTACGATTAAGCAACCGCTGGAAGGATATGTATAAATCCTTGTTATCTAGACCAAATATCTCTTCTGCCTTCTCTATAGTTTCCTGCATTAACAGTAACACAAACGTTGAGATATTTCCTTGCAAAAGTTTGTCCAAATAAATAATAAGTAATTAGGTCAATAGGAGGGCAAGAGATACAACTTACCTCTCGAGTCTGTCTTTGAGCATTGAGCTCCTTAATATTGGCTAAAAGAGCTCCAAATTGTTCATATGATAGTCTACACCTATAATCCACAAAAGAAGTCGGCATAATTAAATAGCTGGCAGGCTGGCAGCTACTAATGCATGAATGAATATAACAGAAAGTGACTAACCTAGCCTGGCGGAAGAACTCTTTTCCATCTATACGAAGAGTTCGTCCTGAAAATTTTACAAACCAAATGAAATAACTAACAATGTGAAAATCCATTTCATATTGCAAGGAGAGAGATAAGCCTATTGAAGGTGATGTGGAAGTTTTGGAGAAAGGTTAAGTGTAATGGTGGTTTTGTTTGGATGTTTTTCTAGTCTGTCAGTGAGGTGCTTCAAAGGGTTTGGGATTAGCTTGACTGGCAAAAAATTCAGGAGATGGATGGCTCAAGTGAATTAAGATGATTTTCACCTTTGGCTTTTAAGCGGCAAAGAGACAATAGAGAAATGTTAACAAATGGCGTCTGGTCTCTCAGTTGCTCCCAGAAGAGTTGGAAAAGTTTCACTCACCCATGGTTTTAAAGACTGGTCGATCCCGATCCGATCAGGCCAATCCGGATCGTTTTTCAAGAGGCCGCTCCGATACAACCCCTAAATCTCAGGATCAGTGAGATAACTCAAGGTTTGGTCGAATTAGCAATTGGATCAGCCCTTTGCCAACCCAAAATCACTGATCCTATGATAAAAAAAATCAATTTTTGAATTTTTTATTTATGTGGATCCTCTTATCCAAGCAATGAAAATGTAATTGTGTAATGAATCACTTCATGTCTAGCTTATATTTTGCTTTTTCCTTGTATATAAATAAAATTTGTATTATTTGGACTATCTATTTCTATTGGTCTAGTTTTATTCTAAATTAATAATTCTCTGAAACTAATTAAAATGTTCAAGTCTGTAATTGAAAATATTAAATTTGTAAAAAGAATTATTTAAATTCATCAATTAACTTATTAAAAGATTAATGATTATTTTATAAAAATAATTTAATTATAGAAATATATTTTATAATTTTTTATAATTCAAAAAAAAATGTCTGATCCAAAAACCCGATACACCGATCCGATACTACCGATCCCAATCCAAATATTTGGGAAAACCCATTTCCCGCTGCCGCTCCCGAGTTTTAAAACCTTGCACTCACCTCATTTTCATGTGTTTACTCAAGTAAGACTAACGCTCCCAAACTATTTACTATTTAGGTATCAGACTACCGGTTTAGCTTGTTATCAGAACATGCAGGAATGATAGGGTACTCAATCAAGATAAATTGGATAGTTGATTTTGCATTGCGCCCGCGCGGGGGGGGGGGGGGGGGGGGGGGGGGGGGGGGGGGGAGGTTATAGTTTATTGTAAGTCAAAATTCCAGTGGAAGTTATAGGCTTCTATGATTTACTGCTAGTGAATCTTCTATTCTTTTCTTGTACATGGATGCAAACAATATTCTTTTGGTTGTATTCTATCTTTTGTTTGTATCCTTACGCGTTGGATATGTTTTATTAATTTTAATTAATGAATTGCCAGGTACTTCTACCAATTATTTTCTCAACAACAAGAACAAAGGAAGACGATATGGCTACAAGAGAAGAACCTGACTACATACATAAAACCAATTCAGATGTAAGCTTCTTTACCAAAAATTTTAAAAAATAAATAAAAATAAAATCAGACTTTGCTGTATCAATCCCAGATGTTTTGATGAACAAGAAATCATAGCATCAAATGGGTAGTGATATCTCTTTTCTTTCCCAATCTTAAATGGGTATTAAAACACAAGGAAAATTTGTTTCACTCCTCTACTTGTTTTCAAATATTTTGAAAATATCCATCTGTTATTAAAAGCGGTCAAAAGAAACCTCTTCAGACGAAAACACCCGTGTTAAAATGCCTTTTTTTTTGTTTTAATGTACAACTTATTGTTAGAATTTAGATGTATTATTTTTCTTTAAAATGCCTTAACCTGTCTAGCCAAATTAATTTTGGTTAAAATGTACCCTTCTTCGTATTGTTCTTAATTGAAACATACTACCTTTGTGATTAGGGTATATTCGCCCAGGAAAGACAAATTTAACTGCTAAAGTAATAATAAGTGTTCTTCTAAAATGTTTTGGACGACAGGAGCTTAAAGTGTACTTACAATAGTCAAAGGTACGTATAGAAAATCATGGTCAAATTTTCCTTAACAAAAACTTCTGTTGATATATATCATGCTAGTACTGTGATTATGTTCACTGTTCTGATAGTAGTTTGCATCACCATTTCTATACCTTTCCCCTACCCTTACAACTAAAAAGTGGATGACAACTTTTCCAAGCAAAACATAACTTTATCATAGAATAGTTTTCTTAAACTTTATTAACATAAAATAGTTTCCATTAGTTCGTAATTATTTCCAAGTTTATTAACATAAAATAGTTTTCTTAAAGTTTCCCCATTTTACTATTTTCAGCTAATCGAATAAATTCACTTCGGGTAGGACGTAAGTGATGCTCCAAAGCTCAATTTAATATATGGGATTAGTTTGATAATTAAGAACCTGCAATGGAGTGACCCTGCGTAGGAGAGCTGGACATAGAAGAAGACTGCTGACTAGAAGTTGAGGTAAATGACAATGAAGAGTGCCCTTCAAAGCGAGACTTTGTTGAAGGAGAACTGGACCAGAACCTAGGTGATGATTTTGCAGTAGAAAATCCTCTAGGGGAAGCATCAGTTGATCCGACTGTTGGCGTACCAGCAGGAGTGACATATGGAGTTATAGAGATCTTAGGGAGGGACAACACTGACTCTGTAAGAACGAAAAGTAACAAAAATCATCAACACATTATGAGATTTCTGAATTTTTATAAACCAATATATGTAGATACCATCTTGAATTTGATCCTCGATTTCAGTGGATACACTAGAAACATCTGATCCTCGGCGGCTGATTGATGCCTCATCTTCAATCATAACAGAAATGACAATCAAATGGAAACATAAAGCAATCAGCAACATAGATTCAAACAAATTAATAAGGTGTCTTGTAAAAACAGTACCACAGAAATGCAACATTTGGTGATTTGGAAAAAAGTTGTACCTTTCCTTGAAGAGGTTCTCATTAGTGTAGACTGATCACAAGCCTCTATATCAACCGATTCAATTTGCGGCTAGGTCACGAAGGAAAAAACAAAAACAAAAAATCGAGAGTATCATTTTTCTGGTAAACCACAAACAAAGAGAGATAAAAAAACAAAAAAAAACATAGGAAAATAGAAAAGATACAAGTATGCTTTCAGATTGCTCACACTTACAAATGAATTATCATCGCTAAGAGACTGCATCAGTTGCCTCTTGAAAGCCTCCAGCTATCAACAAAATCATAGTGTCATGACAAAAAAAAGTTTGAAATACTAGAATCATGACCATCAATAAAATCAGAAGCTCCTCACATTAGTACAAGATTTAAAAATAGGAACATTGACATAATCCATTTCTCCTAATGACCAACGGATTTCAGCAGGAGCTAATTTCCGCTGATGCTATCAACTATATAAAGTGTTTTTAATTAAATTTTTATTAATTGGCACAGTTGTTAGTCTACATGAAAAACGAATCATACGAGCAATAGTTTTATTATTTATTTTTGGAATTTTATTTTAAAAAATTAAAAAATTATTTTTTAATAATTTTGTAGCTTTGTTGGTAACTGGAGGTTGGTGGAGGTCACTTATACTCTTGCAGATATCTAAACTTTACTTTTGAACTGTTTTGATCAAATTTGGAATTAAGTTATCTTATCAAAGGGTTGAAGCTATGTTTAGGAACAAATTTAAGTTATGATAACATGAGTTATCTCACATAACTTTGAAAAAACTCTAGCTATTCTAACTTTGGCATGTTTTGGACTCATTTTGGAGTTAAAATAACTGTAGTTATCTTACCTCAAAAAGTGAGAAAATTATATATATCTAAGCTCCAATCTTACCTAATTTTCCTGACTCGAAAAGTAGGGGTGTGACCATCATATTTAGCATACCTTGTACCTCTAAAGTTAAGATAACTTTGGTTATCTAAACTTATAACTTTGTTACCAAACATGGCCTAAAATAAATGTAGGTATCCATACTCAATATGACCAAATTTAACTATTTTTTAATCCATAAATGGAGATACAGGTATGCAACAACATTCATCTACCTTAACTTAAAAGTTACCTCTACGTATCTGTATCTAAACAATATTTTGGTCATCAATCCATACCTTTGTAAGATCTTTCCCCAATTTCTTCGAAGTGAAAACAAGCATATCCCTCTCCTTCGTCAACTTCACCTACAAAAAAGAAAAAAAGAAAAAACCCACCAAAACCTCAGAAAAAATTAAACAAAAGCACAACAAATCAAACATCATGTACATTCTCTTCGATCGCAATCTGAAACCGCGCCTGCAAATCCTGGTACATCCGATCCAGCTCCGCGATCTGCTGCTCGAGATCGAAAATGGTGCGATCCTGATCGTTGATCTTCTGCCTCAACCGGTCGACTTCTAACTCGAGCTGCGAAACGCGAGAGGCGATCGCCATGGATGTGATCTTGCGAGCGAGGTCGAGCTGGTCGTACGGGTCGGTGGGGATGACGGAGAGGATCTCTTCGGAGATGTGGAAGTCGGTGGCGGCGTTTTGAGCCATAAACCCTAATTTTTTGGGCTTCAATTTGGGGGAAATTGCAGAGGGAGAGGGAAGGGGGAAAGAGGAAGTTCGGTAATTACAGTTGAGCAGACTGTTGGGCCATTTTTTCCCCAAAATGACCAACTTTTCGAAACTATTTTTTCAACTAGCCGACTTTTTAAACTAATTTCATGGGTGGACCAGTTAGCATTGGCAGTAATTGGGGACTGCGGTCTATTCGATTGTGAGGCTGCACTGCGGCATCTTCACATATTTTTTTTCGATGCCGCAATTCTCAAATGCGGGCTCAGTTCATTTTATATTTAGGCTAAGAGACTTAAAAATTCAGACAAAAAATTAAGTTAAAATGTGTGAAAATTAGATCGTAGTAGACATTTGGGCCTAAAATTTATTATTATTATTATTATTAGAGTGGTCACAGTTGGGGTCTACGACCTCTATTATATCTAGGTTGCAGATGATTACTGTGGTCTAAGTTTAACACATTTTAATTTAGAAAATTTTTTCTAAGTCTCGAACTCTGTTTAACCCAAATATGAAATGAATTGAGACTGCAGTTGAGAATAGCGGCCTCGAAAATAAAAGTTTGTGAAAGGCCGCAGTTATGGAATTTCCACAAACTTTATTTTTCAATGCCGCTATTCTCAATTGAAGCCGCCACAGTCATCAACTGCGGTCTATGTTCATGTCTCACAAAGTGATTCACTAATAAAATTAGTTTGGAAAGTGAGCTAGTTGGCAAAATAATTTCAAAAAATGGGTTAGTTTGGGAAAATTTTCCTTTTTGGCAGGGGTGGATTTTTTGCATTTTAGGTTAGGAAAATTATGTTTTGCAGATTAAGCTGTTAAGGAAGCAGGATGTAAATAAGTTATTCAAATGACGCATTAGATTTTATTTCTTATATGACTTTTGAAATGTGCAAAATTGATGATACGAAATAAACTCTAGGTCTGTTCCTACCAACAAAATGAACTATACTGAAGAAAAAGATGCATGATTGTTTCATTTTTGGAACCTAAAAAAATTTTGCAATCTACAAAACAAGCTAATAAATTAGAAATGGAATACAACGATTCTCAAACACAGGTCCACATTTGAGGAACATAACTAGGGGTGGCATTAGGGCCGGGCAAGCCCGTGACCGGCCTGACCCAGCTCGCCCCGCCCAAAACCAGGGCCAAACCGGCTCCGACCCCTCCATCCCCCCTGTCTTGGCCGGACTCCACTTCACCGTTCGAAAGCCCGCGCAGACCCGGCCCAGCTCGATTCGAGACCGGGTTGAACTGGCCCAGTCAGGTCTGGGCTAAACTGCGGACCGCCAGTTGGGTTTTTTTTTTTTTTTTGAATTTTATTCTTTCCGATTTCACTATTGAAAAAAGAGAGAGAGAGCAATGAGAGAGGGGAGGGGGGGGGGGGGGGTTCTCCAGGAATATTTTATTCATTGAAGAATGTATCCATTGTGGGATTTTTTTGAAAATTTTTTAATTAGAAATTTTATTTCTATAATTACCAAAATACTCTCCAACGGATCTATACTAGCTAGTTTTTTGGGGGTATTTTGAAAAATTCAAAAATTTATATAATCTATATAATAAAACACAAAGAAAGCTATCAAGTGGCTCTCCTTCAATTCCCCAAAAAATCAAAGGCCCAGATCTAACCTCACAAAACATATTTTTCCCCCCAAAAGTTTCCCCCCAAAACTCAAATTCAAATCTCCCACCCAAAACAACTCTTATATTTATTTAATTATTTTTTTTTCTCTCTCTCTCTCCCCCTCTCTCTCTCCCTCTTCTATTCAAAAATTTAAGAAAATAAAAAATAAAAAATCTATATAATAAAACACAAAGAAAGCTATCAAGTGGCTCTCCTTCAATTCCCCAAAAAATCAAAGGCCCAGATCTAACCTCACAAAACATATTTTTTCCCCCCAAAAGTTTTCCCCCAAAATTAAAATTCAAATCTCCCACCCAAAACAACTCTTATATTTATTTAATTATTTTTTTTTCTCTCTCTCTCTCTCCCTCTCTCTCTCTCTCCCTCTTCTATTCAAAAATTTAAGAAAATAAAAAATTTAAAATTTTTTACAAAATTTAAAATTAATAAACTAAAAAAATTTAAAATTTAAAAACTTTAAAAATAATTCAAAAAAGAAAAAAAAAATCAAAAAAATCAAAAAAATCATATAATATGTTTTTTGTTGGACCCCCAAAAGTTTCTCATATAATATATTTGCTACTTCAATTAATTTGCTGGACTTTCCTCAAAAAAAAAATGAAATTAATTTGATGGACCTCCAAAACTATTTTATATGATCAAACAAGGTACACCGTTCCGAAGACGTGCCGTAGGCACGTGTCAACGGGCAAACCTAGTCTATATATACAACACCATTTCATTCATTTCTTTTTACAAATTCACTCAACTCTCTCAATTTTCTCTCAACTCTCTCAACAAATCAATAACAATCAACAACTCTCTTGCAAGGATCAATATCAATAATAATCAAAAACAAACTCTCAACTCTCTCTACGGTATTTTTTGTATTTGTTTAATTTTTAGATTTAACATTGTTCTAATCTCTTTCTCTTTATTAGATTGAGTTTTGTTGTATTCCTTCTTTTTTTTAAGATTTTTTTTAATGCATTCCCTTCAATCTAAATAGAGGTCATCTCGATCTCTAAATACAAATATTCTCCTCATATTGTAATTTGATTGTATAAAATGTTACTTATCTATTTGATTATATATGAAATTTTGTAATTCATTAAAACAATTTAATGTATGAATCTATCTTTTATCTATATGTTCTCACAATTGTTGTCTTAATTCACTATTTTTCCTTTATCTTTGTTCTCCAAAAAAAATTAAAAAAATAAAAAAAATTATTTAAAAAAATAAAAAAATGCCAAACCCGCGACGACCTGGCCCGACCCGGGCCAGGTCCGGGCCCCCCTTCCCCTCCCTAGCCCGGCCCACGACTCGCCTCAACCCAGCCCACCATAGCCCGGGACCAGGTCAAACCCTCGGGGTTTCGACCCAGCCCGGCCTGGTGGAAACCGGGTGCCACCCCTAAACATAACAAGACATAACTAGGCTTTGCTTGTTTGATATGATGCAATCTTTACATACTTCTCCGCACTGTCACTAGTATTCATTATCTAATCAATCCACTTTAATTTTTTCCCAAGCCGCAGCAACACAACATAGTGAAAAGAATGATCGGTCGCTCACATAATCATTTTTGGCAAGTCTGTCTATTTAAGTTCTGAACAATGATTAAATCAAATTTCATTCTATCCACAGCTGAACCAGGATCATCAGAAGAACATTGTGAAGTTAGAACCAGTTGACCGATATTACTACTGAAATAACCTTAGTTGCCCTTTCTTGTACATTATTTCTTCTTCATTTTTTGCAAAGGCTCTTTCCTGTACAAATTTCTGGTTCGCATGCAAATAGTTAGCTCTTTCTCTACTGTTTAAGTAAAGGCTGAAAAAGAACTGAGATCATTCAAACCCATTCCAGATTACAGACAAAGATGATTTCACAGCACTCGAATAATTGATAAAAGTGCAAATGCAAGTGTGGTGCAGCATTGCAAGTTTAAACAAACAACCTAGAAGATTATGCAATTACAAATGCATGAAAAGTACAAGTTACTGTCAACAAGTATACCATAACCTACAACAGACTCGGCAAAGTGAATCTGATGCTTCACATAAACTTCAACCAAAAGCCATGAGATACAAATTTGTGAAGATGAGAAAACCAACGGTCAGCAGTTGAAACATAACTGATCAGATGAGAAAAGGATAAGCGGTCATCAAGAACCTTATCAGCAATTAAACTAGGAGATGTAACAACTAACTGAAATCATCATAACGCTGGGTGCACAATTTTAACTGTGGTGTAACACATACACCAAAAGTTCACAAGGAAACGCAGATCTCTAGAGCAATATGAAAGTCTGATAACTCATACTATACCCGAAAAACAAAAATCGCAAACTTGAAAACTGGATCAGAAATAGTTAGGGTTTAAGTGGAAACACAACTGAGCAATTTCCACCTGCAATATCAGTTTTAATTTAATATTGCAGATATATTTAACTTCTAAAGACACAACAAGCATTCAAGAATCTCTACCTTGAAACTCAAATAAAACATATAACACCAAATTTCTGATCGGAGCCCAATTATTCAAGGAGATTGACGAAAACCCAAAAGGTAGTAATAATTCTTGTTTGGCCTAAAAGTATCAACACCGTGCACATAACACAATACCAAACAAAATCTTCTAGCGACACCACATTTAAAACATGCAAATTATTAAGAAAAAAAAAAGGATATAGAGTGATTTTGCTTAAGATGCAAACATTGTGAAGTATGAATTAGTTCGGCTCAACCGTCGTTACTTGCTGCCACTCCCCATCAACTGCTTCCTTCCACAAAGTGATGCTATTGTTCCCATCAGCCACAGCAAGAATGTTCCCTGTCAAGGACCAGGAAACCCTCCACACAGCTGCGTTAAAGTTGTTCAACACTTTACCCTCCCATTGATCCCCTTCCTTTGCCACCGTCCATATAACCACCGTCCCATCCTGTGAAGCACTAGCAATAGTAGACTTGGGGAGCCCCAAGTTTGGGGCCCATGCCACATCTCTCACCCAATCCGAATGCATTTGAAGTGCAGGGAAACAATCCATTCTCCAGCCACCATTGTGCAGCTTCCACACCTTCACAGTGTTATCGCAACCACCTGAGACTAGCTTCTGTACTAGCTCCATCTGCCCAGACCCCACGAGGGCTCCGGGAGCTGTTGATGGGGCCCATGAGACAGAGGTCACCCCAACTGGATGCGCCTGATCAATCCTCGTGGTGTCCCAACCGCCATCCGCTCGTGCTGTGAATACAGAAATGTTCCCATCTGAGGAACCACAAGCCAGACAAAGGCCAATCTCATGCGGGGCCCATGCAATCGAGTTCACCGATGATTTATGCTCGGTAAAGACATGGGCCTGAGTCCACTCCTCAGGTTTGGCTCCCTCTTTCCAAATGATGACTCTGCCATCAGAGCTGCAAGAGGCGAGCATGGAACCAAACTTGGGGTGGGCCCATGCAGCCTGCCAGACAGGGCCCTGGTGGCCAGTGAGGGTGGCAAGATGTTGGTGAGAGGAGCCGCTGACGCCGATGATCTTGATGGTGGAGTCGGATGAGGTGGTGGCTAGGCGCTTGCCATAGTAGTCCATTGATACATCATGAACTATGTCTTGGTGACCACTCTCTATCTTCTGGGACGGCATTGCTCGTTTATCTATAATGTCAGATGCCTCGGTCAAATATTGTCGGAAGACTCAGAAAACAAGATACAATAATGAAATAAGTTTTACAAAAGATTAATAAAAAATTAATCAATAATATCAAGACATATTCAAATAAATTATCATGGACCAATAGTTGGATGCATGAAATTACATAAGAATACCAATAAATTCATAAAACTTCAGCTAAGTAGTTTTATATCTGAAATAACAAACATGAAGAATCTTTTCATTCATAAAGAATTATAAATAGTACCAATGATTGAAATATCATATTAAATTGTTATAATGCACATTCATGACACACGAGGATAAAGCCCAGTAAAGAGTTGATTCAAAACCACTGGAAAATTATCTCACTGTTATTATTGGAAAAATTCACATATGTATATATACAAGACACTGTAGAAGACATCTCCGTAGACATTTCTTCCTCACCTGTAAGAAACCTATGCTAAATCACAAGGAAGCAATACAATTAACCTAGCAGGTGTCTTGAAAGCAGACAGAACAAAAAGAATAAAGAATTTCTTAACAGAAAAACATCAGAGCTGATAAATTACAGTTAAAAAAAAGGTTTTCAAGTTCTTGGATGTTGCCCAAATTTAAACTGAGGATGCAACTCCCAGTTCCCTTTCATAGTTGTCCATGGTTTTCTTAGTTGGAAAGTTAACACTATTACAACAGAAAATGCCAAACCCCAGCTAATTTTGAGTTCGTAGGGATGTCAAATACTGTACTCCATCAGCAATAAGGAAGTTTGAAATCGTGCTCCAGATTCTCAGCTCTTTGAAGACGATGCATTCGTTGATTATTTAACCAACAGTAAGATTGGTTTGGTGGAATAAACAAATAATCAATGTTTTACAAAACATCAAAAATGAGAGTATGATACGCATTGACGTATTATACAAAGTATCAATTATGTATATGTAGTACAATTAATATATGAGACACATTGACGCTTTATACAATCAAACTAGCAATTATGTATATGTTGTATATTTAATATGTGACTGACTTACAACAGTACGTCTCCTTTGCAATCTTATAAAACTTATTCATTGTTATCATAAACAATATCGTATCGGATTAAGCGATTCAAAGAAAGAGTAACCCCGAATCCCCTACTGTTCCAAAGACTCAAGCAAATCACCTACTTTGCAACCTTGGTTCAAGTACATATTGCATGAAACTATATCAAATCTTTGGTTATCTATGTAACACGAAGTCAAATGCTTCAATCCCAAAGCCACACCCAAGACGGACACCAACATTTCATGGACATATGCCTGGAATCTTTTACATGTGTCCTAAATTTTCAATTAAAAATCTTATATTATGTAGACTAACTTACAGAAAAATGACCTCAAATTTCACATACTTTCTTGTTAAATATTCTGACTTGTTTTACTTTATACTCAAATACCTTAATATGTTTATCAACTTAATGACTTGATAGTAAATACCATCCGCTAACAGTTGTTAAGAATTGTGATGGAATATTCTCGTGTGTTAAACAGCTGATGTGCTATAAAGGTTTTGCCCTTCAAGAGAAATACATTCTCATCCCAATCCCTCCTCTCCCACAATCCACCCTCTTCACTACTAACCCAATCCTAATCTCTTGTCACTCCTAGTCAATATCTTCAACCTCGTCTCAACACCTACTCATTTTCATCCCCAACTCCTTTTGACCCCTCACTCAATCATCCCAAACTCCTTAAGTATACGCGTTACCACCATTGACCCTGTTCATAGTTACTGAGCATGGATTGAATAAAAGAGCAGAGCATAGTGACATTGGAATTAAAATTTGTTTGAGATGTGGAAAAAGGGATCCATTTGAGGAGTGCTAAGGGTACCCAAAAAGAGGTTTCATGCATGAATAATAGTGTCATTTAACATTTTTTTGTAACTGACATCGAGTATTAAGTTGATAAAATGAAAATTGGGATATCTAAGAGTAGAGTAAAACAAATTAAGGTATCTAACAGTAAAACATGTAAGACTATGGCCCATTGTGTACTTCTTAAACACTTCTCAAATACTTATTGAACACAAGAAACAATTTTAAACAATGGAGTATTGGAGCTTCTAATATTTTGCAAGTCTGTATGAACAAGGGAATATTGTCAGATCTCTCCATGGACTACCGATTTCTGAAGTTGATTACTTGATTATGTAATTCAAAATTATAGTCTTGAATATTTTTTGGACTAATTTTATGAGCAACTCTGTTGTAGGTATTTTCTCTCCTTCCTTTACAAATTTTTTACATCTACCCTTACTTGTCATGTCCTTCATTCATACCTGCATTTCTTATTGCCAGTCTCATCTCTACCTCCAACTTGAAGGAAAAGTCAGAAATAACATATTTAAAGTTTAAACAATGAGCTTCTTGCTTCTAAACTTTAACACAAAACCATCTCAAACTTACACAAGAGCAACCCATCAAATCATATGTTGACGCTCAAAATTGTTTGTATAGTCAAAACTATAAAACTACGAGATGAAAAATACAGTTACAAGACATTCAATATTAAAGATTATACATATTACATTACATAACAAGCAAAAACTAGCAGGCAAAAAGGCTAATATTTTGCATGATAGACAATCTTTCACATTCAATACACCCACCGAGACAAAATGTTTATAGTTTGTACCCAACCAACTCCGCAAAAGGGTCTTAACTAGATGTGAAAGTATTCTCACAGCGAAAATTACAGTAAATAATTGTTTTGAACACAACCAACCCTGATATACCAACATAATCGCTCAAATCCGCAAAACAATACTATAACTTCAAGCAGAAAGCACCCATCCCCCAGAAACCGATATATCGGCCAATATTCAAAGCAATCAATTTTCTCACTCTAAATAAATCAAACCAACCAACAGCGCAGGAAACGGTTATATACCAACAAAAATTAAACGATTCGACTATTCGAGATCTACACAAAACTAGACATACAAAAATGATAGAGCTGCAACAAATCTAGACATACAACAAAAAAAAAATGAACAACTCGATCCAAACCAAACCTAGTCTAAAGCAGGATCCGAACCCTAGAATGCGCACCAAACCGATCGATCTAGATCGAAGCAACGACAGATCTAAAGCCCTAGATGTAACAGTCGAGAGTAGGAATGCGATAACCAAGTAAAATAGTTTTGAAGAAATCAAAGGAGAATTTGTTACCTTAGGTGGGATGAGAAAAGAGGACAGATCGATCGAAAGCCAACCCCCCAAATTTGCCCCCCGAAAAAAAGCAAGATTTGCGATATTTGGAATTTTTTGCGGTACTAGGCCACTTTTTGAAACTATTTGCGATTTTAGGCCAGTTCACAAACTATTAACACTTTTGGCTAGCCAGTACCACGTCAACAGCATTCACTATTGGAAATAGTGGGCTCTTCATAGCGACCTCCCACACTTGTCAGCTTTATAGAGAGGATATTGTATAATGGACACGACTTGGTGTAACTGAGGTCGCTATTGTCAATGGCGGCCTCGTATAACCAAGGTCGCTATTTCCAATAGCGACCACAGGTTGGCCCAATCGCTTTTAGGACCACCTGAGGTCGCTATTGGGAATAGCGACCTTAGTTAGACGAGACCGTTATTGACAATAGCGACCTCAGTTACACCAAGTGGTTTGTAATTATACAATACCATCTATAATCGGCCAAGTGTGGGAGTACAATGTGCTGGTCACTATGAAGAGGCCGATATTACCAATAGCGGCCGATGCTGACGTGGCACTGGCTAGCCAAAAATGCTAATAGTTTGGAAAGTTTCCTAAAATCGCAAATAGTTTCAAAAAGTGGCCTAGTACCGCAAAAAATTCTGATATTTGCTACTTCTGAATTAGAAGGTTATGTTCGAATAGGCCCCCCTTGGTTGGATAGTTGTCAAAACGCCCATTGACAATTTGTGGCGGGGTCTTCGTTAGCACCGAATTTTTTGTTTTTATTACAGTTAAGGCCCTAGGCTTAAAATAATTGTCCAGGAGTCCACAATGTAAACTTAAGTTTCTCGCCCGTTTATTTCGTTATTTATTCATTAGTCAAACAAGATGGTGAAATTCTACCTTTTATTCAAAGAACACAAGTTAACGATGTTCTCTTTGTTGATGAAATAGCTTGTTTTCATTACGAGTAAATGAGACCTTTGTTGGGTATTTATCGCAGCTAGTTTCAAATGCTCATAATTGATTTTGATGATGGTGGAAATCGCAATGTATCTGGACAGTTCGATTCCCACACGGATCTCGAAATTTTATAAGGCTTTAACGGTATGCCCACTGACTGTTCATGAGCTATCCATAGGCCCATTACGGGGGTCCAGCCCTATTAGGAACCTATTGGCCTATAAATATAGCGATACCTTAACAGGTACCAGTGAATCAGTGATCACATTTTTACCAACTAATCCCTCTTTTCACCGCCTATTACTAACTCGAGAGTCGAAGTGTTTGTTGTCGGGAATCCTCCTGGTGTTTCAGACTTTTTTGCAGGTCCTAGGCGGTTGCTGTATCCACACTCCCCACTCATACTAGCCTCACATCAGTGTCAGATCTACGGCTGAGATCTGAGTTTCCTCTCCATTAAAAGAACACACTATTTGTTGCTCCCACACCCGAAAAATTGCAACAACAGATTGGTGCCGTCTGTGGGAAACCAATAGATCCAACCTCCGACCCAAGTCTTACATCTTTGCCGTCTTCTTCCATGTCTCCCAAAGCCAAGAAGACAATTACCACAGGTCGCCAGGCCGACCCTCCACAACCTCCTCCTCGCCCATCCTGTAGTCGAGTGGTCACCCAAGGGTCGCAACAGCATCAGGTTGAGCGCCTGCAAGCCCCAGCTCCCAGTGCCTCCCGCTCGGACGCACGGAGAATCGAGCCCGCAGTGGTTCCTGACCTCTAAAATGTCATAAACAACCGCCTGAATGAGGACGACCTTCGAAATTGCCTCAGTCGCTCTAGAAACGAGGCTCATTCGAACCACCAGTCGAGCCGAAGTTGTCAACCCTCCCATGGCTAGTAAGGGGGCGCAGTTGCTCCCCGAGAGATTGTCGGCCACCAAATGGTCACGAGAGGCCATATGACGAGGTCGAGTTCCAAGATTTCAGGAACGAGGTCTTTCAAACTCTGCGAGGTGGAGCACGGAGCGAGCATGATACCGACGAACATCACGCCGAGGGATCGGTAACGAAGAATCCCACAGATCAACCTGATCTGAGGGACGAGAAGGAGACATCCTCAAACATCTACAGGAAATGGAAGACCACCTCGTCCGGATTGAAGAAGATAAGAGACAATCTAACCAAGGGTACAAGCTCGTCCGACCGCCCTACTTATCCTACATCCTTGAAGCCCCCATTCCGAGGAGCTTTAAGCCTCCGACATTTGAGACGTATGATAGAGAGTCGGATCATGCTGATCACATTGAGGGGTTCAAAACCCTCATGATGATTCACAGTACCTCGGAACCCCTTCTCTGCTGCACTATCTCGGCCACACTGCAGAGGCCTGCATGAGAATGGTACTCCAAGCTCACCCCAACTCGATCTTCTCCTTCGATCAGCTCGAGGAGAGTTTCCTCACTCACTTCAGGACCAGTTGTATGGCTGAGAAGATGAGCGCCTCCCTGCTAGACCTCAAGCAGAAGGATGGTGAGTCCCTTCGAAACTTTGTCCGGAGATTTACAGTCGAGGCCCGATCAATTTCCTCCATCAGTGCTGGGGTTGCGGCGGCTGCCTTCCCACACATTGTCCTACACAACTCGCTAAAGGCCTCCTTGGCTAAGAAGCCGGCCATCGGTTTTCCCAACCTCCTTTTTTGGAGTGAGATGTACATCCGGTCCGAAGAGGCCTTGCCCCCGGGAGACCGGAAAGAGTCCCCATCCATGGGGAAGAGGAAGATGGACAACTCCGTGGCTCCGAAGAAGTCCCAGAAAGATGCCTCTGGGCAGAGGTGACCCCCTCCTTTTCTTCGCTTTGAAAAGTTCACTCTGATTAACACGAGTGTATCCGCCATCCTAATGGAGGTGGAGAAAGAGGGGTTGATCTGACACCACCCCCCCCCCCCCCAGCCCAACAATATCATCAAGGAGAAGGACCAAATGTTCTATTGCCGATTCCATCAAGATCACAACCACGAGACCGACAACCATCGGGCTCTTAAAAATGAGATCGAGGCCCTCATCTGGAGAGGGTACTTAACTAAGTTCACCTGGGATGTCCCAAGAACCTCTCATCCTCCCCGAGGCGCGAACAAGCATCCAGAAGTGGAGTTCGAACCTCAGGACTCCGACAGGATGGCCATCCTCCACTGCATTCACGGTGAACCGATGGGGGGAGACTCAAACTCCTCCCGCAAGGCCTTCATCCAAGAAGTCAATTCGGTCCTCAACTGCCCTCCCCCTCGAGGTCACGGGTTGTCGATCTTTTTCTCGGATGAGTACCCAGAGGGCATCCGGGTTCCTCACTGTGATGCCATGGTCATTAGTCTCGGCCTAGCAAACCACGAGGTCCACTGCATTCTTGTGGAAAATGGGAGCTCGGTCAATATCCCGTTTCTTGCGGCCTCTGAGAGGTTAAAAATTTCTCGGGTGAGGTTAAAGCCCGCAGGCTACACCCTCAACGACTTCTCAGGAACACCTGTTCAGACCGATGGGATCATCACCTTGGATGTCATCGTTGGGAAATCCCCAACATCTCGAACCAAGACAATGGATTTCATGGTAGTCAATGTCAAAGCAATGCCATTCTCAGGCGTCCCAGCCTCGTTTCTCTTCAAGCAGTTCCCTTCGGCCTACCACATGAGGATGAAGATCCCCACTAAATTCGAGGTCGAGGTTGTCAAGGGCAACCAAGAGACTGCCCGGACTTGCTACACGGCTACAGTAGAGGGCTCAGTACTCCCTCTTGATGCAGTCGAACTCTCCTTCGACAGGAGCTCAATCCACTCCGAGCCAGGATGAGTTGGAGGAGGTCCCTTTCTCCGAGGCGGATGTTGCTAAATGGTTCCAAGTAAGCAAGTCCCTCCCTCCTGGCCTCAAAGAAGATGTCATCAGCTATGTCCGCCGAAACAGGGACTTGTTTGCTTGGACCCTCTCCAATATGCCTGGGATTTCAGAGGATCTCATTATGCATAAGTTGAGCTTCCAACCAGACTCCAAGCCAGTGCAACAAAGATGTTGAAAATTTTCCCTTGAGAGGCAACATGCGGTGAAAAAGGAAGTGGTGAAGCTTTGCTCCGCCTGCTTCATCAAAGAGGCTAATTACCCAGAGTGGTTAGCCAACATTGTGACGGTGAAGAAATCTAACAGCAATTGGAGGATAAGCATCGATTTCACCGACCTCAATAAAGCCTGCCCAAAGGATCCCTTCCCTCTCCATAGCATCGACTCTCTCATCAATGCGACGTCCGGCCACGAGCTGCTCAGCTTCATGGACGCCTTCTCAGGCTATAACCAGATCTCTTACATCTCGAAGACAGCTTTTATGAAAGAGCAAGGTTTTCACTGCTATCGAGTCATGCCATTTGGACTGAAAAATACAGGTGCCACCTATCAGAGGATCATCAACCGGGTCTTCAAGGAGCAAATATATCAGAACATGGAAGTATATGTCGATGATATGCTCGTCAAAAGCCTCCAAGGAAGAGATCATGTGAAGGATCTGGAGGAGACCTTCGGGGTCCTGAGAAAGAATAGCATTAGGCTCAACTCCTCAAAGTGTACCTTCTACGTCACCTCGGGCAAGTTCCTCAGCTTCATGGTCAGTCATCGGGGAATAGAGGCAAACCTTGAGAAGATTTAGGCCATTTTAGACATGGCTCCTCCCAAGAACGTCAAGGAAGTGTAGAGACTCACGGGTCGTCTTGCCGCCATCGGCTATTTCCTCTCGAAGTCGGGGGAGAAATCTTTTTCTTTCTTCAAAGCCCTCAGAGGGGCAAAGAGCTTTGAATGGGGAGAACCCCAGCAACAAGCATTCGATCAGCTGAAGGAATATCTTACCAATCCCCCTCTCCTCAGTAAACCTGAGCCAGGTGAGGTTCTCTACCTTTATTGGCAACATCGGAACATGCACTCAGCGCCGTCCTAATTAAGGAAGACGACAGGACCCAAAGACCCATATACTATGTTAGCAAGGTCCTCCGCTACGCCGAGCTCTGCTACATCAAAATAGAAAAGATCGCCTATGCCTTAGTCATGGTTGTGCGAAAGCTCCGCCCATACTTCCAAGCTCATTCCTTTCAGGTGCTCACTGATCAACCTCTCAAGCAAGTCCTCGACAGGCTGGAGAACTCCGATTGTCTGATCAAGTGGTCCATTGAGCTTAGTCAACATGACATCAGCTACAAGCCCGGGACCGCCATCAAAGGACAAGCCCTCGCTAAGTTCATAACCGAGTGTACCAACCCGGAAACATCTTAGGCTCAGGAAGACGAGCCAATATGGGAGCTTTACGTAGATGGCGCATCATGCAAAGAAGGGAGAGGGAAGGAATCATATTAAGCGGTCCGAACAGCTTCATCTTTCAATACTCCTTGTGCTTCAGCTTTAAAGCATCCAACAATGAAGCAGAGTACGAGCCCTAATTGCCGGACTCGTTCTGGCCTGAAAGGCAAGGGCCAAACGTGTTAAATCCTTCAGCAATTTCCACCTGTTCATCAATCAAGTATGTAGGGAGTATAAAGCTCGTGATGCCCGGATGGTCCAATACTTGGCACACGTCATGCTTTTGCTGACCGATTTTGAAGAGGCAATCGTTGTTCGAATTCCATGAGAGCATAACACCTAGACAGACGCTCTGTCCAAGCTAGCGTCCTCTTCCCATGAAGACCTCGATCGCACAGTCCTGGTGGAGGGTTTTTGTAATACCCCGGATTGTACAATACTTCTATATATATATATATATATATATATTGTCTGTATGCGTACATATGATTGCCGTATTTTGTTTGATTATATGAATGTTGGAATGCGGTTAGGTTTGCGGGGCGGTCTATGAGGGTGGGTGCATTCTAGATGACGTACGAGAATGAGGATGACCGATACTAGTATATACGCTAGTTTTGGGTACAGTACATATGCAAATATATCATTGTATGATACTACAATGGGTATACTTTGCATACACTCAAACCTAACCTCTCATCTCTCATCTAGAACTCAATTAAGAGCTCAAAATTTCAACCAAACATTATACTCCAAGAAACCATGAGCTAGACATGGTTTTTCTTGCAAAACCACTTGCCACCTCATCTAGTCTACCCCCCTACTACCCCAAATCTGGCCCACCCCCTTTCCTCCCTCTTTCCTCACTCCTTTCTCAATAAAAACCCTCATTATCCTCTCCTAAGTTCTGAAATTTCAGAACACTAAAAGAAAAAGAGAAGGAAAGGAGCATTTTGGAGAGAAATTCTCAATCCTTGGAACTAGGATTCTTGGAGGAAGACTACCACCATCTCTCAAACCAAATCAGGGTGGGGAGTTTCTCTAAACTTGTCTTGTTCATTCATATTGATTTTCTTGCATGCATGAATGGTTGTAGCATGAAAATTGTTGATTTAAAAGTAGATGTTAGTAATCTGAAACTAGAACAAAAAATCTTGATCTGCATGTCATTTTCTAGAATTTTCCGAGAACAGACTACTTGGAATCAATCCGAGTGTGTGATATTTATTTGTTTTCTTCAGTCATGATCATTAAAGATCTTGAGTTTTTCTTTTCTTCCACTTTGGTGAGATTGACGGGGCTTGTCTTAGAAGTTCCGTGGGTGTAATAGGTCTCTCGGCCTGAATCCGAGAATCACTGTACAAGGGTTTGAGTATAGTGGAACGCTCGTGACGGAGAATGGCTACAAGTAGGTGGTGTGGACATAGACCTGGGAGTCGAACCACATTATATCACTGCGTCACTTGTGTTTGCTGTATTTGCTTTCTCTATCTTTTCTTATTTGCTTTGTAACTTAATTTTTAATTTTTAATTTCCGCACAATGATCCTATTCATCCTCCTCCCCGGGTTGATTTATATATAATGGAAGATTGGAGCAAATTCTTTTGATGATTAATTATGAATGGTAGGCATGATAAGGAGTTCGAGATGTGGAGGTGGAAGCCTGATCAGTGCTACCTCCATCGGTTCAATATCAAGAAATTCTTCAAGCAAGAAGTGAAGGACCCTGTAAACAAGGGATAACCATGTAGGAACACTTCGGGTGAAGCAATTTCATTTTACTAATTGATTTACTAATGGATGCATGTTTGTAATACAGATCCACGGTAATTGCCCGTATTTGGTCATCATGGATTGTCGACACAACAGAAGATCCCCTAGGCATTGCACCAAAAGGGGTCGCCAAAGTTCACCTTGATAGACATCTGACGGAATTTCTACCCAACTTCAAAGTTGTAGTCATCTTTTCGGGTCACTGGTTCACCAAACAATCGGTGTATGTACTCAACAATACTATCGTGGGAGGACAACTGTGGCAGCGGAAGAAGCTGGAGAAAAGAAATTTAACAGCATTGATGCATTTGTAATTTCAGTTGAGACGATCTTGACTGCCATCGCTAACGGGCCTAGTCATTCTTCGAACATACTCGCCGGACCACTTCCAAGGTGGGGGTTGGAATACACAGGAAAACAGCAGCCGTCGTACGGAAGGAATTTTTTGCCGTCATAGGCCACTTTTTGAAAATATTTACGTTTTAAGGGCTAGTTTACAAACCATTAGCGCTCGTGGGCTACTCTGTGCCACGTCAGTAGCAGCCGCTATTCTCAATAGCGGCATATTTATTTTGAAAGTCATTAATAGGAATAGCGGCCTATGTTTTAAAATTTTTTGAACTTTTTGTTTGTTGTCGCTATTCCCACTAGCGACCTTAGTATATATGAGATCGCTGATGGAATTAGCGACCTCAAATGAATATATATTGAGACACTTAGCGATTTCTACATAGTTTTTGCTATCTTGGGGAAAAAAATTAAAACTGATGTTGTTATTAGGAAATAGCGACCTTAGTATATTTAGGTCGTTATTCGCAATAGCGACCTCAGTAGGAAACACAATCTCCTTATTCTTTATAATATTTACAAAATAGTCACACAACTAAGACCTCTATTCGGAATAACGACCTTAGTACAATAAATGTCTCTATTCCGAATAGCGACCTCAGTTTAAAAAATAAATTGATTGTTATTTTTTAAAAGAGTAAAAGCTCTCTAGATTTTGCTAAGTGTTAGAATACAGTTTATTAAAGGTCGCTAATCCCATTAGCGACCTCATATATACTAAGGTCGCAATTCCCAATAGCAACCACTGTTTTTTTTTTCTTTTCTTCCAAAGAGAGCAAAAACTCTATAGGAATCACTAAGTGTCTCAATACATTCATTTGAGGTCGCTAATCCCATTAGCGACCTCATATATACTAAGGTCACTAGTGGGAATAGCGACAACAAAAAAAAAATCCAAAAATTTTAAAACAGAGGCCATTATTCCCATTAGTGACTTTTAAAATGAATAGGCCGCTATTGGGAATAGCGGCCAATGCTGACGTGGTACAGAGTAGCTCACATGCACTAATAGTTTGGAAACTGACCCTTAAATGCAAATATTTTTAAAAAGTGGCCTAGTACGGGAAAAAATTCTGAACGAAGCAGCGAGGAATGAATATACAGATGCAATGCATTACAAGCAGATCGGAAGGTATGAAAAAGTAATCAAGAGGTTAACTGGTCGCAGTGGTCCCAAGTTTAGATTGATGGACAATAACTAGATGTTTAGTTACTGGCATGATGGGCATCCATATTAGGAGATAAGATCTACTCTGTTAGGATGTTGTAAGTTCATATTAAGAGATAAGATCTACTCTATTAGGCTGCTGTGAATTTGTTAGCCATCCTACACTATTGGAAGAATTTGTTATACTTGTAACTATATATTGATAGGTTAGAACCTGATCAGACATGAAAAGATTATCTTTCCTCATCTTTCCTTTGTGATTCAATTTGGTATCAGAGCTTTCTTTCTTCTTTCATCACCATCATGGCAACAATTCCCCCATCTAATGAGCCCTCCACTCAAACCAATGGCAATCGAAACAACAGCCTAAGAGAGTAGATATTATCTCCTAATATGAACTTACAACAGCCTAACAGAGTAGCTCTTATCTCCTAATAATCCAGGCCCGTACAGAATTGCAGACTCAAAAAAGTTCCGAACAGGGGTCCAAAGGGAAGCCACCAATGCTAGATTGCTTGTGCGTTGGTGCATGCCAGGGGCAGTCGATGCATGAAATGAGATTTTGTTCAGAGACAATTCGGAGAGAGTTTAAAGGGGAATAAGAATAAGAGGACAGGATTGTAAGTTGTGTTATAGGTGGTTGTATATTTTGCAAGATAGGATGTACTTCAGAATCAACAGTGATAGAACTTAAGTAATAGTGAACAATAGGGCTTAACAATCAGTGATACAAGGTTCATACAAAAACAATGCTTGAGATTGCACACTGATCATACATGTCTCTCTAATTCTCTTATGAACCACTGAACAAAGTGGTGAAGGCCCTTCGATTTTTCTTTATTAACACTGTTTTCTTTCTTCTATGCGGATACTGCACCAGGTGTCTTGGCTTCAAGGGTTTTCTCGTATTCTTCAATGCATTTGAAGAGCTCAGAGAAGTTGCCTTTCCCGAATCCTCCACAACCACCTTTCTGGTACTCCTTCCCTAGTTTGTCCTTCATCATACACCCAATCCTCTGTATCATCTCTAGAAAAATTGTCGGCCTGCATACAAAAATAGCTGAGTTTCAAAAGACAGAAAGATTGGAACAATTTGCAATCTAGATTTGAATCAAGTGATTATAGATTTCAGTGGAGAATTCCAAGAGTGTTAGCTCATTGACTTGCAGCTCCAATGTGTAACTCCTCGAGCAAAGACTTGCCAGGAGGTCACTCATCTTATCGAGAAAATTGAATTAAAGTGCAATTACCATGAGCGTCACTAAGTTGTTCTGCATAGTAAGTCTTTAACTATTCTATCATCTTATATCCTACACTCGACTGACACCATGATCAGATTTGTACGAGACTTTTTGTACAAAATACAAATATGCATGATCTGAATGAATGCTCAACCTTTCAAAATAAAAATATTAAGCATCCGGTTGTGTGAACATATGGTTCTTCCTTGTTCATATCTTTACAAGAAGACAATTATCAGATATAAGAATACACATACAAAATCGAATTACTTGCATCCATTTTACATTACTTGAAACAAATGCTTTAGAAAGGGGGAGGGGAAATACTAATCTTAGTGTGTCATGTATATGCAAAATTAGTAGCTTGTTCCTCCACCTAATATATACAAAATTTTGAGGAAACAATGGTCATAGTCAATCGTAAAAGTTGAGAATCTGATAGAAGACTCGTTTCTAAGAAGTGTCAATAATATCAGATAACATTCTTGCTGCAAAGTTCATTAAATCTTGATAGATATTCATCTATGACTAAGTTTAGTATATGTTTACAGAATTTAGCCGAAATAAAATAAAACAAAAACATCGAAGAAAATAAGGGAAAAGAAATCAATTACCTGTCTCCAATTGGCTTAGTAAAAATCTGCAGCAACACACCCTGATCATCCCTATCCACCAAAATCCCCAGCTCCTTGCACTCTGCAATCTGCTCATCACTCAACACATCCCCAGCCCTCCTTTTAACCCCTTCATAATACTTGCCCGGTGGTGCTGCCATAAAATCAAGCCCCCCATACTTCCCCACCATCTTCATCTTCCTCACCGTTCCAAGCACATCATCACTCCTCAGCGCCAAATGCTGGACGCCGGGGCCTCCATTATGATCCAAATATGTCTGTATCTGACTCCTTCGCTTTGTCCCGTGCACCGGCTCGTTCAGTGGCAACAACACATTCTCCTCATTGTTTGCGAGCACCACTGAGTTCAGCCCACTCTCCGCCGTCCCCACATCCTCCGTTGAAAACTCAGCAAACTCATGAAATCCTAAAAACCTGTTAGGAAGATTAATAGTAAGTTATTTTTCAAGTTGAGATAGAGATGTGCTAACTTCAATTAGCATGCATACCGTTTATGCAAGTGTATGGCAACAAGAAAGAAAGTGGGAGCGCATTAAGAATATAACAATTAATGGAGCTCAAGCTGAACTGAGATAACTCCAATTATGTCAACTTTTAGACTAAAGATAACATAAATTTTCAAGAAGGGCCCCAAACAACCTGAAGTTATGATAACACGAGATTCAGATCGATCCTCCTCTTCAGTACTGGCGAGTTGGTACATGATCCAACCATCCATCTTCCAAAAGCAAGCACCAAAAGATGCCTCATGAATCTCAAAGTACAAAAGAATATACTGAACTACTATCTAGAAAAGGAAAAAAAAGTACGGGAAAGGATCCAAATCACAATTAGATAACTAAGCCCTATGCAAGAAGATAGGGCCGGCCCAACACTTAATAAGACATAAAGCGAACTCTGAAATGAGATCTTTAAAAGCTTATAATAATATTTGATTAAAATTAATATATTTTTATTTAAATGTTATTTTTAGGGTTTTTTGAGATGCAAAATCATTTATTATATTATTGTAATCAATTTCGGACTTTTTGGTATGTGAGGAGACTTTTATTCTTTAGATAAATTTTTTTTAAGAGGCCTAAAGCCCTAGCTTTGATTGCTTTACCCTTGGCCCGGCCCTGGCAAGAAGAGTTCTCCACCCCAAAAAGCAATAATAATCTACCTACATATAATACAATAAGTAGGTGCAATAACTCCAATTATCTCAACTTTTGGGCTAAGATAACACAAGTAAAGAACTTCACTTCAGGAATGACCCCAAACAACCCAAAGTTACTAAAACTAGGAATTTAGATCCTTTCCTGTACTGGAGAATCCACTTCATGATCCAATCATCCATTGCGTGCGTGCTCCGATAAAGCTAACACAAATCCCAAAGCAGTAATGAGTTATAATAATAAAGGGCTTCCAACAGCCCAAACTTATGGATGACTTGGGAATTATGTTCTCTCAAGAAGCACACTGTTAATTATATGATCAAATCATTTATCAGTACTTTGCAAAAGCACTAATATACTTGTCACCGACAATGAATAACTAAAACATGTACACTGAACTGTCAGAAAAGAAAAGGGAAAAAAAAGTAGCAAAATCCAGCAACTAAGACCTACACAAGAAATCGAAATCCCCAAACCTTTTCATGTAAGAAACAACCGGCGCGAGCAGATCCACATTCCCGACAGCATGATCCAAGCTCCTCAAACCATAGTCGAAATCCGGATCAGGGTCCATAGATTCAAACCCGGGTAAGAATCCTCCAAGAGGACTAGCATCATCTACTCCAGACACAAACCTGAGCACCACATCCCCATACAGCTCCACCTCCGCAATCTCAACCCCTGAACCAAGTCCCGTAGGCGAAAAAGACGGAACAGCCCCGTTCTTCACTGCAACCTCAAAAGCCACAGCAGCCGAAGAGACAGTGACCGCGACAGCGCGGACAGCAAGAGAATGCTTGGCCACAAAGGATCTGGCAAACTCGTTGTTGAAGGAAGGGATGGCGGGGTTGGAGTTGGGGAGGAAGGATGGGGAGGGGGAGGTGAAGAGGAAGGAGAGAGGGTGGCGTGGGTGCTTGAGGAGGAAGGAGGTGTGGGTGGAGTTGGAAGTGGAGAGGGAGGAGTGGGAGTGGAGGGGGATGCCGAGGGAGAAGGAGAAGCGGGAGGCGGCGGTGGTGGCGTCGGAGGTGTAGAATTCTATGTGGTGGAAGGCCAGGACGGGGAACTTGTCGGACCGTGGGTTGACACGGATGAACTGGTTGAAGCCTACGAGTTTGAAGTCTTCTTGTCCTTCTTGTCCTTGTTCTTCTTTTCCCATTTTTTAAAGTTGGTTTCTTATTTTCTTGGCTTGGGTTTGAGATGGATGGAGATGAGGGATGTGGGGTTGGGTTATATGGATTGTGAGATGAAGAAGAGAGCATGTGGAGTGTTTTTCTTGGATTCGTCTTCTTCTTCTTCTTCTTTTTTACTTAATTAATTTGAAGGTTAATGACCAATTTATTATTATTATTATTTTTTAATACTAAATAATTTTTGTTCACTGATAAAAATATTATGTTTGAAAATAAAGTTTAGTCAGGAGTTGAGTTATCTCTTGTATCGTACCTTTGAAAAATTGCAATTATCATAACTTTTGCATATTTAGTGTTGAGATAAATGTAATTATCTTACCCCAAAAGTGAAAAATTAATAGTTATCTAAACTATATGCTTACGTAATATATGACTAGCAAAATTGAAATAATTTTAGTTATCTAAACTCAGTTTCCAAATATGACCTAAACTACTAAATTACTTGCAATTAAAAACTAAAGTTAGTGATAAGAATTTTTAAAAAATAAATAAAAAGAAAGGAAGGTTTTCAAGATTTATTAAGACACAGCTTTCCAACGAGATTCAGTGAATGTGATTCACGCTTACAAAGAGGAGGGACTCACAAGGAATGTGATGTACTTGTAAACTAATACTAGCACGACGGACCCGCATTACAAAGGTACACAAATGCGGGGACCACATCTGCGGAGAGGTCTGAGTTTTAGGTGTTCGTGTTTCCGTTTTAAACGTTAGATATTATGTTTAGTCCCATATCAAATTATGTATTAACTTAGTATTTGGTTCCCTCCTATATATAAAATATATTGTACTCAGTTATAATCAATCCAATAATCTTTTCTCAATTTCTCTGTTAACCTTATCATGGTATTAAAGTTATGTCTCTCTCACTAATTTCTAACCCTAATTACACAAATTTTCGTCTTCTCCAGTCCGGTAACATCAACTCCGGCGACTACCAACAACAATAACAACTCCGGCAACAAGCCTCGTCTGCTGCATCAATCCCCGCACCTTAACATCTCTATTCCTGACTGCGACAACCATTTCCAACAGTGGCATCACATTCTTCCTCCTTCCACTCTCAGATCCCCATCACCTCCACTACCCTCATCAAAACCCATCAAACTGCCTCATACTCCGTCGACAACCCTCAAAGCCCAACTCCTCCCCGAGCTAACATCAACAGCAAAATCCCCACTCCCTTCCCGAACACCAAAATCACCACTCCCGAAACCCTAGACCTTCCCGACAAAACTCCATCAGCCCCGTCAACCTCAACTTCCCAACTCCGGTGACCCTTCGAACTCTTAGCCGCAACAATCACCAAATCCTATAACTCGTACCTCGTCAAACCCTAACTAGCACCCAACCCATTTTCAGCACCCTAACCCGTATCTAACCCGTTTTAAAAAAAACCCGAAACCCGAAATCCAAACCCAAATCAAATCCAAACCCGACAAATCCAATTCCTAAGCCTAAACCTAACCCTGACCCTAACCCAACTCGAATTTTTTGCCGTACTGACCCACTTTTTGAAAATATTTGGCACTTTGACCCACTTTCGAAAATAATTAGCAAACTGACCCAGTTTTGGACACGTCAGCAAAAACCATTATTGGGAAAAATGACATAGGTTATTTACATACCGTTTTCCCCAATAATGACATCTATATTTAAAAAAAGTATCATGCCGTTATTTGGAGTAACGACATAGGTTATTTTGTTTTTTGACAGCTTGTAGTCTCCATTCAGAGAAAAAATTGCAAGTGTGAAAACCATATAACAGATGCTGTTATTTATACTTTTTTTGAATAAAAAGTTAACTTATTCATCAGAGATGATGAATAATAAGTTAATTTTTTATAAAAGAAATTTATAACTGATGCCGTTATTTGGAATAGCAGCATCAGTTATAATTTTTTTTATAAAATTAACTTATTCGTTATAGAGGATGAATAATAAGTTACTTTTTTATATAAAAAAATTATAACCGATGTCGTTATTCCAAATAACGACATCAATATTGAGAATGCCGTTATTTGAAATAACAACATCTGTTATAAGGTTTTCACACTTGCAATTTTTTCTTTACGTGGAGACTACAAGGTGTCGAAAAATAAAATAACCTATGTCGTTACTCCAAATAACGACATGATACTTTTTTAAAATATAGATGCCGTTATTGGGGAAAACGGCATGTAAATAACCTATACCGTTTTTCCTAATAAAGGTTTTTGCTGACGTGTTCAAAACTGAGTCAGTTCGCTAATTATTTTCGAAAGTGGGTCAGAGCGCCAAATATTTTCAAAAAGTGGGTCAGTACGGCAAAATTTTCACCCAACTCCTACACCATTTGCTGCTGTTGTCGCCGTTGTAGTCCGTCGTCGTTAAAAAAAGATTTTTTTGCAGGTACTTGTACTTCTCCAATGGAATCACAGTTTCGTCAGTATCTTTACTTCTCTGCTGCTACATCTTCCTCTTCACTCTCCCTTACATCTCGATCCCCATCCAGATTCAAACAGCGGTAGCGCCGCCATCATCCTAATTCCGACTTCCTCCCACCTCTTAGCATTATCCCTAACCCTGATCCACCCCTTCTTTCGACACCAGTAGCACCAACCAGTTCCCTATCTCGATCCCGACACTAGCAATATCTCTATCCTCATTTCAATCTCTGCCACAATAACACCAGTCTCATTCCTCCTCACAATACTTCTTCTCTTACATCTTCAGCCATGACCATTACTCTGGTCTTGCCATCTCCTACTGATTAGGTCAATCATCAATATTGCCTTGCTCAGCTGGAACTCCAGCTCTTGGGTCAGTCTGTCACTGCTGGCCCCTCTGCTCTGCATTCTTTACTACTCCCGGGTATTAGATTTTAGATTCTGGTGCATCACACTATCTTACCAGTAATTATATGTTACTCACCACTAGCATCTCACTTCCCTCTTACTCTCCATCCCTTTACACAACCAATGACTCACAACTTTTCACTACACACTCAGAATTTATTAGCTCTCCCACCCTCACATTACCTTATATTCTTTATGCTCCTCATTTATCCATGAACCTTATTTTCATTAGTGCGCTATGCGATAGTGGTCTTTTCGTTACATTTGATTCTTTAGGTTGTTCTATTACTGATTCACACACTGGTTAGGAGTTAGAGCGTGCTAGTCGATAAAGTCGTCTATATCATCAAGGTTTTCTACATGCACATAAATCTCATCCTAATTTTGTTGGCGTTGTATCCTCTGATACTGATCTATGACACAAACGTTTAGGTTATGTTAGTGAGTCTGGACTCAAGACTTTAGCTCGTAGTAGTGCCCTTGGTCCTCTTTCCTTTACACATGTTTCTAATTGTCATTTGGCCAAACACATAGCATCCCCTTTGAATAACAAAAGCACTTCTCAAACCACCCATAATTTTCAACTTGTTCATTCTGACATATGGGGACCTTCTCCTGTACCTTCGTGCAAAGACTATCTCTCTTATGTTGCCTTCATCGATGACTTCACTCAATATACATGAGTTTTTCTTATGCGCCAGTGATCTAAGATTCCTAATATTTACCAGTTATTTATGACCATGATTCACACTAGTTCGGTGTGCACATCAAGACTTTTCGCTCAAACGGTGCACGTGAGTACACTTCCACTATTATGAGATCAATCCTTCAGTCTTACGACATACTTTTTCAGCAATCATATCCTCACACACATGAGCAGAATGGTGTAACTGAACACAAGCATCGTCACATTCTTGAGATAGCTCGCGCTCTTTTTGTAATATCCCGATTGGATATTATATTTGTATTATTATTATTTTTAAAATTAAAATATTTCTTATGGAAATTTTTTAATTTTTATTAATAATCAATATCTGTATATATATATATATATATATATATATATATATATATATATATATATATATATATTGTATCAATTTTGTGCACTTGTACAAAATCATGAAATATGCGTTATCATGAAATATGCGTTTTGAGAAAATAAAAAAATTATTATTTTATTATTATTTCGGAATTAAAATATTTTTGTAGAGGTTACTCGTTTTATTAGGAAAATAAAAAAATTATTATTTTATTATTATTTCGGAATTAAAATATTTTTGTAGAGGTTACTCGTTTTAACTAATAATATATATATATATATGTACTGTATCGATTTCATGGATTTTGGAAAATTATTTATTATTTTTGATCATTCATGATTGTTGCCGCTAAATTTGGTGTGGGGGCAAACAGATAGTATTTGTGGATTCTTAAGGAAACTGAATAGTAAACCTGTATACCTGTTCAGTTGGAGTTTGACGCTGACTCCTGCCGTACACCTGCAAAAAGTGCGAGACACCGGGGTTGTTCCCGGCGACGCACCCTCCGACGCTCAAGTAAGTAATCAGGAAAGATTATGAAAGAGCGCAAATTGGAAAAAGATTGATTACCTCTTAATGGAGATGGAGGGGAGGTATTTATAGGCGTCTTAGGGACTGGATTAGGAATGTAATCCCCGTGATCTGATAAGAAATATTCTTCTTGTAAACAGATTAGGAATGTAATCCCTAATTCCCAGTGGAAGGATAGGCATGAATCAGGGCCGTTGATTAGGATTTAATCAGAAACCCTAATTCTATCCTTCTGGATCGGGCTTTCTGCTGGTTGAAACCCGCACCCGATTGAGGTGGATCCGTTTGCAGGTTAGCGGGTTTTCGAAGAGGAAAACCAGTACCCGCTTCAGACCCATTGGTAGGCGAAATTACCATTTTACCCCTGGGCTTCAGGATTCGTGCCCGATTTGGACGGTTCCGATTAAACCCCATTTTTAGCCATATCACGAGCCCCCCACTCCCGAAGACTGAGCTTGATCAGCCTTTAAGGAGTAGTTTTACTGTTTCAATGGCTAGTGGAGTTGTATCGGAGCCCCAATGGAAGGTTTTGAATCTTGAAGGAGGTAGTGTGGTGATTTTTCAAGTAGATTGAACTCTGAGTCGCTCCTGAGCTCCCATGGTCGTGTGGTGTTCTTGCAGGGATATCCTTTTAACTTTGTGAAGTGTCAATTCGTCGTTCAGGGGTCCTAGAGGATTGTTGTTGGCAATAATTGATTGTTTGGGGACTAGAAAATGCTTCCCAACCCTGCAATTGCTTTCCAGGAGTTCTTCCTTAATTTCCCAAATTTTTAATTGTTTTTCCGCGATCTCTTGGTGGACGGCTCGGCCGTTTTCCTTCGTTGTGTGGCCTACATGCTTGTTTCACACTTCCGACCCCTTCCAGCGCTCGCTGCCTAGGAGGCCGAGGTCTGTAGGTGGTTTGACACCTCTTTCCGAAGAGGAGAGGGACCTCGGCTAGGTTGTGAGTGCTGAGAGGGAGTTCGGCGGGGTCCGAGGTCCAGTCTTTCCCCGTAATAGGGTCGGTGGCAAGAGCGCTCGGCAGTTGGTGCCGAATCCCAAAATTTCCCCTATAACGGGGTCGGTGTCAAGAGCGCTCGGCAACTGGTGCCGAACCCCAAATTTTCCCCTATAACGGGGTCGGTGTCAAGAGCGCTCGGCAGCTGGTGCCGAACCCCAATTTTTCCCCTATAACGGGGTCGGTGTCAAGAGCGCTCGGCAGCTGGTGCCGAACCCCAATTTTTTTCCTATAACGGGGTCAGTGTCAAGAGCGCTCGGCAGCTGGTGCCGAACCCCAATTTTTCCCTGTAACAGGGTCGGTGTCAAGAGCGCTCGGCAACTGGTGCCGAACCCCAATTTTTTCCCGTAACAGGGTCGGTGTCAAGAGCGCTCGGCAGCTGGTGCCGAAGCCCAATTTTTCTCCGTAAAAGGGTCGGTGTCAAGAGCGCTCGGCAGCTGGTGCCAAACCCCAAATTTTCCCCTATAACGGAGTCGGTGTCAAGAGCGCTCTGCAGCTGGTGCCGAACCCCAATTTTCCCCCGTAACAGGGTCGGTGTCAAGAGCGCTCGGCAGCTGGTGCCGAGGTCCATAACTTGTCGTTTTTTGGCGTAGGAGTTGGTGGCTTCTGAAACGTCTGACAGCTCTGACAGATGAGTCGTTCATTTAATGCATTGACCTCTGAGATTCTGTCAGATGGGACAGTAATTAATGCAGTGTACGGCTTGGCGTGGTAAACAAGGCGATGATTGAGATCGCTTTTGTCGTTTCGTGTGGGTGGGCCGGTAGTACAGGCCCATTAACCTCGTTTGGCGTGCTTCTCTCTATAAAACCTCACCCCCCCCTCTCATTTTTCACTTCTCTTCTCTTTTGCTCAGGCGATCTTTTGTGCTAAGCAAGTGTTTCTGATGGTCGATGTTCGTTTTTCTGGTGAAGTTTCCGGCAGCTAATCTTTTAAGGTAACTTATACTCAGTTTACTCCATAAACTATGTCTCTTGCTTCTGTCTCCGAGTCGATCTCTTGGTCCGAGCCCTCCCTTGAAGTTGTCGAAGATTCTACTCCAACTAAGGGCAAGAAGGTGTTCGGCAAAGATTCGATTGTGGAGGATCCGAAGCATATGGGGGAGTTCGGAAGACTGCCGGGGCAGCTGACTGGGCTTCACAGAGTTCGGGAGCTTCCGGAGGATCAAGCCGAGCGAATTGTTCACAGGAGGGGGAGGTCCTTCGAGGAGAATGCAGCGAGGGAGACGACGGAGGCGGACGAGACGGTATCGATCCTTCGCGAAGAGGACTTGGGAGTGATCCGGGACTGTTTCCAGATCCCGGAGGAGTACGAGCTTATGCTGCCGGGTCCCTGGGTTAGGGCCAACTCGCCGCTGCCAGTGACCATGTGTTGCTGGCCGGTCGACGCCTTTATCGCCGGGGCTCGGCTACCCCTCCATCCGTTCGCGATCCTCGTCCTGAGTTGGTTCGGGGTCAGCCCCATCCAGCTCATGCCGAACGCATGGAGGGTCATAAACGGCTTCGCACTTCACTGCCAAGCGGCGGGGATCGAGCCGCAGCTGAACGTGCTTCGGACACTCTATCGGGTTTGTCAAGGGAACAAGTCGGAGTACCGATATTATTTGGCTCCGAGGCACGGCGGCAGGCTCGTCATATGCCCCGACTCCATCAAGCACTGGCGCGAGAAGTTCTTGATATTGCGGAGTCCGGAGGCCTGGCCGATCCCCTCCGGTTGGGTGGAAGGGGTGCCGAAGAGGGCGAGGGCGCAGCCCAAGCTTCGTGTTGAAGAAGAAGAGGCAGTCTGGACTCTTCTCGATCGGCCGAAGTACAATTGGAAGGAGCTGACCGAGGACGTCTTGTTCAAGGGAGGGCTCTGCCGCGTAGATCCCAGTACGCGGTTTCTATTATGCTTTGTTTTTCGTACTTTACTTCTCGTAATTTGTACTGTGCTAACTAACTTTGTTTTTAATGCAGAGACGATGGACTACGATGCGGTGTTGGCTCTCAGAGCTGGGCTCACCAGTAAGGCACCGAAGAAGCGCAAGAGGGTGGCATCCAAGTTACCGACCCTAAAGACCCCGAGGCTCACGGAGAGGGTCGAGGAGGCGGAGACCCTCCGTAGTCCGGCCGTCATTGATGCAGGCGCCTCGACATCGACCATCGCTAGCGACTTCCCCATCGCCGCGGCCCTCGGGATGGCGATGCCGCCGCTGACAGTGGCAGCCGAGGAGCTCCTGACCGAGGAGCACAAGAGGATCCACATTCCAGACTGGCAAGTTCGGAAGCACGATGGATTCCTCGGCAACACCTTGGCGAGCATGCAGGCCGTCAAGCACCTCGCCACGTGAAGGACCGGGCCGCCATGGAGGCCGGGCAAGAAGGGGACGACGTCATTGAGATTGCTCGTTCGGCGGTCTCGGTGAGTGTTGGATTTTTTCTGTCGGTGAATTTCTTTAGCCATAATTTTTCTAACTCTTTCAGTCCTTCTTTCTTTGTCGCAGATCATCGTCCACTTCGGACACCTCATCGAGAGGTTGACGGCTCTGAAGAAGGAGCTGAAGCAGGAGTCCGACCAGGCTCGAAATGAGAAGGCTCAGATGGGGAACGAGCTCGACAAGCTCAGGGTCGAGTTTGAGGCGAAGTCGACGAGGGTCGGCTACCTTGAAGGGCAGGTCGCGAAGCTGGAGAGCGACCTTCTCCGCCAGAAGGAGGAGACGGCCAAACTATTGGCCGAAGCTGAAGAGGCGAAGGCGGCGGCGGTGAAAGGGGCCGAGGACGCGACCCTGGTGAAGGTGCAAGTTTTCCTCGCGCAAAACATGGCCAAAGCTTATGCCGAAGCCATCGCCCGGGTGACGAAGACGTTCCCCGACGTGGACTACTCGGGATGGAGGCTGTTCCCGGGCCACGTCGAGGGCTTCGACCCCGAATCAGAGGGGGAAGAAGGAGAAGGGGAGGACGAAGCTGAGGCTGAAGTCAAAGTCATCGGCGAGGTCCCGAGCACTGTGGTTACCCCACTGGCGGTGGTGCCCCCTTCGGAGACGTCGACCCCTACCCGCTCTTGCCACCCCGGGAAAGAGGTCGCGCCCTGACTCCGCTCGTTTTTTCTTCTGTTCTTCTTCTTTTTCTTTCTTTTTTGAAGTGTAATGCCTAATAGCGGACTGGCCACTGCTGTTTTGAAATGAATGAAAAACTAATCTTTTTGGGTTCGACTCTTGTGTCTTTCTGTCTTTTTTCACCGATCGTTGAAAGTTTGAAAGTCTTGTTTGAAAATTCTTGAAGTGTTGGACTTCGGCAATGTTCGAAATTTTGTTGCTTGTCTCAACTTCTTATCAGCTCGTGGTGGTAACTCAAGACATCGAGCCCACTCGCTCGGATGACAACGCTCGGGCCGAGGCTGGCTTAGGGGCGACGAGGCTGTGCTTGGCGAGGTGCCGAGAGCGGCTTTATGAAGTCGAGCTGGGATTGCGTCGAGCCGAAAGCGAGCGGAACCATCTTCAGCTCATCCTAGGTCGGCGAGACATCGAGATCCGGCGTCTAGAGAGCAGGATCGCCGAGATGACCCCCTTAGGTGAGGACGAAGGTTCGTCGACCGCCTTTAGCTACGGGCTTCGGATCAAGTGCATTCAGCACAATTTGTCAAAAATAACGGCGGAGATGGACGATCTACTTTCTGAGATCCGCCACCTGCAAACCGTAGAGGCAGAGCTGCAGATGGAGGGAGAAGGACTGGTGGCCACGATGGCCAAACTGATGACCGAACGGGACGAACTGACCGCCGAGGTCGATGCGCTGAAGAGGGCCACGGTGGATAAGAGCATCGAAGTCACCCACCTTTGGCGTCTTATTGCCAGCCACTCCGGCGTCTCGAGCTCCGCGATACCTCCTCGCTTCGAGGTCAATGTCAAAGATGACTCGTTGCGAGGCCGGATCTCAGAACTGGAGGTGGAGGTGGCTCGTCTCAAGCCGCGCTCGGGGCCGATCAATGTGAGGAGCACTTCGTGTACTCGCGCGGAGAGTGATCGTGGCATCACGTTTTACGAGATGGCGACCCGTCCGCCTCTCGGCCATCCGAGCCCGGGGGATGCGCAAAGCTCGGTGGCCATTTCGTCGAGCAGTGCATCCGTCGGTGTGGCTGCTAGAAGCAGTGCCGAGGATACGTCCCAATTCGCTGGTTTGGGATCGGGCTCCAGAGTCAAACATCGCCGACCTCGAGTGTCCTTAAAGAGGAACATCCCTGCGCCACGGAGGCATTGATGATCATTTTTGAAGCCTTTGTATTTGGCCTAAGTGTAGTGAGTCGGCATTGTAATTTTTGCTTTTCAAAGTCTTGTAATCTTGTTGTATGGAAGAGTTGCTCTGTACTGCGTCCCCATTATTAATGGTATTTCTCCCTCAGGCTTGCATGTTCTTTGTAATTTCGCGTAGTTGCTTTTGCTTGTAACTGTGTTCGTCGTGCCGAGGTCCCTGAGCTAGTTTTTTTCTTGTGTGGGGGTCGGTGACATGAGTGCTCGGCCAGTGGTGCCAAACTCATGCTTCTCGCGAACTTCACGAGATGTGTCGAGTTTGTCTGATAGTAAGCTCGCGGAGTGGGATTGAGCCAAGTGTTCGCGATCGAACCACCGTTAGAATAGTTCAACGGTTGTGGGAGCAATTCCGAATTGCGAACTACTTCTAGCTCGCTTAGGAGCGAACTTGCGAAGCAGAATCAAGCCAAGTGTTGGACTCCGAACCATCGTTAGATTAGTTCAACGGTTGTGGGAGAAATTCCGAATGGCGAACTACTTCTAGCTCGCTTAGGAGCGAACTTGCGAAGTAGAATCGAGCCAAGTGTTGGACCCTGAACCATCGTTAGAGTAGTTCAACGGTTGTGGGAGCAATTCCGAATGACGAACTACTTCTAGCTTGCTTAGGAGCGAACTTGCGAAGTAGAATCGAGCCAAGTGTTGGACTCCGAACCATCCTTAAGAGTAGTTCAACGGTTGTGGGAGCAATTCTGAATGGCGAACTACCTCTAGCTCGCTTAGGAGCGAACTTGCGAAGTAGAATCGAGCCAAGTGTTGGACTCCGAACCATCGTTAGAGTAGTTCGACGGTTGTGGGAGCAATTCCGAATGGCGAACTACCTCTAGCTCGCTTAGAAGCGAACTTGCGAAGTAGAATCGAGCCAAGTGTTGGACTCCGAACTATCGTTAGAGTAGTTCAACGGTTGTGGGAGCAATTCCGAATGGCGAACTACGTCTAGCTTGCTAAGAAGCGAACTTGCGAAGTAGAATCGAGCCAAGTGTTGGACTCCGAACCATCGTTAGAGTAGTTCAACGGTTGTGGGAGCAATTCCGAATGGCGAACTACTTCTAGCTCGCTTAGGAGCGAATCTTGCGAAGTAGAATCGAGCCAAGTGTTGGACTCCAAACCATCGTTCGAGTAGTTCAACGGTTGTGGGAGCAATTCCGAATGGCGAACTATCTCTAGCTCACTTAGAAGCGAACTTACGAAGTAGAATCGAGCCAAGTGTTGGACTCTGAACCATTGTTAGAGTAGTTCAACGGTTGTGGGAGTAATTCCGAATGGCGAACTACCTCTAGCTCGCTTAGAAGCGAACTTGCGAAGTAGAATCGAGCCAAGTGTTGGACTTCGAACCATCGTTAGAGTAGTTCAACGGTTGTGGGAGCAATTCCGAATGGCGAACTACTTCTAGCTCGCTAAGAAGCGAACTTGCGAAGTAGAATCGAGCTAAGTGTTGGACTCCAAACCATCGTTAGAGTGAAGAACTAAAAGCAGAGAGATGTAAACAATAGTAAAGTATGAGAAAGCTTTCTTTATTAATGTTTAATAGTTGGCTGCTTCTAAAGTTGCTAACCGTTATTACAAGAGAGAAAACAAAAGAAAAGCAAGACAAGTAATAGGAGTGGAACAGTTCGACATCCCCAGAATACTTAGAGAGGCGTTGGTGCCTTCTCTTGGTATTTTAAGAGATGGTCGGCATTCCAAGTCCTGGGGATCTCCCTGCCTTCGAGATCTTCTAGTCTGTATGTGCCGGGCCGAACCACTTTTACGATCTTGTAAGGTCCCGCCCAATTCGGGGCCAATTTGCTCTTCTGTCCTGGGAATGAGATGGCTAACTTTCTGAGGACAGGTCCCCTTCTTTGAGGTCCGTAGGGCAGACTCTTTTGTTGTATGCCAACTCGATCCTTCTTCGGTAGCTTTGTTGACGAATGGCAGCTCTTTCTTTGATCTCATCTATCAGGTCTAGATTTGCTCTGAGCTCTCTAGCATTTTGCTCTTCTTCATAAGCTATTAGACGAGGAGAGGGTATTCCGACTTCTAAGGGGATGATGGCCTCGGACCTATAGGTGAGATTGAATGGGCTCTCTCCTGTGGGGGTCCGTTTTGTGGTGCGGTAGTTCCACAGCACGTTGAGAAGCTGATCGACCCATAAACCTTTGGAACACTTATCCAATCTCTTCTTAATGCCGGAGAGGATCTGTCGGTTAGCATTTTTGGCTTGGCCATTCGACTGGGGATGTGAGACGGAGGAGAACCTGTGTTGGATGGCAAGGTCTTCGCATAGAGCTCAGAAGGCAGTCCCGGTGAACTGGGTTCCGTTGTCTGTTATCAGGACCCGAGGGATGCCGAATCGGCAGATCACGCTCTTCCAAAAGAACTGAACAACCTTGTTCTCGGTGATCGTGGCCAAGGGCTCGGCTTCTATCCATTTTGAAAAGTAGTCGACCGCCACAACTAAGAATTTGAACTGTCTGGGAGCTGGTGGAAATGGCCCTAGTAAATCCATCCCCCACATTGCAAAGGGGACTGGACTTGATAGGGAAGTTAGTGGAGCTTGTGGGAGGCGTCTGATGTCGGAGTACTTCTGATAGGAGCCGCATTGCCGAACGTGTTGTTCGGCGTCTTGTAAGAGAGTGGGCCAGAAATATCCGTAATTCAACACTTTGCGGGCAAGAGCTCTGGACCCCGAATGTGCCCCGCCGATTCCCTCATGAAGTTCTTGCAGGGCGTAGTCGGCTTGCCCGGGGGAGAGGCATCTTAGGTAAGGCCGGCCGTCTACCTGTGTGAAGGAGCGCTTATATAGGATACCTCTGATTAGTGTGTAACGCTCGGCTCGGGTTCTAACTCTTCGTGCTTCCTTAGGATCTTCGGGGAGGAGCCCGTCCCTCAAGAATTCTACGAGGGGTTTCATCCAGTTATCTTCGAGCAGGACAGGCAGCGACTCCATAGAGTCGGGAGTTTCGTCCTCTATACTTAGCTTCAAAAGGACCTCTATCAAGACGGTCTGCTCGAGGCCTTGAAGGGAGGAAGAGGTTAGTTTGGAGAGGGCGTCGGCCTGAGCATTTTCTTCCCGGGGGATTCATTGGATGAGGGCTTCTTCAAACAGTGCCATGAGGCTCTTGACCTTGGCTAAGTATTTAACCATCCTATCATCGCGTGCTTCATACTCGCCGAGGACCTGATTCACGACTAGCTGAGAGTCGCTAAAGATCCGGAGGCATTGCGCCCCTGCATTTCGAGCCATACCAAGGCCGGCTATGAGTGCCTCGTATTCTGCTTCGTTGTTCGAGGCCTTGAAGTTGATACGGAGGGAGTATTGGAGAATGAAGTCATCTGGGCCTGCCAGAATGACCCCGGCTCCGCTTCCCTCGTTGCAAGAGGATCCGTTCACATAGACCGACCAGACTGGTGCTCCCTTCATCGCTTGACTGAATTCGGGGATGGTACTTTCAACTATGAATTCTGCCAGAGCCTGAGCCTTGATCGCAGTCCGAGGCTGATAGGTTATATCATGCTGGCTCAGCTCGATTGACCACTTCATAAGGCGATCCGAGGTCTCTGGCTTGTGGAGGACTTGCTTCAGTGGTTGGTCGGTAAGAACGACAACCGAGTGGGACTGAAAGTACGGGCGAAGCTTCCTTGCGGCCATCACCAGGGCATAAGCCATCTTTTCTATTCTCGGGTAGCGGAGCTCAGCGTCCTGAAGTACCTTGCTCACATAGTAGATGGGCTTTTGAGCCCGGTCTTCTTCCCTTACTAAAATGGCACTGAGAGTCTGCTCAGAGGCTGCCAGGTATAGGTAAAGGGGTTCTCCAGGAATTGGTTTGCTGAGGAGATGAGGGTTGATGAGGTAGGCCTTGAGCTGGTCGAAGGACTCCTGCTGCTGTTGACCCCATTCAAAACCTTTAGCCCCCCTGAGGGCCTTGAAGAAGGGGAGGCATTTCTCCCTGGACTTCGAGAGGAAACGCCCTATGGCAGCTAGGCGGCCTGTTAGCCTCTGAACTTCCTTAACATTCTTGGGAGGGGCCATGTCTAGTATGGCCTTGATTTTCTCAGGGTTTGCTTCAATTCCTCGCTGGCTGACCATGAAGCCGAGGAACTTTCCTGACGAGATGCCGAATGCACACTTGTTCAGATTGAGTCTTATATTGTGCTTTCTCAAAACATCGAACGCCTCCTGGAGGTCAGTAACATGATCGGGACCTCGAATGCTTTTTACAAGCATGTCGTCAACATAAACCTTCATATTCCGGCCGATCTGAGCTTGGAAAACCTTGTTGACGAGGCGTTGGTATGTGGCACCTACATTTTTCAAACCAAATGGCATAACTCTGTAGCAATAGAGGCCTTGGTCGGTCACAAACGAGGTCTTCGGGATATCCGGAGGGAACATCCGGATCTGATTGTAGCCTGAGAAGGCGTCCATGAAGCTGAGGAGCTCATGTCCCGAGGTTGCATCAATCAGAGTGTCAATACTCGGAAGAGGGAAGGGATCCTTGGGGCAAGCTTTGTTGAGATCGGTAAAATCAATACAAATCCTCCAAGTCCCATTGGACTTCTTTACCATTACTATATTCAACAACCACTCGGGATAGTTCACCTCTTGTATGAACCGGGCCTTCAAGAGCTTGTCCACCTCCTCTTTTATAGCTAGCTGGCGCTCGGGGGTGAACTTACACCTCTTCTGCTGAATCGGTTTGGACCCCGGGACAACACTGAGGTGGTGGACTAAGAGCTCTTCGGAAATTCCGGGCATGTCTGCAGCTGACCAAGCGAAGAGGTCTCGGTTCCTTCGGATGCACTGTACAATGTCCAAGCATAGGGCAGACGGGAGGGTCTTGCTAACAAAGAACTTGCAAGTTGGATCCTGCTCTGAGAAGAGCACTTCCTCCAATTCATCCACCGGCTCGGACGTCGGTTGGGCAGCATCTTGGGGGATTTCCAGAGTTTCTAGGGAGAGGACTGGACCGAGAGTAGAGGTCATGTAGCACTTACGGGCCGTTTCCTAATTGCCCCTTACTTCCCCTACTCCGGCCCGGGTGGGGAATTTCATCTTAAGATGGTAGGCGGAAGGGACGGCTTCAAGGGCGGCCAGGCCGGGCCGACCCAGAATGACATTGTAGGCTGCGGGGACGTCTACGACCATGAAGTCCATCGAATCCGTTCGGGTGGTAGGAGTTTTGCCAGCGGTTACGTCGAGGGTGATCACCCCTTCAATAGTCACTGGCACTCCCGTGAACCCATGGAACGTGTAGCCGGCGAGCTTGAGTCTGTCACGGGAGAGCTTTAGGACTTTAAAAGCGGCGAGGAAGAGGATGTTAACGGAGCTGCCATTGTCCACTAGAATCCTCTCCACTTTGAAGTTTGCCATGTGGAGGCTGATGACGAGTGGGTCACAATGAGGGGTGCGGACACCTTCAAGATCTTCGTCTGAGAATGTGACGAGTACTCTGAGGCCTTTGGGAGGAGGGGTGGCGCGAACCGAATTGACTTCTCTTATAAACGCCTTTCGAGAGGAGTTTGAGGAGCCCCCCATTGGGCCCCCATGAATGAGGTGTAGGACACGCTCTTCTTCAAAGTCGGGCGTTTCATCGCGCTCTGGACGCTTGTTAGCCCCCCGAGGCAGGGGAGGAAGGTCGGCTCGGTCCTTTCTCACGAATCTGGTTAGCTGCCCCCTCTGGATGAGGTCTTCTATCTCATTCTTCAAGGCCCGACAATCGTTGGTGTCGTGGCCATGGTCCCGATGGTAACGGCACCACTTCTCTTTATCCCTCTTCTTGTCGGGGGTGTTCATTTTTGGTGCAGGAGGTATCACCCCCTCCTTCTCAACTTCCATGAGAATTGTGGAGATATTGGCATTAAGGGGAGTAAAATTTTCAAATCTGGGGGGAGGTCGGCGCTGGCCGGCATTATCCTTCTGAAGCTTCTTAGCTCCTTCCTCTTCTGTTCCCTTTCTCTTGAACCCGGAGGAAGACCCCTCCAAGTTGGGGCGGTGCTCAGCTTCTTCGGCCCGAATATACTTTTCACTCCGGAGGAGGTCAGAGAAGTTCTGTGGGGGCTTCTTGGCGAGGGAGGAGCGGAGGTTAGAATTGAGGACATTGGATTGAAATGCTGCCGCAGCGAACGACTGGTCGAGGGATGCTATGGACTTGGCTTCAGCTGTGAACCTCTTCACATAGTCTCTCAACTTCTCACCCTTCTTCTGTTGGAGGTATAGTAGCGAGATGCTGGTCTTCTCGGTTCTACGGCTACTTACAAAATGGGTGACGAAGAGGGTCTCGAACTGTTCGAATGAGAATATTGAGGATGGAGCAAGGCGAGAGTACCATTCTCGAGCTGGACCATTGAGAGTTGCGGGGAAGGTCTTGCATAGCAGGGCATCGGAAGCTTGATGGATGAGCATGAGAGTCTTGAAGCTTTCGATGTGGTCAACGGGGTCAGTCTCCCCGGAGTAGGTCTCAAATTGAGGAGGCTTGAAGCCGATTGGTACAGGTGCATCCATTATGGTTCGGGAAAAAGGAGGTCTGCTAGGACGAAGGGTCCTCCCCCTAAGCTCCTCCTCTCGGTCTAACGGACCCAAGCATCTCTCCATCTCGTGGAGACGGTGGTATACAGCGTCATCCCTTCGACGATAATCAGTCGAACCTCTAGACTCGTCTTCGTACGAGGGAGAGCGGGGGCTACGACGACGGTATCTCCTGGAGCGGTGAGGACTTGGTATGTACCGGGGGTTGCTAGGAGCTTGTGGAGGAGTTAGGGATCGCTGGTGAGGACTACGGACCCGAGGGGGAGTGGGAATCCTTGGAGCATTGGTATTATTGGGACGGAGGTTTAGAGCCTGTAGGACGGTTGCCTGGAACTGCTGGAACTCAGCACGAGTGATGGGTGCCTCATCGTTCCTAGGATGTTATCGACCGGCAGGGGACTGTGGCCTTCTTCTGTGATGCTCGGGGGACTCTCTCCGTCCTCTTCGGACAGGGGACCTTCTGTAGTCTCAGTGGTGAGGGAATCGCTCATCTAGACGTTGTTGGCGGGAGGCTCCGTCTCGGGCCCGCTTTTCATCCAGATGGTGGCGAAGATCCTCTTCCTTCTGATGATTGGGGACTTTTTGGCGAGAATCGGAAGCTCGGGGGTTGTGGGAGGCCATAGAGTCCGTAGAGGCATTGTGGATTGAGACACGGTCCTGGTGGAGAGGTTGTTTTTGAGGGTTGGGACCCTTAGGAGGTGGTTGATTATGAGGAGGAGGTAGGTCCTGTTGGAGTGGGTCTTCCGCTGGAGGAGGAAGTTGCCCTTGCTGCGGAGCGGGCTGGACGGGAACTTCTTATTGCTGATCGGGGTTGGGTCCTCGGTTGGACCCTCTGGATCTGACTTTCCTAGGAGGCATGGCTGGAGAAGATCTGACCAACGGAAAGAGGGGAGGTTGCTATTCATTAGTTTCCTACAGACGGCGCCAATCTGTTGCCGCTAAATTTGGTGTGGGGGCAAACAGATAGTATTTGTGGATTCTTAGGGAAACTGAATAGTAAACCTGTATACCTGTTCAGTTGGAGTTTGACGCTGACTCCTGCCGTACACCTGCAAAAAGTGCGAGACACCGGGGTTGTTCCCGGCGACGCACCCTCCGACGCTCAAGTCAGTAATCAGGGAAGATTATGAAAGAGCGCAAATTGGAAAAAGATTGATTACCTCTTAATGGAGATGGAGGGGGGGTATTTATAGGCGTCTTAGGGACTGGATTAGGAATGTAATCCCCGTGATCTTTATATATATATATATATATATATATATATATATATATGTACTGTATCGATTTCATGGATTTTGGAAAATTATTTATTATTTTTGATCATTCATGATCAAAATGGAGGGTTAGAAATGAGTTGGGTGTTGATTGTAATATACATTGCAAATAAAACATTTATTTGTTGATCCACAAAGAGAGAGACACTTGTCTCTCTCTCTTCCACATCTCTCGCTCTCTCCCTCTCCTACAAATGGCCGGACAACCTCAAAGGAAAGCCCCATTTTCATTCTTTGTTCCTCCATCTCATCTCACTTCCTCTCTTATTCTCTTATATTTTCTTTTGCATGTTTAAAATTGAGTAAAAAATTGAGAAGAAAAGAAAAGAGAGATCAAATCAAAAGAGGGAGTGGGTAAATTTCATGGGTTATTCTTGAGAGGAAGAGCAAGAACAAGGAGGAGATGCAAACTAGCTAGTCCTTCCTACAATTTTGGGTGGAGGTTTTTCAACTTGATTTTATTTGTTGTTATTATTGTTATTGTTATTAATTAATTGAAGACCTTGGACTCATTTCATGTGCATATTGATGACTATGGACTAGAATAAATTGCATACAAATATTGAAGTAGTAGAACTCAAATAGAATACTAAAGATTCAACCTTTAATAACTAGTATGTAGTTTTGATGGTTAGGAATTAATTACTTGTGCTAAAGTTGGAATTTTGACTCCAAATTAATATGAGAGGTTCTCATACATGTTCTTACCATGCTCTAATTTTTGTAGAATTTTCTGGGTTAGTTTGATAGGATAAACAAAATGTTTCCCCAAAACAACGAGCAATCAAAAAGCTGTTGTCTCGAGTTAACCTGGACATGTGTTAAAGAGCAGGAATTTGAGTTCCATACGAAATTTGAAAAAGTCATCAACTAGAGAGTTGTAGTAGGTGTTCTCACCTTTCTAAAAAATCTAATTTTGTTAAATTCCAATAAGCGTAGCATAAGCTACGAGCTTTACAAGTTTCAACAAAACTGCTATTTTTGATTGATTTTGACCTGTGTTTGAGATCGGGAAATTTGAGTTCTATACGGAATTTGAAAAAGTTGTTAACTAGATAGTTGGAGTAGATGTTCTCACCTTTCTAAAAATTCCAATTTTATTGAATTCCGATAAGCGTAGCATGAGCTATGAGCTTTACTAGTTTTCAGCAATACTGCTATTTTTGGTTGATTTTGACATGTGTTTGAGATCGGAAAATTTGAGTTCTATATGGAATTTGAAAATTTTGTTAACTAGAGAGTTTTAGTAAATATTCTCACCTTTATAAAAAGTCCTATTTTATTGAATTCCGATAAGCGTAGCATGAGCTATGAGCTTTACAAGTTTTCAGCAAAACTGCTATTTTTGGTTGATTTTGACATGTGTTTTGAGATCGGGAAACTTGAGTTCTATAAGGAATTTGAAAAAGTTGCTAACTAGAGAGTTGTAGTAGATGTTCTCACCTTTCCAAAACGCCCAATTTTATTATATTCTGATAAGTATTGCACCAGTTAGGATCTCTACAAAATTCCAGCAGCAATCTTCTTTGCTGAGTTTCTGTTTGGAGAGATTGAAAGTTCTCGACCTCTTGTTGACTGAACTAGAAAACGTTATCAACTAGAGAGTTGTAGTAGATGTTCTTAGATTTCCAAAAAGCCCAATTTTGTTAGATTCCAATAAGTATTGTGTTGGATCCTGTAGACAAGTCAATAAACACTAGAGGGGGGGTGAATAGTGTTTTATAAAAATAAATTGCGGAATTAAACTTTTCTTCTGACCAGTCGACTTGAGAAGATAAACCGGTCGACTGGGGTGACGGTTAAGAATAGTATTTTAAAGCGATTCTGATCAGCCGATTTATAGAAGAGCCAATTGATTTATCTCGCGAATTTTCAGAGAGGTTAGTACAAGTTGACCAGTCGACTTACAAAAAGTCACAGTCGACTGTCCAGACAAGTTTCACAGAAAACTTGAAAAGCAAGAAAATGAAATGTAAGTTTGAAGAGATACAACCATAGAGTACACACGATGTATCCTGGTTCGGTCCTCCCGACCTACATCCAGTCCCCAAGCAACCCACTTAAGATTTTCCACTATTCTTAAAACAATTACAAGAACACCCTATGGCGTTAGACAACAACCTTGTCCAACCCGTAGTCCTTTCTCACAACTAGAGAAAGCAACACACTCTTCCACCAAGAGTGACAAACCTGACTCTACACCCTAAAGCCCTACTTTCCAACCGAGAGGAAACCACTCTCACAACCCGAGAGTGAAGAACAACAACAAAAAGTTTACAATCAACCTATAGCCTTGTTGTGGATGTGATTTTATGCGTGGCTATCCAAAACTTAGAAATCAGTCTAAAACAAAATCAGTCTAAAACAAAATCACTGTTATGCTAGACTGATTTCAGAGAACCAAAACTTAGAAAGTGAATGCTTTTGAATGCTTCTTCTTGTTTTAAAACCAAAAGCTTGAGAACTTTGAAAAACAAAAAGCTTGGAAAGTTGTTAACCTTTTTTCAAGTGATTTCTATGCTCTATTTATAGAGTTAGAGTCACTGGACGTTGAGAAGCAGTTGTATCAACCGTCAACCAATGGAAATAAATCTTTTGAATTCAAAAAATCAAGTTTTGAAATTAGTAAACTATCAAAACGACTTGAACAGTCGACTGGCTTGCCGTTATGAGTCGACTGGTCAGAGTTTGAATAAGTTCAGTCAGTTCGTACTAAGACAGTCAATTTGTGCCTTATGGCGGTCGACTGGTACTTAACAGCTGAGCTTTTTCAATCTTGTTTCGATCTTTTTATGTTTGAAAAATACTCAAAATATTTGAAAGATAATGTGTGAGTGTGTGTGACAAGGCTTTACTAAATTTCTAAGACTCAAAGAAAAAATAAAAGTTACAATTGTTACAAGACACTTAATAAAATAAATTGAAGCATAAGTCATGTCTTGAGTCTTGAGTCATGAGATGGAGCTTTTAGCCTTCGTCTTTTTCTTATAAGCTGGCAACCTTGTAGCTTTCTTGATCAATTAGCAATAAGAACTTTGTTTGTAGCTGTGCTTGATCAACTTGCTTTAAGAAGCTTGTTATAATATTTTGCCTTTGTATATCTTGTAATATGTAAGAGGTAGAACAACTTTGCATTGTGTTGTAATCATCAAAATCAAGAATCAACATATTGCACTAGTTATGATCTTTACAAAATTCCAGCAACAATCTTCTTTGCTGAGTTTCTATTTGGAGAGATTGGAAGATTTCGATCTCTTGTTGACTGAATCTGAGAAGGTTGTCAACTATAGATATTTAGTAAAGGTTCCCACCTTATAAAATATCTTATTTTGTTGAATTCTGATAACCATTGCATGAATTATGACTTTTACAAGTGACAGCAGCTGGCCTTTTGGCTGAAGCTCACTGTTTAGAGTATTCGAAGTTTTTCTACCTCTTATTGACTGAATCTGAGAAGGTTGTCAATAACTAAAGAGTTGTAGTAGATGTTCTCACATTTCTAAAAATTTCTATTTTGTTAGATTCCGATAAGTGTAGCATCGGTTATGAGTATTCTTCATCTAGAGTTATAAATATTTAAGAGATTATGTTTTGGATGTTCATCTTGTATGTTAAATTAGTAAGTTCAACATGCATGTTAGTTCATGTTAGTAAGATTATACACGAAATTCTAGTTCATGTTAACTAGAGTTGTCGTGAATTGTTAGTAGTTTAAAAAATACACTTGATTATGAGTAATAAGTATTTCTTGTGCTCATAAGTCATGTAATAGTATCGGTCCGTCTCGTACGTAGCTCACCTGGCTCGTAGGTAGTTTGTTTGTTCATGCGTAGCTCATTTGGCTCGTATGAGTTTTGTTTACTCGTATATAGCTTATTAGCTAGTATGCAGTTTGTTGTGCTCGTTTAGGGTGATATCATTGCCCTAGGGGCCATCGACCATCAAGACGTATATTTATTTTAATCCTCGGGAACTGTGGACGAGCCACCCCTCGTGCACCGCCAAATCTTAATCGGTGTAGGTTGATCGCGGGCCGGGAGCGTAGACGGAATCTAAGTTTAGAGTATTAGCATGCGAATAAATTCGTATTGCCAGTCTTGGATCGATGGGCTGTGAACAGGATCCTTAGGAATTTTGGTAAGTCTAGGTTGAGCACCTAACAAAGTTATCTTGTGAAGTCTAACTTAAGACCTAGTATGTTGTGTTAGTACTATTGTCATCCCTCGGATTATTTAAGGTTAGAGACATCGTTAAGGTAGTAACTGGTGACTATTGTTACATAACCTTTTTATCTATTACTTTGCCGAAGGGAAAGATTTGGTATTAGGGGTGATACCTTATGATCCGACCTGTCCTATAGGCCAGCACTAGGTAGTGTTATTGGTTGTACCCTTCCTGTCAAAGGGATACGGTCTTTGCCTTTTCACGAGTTGAGAGCACGGGATCCATATCTCGTCTGTTAATTTCTGAAGTGTCATGATAAGAACGGAAAGTTTTCCTGTCGGAACTAGGGGATGGACCCCCAAAATTCCGTCTTGTTCTATGTCAGGAAAAGCGAACATACCATAGACTACGGTCTATGAGTTAAGGGGCCGCAGGGGATGCTTCAAGCTAACCTATGTTATAGTTAACTTTGGGTGTTCGTTTGATTTTTAAGTGAGGTCCGGTACGCCGAGCAATAGTAGAAAACAGAGACACCACTATATGATTGCGAATGACGGGATTAGACAGTTTCAGAGCAACCTCATCAGTCACGCTGTATCTTCAGGAACAGGTTGAGTACAAAAGTAGAATTCATGGCGCGGGCTCAAATCCCTATATATGAAGAAACAACTTGATATAAGCGTATGCATTTATAGGTTGTATACTATCCAGAGTCTTGCTTGCATTAGAATAAGAGCATCCTAGCCTTAGTTGACATTGCATTAGATTTTAAGTCACAACACCCACGAACACTTTAACTACACCTACACATTTTACCATGTTTAAAGTTGAGATTTGCTGCTGGTCATCAGCCCTTAAGTATCAGTATATGTACTGACGTCCCCACTCAAATAGGTACTGGATTGCAAAACTACTGGTACAGGATTCAAGAGGACTCAAGGCAAGAGAAGCAAAGTGTTGATTTTTATTTTCAATTGTAACATTTGTTGTAATTTATTTTATGTTGGAAGCATCCAAGTAAAGTACCAAGTATTATTTATTATTCATTTTACTCTAATGTAAAATTATTGAAAGTTGTAACACTTGGGCTTGTAAGGCATTATTGTAACACTGATGTAATGTATTGCAGTTTTATAACATTCAGACTTGTAATACATTTGTGTTGAATAAAAAGTTTAAAATTTTCCTGTTTTTCTTTGTATTATGGCAAATTGAAGGAAAAGATTTTGCCTTATGTCACGATTTCCTAGTATAGGAAATTGGGGCATTACACTTTTACTCTCCTCTTATGTTTCTCGTTCTTTTTGGGCTGAAGTTGTCATGACTTTTGTTTGCCTCATTAACATTACTCCCTCGTCTACCATATCTTGTATGTCACCTTATGAGACTCTTCATCACTCACCACCGGACTACAGTATGCACCGTATTTTTGGGTGCATCTGTTATGTCTCCCACGAAGCTCACTGCTCGCGCTGCAAAGTGCGTTCACCTAGGTATCAGTTCAGAGCACAGAGGATATCGTTGTTTTGATCCATCTGCGAGTCGTGTTCGTATTTCCCGACATGACTCCTTTGTGGAAGACTCTCCTTACTAATTGAACTCTTCTGAGGATACTAACTTTCACGGTTCCCCAGTTGTTGAGACTATCTCTCCGGACACATCTTCACGCATTCCCTTCCATCCCACTCCTTTGACTCATTTTCCATCTCATACAGACGTTACACCTATTGTTCCTTCTACAGAAACACTAACTGCATCACCACAAGATCATGCACCCACACCACCTACATCCCCATAGTTGCATGCACCCACACCACCGACCTCACCCCTACACCCTGCCAATCCACCACTGGTTCGTCAGTCTACACGTTCCACTTCGGGCATCCCACCAGTACATTATACACCTAATGCCACTAGTCCTTCTGACCAGTTTGGCTTCACCATCCTAGCTTCCTACCCACTACAGTTTCATGCATATCTCACTACCATACACTCCACACGTGAGCCCAAAACCTATCAGGAAGAAATTCAATATCCCGAGTGGTGGGAAGCTATTGCAGAGTAGTTCGGTGCATTTGATCAGAATGACACTTGGGATGTTGTTCCACTACCAGTGGGTGTCCAACCTGTTAGCTGCAAGTGGATCTTCAGGGTCAAATGTTGACCTGATGGCTCAATTGAGCAGCACAAAGCTCGTTTAGTTGCCTGAGGATTTACTCAGGAGTATGACATTGATTATGATGAGAATTTTGCTCCAGTTGCACAGATAACTACAGTTCATAATCTGCATTCCGTTGCTGCCATCCTTCAGTGGTCGTTATACTAAATGGATGTGAAGAATGTCTTTCTTCATGGTACCTTATTTGAGGTTGTTTTAGGGGTGGCAATAGGGTAGGGGTGGCATCCGGGTCGAAACCCCGCGGGTTTGACCCGGTCCGGGCTTTGGCGGGCCAGGTTGAGGAATTTCACGGGGCGAGCCGAGCCGGGTAAGGGAGGGAAAGGGGCAGCTCGGACCTGGCCCTTGGCCTCTGGCTCGGGGGCTGGGCCGGGCCGACCCGGGTTCATGGGTTATATGGGTTTTCAAATTTTTTATTTTGATAAAGACCACTTCTATAAATAATCATACATACTGTCAACTCATTAGCCAACCTCTCTCTCTCTCTTTACATATCTATGCACGCCCTTTGATTGCGAGGGAAATATTATCAAGGTTGCATTATAGACAAGAAGTGAAGATGAAATGGGAGATAAAATATTAGAGAAACAAGCTAGTATAATAATACAATAATTTTTGAAACAAGCTAGACAAACAAGCAGTATCAAAGTTTTTTTTTTTTTTTTGTTGATGTAATCGGATAGAGTCTAAAGACTCCAGCCACAGCAAAATATATTAGTAAGGAAAACGTACATAATAGGGTTTTACAAGCTGTAAAACAAATAAAGGCAGACCTAAATCATACAACGCAAAGATTTAATAAGGACAAACAACTCAATAGCCCCAACAGCCGCGATAATAGAACTAAAAACACGACTAAGGCGCTGAGACACAAGCAGATGGAACAGCAGGCGGCAGCACGCAGCTCGAGCACTACCAGGCGTCGGCACCCGGACCAGCTCGCTACGCCAAACAAGACAATCAGCCGGCCATCAAACTATGACAACTGTGGGAGCGGAAAAACACAGACAGCCTCCAGAGGCCGAGGCAAATGGAAATGCAATCCGCAAACAGGACAACTCGAAGCACTCAAGCTTGCCACCCCCAAAATGAGGGCGGACGCTCCGCCCCAAGCCAGGGACGCCACCCAGACGAGAGATGGCCGGAAAGGAGGCAAGCCCAACTAGCTCCTCCGGGCCAAGCCAAGAAACAAAAGAGAGGGGGTGGGGCGAGTTGGGTACATAGAAAGTAAAACAATCAGAGGGGAAATAGTGAACAGGAATTTCTAAACATTAAAAAGTAGGGTCGCACAAAACCGCCGCTAAAAACCACACCCGAAAACAACAACAAAACGAGTCATGAAACTCGCAATCACATACAAGGACCGCTCAACATCACAGCAGCTCGCAGGGACCACAGGGCCAAGCAAAAGCACCAGCCACAAAGACAGAAAGCATAAGAGAGTGAAACTCTATACAATAAGCACTGACTAGAAAAGTATAATTACATCAGGCAGAGAAAATAAAACAGCCGGCCAAGCTATCAAAACATAGGGAACGAAGCCCTCAAAAATATAAACCACAACCAAAATGCAGCTGGTCGGGCAAAGAACAACAGATCCCACAGGACCGATCAGAAGCCCAAGCACTATCAACACAAAAGGGTACTCCTAGAGTGCTCCATCGAGCAACACCAGAGCAATACAAAAGGCCTAGGTGCAAAAGAAACCATCGGAACCAGCACGATGGAAGGCCGGACCCCTCAACCAACCTGCGATAGAAAAATCTATAAGCTCACAGGAAAGAAGAAGTCTCATAAAGCATTAAACTGTAAAGAACACAATAAGAGTCATGAAACAACACCTGTAAAAGAAATCACCGTCAATGCGTTAAGCATGCGAAGACCAAAATTAGAGAAAAGGGAATTCAAACATCAAATGGGCAATTGTGGAGGAGCAAGGTGCCAAGGACTCATAAAGAATTAAGACTATAAAGTACACGATAAGAGTCATGTAACCGACACCCATAAAATAAATCTCCGTCAATGCGAGAAGCATGCGTTGACCAAAAATTAAAAAGGAAAAGGAAATCATCAATCAAATGGGCAATCATGGAGGAGCGATGGGAGAATAATCTACGGTTTCTTTCTAACCAAACAATCCAAATTATAATGTGAACCGAAAGGTTCCAACCTTTGCAAAATCTAGGATTCGACAAAGGGGACCTCCAGCAAGAGACAACGTTGATGGGAAAAGATGGATTTTCCCAAGCTAGCGATACTAATTTCCAGAGCGGAGAGATGAAGGGGCATCCCACGAAGAGATGATTAACATCCTCCGAGGCCTCTGAACACAGCGGACAGAGTTGCCCCCACGCAAGATTCCGCTTATTAAGAATCTCGACCGTCAGCAATTTATTGTGAAGAGCAAGCCAAGTATTAACCTTAACCTTTAGAGGAGCACAGGAGCTCCAGATGAAGGAAGCGAAGGGGGATTTAGTACCGCGAAAATTAAGAAAGTTATAAAAGGATTTAACTGAGAAAATCCCGGATGAGTTCCGGCGCCAAGCAATCACATCATCAGGATGCCATTCGTAGAGATTAAGAGAAGAAATGAGCTCGTAAAGTACGGCGATTAAGGGAGGGGGAAGATCAATCTCAAAGGGGATGAACCATATCTTGTTGGAATTAGAAATGTAGAAAGAATCGGCCACAGACGCGTCCAGGAGAGAAGCCAGACGATAAAGTTGAGGAAAGGCCGAAGAAAGTTTAATGTTGCCCATCCATAGATCGGACCAGAATTTAGTTCTGGACCCGTTAGCGCATCTACGGTATATGTTGCACTGGAATGCTGACGCAGCCTTCCAAACACCTTTCCAGAAAGGGGACGCTGAGCGGTGAGTGTTGTGCTATCTAGATGATCTAAACTAGACACAAATTAAAACCTCGCAAGTGTACGAATCGTTTGGAGAAGCGTAGTGACGAGCAAGGGTTGATCCCACAGAAATTGTAGAAATTAACTTACTAACCAATAAAATAGAAATAAGGATCTTAAAGTGTTGTACCTAAAGAAACAAAAAGACTAAAAACTATATCAAGAAGTTCTGAATCACAAATATTTATCAAGTAGTTGGGTTTTGATTTCCACCTGTAGTCAGTAATGCTAAGTCACCTTCTTCACTATTCTAGTTACTCATGTTCGTTCCTTTAAGGGCACCTAGCCAAGAATTAGGCATGGTATCTACTCTAATTCGTTTCTTTCCTTAAGTATTTAGCATGGTATCTACTAAGTTGCACTTAAAGAAAACATAAGAACAATGGAAACGAACAAACACTCAAAGTTCTAGAAATTGGTATCTGATCTAGATCCCTCAAGTTGATTAAACCAAGAACCCCTAAGGACTCCTGTGTTACAAGTTATGAGCACGAGATACGGGTCGTCTCAATATGCTCATATAACAGATTCAGATTTATAATACGCAAACCTGATAACTCAGATTCTATATGTCAGTCGACTTGCTGTCACCTCAGTCGACTGCCCTTAGAATTCTGAACAAGTTTGATTATTATAAATCTATACCAATACTCTCAGGTTTAATCAATAAATAACAGAATAGCACCCAGAAGAATAGAAGCATTACATAACTACGGTTTCAATCTACCCAACTATAAAATTAGTTCCACATAATTAAACTTTTATTGATCAGCAAGCTTGAATACATGATTAACATAAAAAGAACTAAAAAGAGGAGAAATAAACTGGTGAAGTCCGGCAGATAGGTCGACTGGCTGTCACCTCAGTCGACTGCCTTGTTCCCCTTGGAGTACTTGATCTCCTCTCTCCTTCTTCGATGCTGATAGATTAATGCTCTTGGTTGATGTCTTGATGATTCTGGAACTCTATGATTCGGCTGGTGGTGGGGGTGGGGAGGAGAGGAGAGACCAAAATAATGCCTCTTGATTGATATTTATAGAACACGGCACAGGAATTAGGGTTTGCCACTTTTTCAGGAAAGTCCTCCTCTTTCCTTCTTTATTTTATTGGCGATTTATTTCTTTCTCTTTTCTTCTTTTCTTCCTTATCTGCTAACCACGTGCTCTTGCCAATCCCCTGTATCCAGCTTTGATTTGTTGGAGAAGTTATTATTCGCATATAGCCTGGGTTTGGCTAGATTTGGATTTAGATACGGATGCATCTTATCTTTTCACTCCGCCGAATACCAGTCGACTGTTGTTGGGGCAGTCGACTGTGCCGAGCTCCAGCATTCTCTCTGTCCGGTCGACTGATGGAGAGTAAGTCGACTGTTGTACTGCAGTTCCCTGTATATCATCTTCTCAGTCTGGAATCTGCTTCGTTTGCTGCTTTTAGGCTGTTTCCTATGGAAAAGAGAAAAGAAGAGTAAAATACCACATATAGAGCATTAAAATGTCCAATTTCAATAAGATTATTGCTCCTAAATGTGAATATTCTTGAGTTCATCAGTGAGTAGAAGAAGGGAAGGACCACCAAGGGGTGGAAGAGTAATAATGATCTTTAATGCACTGTACCCACGGAAGATACTGACGATGATGAAATCTCCAGAGCCACTTCCCTAGCAGGGCGATGTTCTGGTGCCGAAGGTTTAGAACTCCTAAGCCCCCGCTAGCCTTAGAGGAACAGATAAGATTCCAGTTACAAAGGTGAGATCTCGTTTTAAAACTGGCGGATTCGAACCAGAAGAAATTGCTTCTGATTTGGTCTAATCTCTTGATGACCCAAGAGGGGAAGTAATAGAAGGACATCATATATAGTGGAATAGCAGAGAGGACTGAATTAAACAAGATCAACCTACCCCCGCGGGAGAGTAATTTCCCCGTCCAGACATTAAGTCTGGCTTCAATTTTGTCAATGATAGGGAACCAATCCGATCTAATCAACTTGCCCCATCTAAGGGGGATTCCCAAATAGATAATGGGAAAAGAGGCAATGGGGCAGTTAAAAAACTGAGAGACTTCCGTTTGACGGGTGGAATCACCACCCAGCCATGTCACGGAGGACTTTTGAAAGTTGATGGAGAGGCCCGAGGCCAACTCGAAACAATAGAGAAGAAGTTTAAGGTTTCGCAGAAACGACCGATTAGGTTTAATGAAAATAATAGTATCGTCAGCATATTGAAGATTAAGAATACCATCAAAGCCTTGGGAGCGACCGAGGCCCTCAATGACTTGGGCTTCGCGCGCGTTGCGCAGCAACCTACTGAAAACATCAGCAACCAGGGAGAAGAGGACGGAGGAGATAGGATCTCCCTGACGAAGACCGCATTTAACCTTAAACTTGTGGCCTTCAGAGCCATTGATAATGATGGAAGAGATGCCGGCTATAAGGCTGGATTTAATCCAAGCAATCCATTTGGGACCAAAACCTCGATGATGGAGGATGTCGAGGAGAAAGTCCCAGCTCACGTTATCGTAAGCCTTTTGAAAATCCAATTTGAGGAAGATGCCCTCAGAATTGGAATGGTGGCAGAGAGAGATAACCTCTTGAGCCGACGCCACACTATCAAGGATGAAACGATCCTTGATAAAACCGGATTGGGCCGGGTCGATGAGCGGTGATATAATCGCACTAAGCCTAGCCGCGAGGACTTTCATGATGATTTTGAAGGTAGTGTTAATTAAACTGATGGGCCTAAAGTCTGCTAAAACATGTGCTCCCGCCTTTTTGGGGATGAGCACAATGTGCGCGTAGTTGATGCGATCGAAGGAAAAGGAACCGTTATGTAACTCCTTAAAGATGTTGAACAGGTCAACTTTAAGCCAATTCCAAAACTTTTGAAAGAAAAGGACCGGGAAACCATCCGGACCCGGCGCCGAATCGCTCTTAAGTGCGAACACCGCAGATTTGATCTCCTCCAAGGAGAAAGGCTCCTCGAGCGAGGATAGGTCAACTGCGGGGGGCCGTAAAGTTGGTTCCAATCAAGAGAAATCAAACGCTCTTTAGGAACACCAATGAGCTGTTTATAGAATGAGAGAAAAGCTCGGTGAATGTCAGGTTCAGAGTGGAGGTCGACTCCTTGGTCATGAATCAAGGATATATGATTGTTGCGTTGTCTGTGGGACGCGTAGTTGTGAAAAAAGGCGGTGTTGCCATCACCCTCCTTAAGCCATTTAACTTTGGCTCTTTGCGCCCATTTTGCATGGTCTTGCAGGAGGATGTTGGCAAATTCGCGCTTGCAATCTTGACGCTCAACACGAACATGATCCGAAAGGGGCCCGTGTTCCTCTAAAACATCAATAGCTTCGATGGAGGAAAGAAGGAAACTTTTGAGGAAATTGGTGTTAGCCTGTCTTTCTCTATGCCAGATCTTGCAACTATGTTTAATGGCGTGAACCTTAAGGAGGAGTGAGGCAAGACCTGACAAGCCAGAGATAACACCAAGACATTCCTCAACCAGGTTAATAAAAAGCTAGTCTTGCAGCCACAATTTTTCGAACCGAAATTGATGGTGATGGGAAAAGTGAAAGTTAGAGAAAAGGGCAATGGGGACGTGGTCGGAGGAGGGGTTGGGCAAAGCCTTAGCAAAGGAGGAGTGGAACTGGGAGATCCAAGAATGAGAAACGAGGAAACGGTCAAGTTTGGCCAGGGTAGGTGGAGACCGCTGGTTCGACCAGGTAAAGGATCTACCATTGATCGGAATATCAGTTAGCTGAAGATCCCTTATGCAGTCGTTAAAAGAGCAGGATTGGGAAAAGGAGACAACAGCGTTCAACCTTTCGGCTGCGAACCTGATCACGTTGAAATCTCCGCAGATGAAGCAGAGACCATTGACAAACTGGTGTAAGGACCGAAATTCGCTCCAAAACTGAGCCCTGAGGTGAGATGTTGCCGGGCCATAAACTGAAATGACAGTTATATCACTATTGAGAGCCTTCCAGTGAAGCTGGACAATTAAGAAAAAGTTGAGGCGGTGAACCGCCAAAAGGGAGAAAACCGACTCTTTGAAACCTAGCAGGATGCCACCCCTAGCACCCGAAGTGTCTAGGGAAATCTAGTTGGAAATGGCAGAGCCTCCAAGGGAACGATAAAGTCGAGGGGAGGGAAATTCAATCTTCGACTCTTGAATCGAAATGAGGTCACACATGGAGGAAACGATCAAGTCATAGATCGCCCTCTATTTAACGGGGCAATTGAGGTCCCGGATATTCCAGGAGATACTAATCATGAGGGACTAGATGCTCAGTGACTCTTAAACGTTCATTACGTTTAAGAGTCCCTTCGGATCCTAAAATCTGAAGGGATGATCCGAAGCAGTATCAAAGTTGCGTAATAGTACAATAATAGTACTGTATAATAGTACAATAATGAGAGATAAAATATTTTAAAAAAAGAATGCATCTATTATATTAATTAGGAGCTAGGTGGAAGGATCGAGATGCTTATCCCTTCTCTGTCTCTCTACTTGGAGGCAAGCTCAATTGCTCAAAGCTATAAAAAAAAAAACTTTGTTGGAGGCAAGCTCAAAATAAACCATTCCTCATTTCCCCCCATCTTCTCCATCATTGAACTCAAGTTCAAAACCCATTCTCTCTCTCTCTCTCTCTCTCTCTCTCTCTCTCTCTCTCTCTCTCTAATGGCCAAAACGAGAAAAAAATTTCAAAATGTCCAACCTCAACTGTCGGCCCACTGGTCGAGCCTGGGCCGACCGGGTCGGTTCAACCTGGACCCGGGTCCAGCCAAGCCGGGTCGCTGGCGGGCCGGGTCGAGACGGGTTTGAATGGGGCAACTTGCGTACCGGACCGATCCGATCTTTGAGGAGGGTTGGGGCCGGGTCAGCCCGCTATTGGGGCGGGCCCGGCCGAGCCAGGCCCATGTTAGACTGACCTTAATACCACCCCTACAATCGGGTTGGTTGGGTCGGTTTGGGTCGGAGTCGCTCGGGTCGGCCTGTTATTCAGGCGGGTCCGGGTCAGGTGGCCAGCCTAACCGAGCCGGGCTGGGTTCGAAATGCAAATATTCGACCGGTCGACCCTCGAACCCATTAGGGTCGGCCCCATTTTGGATCGGGCCGGGTTGCGGGTTGGCCTGGTTAATTTTTTTATTTCACAACTTCATTTACAAAAAAATAATTACGACAAGTATAATTGTATAAGAGTGAAAATGCATATATTATTTATTTCAACTTCTATGAATTATTTACATGTTTTTTAACATACAAGTACAAGTAATAGAAACTCATAAAGAACATACAATATTTCATGATTTACATGTTTGAGCAGATAATCAGAATCTAGTGTTCGAGATGGCCTAGAATTAGATTGAAGAGAGGGCATTGGACTACTGTCGTGCACCTCTACTTAACCTAATCCTAGGATCTCATCACCTTAAATTTCCTAATCTTGTTGTTGGTCTTCTTTGTTGCTTGCTCTTTGTTGAAAAAAAACTTGATTGAATTGAGATTAAATTGAGATTGAATTGAGTAGTAGTAGTAGAGAAAGTAAGAAAGTAAGGTGTGAAAAAGTTTAGACTGAATTAAAGGAGTATTTATAGGGACCCCCCCCCCCCCCCCCCCCCCCCCCCCCCCAAAAAAAAAAAAAAAAAAAAAAAAACAGAACAGAGCCAACGACTCTGTTTTCTGAGTTTTAGACCGTTCGACCCGCGCAAGTCGAACGTTTGATCCATTCCGGTCAAACGAGTCCAAACCCGCAGGTCAAGCGGGCGGGTTTGACCTGTCAACGAGTTCGCAGGTTGGGTTTACGAAATTGTCGACCCGGATCGACCTGCCTAATTGCAGGTCGGGTTCGAGTGGGCGGGTCCGTTCGACCCGCGGATCGAACGTTTGACCCGCGCAAGTCGAACGTTTGATCCATTCCGGTCAAACGTGTCCAAACCCGCAGGTCAAGCGGGCGGGTTTGACCTGTCAACGAGTTCGCGGGTTGGGTTTACGAAATTGGCTACCCGGGTAGACCCGGATCGACCTGCCTAATTGCAGGTCGGGTTCGAGTGGGCGGGTCACGGGTCAACCCGGTTCGGTTGCCATCACTATGTTGTTTACATGCATTTTCCTACTGGCCTTATCACACCCCCTCATTATGACTCCACAGGAGTTGCATCCACCCAGAAATACTTTCACACAGAAAGTACAGACTGCCTCTCAAAAGATGCTTAACCAAATTGGTGACTCTTGATCACAGACTATTATATTTATTGCTATTTATTTTATGTTCAATTTCCGATGTGGGACAAACTATCCCACACCTCCAACCTTTCCTACTCCACCTCAGCATGTATACAACAAAGCATCCAACAGCCACTTCTCACGAGGGGCCCACAGCTTCACGTGCTGCATCAAGCACACAGAAACCCCCATTCTCACCTCAATTTTAATTAATTCCCCCCCCCCCCCCCCATTATTACAACTTTGCCATCACCCACATTATTTATATATATAATATACTATATACTATATTACTATATCTTTATATTTTTTTTAATTAAAAATTACGGGATGTTACAGCATGTCTCTGACAACCGATCAGCTAATACTTCCTTAAAGCTTCGCGTGAAGTTATTCCCACAGATGGTGAGCTCCTTCCCAATCCCACTAGATACAGGCAGATTGTTGGACAACTTGTCTACTTATGCATGACCAGACCCGATATTGTTCATGCAGTCAGTATAATCAATCGGTTTGTTTCCGCTCCTACATCAGTTCACTATAGTGTTCTTCTTCAGATCCTCAGATATCTTCAGGACACTATTACTCGCTCATTATTCATGCCCTCTACATCTAAACTAGAGCTTAGTGCATATTCTAATTCAGATTGGGGGGGTGATCCTACTACCAGCCGACCTACCACATGTTTCTGTCTATTTCTTGGTGATTCGCTGATCTCATGGCAAAGTAAGAAACATACAGTTGTTGCATGTTCTTCCACAGAAGCTGAGTACAAAACGATGACATCTACTATTAGAGAGAATGTTCATGTTCGTAGGTTGTTATCAGATATGAGTATCACACTTACAGGAGCTATTCATCTTTATTGTGATACCGGAGTGCATTGCAGATTGCAAGCAACCCGATCTCTCATGAGCGAACGAAGCACATAGAGATTGATTGTCACTATGTTCGTGAGCGTTTTAAACCAGGGACCATTTCACTTCATTCTGTTACGCCTTCACAGCAGACATCAGACTTTTTCATCAAATCCCACAATGTTCAGAAATTTCGATAATTGGTGGGCAAACTCACATTATTCGACCCACCGTGAGTTTGAGAGGGGGTGCTAGATATTATATTTAGTCTCATATCAGATTATGTATTAGTTAGTTGGTTCTCTCCTATATATAGAAGATTGTATTAAGTTATAATCAATCCAATAAACTTTTCTCAATTTCTTTGTTAACCTTATCATAAACTATGCAAGTCTGTTGCCTTCACGTACCTCGGGAGTTAAACAACTTCAGGTGTCATCTTACCCCTGTTTTTCTATACAACTAAATCTTTACTAAACGCTAAATTCTTACCCCAACTTCGAAAAATGCTAAACTCAATTTTCAACAAAACTTTGAAATTTTAATCTATTGGTAAAAAATTTCCCATAGGACTAGAGTAATTTGGTGAACTTTGTAATATTAAATTTCAAATCTTAGCTCACAAAGATGATTGTCAATCTTTGAAGACGCATAATATTTAAATAGTATCGTTACCACAATTTCAGAGTTTTAATCTAGAGATGAGAATTCTGACACACTGCACCACTTGACAACTTAATTTAAATGGATAATAAATTTCCACATCATCTCTGGAATTGATTGATTTACCGAATAACAAAATCAAATAATAGCAGCCATGCTTGAATTTTAGTAGCTGAAGCAAAGTTGCTTGTTTTGTTGAGTAAAGAAACTTGCATGTTGACTAACTATATGCTGCCAAGTAAAACTTTGCTAGTTTGGAAGATAAGAAGCCACCTATACCTGACGTTGACATGGCAACCAAACTATGTAGAGTTTGATGCAGATCAACATATCATAATTGACCTGAAGTTAATCTCTGTATCTCATGTGTTGCTTGTCTGTAGATAACTCTTAAACATATCTACTTATCTGGAAACTTGATTTGCATATCCAAAGCTCAAACTCTACTACATGAATCAAACTAAGATAAAAGCAAATTCTGACATAGTGGCGACTATAACACGATGAAGATGAGATTATTTAACAGAATTACTAGGGAAAACCACAATTTGCAGCTGAATTGGTAGTTGCAAGCTACACATAATTTTGACTGTTTATATCTAAATACATGTAAACTTGAATTTAGTCATAAAAAAGATTGTAATAGAAGACAGTTTTGAGTACGTACATAATATTAATAACTAGTTCTGCGGATTCCTCTAATGCTTCAGGACTCAGCCTCCTCATCTTTGTCTTCCAAAATAAACGAAAATTAAATTTGTTAGAGATACACAATTCAGAGGCTTGAGTAAATCAAAACCTTGACATATTCACAATGCTTCGACATATTCCAATGAATAAACACCAATTAGCTTAAATGTTGGATAGCGCACAATGTTCGCAAACTGATTCAAAGACCATCCTGCATAAGAATATAATTGGATTATTAAGCTAACAAACTCTCAATATCGTCACAGTTCACAAAGATAAGGAAATTTAAAGTACGTATATACCCGTGCTCTTATCATGAATACTGGCACATGAAAACCTTTGGCATCCTTGAAATTTGTTCATCAGTACTTGGCAGTCTCAACCCTCCTGACCGTGGTTAGTTTATCCAATACAGAGCTCGTCATATGTTATGTTAACTTCTTGCATTTCCCAATTGAACTTATCCACCACTGTCTTTTACCTCATTTGCCATATTGTTTCACAGTTCACACTTTCACTTAACAGGTCGAACACCAACAGTTTTGACACGAAATCGGTACTGAGGTTGTTGCTGTTCATCTTCATCATCTTCGTCCTCTTCGCTTGAATCATCTTCAACTCTGTCCCATCGTGAGTAATCCAAATTTGAGTGGCCCTTGGGTTTTGGAATTGCTTCCCACCCTCTGGAAAGTGCATCAGGCGAGGGCTCTGAATTCTGAGTCTTGGGTGATTTTGGATGGATGCCTGTAGGTTCATTCATTTTGCATCCTTCCTTGTGTGCAATATTCCCCTCTTCTTCTTGTTCTTCTTCAAGATACAGTGATTCTTCCTCAGATTCAGGTATAGGAGCTAGAGCCTTTAGGATCAAGAAACAAATTCACTTAGTATGAAATAGAAGATCGTTAAATAACTCGTGAATATGGTTATGATCGGAATTGCTACTGACAAGCATGGTCCAGTACTTCGATTATATATTCTCTTAATAATATTTTTCCCAAAGGTTTAATCAAATCATTGTTGTGTTATTAAACATATTAAAAAGTAATTATATAGATCGAGATTTCAACTAATAAAAAACAAAAAGTGTCCAATTTTATTTTGAATCACCTTTACCACATTCCATATCATACCATTGGCTATTGATCATCTGCAATGAGCAAAATTAATTAGTTAAACTTCCACATGCATTATGCACGTGCAAGCAGATTCTTCCTATAGAATCTAGATGGTCTTTATCCCTATGCTGACAAGGAAGCCAACATGTAAATGATCTATATTGTCATAATTTTTGTTTATTTTAGAGTGTACAAAAATAAAAAAGAATATACAAGAAGAAAAAAAGAAGAAGATAATGACCAATTAAATAATTTTCTAAATGTTTTAAATTTAAATCAAAAAAGGTATCATTTACGATTAATCATAACTCATAAGAGTAACATCTAAGTAATTTTGAGTTATGATTTGATCCTCATGTAAAAATCATATGAAGGAAAATAAATGAACAATAATGATTTTGAAATTAAATTTCAAGCATATATCTTTTAAAATAATTATGTTGGTATTCCCAATTTTAAAGTAACAGGAATTGCAACAGGACCCGGCCTCTGTCTGAGGTTGTCAGGTAAAACAAAACACAATTCAGAAAGTTTGTGCACAAAATGAAACAACCAGTTAGTTGAAATATTAAGTCTTTTAAACTTAACATGTAAAATATAAACTCTTTGTCAACATACAGCTAAAAGAAACTCTCATACCGGCTAATTAGTTCCCTAGGACCAATACAACTAAGGACAATTTACTATTATGTTTAAGGAGTTCTGGGATGGTGATGAATTTGAGGGGTGATGCCACACTGGGGGGATGATAAATGGATATAGGTGGTTCAGGTATTATCCAGTCTCAGATTGGCAAAGACAAGTAGGTTAGAGGAGAGAAGGGGGTCGGATTAAACATTATAGTAGGTTATGGAAGCCTTTTTTAAAATTAGGTTAAAATAGTAAGCTGATGATCATTAGAAATAATAGTATAATTTGTCCACAAGGAACTTAATGAAAAAGTGACTCATCAACCTAGAGTGGAAACACAAGATATAAACCTTGATACACAATGAAAAGTAATTAATGGACACAACTGAAGAATACCCGTTGAATTAGCATTGTAAGAAAATGATATAGGAGAGATCACTTGATCCATGGACAATTATATAAGAACAAATATGGCACAGGTGACACCCAAACAACTGGATAATAACTTAAGTTCAATATCCAACTAACATCCCAACAAACTAAATATAACATATTCACCAAAGAATAATTTATTATCCTAGTCTCATTCAAAGATTCAGGATAACCAAAAATGACGGATTGTTAATTTCCAACAGGGTAATGAGAGAAGCATCATACCAATTGTGTTTTCAACCGAGATTGCAAGTTCCGATATACCTCTGATGATGGATTAAGCTCCATCAACCTGTTGACATCAAACAATGCTGACTGGTAATCCTTCAGGGTAACAAGTGTTTGAGCACGCAACATTAATGCTCCTGTGTGCTCATGATCCAACTCAAGAACTGAAGTACACTCTTCTGCAGCCTAAAAGTGTTCAACACTTGAAAGTTAATTGCACCAGAATTAAAACAAAGTCAAACAAAATAAAGCATTACTGTAGAAGTTATAAACATCTACAACAACAACAACAACAAAGCCTTTTTCCCAACTAGTTGGGGTTGGCTACATGAATCCGGGTTTTTCATTCTGCTCGGTTTAGTGCAATATCTTCTGTAAGGTCACAAACTATCATATCTTTTTTCACCGTTTTCATCCAAGTTAGTTTAGGTCTTTCTCTACCCCTAACTCTACCCTCAATACTTATCAAATCACTCTTTCTAACGGGGACATTACTAGGTCTACGTGTGACATGTCCAAACCACCTGAGGCGATTCTCTCTTAACTTATCTTGGATTGAAGCTACCTTTAGCATGTCTCGTATATGCTCGTTTCTAATTTTATCCTTCCTTATTTTACCACACATCCATCTCAGCATCCTCATCTCTGCTACACTCATTTTTTAGACATGTTGTTTCTTTGTTGTCCAATACTCTGCTCCATACATCATTGCTGGTCTAACAGCCGTCCTATAAAATTTTCACTTCAACTTCAAAGGTATACTTTTGTCACACAAAATACCACTGACACTTCTCCACTTAAGCCACCCTCCTTGGATCCTATGTGTAACATCTTCACAAATCTTCCCATTTCTTTGTATAATCGAGCCTAAATATCAAAAACGGTCTCTCTTAGGTATCTCTTGGCCATCAAGCTTCACTACTTCTTCAGTTGTGTTCCAAATATCACTAAAATTACAATCCATATACTCTGTTTTAGTTCTGCTTATTTTAAAGCCTCTAGCTTCCAAAGTTTCTCTCCACAATTCTAATTTAGCATTGACTCCTGGTCTAGTCTTGTCAACTAAGACGATGTCATCGGCAAAAAGCATACACCAAGGCACCTCATCTTGTATTCCTCGCATCAATTCATCCATAACCAAAGTTAAGAGGTAGGGGCTTAAAGCCGAACCTTGGTGTAAACCTGCTGTAATAGGAAAATTGCTGTTCTCTCCTGTGGTTGTTCTAATTGTGATTGTTGCCCATTCATACATATCCTTAATTACCTCCATATACCGAATAGTTACTCTTTTATTATTTAACACCCACTATACTATATCTCTAGGGACTTTATCATATGCTTTTTCTAGATCTATAAAAATCATATGCAGATCTTTCTTATTCTTCCTATATTTTTCCACAAGTCTCCTCAGTACATAAATTGCTTCCATTGTTGACCTCCCCGGCATAAGCCCAAACTAATTCTCAGACATTGTAGTTTCTAGTCTCAGTCTATGTTCGATCACTCTCTCCCAAATTTTCATCGTATGACTCATTAATTTAATTTCTCGGTAGTTTGAGCAACTTTGTATATCTCCTTTATTTTTATATAGGTACTAAAATACTCTTTATTCATAGGGCATCTTCGTTGTCGTCAAAATTTCATTAAATAATTTTGTTAGCCAACTCACTCCTACATCCCCAAGACACTTCCAAACTTCAATGGGTATATCATCCGGCTCTAAAGCTTTTCCTATTTTCATCCTTCCCAACTATTATCCGAACCGACCAATCCGAACCAATCCAATCCGAACCGACCGGTTTTTAACCAAACCAATTGGGGGTTTGGATTGAACCGGTTCTTGATCTTCAATAACCAATTGGATCGGTTCGGTTGTTGGATGAGGCTTTCAAATAACCGATGAAACCGAACCGCCCATACCTCTATGCATAAGTCCATAAAAAATATACTTCTCCTTTAATTTCTTGAATATACAAATAGTCATTTCTCATTTTCCTTGAGATACAAACAGTCTTTTTTAATTTCTTTAATACAAACCGAGTAGTTGTTCTACCTATGTTTTAATTCTCCATAATCCTATGTGTTATGTTGTTGAGAAATGCTTGATTTACAGTGTGACCCAACTTAATTGAATCATAAAGTTGATGTAACATTTAGTAGTTACTTTAATCAAGTCAAGCAGAAATTATTTTCTAAATCTTTTTTTATTACAACTGAAATTCAATTAGTTATGGTTATTGATGTTTCTTTTATGATAATAAACTAAGATTACAGAAGTATGCAAGTGAAAAAGCAGTTTATCTCACTCATTTAAACGTCATCATCGCAAACAATTAGTGCAAAATTCTTTAACAACTTGTGGTTTTATGAATCTTCATTTTAAATTCATTTCTGAATAACAAATAGCAGGTTGTTTCTTAAGTTTGCATGAAGTTGATCTTTTAAATTTCAACAAAATTATGAATGATGTTGAAGGTGAAAAGTAGCACGCCAAACCGACCATCCAATCCAATCCAAACCGAGCTTAATCGGATTGGATGGAAACCGATCCAATTAAGGTTCGGATTGGTTGTGGATGAGAAAATTAAAAAACCGATCTTCTTTGGATCGGTGGTGGATGGTCCATATTAGGTCGGATACCGACCGATGCCCACCCCTACTTCCTAAAGCATTTCGAACCTCTGAGGACCTAATTCTACGGAAAAATATATTCTTTCGACTCTTCTCGAGTCCTCTAAAATTAAGTTGCCCACAACCTTTTTATTTAATAACTTCTCAAAGTAATTTTGCCATCTTTCCTTAATTTCCTCATCTTTTACTAGGACTCTTGAATCCTTGCTCTTAATACACCTAATTGTATTCAGGTCTTTTGTTTTTCTATCCCTTTGTTTAGCAAGTTTATAAATATTATTTTCTCCTTCTTTTGTTTCTAATTTTGTATATAAATCATCATAAGTTATAAACATCTAGCTAAAGATAATTATAAAATAAACATTTTGTTGCAATCTCCGTATGAGAAACTATGTAAAGCTGATGTATTCAAAGTCAACTTGTTAACATGAAGAAAACCAAATGAAATGCTAAGAAGAAATAATTCAACAATTTAATTCTAAGCCCTTGTATAAGCATATGTTTTGGTGGGGGATCATACCTTCCTATTTGTCCTGTGAAAACTAGATAGAAAAAAAAAGTCATTATTAAGATCATTTCTCACGTAGCAAAAAATTGACTTCTTAGTTTAAAATGTTGCAAAATCCGAAGGTTCTTAACAAAAATGCAATCTGCTTCTTATCAAGCTACATAGCCGCCTCTAAACTTTGAAACAATCTCTTCCCACTAAATGAAGGAATTATCATAGGTATTGGGATCATCATTATCACCTTCGGCCTCCTCGTCTAAAAAGAACATGACCTTCTCAAGTTAGAGAGAAAGTGAACTGCTTAGTATCTAACTCAGAAACTTTCGTTAGAGAGAGTGAATTGCTCTGTATCTGACTCAGAAAGTGGGGTCAAGATACATGTGAAAAATCCCTGATACATCTGTGAAAAGTCCTGTGAAAAGTCACTGGCACTAGGCTAAAACTTCGAAGTTGTAGAATGGTTAAGGGAAATTGCACTTGTATTCTATCAACCCCGCTGAGAGCCAAAATTTTTTTATGGGCCAAATAATGAGATAAATGTGCAACAAATTGTAGGCCGAGACCTGGATATGCGCACAGGAAATCGATTACTTTTTTTAAAAAAATTCAAAAAAAATAAACGCACCCAGCAAGATTCGAACTTGGGGTTCTCTGATACCATGTGAGAAGGCCATGCCACTAAGCTAAAACCTCGAAGTTGTTGAAGGGTTGAGGGAAATTGCAATTGTATTCTAACAACATCTTAGTCACAAAATAGGTATTAGGGAATAGTTCTCAAGACTTGTAATTGTTTCTTATGATATATGTGGTTGAATGAAGCCAGTTTGGTGCTTACCAATGCATAAAATAGCAAAAACACTTTTAGTGAACAACAATTGATAAATAAATAAATAAAATGCAGTTTTTTCCATATCCGCACCTGCAGTCTTTACTATTTGCATACCTCCACCCAAATCTTTATATTTTCATATTACCACCTCAAATCAATAGATTAATTCCAAAAACACGCTTGATGTTTAAAAATATATTTTGACCTTGTGTTTTATCTTCTTCATTCTCTAATTCTCCATCAAATCAATGAGAAAACCCAAAGCAAACCTGGCTGGCAACCCATTTCAATTTCTTCAAATTTCTTGCAAAACATATCCTAGTAACCATTAAACCTAAATTATCTTCAGATTGTTCTCAACAAAAAAAATTTGGGTTCTTATTTCTTTCAAATCTTTTGAGACAATTTGAAGGCTAAGAGGTTAAATTATGGTATTTATTAAAAGAAACATTCATTGAAGGGATGGAAAAGATGAGTTAGGTTATAATTGTATAGTTGAGAGATAAGATATTAAGAGACATTGGTGAAGGAATTGAAAGAATTCATGGAGAAATTAAAGAAGATGATAAAAGAGAAAAAAGAGATTTAAAAAACAAGATGGTTGGATTGAGGTTAGTTTGGGAATTAAAATATATCCTCATTGGGTTTAGACTCAATAAGAAAAATATTCAAAGTATATTTTCCGCAATTAATTGAAAAATTAATGTTAAGTGGTTTTTTGGAATCACTACAAGAATTTTATATGGGAATTAAAAATATGAAGAATTCAGGTGGGAATATGAAAATAACAAATATTTGATGTATGGATATGGAAAAAAAACCCAATAAAATGATATCAAGTTCTGCTACTATCCAATTGTTTGAACTTCTAAACCACAAACACCAAGATCAAAATCAATAATAAGAGGAACAAAGTTTAAGAAACAAAAATGATAAAATTGCACTGATATATAGTGCTTGATATATCTTCATATTCTATAGCTCAAGGATAAAATGCAACACAATATCAAAAAGCAAAAAAAGCTATACTTAATTTGTTTTTATTATTTCACTACCCTAACCTTTCTTTTTCCCATCAAATTGAGGTGTTCTCATTGAGAAAATTGAGGTAGCTGATATTGTCTATAGTGTTAATTACCCTAAAGTTTCATTAATTTTAACTACCCAAATTTATTGGATGAGAAAACTTTATGACAGTTAAAATCAAAGAAATGAATTTAAGGAATGTTTTTCTTTTTACTTTTTGGCGAAGTTATTTGCATTTTTAGCCTTAACTCAATTACAATAATATGTTCATTTTAGCTCTCTTTATAATATGATTGAAAGATCCTTAGACCGTAGGACCAAAAATTATTCAATAAAACACAAACTATAAGCTCTTAAATGTTCCATCTAGGGCCCATTATCTTTAAACCAAGTACAAATTATATAAGAGCGCTAAGGATATTCTTTCTATATGGAATGGCTTAGAAAATGCCACGTGTAAAGTGAGTGAGGGTTAAAAGCGGTCTTTAATTGTGTAAGATAACGAAGTCATGAGAATTAAGTAAATAATTCTTTTTTTTTTCTTTTTTTTCTTTTGGTAAAAGCTTTGGGCCTTTGGCCATTTGTTTGCAAACGAGAGGTAGATGGCGAAGTGGAACCGTTGATGTGAGAACTCGTAGGATGTGGAATTGGGGAGCCAAAGGTCGATAGAGAAGAAGAGGAAGGTGGTGAATAGAACTGCTATCGGGTTGGGTCCTCCATTACTCAGACCCGGACCCGGTACCTCCTGGGTCCAAAAATTGGACCCGATCCCGGACTTGCGAGAACCGAGTCTAGGTCTGGGTCCTAGTTAAAAAATATATCTGTCGGATCTGGTAGCGGAGAAAAAATATTTGCACTTAAATATTTTTGCACCTGATACCCTACGATTCCAACAACTTTTGCACTTAAGTACATGAATAAATATTATATTTACAAATCTATCTTCAACAATTACTAGTTACATGCACTGTTCTAAAAATCGATCTAGGCGGTACCTAGTCGCTAGGCGGTCCCAGGCGACTCGCCTAGGCCCTAGGTATTTGAAAAAATTGGTTTTACCTATTGGGCAGGTCCAACAGGTCTAGACAGACCCAGATCATAAAATAGAGCTTAACCCGATCTGATCCGACCCGGACCCGTTTAAAAAAAATTCGGGCCTAGGAGTTAGAGACTTAGTTCATATTAGTAGTAGTAGTAGTAATAGTTCTTAAGTGGTGTCTTTTGCTTGTAGTAGTAGGTGTGGTCTGGTTAATTGTTTTCATCTTAAAGATTTAGCGTTATTGTTCCGATATCAACTAATCAATAAAACGGGGTGGCAACAGTCTTCCTATATTCAAAAATATATATACTTATATAGCTACTACATATTTAGACAATCATCAGATAAGAAAAATAGATAGCTTTTGTTCTTTTTTTCCCGAAATTGTTTTCATAGAAGGAGAACACGCATCCCAACAATACAAATTGTCAATTGAAGTTCACTGAAAATAATTAGAACAACACTGTTTGCCTCCAAGATATCAAATCTACCGATGTTTTTGATTATGAAAAGATAAGTCAATCCAGATTTCAAAAGACTAGAACTAGTATAATAATTTATTTTCTCGAAACGTCCAATTAAGACATTAGAAATTTTGATCATTATCCTAACAAATTATCACTCACCCTATTACCAAAATCAACACCTTGATGTAATTGTGTCATTTAGACTATCTAAAGCTTATCTTGCAATAGGAAGGAGAAAAATCAAGAGTACGAATGTGGAGCAATAAAGAGCACAATAAAGAGCACGATAATGCATTATGGAACAACATCACCAAACCAAAAGATAAATTGGGGGCAATAAAATAAACGCCTAGCACCTAGCCGCCTAGATCCCGTTTACAAGGTCTAGGCACTAGGCCTCCATCGGCCGCCCGACTACCGCCTAATCACTTTTAGAACATTGTTTACATGTATATCCCTATAACCATATTATCCAACTTCCATATTTTTAGAGGTATTTTTTAATGGGTCCGGGTTCGGGTCCGGGTTGGTTCTATTTTGAGCGGACCTGAACCTGAAAGTACATCGGGGCTTATTTTAGGACCTGAACCTAGACTCGGACCCGTATAGATCGGGTCGGTTTCGGTCCAATGTTGGGTCCGGGTCGGGTCCGAATCGGGTCCGGGTATTGGATAAATGTGACAATGCTAGTGGTGAAGAAGGGTCTCGCAAAGCATCCCATTTTGTGGTAGAATTTGAATTCATCCTCGGATTCGATTTCGTATTTGTATTCATTGTTACTCGTTAGAGTTGAAGTCTCGATGGGATAAGATGGAAAAAAAGGTCGGGTTGTGGGCTCATTGGAGGCAGAAGTGTTGGAGAGGAAAGAGGTTTAATTAGACTAGAGTTTTGGGGTAGGGGACGAAGGAGAGGATGCCATGGAGCAGGTAGTCTGGGAAGGGGGCTGACGCGACCATGGACCATGGTGATAGGACATGGCCAAGGGGTTTGTGTTGGGTTGGGGAAGGTGGTCCACTTGTGGACTTTGTCGTATAATTACTATATGTTTTTTTGAATTTCTAATAAGGGGTCAGGGGGTTCATATACTACTAAGAAATAAATTATGAAATAATTATGATGTGAGCTTTGTGAATGAAGATTTCTGCATAAGATCATTTTTATTTTATTTTATTTATTTTTGTTGAATTATATTATAATTTGTAAGAAATGTTAAAACTTGAGACAATGTTAACTTTGGACAATTTCTGGCTATTATACTAAGACTAGGAGTATTGTTCTCATGATGATACAAATTTGCCTTAAGGATTTAGAATTTATAAAAGCTTAGTGAACAAAATTGCTTTTAGAGTTTCGTTTAAATGGGGAAATTGACAGTCTTGATTATCGTTCCCTTATATTTGATTTTTTTCCTTAGCTAGCATCTCTAATATTTACTTCTCTTATTTATATTCGATGCACAAGGTTTGAATTGTATTGAGTAGTGACTGTACATTTATATGCTTTTTGTAGTGAACCTACTATTGCTTTAGTATTTTACTTTAGACACTACTTCGCTAAGACATTCTAGGAAGACACTAGGAGAATGCAGGGAAAGAAGAAAAAAACACAAAAAAAGGTCCTGGAGTAAGAGTCGCTGAATGGAGGAACTCTAGGATGGTAACTATTTGTTTCTTCTTCCATTAACACAATAAAAAATAAAAAATAAAAGGAAAATATTTCTTCTCAATATGTGGTTAGCCATTGGGTTGAACTCTCTGGCCAATGCGAAGTGGAGTTGTTTTGGGATAGATGAAGGGGGAGCTCTTAAATCTATTCACATATTTTGTCTTTTTCCTATTGATATGATAAGCATTTCTAATTTAAGATTATTTTGACCAGTCAACTTTAACAGCCGTTAGCTTCACATATGAGAAGATTTTAAGTCTCATGTATTTAGAGCATCTGTAGTTGTTCGGAGTCAAATTTTGGGTATTTGGCATATAGGAATAGAAAAAATAGGTTTCGGTTGTAATCGTTTGAACCCAAATTTTGGGTTTTAAGTTAAAAAAAATGAACGGACGAGTAATGATTTCCCGTCCGTTAACTTGTTTTAATTTTTTTTTAATAAATTTCCTGTCCGTTGAGTTTTAAAAAAAAATAAAAAAAATTAAATCCTAATTAATTCCTAAATTACTGTTAATTAATCATAATTATATCATATTAAAGCTTAAATAAATCTTAATTTTTAATTAATTTCAATTAAAATCTAATCTATACCCATAGAAATTTCTATAGGGTGTATTCTATAGAAATTTTTCCAAATGATTGAGAGGAAATGGCTGGGACGGAGCTTGATTTCCCGTCCCTGCTCAATTTTTTTAAAAAAAATTGTTTTCATTTCCCGTCCGTCAAATTTATTATAAAATAATAAAAAAATCTGAACAGACGGGAAATCATTTCCGTCTAATATTAAAAAAAAAGAAGAAAAAACCAGCGACGAAAGATGATTTTTCGTCCGTTCAAACGGACGAAAGATCTTTCGTCGGCTATTTTTTCCAAAATCCTATATCGTCTCCGAAATATGGCCGACCACTGTTCACCCAAAACCCAAAATTTGGGTATATAGCCAATGACTGCAACTCCTTTTTTTCTATTTTTTCCAAAAAATGAGTAAATGGCCAACGACTACAGATGCTCTTACATATGTCAAATTTTCAGGCAGTCTGCATAGAAAAAATCAACTTTCTGCTCTTATATAATTTGCACTCCTTTACGCCCACTAGTCCAGATAGATATTTCGTAAAGAGTAATGATATACCTATAACTATTTCTACAACATTTTTCTTTACAATATTATGTGGCACAATACTATTGGAGGTTTCTGTAGTGTAAGTTGTAGAAACCTTCAATGGTATTGTGTCACATAAGGTTGTAAATTTTTTTTTGTAGAAACGGTTGTAGATGTAGCATATTTGTTTCGTAAATTATTTATTGTCCTATACGACCCAAAAAGAGAAACTCCTATTAGAGTCCAAGATCTAATCGAATTTAACAATCTATCCATTTATTTCCCAAACGTGGGAAGATATTATTCGAGCTACAACCTCAATACTTAAGGGCATTTACAAAACCAATATTCTTTTTTTACACTACCTAATCTTTAACGGAACACAAAATTCGCATATACTTTTAATAACTTAATAATAGAATAAGGGGCTAGTATGTCACCCTGGCTAACTAGCCTAACCTGGACTGGGTAATATAAGTTGTATTTTTATTTTGGATGTCAGAAATATGATTTTTAGGGAATTTTTTATAATATGCCACTTTTCGAAACAATTTGCAGAAAGAGAACAGTTGTCAAAATATTTGCACTCGTGGACTCAACAACTAAACTCGTCATTCCAAACGGGGAGTTTAGTTGTTTCATGTTCGCCGTTGGAACACAACAAGTTTAGTGCTAATTTTTTGAGAAACTCGTCGTTCCCAGTGGCGAGTTCAGTTCCAAATTTTTAACGAAGACTCGCCGTTCCCAATGACAATGACATTTACACTAGACTCGTTGTTGGGAATATGGAGTTTAGTTCAAAATTTTCAAAAAAGACTCGTCGTTCCCAACAGCGAGAACATTTATACTGGACTCACTCTTTAGAACGGTGAGAATGTAGTAAATTTCACGGAGTGGAACACTATGTTGGACTTCGTGAATTTTCGAAAAAAACTATAGATTTTTTTTGGAACTAAACTCACCATTCCCAACAACGAGTCGAGTGTAAATGTCATCGCCGTTGGGAACGGCAAGTCTTAAAAAAAAAAAAATTTAAAAACTAAACTCGCCGTTTCCAATAGCGAGTCTCGCGTAAATGTCCTCGCCGTTGGGAACGGCGAATCTTCATTAAAATTTTGAACTAAACTCGCCGTTGAGAACAATGTGTTTCTTAAAAAAAAAGATACACTCGCCGTGTTCCAACGGCGAGCATGAAACAACTAAACTCGCAGTTGGAACAGCGAGTTTAGTGGTTGAGACCACGAGCGCAAATACTTTGGCAACTGTAATCTTTCAGTAAATAATTTCAAAAAGTGGCATATATTAAAAAAAAAAACATTTTTAGGTGTCACCTAGCTAACTTAACTAAAAAAATTTTATAAAAAAGAATCGTAATTTCATTAAAGTACTACATACAAACGCAAAAAATACGCATCAGAATCAGAACAGAATTAGGCGATGAAATCATCAAAATCAACGGACCTTGTTGAAATCGAGGAGTTTCAAGTAGCAAGCGGCACGATTGCTATGAAGAGCGATCTTCTGAGCCTTGGTCTTGGCCAAAGCTAGGGCTTCTGTGTATAGATCCAGCGCCTCACCGTGCTTCCCATCGCGGTACATCTGGTGGGCCCTCTCGATCCTGTTCAGCGCCGCCGCTGCCGCCGTCGCCATTGATTGAATCGAACTGAATTTTGATTTTGGAGAAGTATGGGATCGATTTGGGAATTTTGGAAGAGAGACTTTTTTTTTAAAAAAAAATTAATGGAGAGGAGGTAGGGGCCGATGATTTTGATTTTAATTTTGGGTGGAGTATAGGAGGAGACGAGAACGCGTGTTTTTTTTTTATGGGTAATGCTACACCTACAATCTTTCTTACAACCTTTTCTTTTACAACTTTAGGTGACACAATCTCATTGGAATGTATTGTAGAGCATGTTGTAATGAGTTGTACACATCTCCAATGAGATTGTGCCACATAAGGTTGTAAGGTTGTAAAGGTTGTAGGTGTGGCATTACCCTTTTTTTATTATTTAAAGTTACTAGTATCACCCTATGCAATATTATACAAAATTTCTAAAAATGCGAAAATAATAAAACTTTTTTTTTTGAAAAATTCATATAATAACATGTATGCAATATTGTAATATTTTTAGGTTTGATTAACGGATATGATTCTTGGTTAAAATTTGTAAGGATGAAAAGCAATTGGGAGGTTTACCTCTAGCAGTATTATCGAGTTAGTCAGGTCGGGTCATGTACTATAGAACCCAGACCTGCTTCTCTACTAGTCCAAATATTGGACCCAGATCTGACCCGTCAGAATTGGTTTGGGACCTGTTAAAAAAATGCTACCCATCTGGTCCAGGTAACGGCGAGCGAGTGGTGTCGGGCAGGAGATGGAGGTTGGGCTTGCTGCTTCTTCTCTAGGCATTGCTTCTTTTTTTTTAATTGGGAGGTTATGGTTTTTTTTTTGTCCGGGTCCGGGTCGGGTCCATTTTGAGCTAAAACAGATCCACCCCGAAAATATGAAGGGGTCTTATTTTAGGACCCGGGACCTTTCTGCAGTTAACCAAGTCCAAGTACGGGTCGGGTCCATTTTTTTGCAGACCTTAGACCCGATCCGAAAATATGAATGAGTTCTATTTTAGGACCCAAACACTATCAGCAATAGACCATGTCGATTCCATGTCCAATACCATGTCCGGGTTAGTTTCGGGTTTCAGAATTTTGTGATAGTGCTAGTTAGTAGTTACCTCCTATATTTGCTTTTTTTTTAATTAAAAAAGAAAAAAAGGAGAAACAAAAATCTTTGAATTAAAAGTAGTATTAGCATAATATATTGTATAGATAGCATAACTTTGTACCATATTGCATATAACTTTTAAAAATGAGAAAATAATAAAACTATTTCTGAAAAATAAATCTAATAGCATCTATAAATTATTGCACGTTTTTTTATGTTTGATTAAGGAATAGGATTCCAGTTCAAAATTTGAATGGAGCAAGAGTGATAAGTTGTCTCCTACTTTGTTCTTTTATTTTTATTTTAAAAAGAAAAAAAAAAAAGAATTCTAGACAAAAGTTATTTAGAATAATATATTAATATAGATGCTTTGATTTTCCTGCTAGAATGACAGACAGGTTGATTTAAAAATTTAAAAAAACACCTCTCCGTTGTTTCAATTTGAATTAACAGCCATCAATTTATTTGTCAAGACACCCATCAAAATGTATATAGTTTTTTTTTTAATTTTTGAGTGAAAACAAAATGCATAAAGTTCAGAGGAGAATTTTTTAAAGATCACAGAAGTACAGAATGCTTTTCTATTTATATCACCAATACAGTTCAGGGTGCCTCTTGTGTCATGAATAAAGTTTATGATAGTTTTTTAAAAGAAAGTTTTTGTGAACCCGAGAAAAAAGATTTTTTCTGAATAAAATCTGGAATATAGCCACTATATTTTATTAATAAGTAGTTAACAAAATAAATTGGGCGAACCGGCAAAAGTACAATACAACTAGCAGAAAATAAAACATAAGACCTCCACTTACCATAAGAGGGTGGGACAAGTATGCTTAAATTATTTGTTTTCTTTGTATTATTTATTTCTTGCTACTTAAAACTTGTAACGGCCTTATGTTTCCGAGTTTAATCTTTAATCCAGACTTGAAAACTATTTGAATATTATTATTTGTTTCAATTGTTTTCTGTTGCTTAATAAATTATTCATGCATGCTTGGTTGTGTATATCTTGTTATATTCTTGTTGTGATGCTAAGTCGATCCTACAGCTTATGAATGATGTTAAAATCATTCGCTGAGCTTCGTCACGCACTCGTATTTCGTGTTTTTGGGAAGCGATGCGTGACAAGGTTTTTAGTGGACCAAACATAGAAAAACAACATAACAAGTACATATAAGGAGTAACATGGCAGAGAGATGAGGGGGGGGGGGGGGGGGGGGGGGGTCCTTCGATCAAGATCCTGAAGGGTGGGAAAACAACAGTGCCCCTCAGTCTAAAGTAGGACCAAACTCGACCTCCTCGTCATCATACTCTTCTCACGGAAGGCTCTCGCGATCCGTCCTTTAGGCCCCTGTCACTGCAGTAGTAGCCCAAAAGGAGATCAGATGCATAGTAAGAGTCAAATTACCAGAAATACTATTACAGGTCCCACGAAAGTAAAGGTTATTTCCGTCAAGCCATAAAACCCATGTCATCGTGGTGATGGCGATATACCAAGCTTCCATCATTTCCTTTCGCTTGGAAGCAAATAAGGGACCAATCCAGAGGTCTTGATACGTTTGTGGGTATGTAGAAGCCCCTAGAGTTGTCAGTAATTCTACCTACGCAACCTTGCTCCTATGACACTCCAAGAAGAGGTGGTTTCTGGTTTTCCGTGTGAACCGTGCAAAAGCAGTAAGCGGTATCGATGGTAGGAGTCCTTTTTAGAAGGTTCTCTCGAGTTAGAATAGCGTCATTTAGAACTAGACATAAGAAGACTCTAATCTTAAGAGGTGTCATCTGTCTAAATATCATCATATACATCTCGAAAGTTGTATGCTTTAGAAGAAGCTTGTATAGTTTGGGAAGGAGTTTTTTTTCGATAAAAAAGAAGAATACTTCAACCGATATGCCCCTGGGCACGACCATACATAACATTGAAATCACACTTGAAAAGGGTGGACAATTCGCTAGAGCAGCAGGCACTATAGCGAAGCTGATCGCAAAAGAGGTAAAATCGGCCACATTAAGATTACCTTCTGGGTAGGTTCGTTTGACATCCAACAGTCGGACAAGTGGAAGAAATATTGAATGGCGATGTGGGCCGCGGTTTCCGAGGAATACAAATAATCTCCGGTTTTTTCAGCTTTGGCGAGCATCTGGAATAACTAGTGAATTACAACTCTATTATACCACAATTGGCGCATTGGTCTTTGCTTTGTTAATGCTTTTTGCCGGTTGGTGTGTAATCCGATTGTCTACCACCACTGATAAACCCCGGAATAAGAGATATTCACTGACCGGTAGCACCTCCTCGAGTAAAGGCTTCTACAGCTGGTTGTGTAACATCCCGAATTCCAAAATACACTAAATTCGAAGTTCCACGGGAACTTTACACTTCTTTCGTACAATTTTACAAGAAAATTGAAACATTTCTTACATCAGAGTTACATTATACCTTTACATTATTACAGCGGAAGCAATTTTACAGTAATTACATGAAATAACATTTAAATCAATCTTTGAGCAGCATGTATATTTTAATTTATCAAACATCTTTACCCTGCATGTAAAATTATGGGTGCGTCAGTTCATTCAACTGACGAAATATTATATACGGCCATCCTCTCTATGCCGGAAACAGTATAACGATTCTCAATACTTAGCAAACCACAAACTTGTTCACAAACAAAGCTAAAGGGACTATCCTATTGATGTCGTGTTGTGAATGTACACTTAGTCCTTAATGCAATTATTTATATTACATGACACTAATGCGCACTTGTTCGGATTCTATGCATCCCATACTACATAGGTCCGAGGGCAAGCCCTTAACCGTTCTTCATCTTGTAGGGTTCAATCCATCGCCATGACTTTATCTACTACTGTAACTACGATAAGTATCCTAGATGTTTTATGACCTACGAACTCATGTCTAGGCGCCCTGAAGGGAATCCCAACGCACTGATACATGACTCATCATACAGGCATCATGTGGTAATTCAGCTCCTACCATAGACATGACACCACTCGCAGTCGTCAAACACCTCACGAGCGTCGCCACCGGGACGGTACTCTGGAGTAGTATTCACGTCCTACTCATGACGCATCATGGGACATCCTGTGAATACTCCAACACCGCCAATCCAATGGCCCTCATACTCAATGTTTTTCTCTTACTTTCATCACATCTTCACTATGTTTCTAATCCTTAGTTTAATTGAATCATGAATAAAATCAATCCCTTAGAGTTAGAACTCCCACTATACCGGTATTATTCATTTATTTCACATGATCCAAACCTTGGTCTTTTCATTCCAAATATCATTTTCACATTTCTTTTATTGCCGGTGTAAGGCTTAGCTACACCGTAGTTCTCAATTTCAACTCATAATTACAACATCGAGCTTTTCATACTCATAAAGTCTTTTTCATGATTAATCACAATTCACATTTCATAATCATAGTATTCATGTATCCATATTCATAATATCCTTCAAAACTCATCGAGTCAACTATTTTAATTCCATACACAATCTCATGCGTAAAAATAATAAATTTCAACTAGTCATATTCAAGAGTTCATTCACTCCACAAATCTCTTATTCTTATTTCAATCCGTACTAAAATCATAATTTATAATTTCAATTAGTTACACAAATCACAATTTCAAATTTCTCATTACTAATTCTCATTTTAAAACTCTTTAAAAATAACTCATTTATTTTTCCTTTATCCCAAAAGACAATTTAATTAAAAACAAGTCCTTTCTTGCAAATAGCCTCAATTTCTCAATTATACTTTACCAAAAGTTAAAAAAAAAATTCTCTCATGAAGTCCAAATAATTTCAGTAATTTTTTTCAATAATTTTCTAAATTTTAATTTATTTTAAAATCTCAAAAAATCTTAATTTCTCCAAAAAAAATCAACCTTTTAAACTAAAAAAATTCTCTCATGAAGTCCAAATAATTTCAGTAATTTTTTTTCATAATTTTCTAAATTTTAATTTATTTTAAAAACTCAAAAAATCTTAATTTCTCCAAAAAAAATCAACCTTTTAAACTAAAGCTATTTTAAAAACTCAATATGGAGATTTCCAACACAATAATTAACAATTATTCATTAGCAATCAATCCATCAATCATTCTCTAAATTACCACTCTACTTTTAATTAAACAAGCATGGTTACAATTTTCAACTAGGTTATTCATAATAATTTCATTAAATCATTTCTAGCATGGTATCTAATTCTAGAAGTATGAGAAACACCCACATCTTTGGAGAAAACGAAATGAAAAGCTCCTAGAGTCTCCTAGAATGTAAGAGAGTAGCCTTCTTCTCCTAGATTGTGTTGCAAAATGCTCCCCTTCTTGTTCCATGGTGCAACCCGAGCTTCACCTTGTGCTTGGGGATGGCCCGGCCTCCTTTGGTTGGGACACACACAAATGCACACTCAAATCTTTTACTCCCTAATATATTACTCTCCTATATAGTTTTTTCCTTTCAATTATTTCTGAGTGTTGTATACATGAAGGTAGGGGGTATTTATACTAGTTTTAGGATAGATTGGAGGGCTAGGATTTCACTAGATGGTTGTAGATGGCTGGCTAAGATAAGATGGGAAGTTGTAGCAACTACCCATAAGCAAATAACCACTCATGCACACACACCCACTCTCCCACTCTTCTCTTAGCCAAACTCGGCCTCCAAGGGTGTGCAAAGCACACATACGTGCATGCACGTGCCCCTCCTAGTACCCCCCTATTTAAAAATTATACAAATTTAATTAATCAATTGTTCACCAATTGTGTCTACATGACAAGTTGTGACAATTTAAAAGATTAATTAAGTTTGTGGGCCTCAAAATAGTAGGCTTAGGCTTATGGGCTAATTAATAAAATGTTTAATTACTAGAGTGGGCTTAAAATAAGAAAATAATGTTTAGGCTTTATAAAATAGGCTTTTTAGAAAGATAAAGGGAAAGAAAGAAATAAGTGTCTATGTTATAAAAGAAAATTTTATAAAAATAAATATGCATACGAAATTTTGCACGTGCACAACACGTGAAAATCAACGTTTCTTATCTAAATGAAAATTTAGGGTATTATAGGTTGACAAAAATGTGAATCCCAAATTGCATGAGCAATAGGTCTTACATGCAAAGGGTCATGTGCCCTTCGTGCTGAGATCGAGACTAACTTCTTTCCTGAATCAGCGAAGTGTGTTACTACTAGCTGTTAGTTCCTTGGCTCCGTAGCCATCTTGTTTGGTCCCCAGTCACTAAACCGGGATAGTTCCAATCACTAGCTATTGTGGGAGTTACATACAGAGTTAGAAAAGATCAAATCTTTGATGATTCCATCATACATGATTTGTAATACCCCGCAAAATAGCATATGACTATTTTGCACTGTAACCCGTGCATTGACTAAGTATTGCACACGATTACATTTTTCCTAGAAATTATCAGTTAAATTGAGGAATTTCAGACATACGAGCTGTTCTGAACCCGATGAGATAAACGCGGGATATCTTCTCAATTAAACTGTAGTTTCGTCCCGATTGTTTCGACCAGGCAATTGTCGGGAGGAAGCTCTAATTTCTACAAAATCTATATTTTATAGATTTTAATATATGGGTTACTTTCAATTAAGTCTAGTGCTTGGATTAAATATGAATTGTATTTGTACACTAGGGTTAGAATAGGAATATGGTGACCTAGGGTACCTTGACCTAACCTAGGGTTAGGAACCCTAGCATCACATCATGGCTTGGATCTTGATGAGATCCAATGGTGGGATTAATTCACCATGTGATAGTTGACTCATGAAGAAGGAAATTTCCTAGGAGCTTCAAGGAAGTTTCCAAGAAGCTCCTAGCTTGGATGTGTTGGCACCCATCCCACCCTTCATCACTTCACCCATCCCACTCTCCATCTCAACCCTACACATCACCACAATCCATCCCACACCCACCCTTCACCATCCGGCCAATATAACCCCCTCCCATTCTTACCTCACTTCATTTTTCAAACCCCATTCACACTCCTCCTAAGCTTTCTCCATTCCTCCTTGTTCAAAAAAAATATACATATACATATATATGTATATGTAGGAAAAAGGAAGAAGTCTACTAGAATAGAAGGAGTAGTAGAGAAGGAGAAGAAGAAGTGTTGAACAAGCTACACAAGCACAAGGAGCAAAGACAAGCAAGCAAGTACTAGGAAAAGATAAATTGTATGGTAGAGAATTTCTCTTTTTGAGTTTTGATTAAATAGCATGATTGTGAGGGTATGTTGGGGAATTTCTTACGCCCAAACGGTTTGGGATCTTGAGATAAAACTTTGGGGTATTGTTCTCCTATGTATGTAGAGTATCCATGATTTTTCCATAATATTTGGATGCATTTTAGTAGCCCAAACAGTGGGTCCAAGTCCGGACAGTAAGCAGCCAGAATAGCTGCTGGCTGCGAGAATTTTTGTGTGTCTTTCCGATTTTGTATCTCGGAAATGAAAGGGTATTTTGAGCTGGAAATTTTTGTGGACACTCTTGTATGTGTCTAAAACCATATTCTTAAATTTCATAATTTTTCGAGGTCGTTTGATGCCCCGAAAAAATAGTAGAATACGACTGGTCCGTAGGTGTCGGCTGAAGCTGACTGTGCTTTGGGCTGAAGTTCAAAAAACCATAACTTCGTGTACGTTTATTATTTTGCTACGAAATTTTGGGAGTAGCTTGGGGTATGAGTCTATTTGATGAATCTCAAATTTTAGAATTTTTAGAAGTCATTTGATGAGGTTTCAAAGGTAATTAGTGAGGGGCAGTAAATACCCTGCTGAAAAAGAACAGCTGAAAATCGGGTTATGCTTGAGGAGTCGTAGATCGTTGTGTGAAATGAATTTGAATGTAAATTTTGGATACGATAAAATGGTATATGTGTGGATAGAGAATCTCAAATTTCAGGAACATTGGACTTAGGGTTGATTTATTACTGAATTTTAAAGTAGGATACGTTCAGCCTAGTACGAGTTGTCTAGTTCGTGGGGATAGATATTCCTAGACTTATCTGTTAAGAATTTGGGCGACTGGCCAACTAGAGATTTGCAGTAGGGAATCATAACTCTCTAACCCAATTAGGATTTTGTAATTCCAGGTTGTAGGTTGGAAGTTATAACTTTCCAAAGTGGACGGATTCGGCCTTGTCAATGAAATGTTGCTAGAAAAATCAACCCTTCCCTTGTTATGCACCCAATGAAAATTGGTATCTGTGAGAACCTTAAGAATTAAATCTGAGGAAGTGTCCAATTAGGAAGTTAAAGTAGACAATCCCACCTTCCCATAGGACCCGGAATCGAGTAATTCCGATAACTAAGTGAACTCATATGATATCGGACAAGTGCAGCAAGTGTGAAAAAGGGACATACTACTAAGAGTATATAAGGGTTATTGGATGACAAGACTATTGAATTTGAGGAAATAGTCAACTGGAAAGCTGTAGACTAGGGTCTTACCTTTCCAGAATGGGAGATACCAAGCAATTCTGACTTGTGTGCTGGAAATTATGGACATTATGAGTTTAGCAACCTATTGTCCAGACTGACTTCAAGCTTTGAGTTAACTCGGGGACTTGAGTCCTTTAAAAGGAATTGAGGGAATCATCGACTAGGGGATGGCAACGGATCTCCTCACCCTTCTAGAAAATTCTGAGTGTATTGGTTTTCAATGAGTGTAGCTTGGGTCAAAGCTACTGGTATTTCTTGACTGTTCCATCGGACAATTGATGAGGAACCCTCTGCCTACCGCAATATGGTGATCGTGAGCTATCAAATTTAAAAGATGGGTTTTAGCGTTTCATTCGGAACTTAGGCAAGTTCCTGTGCATGTACTCATGGTGGACATGAGTGAGTTGGGATATAACTCTGTTGGATTGTGTTGGGTGTCTCGATGCCTGAGTTTGTCAATAGTCAAGAATGGATAATTATGTGCGTGCTTACCTTCACTAAATTGTATTACACCATCAGGGTGCCGTTAGACCACTCGCTGAGGATCACGGGCCGGAATTATTTTGGGATGCTGACCTATGAAGGTATTGGGAATCAGTGGATGTGATTCCGGGATGGTTGTTACCTTGACAGACCAGTCAGGCTTGACTTTGTTGATCGACACCGAGTGTGGTTGAATAACAACATATTTTCAGTAAACTGCATTGATTAGGTTTTCTTTTATTGTTTCGCTTGAAGACTGAATTGGTGTTAGGGGTGATTCCCTATAATCCAACTCATTCTGAGAGTTAGCACTAAGGGGTGATACTGGTTGTCTCTTCCTGTCATTAGGGATACGCGCTGCGGTGCATATCTTGCACTGTTAATTCCTGAAGTACCATGGTAAGAATGGGATGCTGATATCCTGGCGGATCGGGGGTACCGAGGTCGTCATGTTCTATGTTGGTGGACACGAACGGATCATAAAGGATCTTTGCGCAATGGATATACTGCGGTATATCTGTAATTTCGTCACAGCTTTCGAGGATGGTTCGACGCAGCAATTATTGATGACTTCGGGGTAGCGCCCCGCATTATTTCTTTTATTTGCACCTCCTCAACCATGTCATACTATCAGGAACAGGAAGTAGACCAAATTAGAATGCATTGCATAGTGAGGGTTCAAATCCCTGAACTGGAGAAACGGCTTGATCTGGGCCACATGTAGTATGGGATGCATGTGTGTCCAGAGTCTTGCTGACATTAGATTAGGTGCATCTGTTCTGTACCTTGTGTTTGAATAGACTTTAGGTCATGGCATACACGAACACTAGGAAATCAGGATGCACGTTGAATTTTCCATTCAAGATGAATTTGTGAGTGTGATAGTTTGAGGATTGATGTTTCCTTATCAGCATTGCGTCAGTAGAATTACTGACGTACCCCACCTTTTAGGTACATGGATATCAGGTCACGAGTATAAGAGAGCCCAAGATCAGCAGGGCATCCAAGTAGTGGCGGTATGCACGTCTACCCTTCGAGCGGGTGTAGAATTATCAGGGTCGCGTAGCAGAAGGCTCAAGCCGAGGAGCAAGTCCCAGAAGGGGCAGATAGACCACTCAACGGAGTTTCGGCAGTTACCAAGGGATTGCCGATCTGAAAGACAGCCAATGGCTTCACAAGAAATGTTTAAGTATTCTTGTAGTCAGTTGTAATAAAGTTATGTAATTTGTATTCCTTATCCAAGGACAATTTGATATTTGTAATTATTAATGTAACAACTCTGATGGCAATAAAAATATTTAAATTTCCACTTTATTTACTGTGTTGAGATGCATTTGAAAGCAATGATCTTGGTGATGTCACGGATGTCCGATAACGGGGATCCGGGGCGTTAAATGATTGAGTTGCGAAAACTTCTGGATAGGTATCCTACATCCGAACTGAATTCTTTCTAGTTGCTCTGGAACAATTAGGAGATTCTCTGGAAGAAATACGTGGTTCTGCTTCTGGTTGCAACATGTTATTGGATGGGGGTCCCGCTTATGGGGTCAAATCTATATGTTCTCAGAATAAATATTTGAATATCATTCTCATCAATCTCATAAGTATCATACCAAATCTCATCAATCGAATCACTTTAAATTGAAAAACTCAACATGAGGGAGGAAAAAGAAATAATAGTAACTTGGTCTTGGGCATCTACCATTATACTTTTGACCAGCTTTTGATTGTTAATATATGATATAAGGACCGCTAATACAAGCAGTACTACACCTTAGCTCGTGAAATATAGATTGCTTGTTGAACCCTGTGAATCACGTGAAAGTAGGATACTTCAAATTCGGGGGTTAGTGGTTATTGAATTTGATATATTGTGGTAAATAACGCTGGTAAATTACCAGAAACGGAAAGAGAGGGATTCGAACCCTCGGTAAACAAAAGCCTACATAGCAGTTCCAATGCTACGCCTTGAACCACTGGGCCATCTCTCCTACACAGTTTTATTATTGACCAGAAACTGAGTGAAGTGAATAGCAAGTTATTCATATTATGAAGTATGGGCATGTCCGATGAACGGTTCCATAGGAATTTCTCTTTCTTCATACATTGATTTCCGTACAATCTACAACTACACTAAAGCATCATGACAGCTTCCAAAGGTTACCCATCATCTCATCTCCAGTGGGTTGGTGGGGGGGGGGGGGGGTGCAAGAAGTCGGATCATGTAGGCCAACTACCTTAGTGAAGCCCAGTCCCACTACATAAGCCGCTGGATGAGAAAGCTCTTCGAGCTTCCCTTCATTCGCTTCGCGGGAGTCGCACATAACACATAGCTGGAAGTCAGAGGGCTCGTACTACCTGCCTAACCCTTCGCTCCGAGGGACTGTAGAACGGAAATCGCCTTCTAAACAACTCAGTAGAAGGGAAGGGGGTATTTGCATGACCCCTGCAGATTTGACTCTACCTGCACCCGAAGCCAATCCCCTAGTGGTTTTGCCACCACGCCGCAGAACGAGAGCTCGTGTGGAACCTTGAGATCTTTCTCGATCAATCCCTTTGCCCCTCATCCTTCAAGAATCAGAAAGATCCTTTTGTAGCTAATCATTTAGCAGGAAAAATTGAAAAACTCAACATGAAGGTGGAGAAAGAAATAACATTAACTTGGTCTCGGGCATCTACCATTATACCCACAATGATTGGCCATACAATCGCTTTTCATAATGGAAAATAACATTTACCTATGTATATAACGGATCGTATGGTCAGTCACAAATTGGGAGAATTTGCACCTACTCTGACTTTCGCGAGACATGCGAGAAACGATAATAAATCTCGTTGTTAGGTCGTTAATTTGGTAGAATAATAAAAGAATAGAATAAATCATTTAAAGCAAAGAAGGGGATATGCCTTATGGTAAAGAAAACGAGCTGGCTAATAAAGCCGTGGAAGTCGGATATAAAGTAAAAATTTTAGCTCAACATATACGCATGTCTGCTTTCAAAGCAAGAGTAGTTGATCAGTTTCATGGGCATTCTTATGAAGAAACACTTATGATACTGGAACTCATGCCTTATCGAGCGTTTTATCCTATTTTAGAATTGGTTTATTCTGCAACAGCAAATGCTAGTCATAATAAGGGTTTGAACGAAGCTTATTCATTTATTAGTAAAGCCGAAGTTAATTAGGGTCCTTTCGTGAAAAAAGTTAAGACCCAAAGCTCGAGGATGTAGTTATCCAGTAAAAAAACATACTTGTCATATAACAATTGTATTAAAAGATAAAAATGATTTTTAGAGAATCTAAGATTTAGATTATTTTTTTGAAAAAAATGGATGGAAAGATAATATAATAAAAAAATATAGAACAAAAAAATAAGTCCACTTGGATTCAGACTTGGTACAACCCAAAATCATCATTCCTTTTGGTTCGTACAATCCAAAAACTTTTTCGTGGGTCTACATGAAGATGAGAAAATACAGAATTGTATTAAGAACTATGTAAAAAAAGATTTAAAAAATATCCTCAGGTTCCGAAGGAATTGCACGTATAGAAATTCAAAAAAGAGGCTGATTCATCATGAGTTCACACATCAAGATTGGCCCTGAGTCCCTTTTGCGGAGATTGTCGAGAGTGAGAAACTCTGTTATTGATAAGCAAGCACATTTTGATCTTCACCTTTATCGGGGCGGTCGAGCTTTATAGAGCTTTGGAGAATGGGCATAGAAGATGGCCCTTTCAAAAAATGATCAAATGATTTGACATAGAAGATTCCATAAGGATGCCAAGGCCACTGCCAACGATCTCTATCCTTCCAGTTGTAAGAATTGATCTTGGAGAGTCTGTTGATATTGTAGATCCCGTGGATAGTTGTCTTCTTCTTCAGTTCCAATCATTCGATAATTTCCACAAGTGCAAATTCCACTTTTTATGGGTCCAGAGATTCTTTCACAAAATAGTCAATCTTTTTCTGGTTTATTGGTTTTATAATGAAAAGTATAGGGTTTTGTCACCTCTCCAGCTATCTCTCCATTAGGTAAGATTTCATTGGCCGAAGCCCTTATTTGTTGAGGACACTAATCTAATTTGAAGTTGTTGATGTTTATAATGGTCTATCATAGAATAGAAATTCTGATTCATTTAGATCAAACTTCCTTCCTATTAATCGGGAAGTTTTCTCAGATACAAAAAAATGATTCAATTCCAGAGCCAAAGATCGTAGTTCTCGAACGAGCAATCGAAAAGATTCTTGAGCATCATTGGGATTAGGTACCATTCCTCCAATGGTCGTAGCACCAAGTAATTGTTGGCGAGCTCCAATATGATCAGATTTATAAGTAAGCATCTCTTGTAAAATATGAGCAACAATATTATCTCCGATGCCAATATTACTACTTCTGCAGCTATATTGCATTTTTACCCGATATGGAAGAAGCATCCGATGATGAGTGGTTATACAGTGATCCCTCTACTGTTAAAAAATACGCTAGGCGTGCACAATTAGGTGAAAATTTTGAAGTAGACCTAGCTACTTTGAAATCCTGATGGTGTTTTTCTTAGCAGTCCAAAAGGTTAGTTCACTTTTGGGCATGCTATGTTTGCTTTGCTTTTCTTGATCAATAGAGGAACAATATTACCATTTTTGTTCAAAAAGATACCAAAGTGGATGATTGACTCATTCCATACAAGAAAGAATCGCGGGAAATCCTTTGATAACACGGATTCCTATTTCTCATTGAAATCCTACGATCGAGACTATGAGCTGAATCCTTAAATCATTTCATAGAAGTTCATTGATATCTTTTTTTATAAAGTAAATCGACTTCGATTCTTGAATGATCCACATCACTTCTGGTTCTACTGGAACAAAAATATCTTTCTGGTTAAAGAATCTCTTTCTAGTTGCTCCGGAACAATTAGGAGATTCTCTGGAAGAAATATGAGGTTTTGCTTCTGGTGGCAACATGCTATTGGATGGGGGTCCCGCTTACGTATAATTGTATGTACACGTAAAGAACTTAAACGTGACAATGGTATGATAATACGATATGATGACAATGCAGTGGTTGTCATTGATCAAGAGGAAATCCAAAATAGCTTAGCTTGGCCCGTAGTGACATCTAATGAAAAAAGGAATTCTATGCTAGGTGGGATTCAAAGCACGAGCTCGATCGAAGACTCTCGAGAAATAGAGATTCTATGGAAGAGGAAAGGAACCGGTCCAGCTGCACGCTCCCGAACAGGAGGGCTCGGACCTGTATCTCTATGCAGATGATGAAGTGATTGGCGGCGAAAGCATTCAAAAAATGGATGAGTTAGATCCAGCAGGGAGATGGGCAAAGCCGGGGGGGGCAAGATACCTAAAAAATCCCTATACTCTCACGGGTGAGGAAAACTCTCAGAACAATTAAGAGATAATGGCACACAATTCGAGGTATTTTCTATGTTGAGAAGTAAGAAATCACCACAGAAGACTAGAATGTGAATGGAATTGATGTCGTTTCATTGATTCCTCCTAAATATTTCATTTCAATTGAAATTTGGTTATTCACTATGTACAATGAGCCCTGTTAAGCATCCATGATTGAATGGTTAAAGCACCCAACTCATAATTGGCACATTCGTAGGTTCAATTCGTGCTGGATGCACACCAATGGGAACATCCGTATCAGAAACAACGATATCTCCAATTGTAGCCCCCCTGGGTTGTAAAATATATATCTTCTCACCAACTTTGGAGTGGAAATGGAAAATAAATGTAGCTCCAGTTCCTTTGGAAATGGTAAGATCTTTGGCGCAAGAAGAAGGGGTGATCCATATTATCTTTACTTATTCTGCTTCCCCCTTTTTTTTAATCAATACCGAGATATTTGAATGTTCACTTGGATTAGCGGGGGATCTGCTAAAGAAACATTATAGAATATCACCTTTTGAGGAGAGATTTGAACAAGAGGCCTCGAGAAAACTAGTGTTTTCTGAATTATATGAAGCCAGTAAGCAAACAAAAAAATCCATGGGTATTTGAACCCGAGTATCCGAGAAAAAGTCGAATATTTGATGGAAGAACAGGGGATCCTTTTGAACAACCTGTTCTAATAGGTAAGTCATATGTCCTTAAATTATTACATCAGGTTGATGATAAAAACCATGGACATTCGAGTGTACATTACGCACTTGTTACACAACAACCCCTTAAAGGAAGGGTCAAGCAAGGGGGGACTACAGATGAAATTAAATGAAGTACTCCACATACAAGGTATAGAAAGGTGTCTATAACTTCCCTCTTGGACCTACCCCCGCAACCTAGAGTAGTTAGGTACGGAATTAAAACCACCGTAAATAGGAATATTGAAAAAATCCAATTTATGGAATTTGAAATAATGTGATGGGCAAACCACGGGAATTGAAGCCGTGTATTGTGGATTCACAATCCACTGCCTACTTATTCTTGTGAAACCACCCATCATGGCCCGCTCTGAATAATCCCCCTTTTGCCGGACTATTACCAATGTAATCATAAAAAGCTAGTTTTTGGAGAATTTTAGACCAAGCTTCCGATAAACTCAAATTTTGGGCTAGTCCGACACCAACTCTTTAATATATTTCTTGCTGGAAGTATTCCTGATCCCATTGATAACGAGTAGGAAAACGCTTTCATAAAAATTCTCGTAGAATCGAGAATGAAGTTTTCATTCTGTACATGCAGATCATGAATTAGTAACTGCATTCAATCTCCAAAAAAGTTCCAATTGTTTCGAACATTCTATTTTTTGAATGGGATATTTACGGAATGCCCATGAATAGGATCGAACTTTATTCCATGATCTTTCCATAAGATTTCTCTTTCTTATTCTTAAGCAAGCCCCCGAGATGCTACTGTACTTTTGAAAATGAATGCGCAAATGTTCATCAAAGGTAAGTAAATACATCCGAAACATATATAATGCCGTTAATCTTGCTGTGAAGGAAGCTATTATTGCGAAAGTCGGAGAATATAACCAACTATCATTAAGAATTTTGTCTTTGGACAAAAAATAAGCAAAAGGTGGAATACCACAAAGAGAGAGTTTATTGAATCCATCGTTTGAGCTCATAACAAATTAAAAGTTGCTCCTACTACTCAGCCTAGCGCCTTGAGCATTGTAAAAGGACGTGCTGTAGGAGTAACTCATTACCTTCTGGGTGGAATTGTCACAACATGGGCATTCTTCTTAGTAAGAATTATTGCAGTAGGATAATGGCTAGAGGATTTGAAAGGCATTATGGCATTAAGATTTCCCAGGTTTAGTCAAGGCTTAGCTCAGGACTCCACTACGGGTCTGTGGAGACCATATCCTCATCCATAGATTTCCAAGTGCCCGGATCAATCAAAAGTTCGATTATATCTGAACTACTCATTCAAATGATATCTGCTCTGTTCACAAATATTCATTTTTGACCTAATTTTTTTAATAATTTAATCCATAACAATTTTCGCATTGAACCCACAAATTTCTGGTTTTTTTTATTTATATCTACTTCCAAATTATTAGATCTTCCTCTTATATTAAAGTCACGGTTGTTACCACCAGTTCTTATACTAGTACTAGAACTACCACTTTCACTACTGCTTATGCCCTCAGTACAAATGAAACTAGAAATGTAACTGTCACTCAAATTGTTGGTACCAACTAACATAATTGGTTACTTCCAATTACGTAAAACAATAGTTCAAACCACACTCCAAGGTAGGGCATTTTCCATTGATATAGGAACTTTTATACCAGAAACAACGATATCTCCAATTATAGCCCCTCTAGGGTGTAAAATATATCTCTTCTCACCATCCCCATAGTGTATAAGACAATGTATGCATTTCGATTACGTAACACGAAACCTATTAATCCAAAAGAGCCATGGAGAGCCACAAAAGTCCACAACCCTCCTAATTGACACCAGCGAGTAAAATCTCCTTATGCGTCAGGGCCCCATAGTAGCAACAAAGAATGTGCTAAACTATTTACGGGTGTAGAAATTGCAGCGGTTAAGAAATTATAGCCTTCCAAATAGGAACTGGCCAATCCATGGGTATATCATGAAGTTACAAAAGTTGTACCCGTGAACCAGCCTCCTAAAGCGAAATAAGCACAAGGAAAGAGCAATAGACCGGACCAGCCTACAAAAACGAAATGGTCCCTCCGTAACCAATCATCCATAATATCAAATAAATCTTGCCAATAACCATGACCACTGAATAGAAAAATTAAACTAAAAGCCCATACAAAATGAGCACCTAAGAAAAAAAGATCGTATGTAGATTATGAAGAACCATAAGACTGAATTACCTGAGATGCCTGTGCCCACATGAAATCCCGGAGCCACCCATTAATAGTAATGGAACTCTGTGCAAAGTTTCCTCCCGTGATATGAGTTACCACTCCCTAATCACTTACAGTACCACAAACATCCAACTGCATTTTCCAACTGAAATGGAAAATGACTACTGAAATTGCATTGTATATTTAGAATAGACCTAAGAAGACATGATCCTAGGCGGATACTTGACACGTCCCCCTCTTGCGGGGCCATCACCAGGAAAAAGAAAATCAAGATTTGCTTTATCTGGTACCGAACGGGAACTACGAGCAAATAGAACTCCTTTTAGTAGTATCAATACATTTACATGGATCGTAAATGCATGAAGAGATAGACCAAAAAAATCTGTAATTCCTAATGGAATGGGTAACAAAGCAACTTTGCCACCTACTGCTACTAATTCACCACCTCCCTAAGTTACGCTGGTACTTGTTGCACCGGGATCTGTTACGCCAGGAGCTAAAGCATGGGTGTTTTGTACCCATTGAGCAAAGATGGATTGTAATTGTATAGTGGTATCTGAAATCATATCTTAGGGAAGCCTTAAAGCATGCATTCTGTCATTATGAATATACAAATCAAAACAGTGAAAACCTAGAAAAATACATGCCCATTTATGGTGTGATATGATTGCATCGCGATGCCTAAGGATACGATCTAATACATCATTGTACTGAGTAGTTGGGTCGTAGTCTCTTACCATTAAAATGGCTGCATGTGCAGCAACACCAACTATTATAAATCCACCTATCCACATGTGATGTGTAAACAATGGAAGTTGTGTACCATAGTTAGTAGCTAGGTATGGATAGAGGGGTATGGAAAACATATGGTGAGCTACAACAATAGTTGAAGAGCCTAGCATAGCTAGATTAAGAGATAATTGAGCATGCCATAATATTGTTACGATTTCATAGAAGCCCCAAGCATCCGAGTTGGCGGATTCATCTATTTAAGCATACCTTGAAGACACAGCTGAAGAATATTAATATAAGATGCTTGGGAAGTATAGAACAGATTCAACAACAGAGTAGGAACCCATCATACCTTGTTCTGGACTTGACCGGTGCCCTAATCCGGCTTTTGAAAGATATAGAGAGAGCCTTTGACCTATAGGTAGGGTCCGCACTTGGAAGAAGAAGTAGGAAATGAAAAATATATGGTGATAGTTTTATTCTTCATCGCTGTAAATCGAAATATTGAAAATTCAATTTATGGAATTTGAAATAATGTGATGGGCGAACGACGGGAATTGAACCTGCGCATGGTGGATTCACAATCCACTTGGCTACATCCGCCCTTATCTAGCTAAAGGATGACCTCCTAGGGATAAGAGACATAGGGCTAAAGAGAGCTAAAAAAGAATCTTTTGTGTATAATCCTGCATAATCTCGATTGCTATTAGTTCCGGTACGTAGACCAAATGATACAATGTGAGCAAAAGTTCTTAGATTCATGGAGATATAGAACATCATATAGGTTATTGTTGCCGCTAAATTTGGTGTGGGGGCAAACAGATAGAATTTGTGAGTTCGTGAAAAACCTGAATAGCAAACACCTAACCTGTTCCGCCGGAGCTTGACCGTTGACTCCCGCCGTTCACCTGCAAGGAAGTGCGAGACACCGGGGTTGATCCCGGCGACGCACCCTCCGACGCTCAAGTCAGTAACCAGAAATGATTATGAAAGAGCGTTTAACTAGAAAAAGATTGATTACCTCTTAATGGAGATGGGTGGGGGGTATTTATAGTCGCCGTTGGGATCAGATAAGGAATGTGATTCCTGTGATCTGATAAGGCATAAAATCCTCGTAATCAGATTAGGAATGTAATCCCTTAATTCCCGGTGAAAAGATAGATGTGAATCAGAGCCGTTGATTAGGATTAATCAGAAACCCTAATTCTATCTTTTCTGGACTGAGTGTGTTTCGGGTTGGGACCCGTACCCAGTTGAGGTGGATCCGTTCACGGGTTATTGGATCTGTGAGAAGGAGACCCAGTACCCGCTTCGGACCCATTTGCATGTGAAATTACCGTTTTACCCCTGAGCTTTAAGATTCGTGTCCGATGTGAACGGTCCCGATTTAATCCTATTTTTAGCCATATCACGAGCCCCCCACTCCCAAAGACTGAGTTTGATCAGCCTTTGAGGAGTAGTTTTACTGTTTCAATGGCGTACGGGATTTTATCGGTGTTCTTAAGGGAGTTTGGAATCTTGCTCGGGGTGTAACAGTGTTATTATGGGCTTGTAAAATGCCCAAAAATATTCTCAGAATTTTCTGGATTTTTGGTAATTTTTCCAGATTTTTCTGAATTTTTCCTCATTTTTTTTGAATTTTTTATTCATTTTCCGAATTAAATAATTAATTATCTAAAATATTAATTAATTATTCTAATTTAATAATTATTTTTCAGAATTTAAAAATAATTTTTTCTGAATTAATAATTATTTTTAGAATTTTTAATTAATTTTTTTCGATTTTTAAATATTTTTTTCGGATTTTTTAAATAAAAAAAACAATTAAATAAATAAATAAATAATTTAAATATTACCTGGACACGTGGCATATTTCTGGCCGTCCATCATGACCAGATGAGCACGCATCGTGAGGCAGATCGCGATCTGGACACGTGGCGCGTTTCTGGCCGTCCATCATGATCAGATCAGCGCGCATCGTGAGGCAGATCACGATCGGGACACGTGATGCATTTCTGAGCGTCGATCGTGTCGCGATGCGAATTTTGAGACGATCGGACGGATCGTGTTGGTCGGTCACTTTTTTTCTCAATTTACAGCATCGGTACCTCGGTACCTCGGCTCGGCGCCAAACGCAGCGACTTGGATCGGCCGAACGCGTAGGATGCTGCCACGTGGCATGCCACGTGGCGTTTAATTTTTTTTCTTTTTCTTTCTTTTTTCCTTCTGGCCCACTACTGTTCTTCTCCTCTTCTTCTACTTCGCCCAGTTCTCTTCTTCTTCGACTGGTTCATCCGACCCCCTCTCCGACTTCGTCTACGAGGATCTCGGCGGTGGAAGCGCTCGGCAAGGAAGAGGAGTTCTAAGCTCGGTGCGTCGGAGTCGAAGCTCCTAGGCAAACGAGGGGCTTGGTCGGCGCCGTGGTCGAGAGCTGCGCTGTGGACTCGATGGCCGAACACTGGCCATGGCAGGACACTGGGGAGCTCGTCGGAGGGAGTTCGACTCGGCATGGAGAAGGGGCTCGATGGAAATAAAGCCTCGGCGAAGTGAGATCTCGGAGCTCGATGCTTCGGCGTATTCAACGGAGCTCCGCCCACGGAATGTAGCTTCGGCATTTTGAAGAGCTCGGCGAGGAGAAGAGGCGAGCTCGGCGGAAGTGATTCGGCGAGGTTGGGAGCTCGGCGGAAGTGGTTCGGAGCTCGCTAATGGTTCGGCGGCGGAGGCGAGCTCGGTACTGGGGGTGAGCTCGCGAAGGAGACGAAGGTGGAGCTCGGCACTTTGGTCGGAGCTTGGAGCTTCGGTTCGATGGGTTCGACTAGGAGCATGGTGGAGCTCGGTCGTCGAAGGAGGAGAGCTTGGTGGTGGGTAGTGTTCGACGTCGTCGTCGGAGCTCGATGGAGACGGGGAGTTTGGAGCTCGACATTGATGAAGTTGGCGAGGAGTTTGAAGCTCGGTGTTGGAGATGAGCTGAGTTCGGCGTCGGAGGCAGTTGGACGAGGAGCTTGGTCGGTGCCGAGGGGTTGGGTTCGGAGCTTCGTGAAGGAGCTCGACGTCGTGGCGAAGGTGGCGAAGCTCGAAGCTCGGCCGAGGAGTTGGGTTCGGCCAGTGAGCTCGGCAGCATGGAGCATCGACGTCGGCATTGTTCGGGAATCGAGCTCGGTGACGGAGCTTGTCGTTGTGGAGGTTCCACGTCGGAGGTTGAGGAAGAAGATGTTGGGTTTTTTCTTTTGCCTCTGGTTTGTTTTTGGCGGGAGAGTGTAGGGGAGAAGGAGTGAGTAAGTGGGTCGGGTTCGGATCCCGTAGCGGGTCGACCCGGCCCCGCACCAATTCTTTTTTTTTTCCTTTTTTTTTCTCCTCTGCTTCTTTGTTGCTCGGCTAATGCATCTGGTTCGGCAGATCCGAGCACGGATTTTGAGGAGAATTTTTTCGGTAGCTCGGATTTGAGACGAGCTACGTGGCTCAATCTGGACGGTTGATCACGATCGTGGCGCGAATCACGAGACAAGAGGCACGAGTTTCGAGAAAACGTTATCTTGTCGTTTTGTGGGGACGTGGCGAGATCTGAGCCGTTCATCATATTTTAGCGCAAATTTTGAGACGATCCGACGGTGAGATGAGATCGGTCGAATTTTTCTCCATATACGAGGGTCGGTACCCCGGTACCTCGGATCGGATCGGCACCTCGGATCCTCTCTCTTCTTCCTTGTTTGCTCGGCAAATGAATCTGGTTCGGCAAATCCGAGCACGGATTTTGAGGAGAATTTTTCCCACTTTGCTGTTCGGTAGGTCGGTAGCTCTTCTGAGAAGAAAGAGGAAGGGGAGGAGAGGCATTTGGGTCCTCTCCTCTGCCTTGTTCTTTCGTACAGTGGAGAAGAGGAGAAGAGGAGAAGAGGAAGGGGAGGAGAGGCATTTGGGTTCTCTCCTCTGCCTTGTTCTTCTGTACAATGGAGAAGAGGAGAAGAGGAAGGGGAGGGGAGGCAATTGGGTTCTCTCCTCTGCCTTGTTCTTCCGCACAGTGGAGAAGAGGAGAAGAGGAAGGGGAGGAGAGGCAATTGGGTTCTCTCCTCTGCCTTGTTCTTCCGCACAGTGGAGAAGAGGAGAAGAGGAGAAGAGGAAGGGGAGGAGAGGCAATTGGGTTCTCTCCTCTGCCTTGTTCTTCCGCACAGTGGAGAAGAGGAGAAGTGTTGGGGAAGAAGAAGAAGAATGAAGGAGCTAAGAAGGGTATGGGTCGGACCGTGGGTATCGGATCCGACCCCGACCGTTAGCCTCTTTTTCTTTCTTCCTCTTCATCTGCTTGCTTTGTTTGGCGAATCCGAGCACGGATTTTGAGGTACATTTTTCGCCGCTCCGCAGTTTGGTAGATTGGCAGATCCAAGCTACGCGACTCAATCTGGACGGTTGATCACGATCGTGGCGCGAATCACGAGACAAGAGGCACGAGTTTCGAGAAAACGTTATCTTGTCGTTTTGTGGTGACGTGGCGCGATCTGATCCGTCCATCATGACGAGCGCGCTTTTTTACAAGATCCAACGGCTGATATGGGTCGGCGAGTTTTTTCGCCATATACGAGGGTCGGTACCCCGGCACCTCGGCTCGGCGCATCAGGGCTGGTGGCCGAGGTGCTGAGTTGGCTATTTTGGAGGAAGCGTTTCTTGAAGGTTCCACCCTTCCGTGCCCAGTGGCTCGGCTGCTCGACTAAGCTGTTCGGTAGCTCGGTCGAGCAGGCCGATGGAAGGCAGTTCGGAAGGTACACGTGGCAGGATTTGGGCCGTTCATCATGGCGCGCATCATGAGGATTGGGTTCAGATCATGAGAAAACGTTATCTTGTCGTTTTGTGAGCGTGGCACGATCTGAACCGTCCATCGAATTCTGACGCGAATTTTGGAGAGATCCGACGGTGACTTTGCCTCGGGATGATTTTTTGCCATATACGAGGGTCGGTACCCCGGTACCTCGGCTCGGCGCGTCAGTAGTTCACCCTCTGCCAGTAGTAGCTCGGAGAAGAGGAGAAGAGGAAGGGGAGGAGAGGCATCTGGGTTCTCTCCTCTGCCTTGTTCTCTCGCACAGTGGAGAAGCGGTGTTGGGAAGATCCTCGTAAGAGCCATGGGAAGACCCATTCTGTGAAGTGAGTGCAAGGAGGAACTCTAGGGGAGAGTTGTGCTCCTATCTCGTCGAGAAGCTATTTGAGAGACAAGTTTGAAGAGGAACTCTAGGAGAGAGTTGCGCTCCGATCTCGTCGAGAAGAGCTATTTGAGAGACAAGTTTGAGGAGGAACTCTAGGAGAAGGTTGTGCTCCGAACTTGTGGAGAAGAGCTCCGCTTTGGAGGTGAGCGGAGTGAAGAGCTCGGCTCTAGGAGAGCCATCTGGACGAGGAGTTTGAGGAGCAACTCTAGGAGAGAGTTTCAGCTCCGAATTCATTGAGAAGAGCTCCGCTTTGGAGGCGAGCGGAGCGAAGAGCTTGACTTGTAGAAGATCCATCTGGAAGGGGAGTTTGAGGAGCAACTCTAGGAGAGTTTTAGCTCCGAACTCGTTTGAGAAGAGCTCCGCTTCGGAGGCGAGCGGAGTGAAGAGCTCGACTTTGGAAGAGCCATCTGGGAGAGGAGTTTGAGGAGCAACTCTAGGAGAGAGTTTTAGCTCTGAACTCGTTTGAGAAGAGCTCCGCTTTGGAGGTGAGCGGAGCGAAGAGCTCGACTTGTAGAAGAGCCATCTGGGAGAGGAGTTTGAGGAGCAACTCTAGGAGAGAGTTTTAGCTCCGAACTCGTTTGAGAAGAGCTCCGCTTCGGAGGCGAGCGGAGTGAAGAGCTCGACTTTGGAAGAGCCATCTGGGAGAGGAGTTTGAGGAGCAACTCTAGGAGAGAGTTTTTGCTCCGAACTCGTTTGAGAAGAGCTCCGCTTTGGAGGCGAGCAGAGCGGGGAGCTCGACTTGTAGAAGAGCCATCTGGAAGAGGAGTTTGAGGAGCAACTCTAGGAGAGAGTTTTAGCTCCGAACTCGTTTGAGAAGAGCTTCGCTTTGGAGGCGAGCAGAGCGGGGAGCTAGACTTGTAGAAGAGCCATCTGAACGGTTGATCACGATCGTGGCGCGAATCACGAGATAAGAGGCACGAGTTTCGAGAAAATGTTATCTTGTCGTTTTGTGGTGACGTAGCGCGATCTGATCCGTCCATCACGCTTGGGTGCGAATTTTGAGATGATCTAACGGCGAAATCGGATCGGCATAATTTTTGCCATATACGAGGGTCGGTACCCTGGTACCTCGGCTCGGCGCATCAGGGCTGTTTGGCCGAGGTGCCGAGTTGGCTGCTTTGAAGGAAGTGTTCTCTGAAGGTAGCTCCCTTCCGTGCCCAGTGGCTCGGCTGTTCGGCTGAGCTGTTCGGTAGCTCGGCTGTTCGGATGGCTCGAGCGTGAGGAGAAGCTCAGTGAGTTGATGAAGGGGATGGGTCGATGAAGCTCTGCTCCTCGGCTCGGGAGGATGGGTCAGCATATGGGAGAGGTGAGGGGCTCTGAAGTTGTCTCTATTCTGTTTGGTTTTGGAGATTTTTGAAGAGGAGCTCCACTCCTAGGAGAAGAGGTGCTAGGAAGAGGTGCTGGGAAGACCCATTCTCTGAAGTGAGTGCAAGGAGCAACTCCAGGGGAGGGTTGTGAGCTCCGAACTCGTAGAGAAGAGGTCCGCTTCGGAAGCGAGCGGAGTGAAGAGCTCGACTCTAGGAGAGAGCCATCTGGAAGACGAGTTTTGAGGAGCAACTCTAGGAGAGAGTTGTGAGCTCCGAACTTGTTTGAGAAAAGGTCCGCTTTGGGGGCGAGCAGAGCGAAGAGCTCGGTTCTAGGGAAGAGCCACTTGGAGGGGGAGTGTGAGGAGCAACTCTAGGAGAAAGTTTTAGCTCCGAATTCGTTTGAGAAGAGCTCCGCTTTGGAGGCGAGCAGAGTGAAGAGCTCGACTTGTAGAAGAGCCATCTGGAAGAGGAGTTTGAGGAGCAACTCTAGGAGAGAGTTTGAGCTCCGAACTCGTTGGGAAGAGCTCCGCTTTGGAGGCGAGCGGAGTGAAGAGCTCGACTTGTAGAAGAGCCATCTGGAAGAGGAGTTTGAGGAGCAACTCTAGGAGAGTTTTTAGCTCCGAACTCGTTTAAGAAGAGCTCCACTTTGGAGGCGAGCAGAGCGGGGAGCTCGACTTGTAGAGGAGCTGACTGGAAGAGGAGTTTGAGGAGCAACTCTAGGAGAGTTTTTAGCTCCGAACTCGTTGGGAAGAGCTCCGCTTTGGAGGCAAGCGGAGTGAAGAGCTCGACTTTGAGAAGAAAGAGGAAGGGGAGGAGAGGCATTCGGGTTCTCTCCCCTGCCTCGTTCTTTCGCACAGTGAAGAAGAGCAGAAGTGTTGGGTACTTTTGGCGGGAAGACTGAAGAAGGAGAAGAATGAAGGAGCTAAGAAGGGTATGGGTCGGACCGAGGGTATTGGATCCGACCCTGACCCGTTAGCCTCTTTTCCTTCTTACTCTTCATCTGCTTAGCTGCTCGGTAGATGCATCTTGTTCGGCAGATCCGAGCACGGATTTTGGGGCACATTTTCCGCCACTTTGCTTCTCGGTAGATGGGTAGCTCAGCTCGGATGGTCGTGGGGGCAGTTCGGAATGGCCATCTTCCTCCGGCCCGTTTAAGGACGAGCCGGTGAAGTAAAGTCGAGCCATAGGACCCCGACCATCGTGAGGTTAGTTTGAGGGATGCAGGAGCAGTTTCGAATGGCGAGCTACTTCTAGTCCGCTTAGGAGCGAACTTGCGAAGTAGAATCGAGCCAAGTGTTGGACTCCGATCCATTCAACGGCTGCAGGAGCAATTTCGAACGGCGATCTACTCCTGGCTCGTCTGAGGACGAGCCGAGGAAGAAGAGTCGAGCCGAGTGCTGGACTCCGAACCATTGTGAGGTTAGTTCAAGGGATGCAAGAGCAGTTTCGAATGGCGAGCTTCTTCTAGTCCGCTTAGGAGCGAACTTGCGAAGTAGAATCGAGCCAAGTATTGGACTTCGATCCATTCAACGGCTGCAGGAGCAATTTCGAACGGCGATCTACTTCCGGCTCGCCCGTAGACGAGCCGAGGAAGAAGTGTCGAGCCGAGTGCTGGACTCCGAACCATCGTGTGGTTAGTTTAAGGGATGCAGGAGCAGTTTCGAATGGCGAGCTACTTCTAGTCAGCTTAGGAGCGAACTTGCGAAGTAGAATCGAGCCAAGTGTTGGACTCCGATCCATTCAACGGCTGCAGGAGCAATTTCGAACGACGATCTACTTCCGGCTCGTCTGTGGGCGAGCCGAGGAAGAAGGGTCGAGCCGAGTGCTGGACTCCGAACCATCGTGTGGTGCTTAGCAAGTTGTGGGAGCAGCCATGTAGAAGAAGCTGGACTCCGAACTCGTTGAGAAGTGGTCCGCCTTGGAGGTGAGCGGAGCAAAGAGCTCGGCTTTGGAAGAGAGCCATTTGTGAGATGAGTTTGAGGAGCAACTCTAGGGGAGAGCTGTAGCTCCGAACTTGTTGATAAGGGATTCGCTTCGGCGGCGAGCGGAGGGAAGAGCTCGGCTCTGGAAGAGAGCCATTTGGGAGACGAGTTTGAGGAGCAACTCTAGGAGAGAGTCGTGCGCTCCGAACTTGTTGAGAAGAGGTCCGCTTCGGAGACGAGCGGAAGGAAGAGCTCGGCTCTGGAAGAGAGCCATTTGCGAGATGAGTTTGAGGAGCAACTCTAGGAGAGAGTTGTGCGCTCCGAACTCGTTGAGAAGAGGTCCGCTCCGAGGTGAGCGGAGTGGAGAGCTCGGCGCTGGAAGAGAGCCGTTTGTGAGACGAGTGCGAGGAGGAGCTCTTGGAGAGAGTTGCGAGCTCCGAACTCGTTGAGAAGAGGTCCGCTCCGAGGTGAGCAGAGTGGAGAACTCGGCTCTGGAAGAGAGCCGTTTGTGAGACGAGTGCGAGGAGGAGCTCTTGGAGAGAGTTGCGAGCACCGAACTCGTTGAGAAGAGGTCCGCTCCGAGGTGAGCGGAGTGGAGAGCTCGGCTCTGGAAGAGAGCCGTTTGGGAGGCGAGTTTGAGGAGCAACTCTAGGAGAGAGTTGTGGGCTACGAACTGTCTGAGAAGAGGTCCGCTTCGGAGGCGAGCGGAGCGAAGAGCTCGGCTCTGGGAGAGAGCCATTTGGGAGATGAGTTTGAGGAGCAACTCTAGGAGAGAGTTGTGCGCTCCGGACTTGTTGAGAAGAGGTCCGCTTCGGCGGCGAGCGGAGGGAAGAGCTCGGCTCTGGAAGAGAGCTGTTTGGGAGGCGAGTTTGAGGAGCGACTCTAAGAGAGAGTTGTGGGCTCCGAACTGTCTGAGAAGAGGTCCGCTTCGGAGGCGAGCGGAGCGAAGAGCTCGGCTCTGGGAGAGAGCCATTTGGGAGATGAGTTTGAGGAGCAACTCTAGGAGAGAGTTGTGAGCTCCGAACTCGTTGAGAAGAGGTCCGCTCCGAGGTGAGCGGAGTGGCGAGCTCGGCCCTGGAAGAGAGCCGTTTGTGAGACGAGTGCGAGGAGGAGCTCTTGGAGAGAGTTGCGAGCTCCGAACTCGTTGAGAAGAGGTCCGCTCAGAGGCGAGCAGAGTGGAGAGCTCGGCTCTGGAAGAGAGCCGTTTGTGAGACGAGTGCGAGGAGGAGCTCTTGGAGAGAGTTGCGAGCTCCGAACTCGTTGAGAAGAAGTCCGCTCCGAGGCGAGCAGAGTGGAGAGCTCGGCTCTGGAAGAGAGCCGTTTGTAAGACGAGTGCGAGGAGGAGCTCTTAGAGAGAGTTGTGAGCTCCGAACTCGTTGAGAAGAGGTCCGCTCCGAGGTGAGCGGAGTGGAGAGCTCGGCGCTGGAAGAGAGCCGTTTGTGAGACGAGTGCGAGGAGGAGCTCTTGGAGAGAGTTGCGAGCTCCGAACTCGTTGAGAAGAGGTCCGCTCCGAGGTGAGCGGGGTGGAGAGCTCGGCTCTGGAAGAGAGCCGTTTGGGAGGCGAGTTTGAGGAGCAACTCTAGGAGAGAGTTGTGGGCTCCGAACTATCTGAGAAGAGGTCCGCTTAGGAGGCGAGCGGAGCGAAGAGCTCGGCTCTGGGAGAGAGCCATTTGGGAGATGAGTTTGAGGAGCAACTCTAGGAGAGAGTTGTGCGCTCCGGACTTGTTGAGAAGAGGTCCGCTTCGGCGGCGAGCGGAGGGAAGAGCTCGGCTCTGGGAGAGAGCCATTTGGGAGATGAGTTTGAGGAGCAACTCTAGGAGAGTGTTGTGTGCTCCGGACTTGTTGAGAAGAGGTCCGCTTCGGCGGCGAGCGAAGGGAAGAGCTCGGATTGGAAGAGAGCCGTTTGGGAGGCGAGTTTGAGGAGCAACTCTAGGAGAGAGTTGTGGGCTCCGAACTATCTGAGAAGAGGTCCGCTTCGGAGGCGAGCGGAGCGAAGAGCTCGGCTCTGGGAGAGAGCCATTTGGGAGATGAGTTTGAGGAGCAACTCTAGGAGAGAGTTGTGCGCTCCGGACTTGTTGAGAAGAGGTCCGCTTCGGCGGCGAGCGGAGGGAAGAGCTCGGCTCTGGAAGAGAGCCATTTGCGAGATGAGTTTGAGGAACAACTCTAAGAGAGAGTTGTGCGCTCCGAACTCGTTGATAAGTGGTCCGCTCCGAGGTGAGCGGAGTTTAGAGCTCGGCTCTGGAAGAGAGCCGTTTGGGAGGCGAGTTTGAGGAGCAACTCTAGGAGAGAGTTGTGGGCTCCGAACTGTCTTAGAAGAGGTCCGCTTCGGAGGCGAGCGGAGCGAAGAGCTCGGCTCTGGGAGAGAGCCATTTGGGAGATGAGTCTAAGGAGCAACTCTAGGAGAGAGTTGTGCGCTCCGGACTTGTTGAGAAGAGGTTCGCTTTGGCGGCGAGCGGAGGGAAGAGCTCGGCTCTGGAAGAGAGCCGTTTGGGAGGCGAGTTTGAGGAGCAACTCTAGGAGAGAGTTGTGGGCTCCGAACTGTCTGAGAAAAGGTCCGCTTCGGAGGCGAGCGGAGCGAAGAGCTCGGCTCTGGGAGAGAGCCATTTGGTAGATGAGTTTGAGGAGCAACTCTAGGAGAGAGTTGTGGGCTCCGAACTATCTGAGAAGAGGTCCGCTTCGGAGGCGAGCGGAGCGAAGAGCTCGGCTCTGGGAGAGAGCCATTTGGGAGATGAGTTTGAGGAGCAACTCTAGGAGAGAGTTGTGCGCTCCGGACTTGTTGAGAAGAGGTCCGTTTCGGCGGCGAGCTGAGGGAAGAGCTCGGCTCTGGAAGAGAGCCATTTGCGAGATGAGTTTGAGGAGCAACTCTAAGAGAGAGTTGTGCGCTCCGAACTCGTTGATAAGTGGTCCGCTCCGAGGTGAGCGGAGTTTAGAGCTCGGCTCTGGAAGAGAGCCGTTTGGGAGGCGAGTTTGAGGAGCAACTCTAGGAGAGAGTTGTGGGCTCCGAACTGTCTGAGAAGAGGTCCGCTTCGGAGGCGAGCGGAGCGAAGAGCTCGGCTCTGGGAGAGAGCCATTTGGGAGATGAGTCTGAGGAGCAACTCTAGGAGAGAGTTGTGCGCTCCGAACTCGTTGATAAGTGGTCCGCTCCGAGGTGAGCGGAGTTTAGAGCTCGGCTCTGGAAGAGAGCCGTTTGGGAGGCGAGTTTGAGGAGCAACTCTAGGAGAGAGTTGTGGGCTCCGAACTGTCTGAGAAGAGGTCCGCTTCGGAGGCGAGCGGAGCGAAGAGCTCGGCTCTGGGAGAGAGCCATTTGGGAGATGAGTTTGAGGAGCAACTCTAGGAGAGAGTTGTGAGCTCCGAACTGTCTGAGAAGAGGTCTGCTTCGGAGGCGAGCGGAGCGGAAGAGCTCGGCTCTGGGAAAGAGCTGTTTGCGGGACGAGCGTGAGGAGGAACTCTATGAGAGAGTTGTCCTCCAACTCGTTGGATCTCGGCACGGGTGATTGGCGCCTCATCGTTCCCAGGCTGCTGCCGACCCGCGGGGGAGCGTGGTCTTCTTCTGTGATGCTCGGGGGATTCTCTTTGCCCCCTTCGGGTAGGAGACCTTCTGTATTCTCGGCGGTGTGGGGATCGCTCACCCGGACGTTGCTGGCGGGAGGCTCCCTCTCGGGACCGCTTCTCGTCCAGACGGTGGCGTAAGTCCTCCAACTTCTGCCGGTTTTGAGGATTGTGAGAGGCCATGGAATCCGTAGAGGCGTTGTATATGGAGACGTGGTCTTGATGGAGAGGTTGCTTCATGCGGGAGCCCCCCGCACCGGCATTCTGTGGACCGGAAGGACCTTTGGGGGGTTGTTGATTCTGAGGGAGAGGCTGATCTTGTTGAAGAGGGTCCTCTACTTGAAGCGGGGGTTGTCCCTGCTGCGGAGCGGGTCGGACGGGGACTACCTCTTGCTGATCGGCGGGGTTGGGTCCACGGTTGGACCCTCTGGATCTTACTTTCCTAGGAGGCATGGCTGGAGAAGATCGGACCAACAGGAAGAGGGGCTGCTATTCGTTTGGTTTTCCCACAGACGGCACCAATCTGTTGCCGCTAAATTTGGTGTGGGGGCAAACAGATAGAATTTGTGAGTTCATGAAAAACCCGAATAGCAAACACCTAACCTGTTCCGCCGGAGCTTGACCGTTGACTCCCGCCGTTCACCTGCAAGGAAGTGCGAGACACCGGGGTTGATCCCGGCGACGCACCCTCCGACGCTCAAGTCAGTAACCAGAAATGATTATGAAAGAGCGTTTAACTAGAAAAAGATTGATTACCTCTTAATGGAGATGGGTGGGGGGTATTTATAGTCGCCATTGGGATCAGATAAGGAATGTGATTCCTGTGATCTGATAAGGCATAAAATCCTCGTAATCAGATTAGGAATGTAATCCCTTAATTCCCGGTGAAAAGATAGATGTGAATCAGAGCCGTTGATTAGGATTAATCAGAAACCCTAATTCTATCTTTTCTGGACTGAGTGTGTTTCGGGTTGGGACCCGTACCCAGTTGAGGTGGATCCGTTCACGGGTTATTGGATCTGTGAGAAGGAGACCCAGTACCCGCTTCGGACCCATTTGCATGTGAAATTACCGTTTTACCCCTTAGCTTTAAGATTCGTGTCCGATGTGAACGGTCCCGATTTAATCCTATTTTTAGCCATATCAGTTATCATGCTTGCATATCCATCATTTGAGTCTCCAATAATTATTCCAATAATTTCATATCCGATTTGACCGATGGATGAATATGCAAGTATACGTTTCATGCTTGTTTGAGTAATAGCAATGAGATTCCCCAATATCATGCCAAGAATAGCTAGGATTTCCCAAGAAATTCTTCGCTTTCTTTCGGAAACAGATGATTATTCATCTGCTTATCACGTTTCGTGAATAGTTGGGACATTGAGGAAGGTCATAAAGGTTATAACGAACATACCTTGTCTCCACATTGGATCAAGAACCATATCAGAGGGATCAAAAACCGCTAATTTGTATAGAGCCATCGAATCGGCCCAACCAGAAACTAGAGTTGTATGCATTATATGGACAGAAAGCAATCGACCGGGATCATTCAATATAGCAGTATGAACACGATATCGAGGCAAACCCATGGAAATACCCCTTTATCAAAGAAAAATAGACACTCTGTAACTAGGCTAGAATCATTCTCAACTAATCTATAAGAAGAAGAAGTGATCTGATTTTTTTCACTGGATCCGGGGAAAGACCAAAAGGTTTTGTGACATTTCAAAATCGAGAAATCTTTACAGGAGCGGGTTCTATCAGAGAACAATTAGCTGATTTGGATTTGCGAACCATTATAGATAATTCGTTGGTAGAATGGAAAGAATTAGGAGACGAAGAGTCAGCTGTAAATGAATGGGAAGATAGAAAAATTCGAAGAAGAAAGAATTTTTTGGTTAGACGCATGAAATTAGATAAACATTTTATTCGAACAAATGTAGAACTAGAACAAATGATTTGGTGCTTATTACCCTTCTTCCAGAGTTGAGACCAATTATTCAGATAAATGGAGGTAAACTAATGAGTTTAGATATTAATGAACTCTATAGAAGAGTTATCTATCAGAATAATACTCTTACTAATTTATTAGCAACAAGTAGGTCTACGTCAGGAGAACTTGTAATGTGTCCGGAAAAATTGGTACAAGAAGCTGTGAATACACTTCTTGATAATGGGATCACAGAAAACCAATGAGGGATGGTCATAATAGAGTTTACAAGTCATTTTCAGATGTAATTGAAGGCAAAGAGGGAAGATTTTACGAGACTCTTCTTGGTAAATGGGCCGATTATTCGGTCGTTCCATCATTGTCGTGGGTCCTTCGCTTTTATTACATCAATGTGGATTACCTTGAGAAATACCAATAGAGCTTTTCCAAACATTAGTAATTCGTGGGCTAATCAGACAACATATTGCTTCTAACACAGGGATTGCGAAAACTAAAATTTGGGAAAAAGAGCCCATTGTATGGGAAATACTTCAAGAAGTTATGCAGGGGCATCCTGTATTGTTGAATAGATCGCATACCTTGCATAGATTGGGTATACAAGCGTTCCAACCCATTTTACTGGATAAAAGAAGTTCTACTACTTTTGTCATGAACAACACAACTCAAAACAAAAACAAAAGAGAGAAAGAGGAAGAAGAGCTTGCGGGTTGTGCTAGAAAGATGTCGACCAATTTTGAGGGAGCTTGGAGCTTTGGAGCACTATTTTTTAGGAGTTCTACTACTAGGAATTCTACAATTGAGGTGGATGTTTCTCCAACTTTCTAATCTAGTTTTATGAGTAGAATGTTAGATATGTGTGAATTTTTAGATGCATGATAACTTATATAGATTGAACATTCATGTTCAAATTATTTGTTTTTTATTGAATGTGTGAAATTATGATATGTTTGATTTGGGGGCATTTTCATAAGGTTCTGTTTTAAGTCTTAGTTGCACTTCAAAAAATCATAACTATTAAACTAGATGGAATCTAGAGCTAAAATTTTTATAGGAGTATCTCGTATACGTCAGAAACATCCCCTTAAAATTTCATAATATTTGGATGTCGTTTACTATTTTAATAAAATCCAAACTTAGGACTGGTGGGCAGTTGGCTAGTTGCTGGAAATTTGTACACATTTCGGATTTTGATCATTTCGACATCTTAGATGAAGTATTTTGAGAAAAGTCAAAACTAAGAACTTGAAGTAAACTCGCTAAATTTTTTGGTAAAGTCCAAGGAATCAATTTTTCATAAAGAATTGTATTTATAATGTCTTTTACCAGATTGAACAAGTGGCAGTACTTTAACATTTCAACCCTACTGTAGATATTAAAGAATTCAGGGTTATAGACATAATATTTTGGGGAATAACTAAAAAGTTATAATATACTGATATACCTTTAATTTGATCTAAAGAACAAAAAAATTCATGAAGTATATAATTATCTATGATTTTTACAAGTAGCATGAGCTACAGTTTTCAGATTTTGAACCTACTGTTTTACAAATGAATTTAGACGAAGTAATTGAGGATGATTTTAGATGATCTTAACTATAAAGTTTTAGTAGACTCACTTATGATTCCTATGAAACTAATAAATCTATTTTTTTTATTAGTATTGGAATTTATATGATCTTTAATACTATTGGGTTGATGTCCTTTATCTAGTTGTCCCAAAACTTTTACAACGTATAAAATCAGATTTAAAATTGGAATGTTAGTAAGATGTACCTGATGAGGGATTAAGAGATAATTAAAGGATGAAGTTGGAATGTTAAATATGTGATGTTTACAAGGGTTTTAACTCATCAAGTATTATTGAATGTTGCTATAAGAAGTTGGTTACTTCATGATTGATAATAGCAAAGAGAATGGATAAAAGAAGTTAAAAGATGTGAAAGAATGAAATTTGCACATGTGAATAATGAGGGTATGAATAACCCATGTTGTTGAACATGAAATGTATTGATTCTAGAGGCTAAGTGAGACACAAAGTACCGGCAAAGTGATAAAAGAGATTATTGGAATTTGAGAAGTGGCCAATATGTGCTATCATTCTCGCTATATTATTTAAGACCGATATGAGGATAAACTAGCTCTAGGTGGCAATATTATTCCTGCTTGAACTTAAGGATAGATACTAGAAGAAGATATGATAGAAACAACGACGAACATGTCCCGTAAAGAATGTGCAGCTCCTAGGGGTTCGAGATCGAGGAGTACGCCCAGTAAATCTACATGTGTGGGCTAGGGGTATGTCTGTCTATCATCGAAAAGGCCGGTAAAGAGTCTGCAGTTCCTAGGAATGGTCGACCGAGGATACGCCCGGTAAATCCATGGGGTGTGGGCTAGGGGTATGCCGGTAAGGTTCGTAGTTGCGGGAGATCAACTTGCTAGGGTTCGTGGCTGAGGATACACCCGGTAAATCCACTATATGTGGGCTAGGGGTAGGCCGGTAAGGTCCAATATCCTGGGGGTGCGACTTCTGTGAATATGCATTGGAGTATATTCATTGGGTTAGGTTGCATGGCAAATGATTGAACCCTATAATGAGGAGTACTTTAAGGGCTTGTCCTCGGACCTATGTAGTATGGGATGCATAGAATCCGAACAAGTATGCGTTAGTGTCATCGTAGTGTAATGTCTGCATTAGACATTAAGCCATATCATACACTGAAATGACTAGGATAGTCACTTTTCCTGTTTGCATTCAAATTTGTGTTTACTAAAGTAGAAGAATTGCTGTATTATAGCATTGCATTTTTTCTATGCAACTGACTTGCCCAAAATTTTCTAGTTGCAGGATTGGACTTGGCATGAGCTTGGAGTCACTATGATGAGTTGATTACAAGATTGAAGAATTTTCGTTATTGTAGATTGTATTGTATTTATTTAATTCCGCTGTGTTATTGTAAATAGCAAGTTGTAAATAATTTTTTTAAAATTCCTTGTAAATTTGTACGAATTTGAAGTAAAAGATCTTGTATTTGCTACAAATTTCCTGTGTTTGGAATTCAGGGTGTTACATAGTGGTATCAGAGCAAACTTCAACAAGTAGTACACAATTATAAGGAAAACACATTAGTGTGGACATTAGAGTGTGAGTGTCAGTTTGGAGTCATGAATGTTATAGTTATTGAACTTGCATTCATGATACTTTTCTCGCATACTGTAACATCCTGAATTTTTCAAATAATTAAATATAAAATTTTCCATGTGTTTTCACGTGTTCCGCACGTACAAATTAATGTATGTTTTTAGCTTTAAAAATTATTCTTATGGTCTGAACAAATATGTCTTCTTTTTTAAAAAATCTCTTATTAAATCCTAGGCCTAATAACTTAATTCTAGCCCACCCAAAATTAATTAATTAATTAAAAGCCCATGGTTTTAGCCCACCTAATTAGCCCACTAATTAATTCTATTAGTAATTAATACAACTTGTAGGGTAGACTTGATCATGTAACAAATAAATAAACAATTAATAAGTGTACAAACTTAACTAGTGTGCTAGTGGAGACACGTGCATTGCACATGCACGTGCAATGGAGCACTAGGGGTGGCCGACCTTACACTTGGAGTGGATGGAGAGATGGAGAGAGTGGTGAGTGGTTATTTTGATGATGAGTAGTTCTTCTAACTCCCAAATGCATGTAAACCCTCCATCCAAACTCATCTCAACCTTCCATTTGAGCTTGAGTTGTGTATAAATAGCCCCACTAGTCTTTCATTTCTCTTTGCACTTAGAATTTTCAAGAGAAAAGATAGAACTTGTGTAAGAGAAAAGATAGAGTTGTGTGAGAAAATATTGAGTATTGTGTGTGTGCATTTGGTGGCCAGCTAGCATCAAGGAGGACGGCTCGGTGGCACATCAAGGAGGAGAAGGCTCGGGTTTTGCGGCATAAGCTAGGAGGAGAAGGGAGACGATCGTACTATCAAGGAGTTATTTAGGAGTTTTCATTTGTCTTCAAAGAAGGTGGGTGATTTGTCTACTTCTAATGTAGATACCATAATAGGGATTTTAATTTCATGAACATGCTAAAGAAACTAGCTAAAATTGCCATGTGTTTGCCTAAAAAGACTAGCAGAGAAAAGAGAAGAATTTGATTGTGATTAGTAGATTAAAACTCATCATGGTGTTCTATTAATGAAATTCATGTTAGAATATGTACTTTTAGATGGACTATACTAGTGTGATGAACTTATTAAATGAATGGCTTAATTGTAGAGTAATGAATATTGCTATGTGTAGTTGTAGATTGAGATGAGTAATTATTGTCATGTTTAGTTGATAAAATGCGTAAATTGTTGTTATATAATGTTAGTGAAATAAAAGAAAAGGATTTGCCAACTCTTGTAGAGTTGAAAGAGAACAAGAAATTATATTTAGTAGATTCTATATTGGTAATTTTGAGATGTAATAAGACATTCTTTGAATATAAGTTGGAAAGAAGACTTATTTAAGGTTAAAAATTAAAAAATTTGAATTACTGTTATACTGTTTTATTTAAGGAAAACATTCTGGACAAATCTAATTTTTTTGATGAAACGGATAGAGCCTTACGACTCCAGCCAAATAGATAAAACGAATAAGCGTAATAATACAGACAAAGTTTTATGAGAAGTAAAACGAAAGAACAAACAAAGAGCCACTATACAGACAAAATAAATCAGAAGCAAAAGGAGACGAAGCGGATACAGACAACCCCGTAAAAACAGACATACAAAGATTAGGGAAGGGTCTTCCGGCACCGCGCGAAGCAGACACACAACTCCGCAAGCAGGCCCAGCACAGAAACACACGACACCGCGAACAGATAGTCCGGCCGAACAGAAAAAACCAAGCACCCCAAGACAACAACGCAAACAAAACTCACAGAGCGACAGAGCGAAACACAGCTAGAAGGCCACAACCACAGTGCTAAAGGCCAGGAAGGGGCCTCAAAACCACACCCACCCAACTAAGGGTCAGAGAGAACACAAACGCAATGGCCACTCAGGCCCAGCACTGAAGGAAACCTGCAACACACACAAAGCAGAAGAGTAGCGAGCCAAAGAAACGAAAGAGCAGTCCCACTCTCACACCCAAAAAGGCTCCCCAGCCACACCTGATCACAAAAGGCAGAAGTGGGCCAAAGAAGCCATGAACAGACAGGGCGTCCACCACTCAAAACGCAAAAAGGAAAGCAACAGAGAATAATAGAGCTAAAAAGAAATAAGAGATGTAAGCCAGTATTAGCTACCGCAACAGTTAGAACACAAACGAGCAGTGGCCAACCAGCCAACCATGATCAGAAAGATGGCCAACAACTCAAAACAGAACATATAAACATAAGATACTAAGTAGCATATTAAAAAACAGAGCTAGAGACATCAAAATAGCCCTCACAAAACAACTCAAAATAGAACATATAGACATAAGCTACGAGTCAGGCCGCCTGAACACACAGAGGACCGACCTGCTCCCACCCAAAAGAAGACTAAACAAACAACACCCCCGCCTGCACAGCGCTTCCAAAAGAAGCAAGAGTCATCCCTGCAAAAGAAGCCGATGCTAAAGAGGTTAGGGCGGATCAAAAGTGAACTGAGCAGCAGACGAAAAATCAGAATGTAAAGAGGAATAGGCCTCATCAAGTCTATGACAGCCTTCGATGCTTGTGAGGGGTTGGACAAATCTAATTTAAAAGATACTAATGCATTAAGAAATTGAGTTTTGTAAAAGAGATTTATAAACAGACAGTAGATACATAATTATTTCGACTCTTAACTATAACAGAAATTGAGTTTGGGCATATTGGCTTTCGGTGTAAGTTATAAACACTGTGTACAGTGCAAGAGGTCTTGGGTTCTTGTCTTGAGGTGGCTCTGTTTTTATCAAAATTCAATTTTTACTTGAATACTGTACAGTCAGTACATAAAGAATAAAAACCCTTTCATATCGGTTAGTCACTCAAGACCAACTGGTCTTCGAGTGCGCTTTGGGTCTGTTACTGTTCATCGGTGAGGGGTCTTTGTTTGGTTCTGGGTTCGATTCCGCTGACCCACTGTTTATTCTTTTTTGTTTTTTTTTTAGTTTTAGGAGTTTAAAGTGCAAATAAAATTTGGAAAAAAATTCTATTATTCTACAAATATTATCTAGACTTTATGAAAATTAATTCTACACCATTTTATGTATTTTGTGAAGATTGGGTGTGGTTTTTATATTAAAATGGATTAAAGAACTTGATGAATTTTCTTTTAAAATATGATTTTAATATAATTAAAGAAAGAAGAAAAATGTGTATGCAAGAAATTATGTGGGAATTACATTATGAGATGTAGTAAATTAAATAGAAATTGATGTTTAATATGTGCAAGTGTGCATGGAAAATGAAACAAAAGAATCATGATGAAATGTGGGAATTTTATGAGTAACAAACACTCAATTTTTGATGAACATGAAAAAGAAGTTAAGAACTAGAGTGTAGCTAAGCCCTTATGCCGGCATGAATGAATTCTTGAAGAATGAAATGGGTCATTGTTATCAATTGATGGTTAAGTCCGATGTAGAGGTGATGCTAACTTTTGGGTGTTAATTTTACTCATGATTCATTTATCTAAGGATTAGACACATAGTGAAGATGTGATGAAAGTAAGAGAAAAACACAAGTATGAGGGCCTCGGATCTACGGTGTGAGAGTTTTCACAGGATGTCTACATGATGCGTCATATCAGGACGTGAATACATCTCCAGAATATCAGGACCGTGGCGATGCTTATGGGGTTCTTGGTGACTACGTAGTGCCATCGTTCCCTGGCGGAGGCGAATTTTTCATAGGATGTCTGCATGATGTGTCAGGTCATGACATGGAATTCCTTTCAGGATGTCTGGACATAGGCTCGTAACTCATAGAACATCTAGGATACTTACCGTAGTTATCTTAGTAGTTTAACTCATGGCGAGGGAATCAACCCTACAAGATGAAGTACGATTAAGGGCTTGCCCTCGGACCTATGTAGTATGGGATGCATAGAATCCGAATAAGTGCGCATTAGTGTCATTAAATATAAGTAACTGCATTAAGGACTAAGTACACAGCCACACACGATATCAATAAGACAGTCCCCCTTAGCTTTGTTTGTGATCAAGTGTGTGTTTTCCAAGTAAGAGAAATTGATGTATTATATCCTAGCGTCAGTTGTATGCAATTGACGTGCCCACAGTTTCTATGCAGGATCAAAATGAATGAAAGGACTAAAAAGGAATGCTGCTTAAAGAATTGTTTCAAGTGTTATTTTTATTCATGTAATATGTTGTAATTTGCTTCCGCTGTGTTGATGTAAACATTATTATACAAAAGTTTTAAATTCCTTGTAAAATTGTACGAAGTGACTTATTTGGAATTCGGGGTGTTACACATACATTGATGTGATATTGTATGCGAGCATGTTTTGTCTTGGTATCACAAGTGTTATGGTTGGTTTGAACCTACATAGACTAAGCTTTTCTCTTTTATTTTCTTCGTGTATTTTCCTCGTAGTACTTTTCATCTTTAACGTTTAATATTTTTTCAAAGTATTATTTTCTTACGCTATTAATTCACTTGGATATTTATTATTCTATCTATCTTCCGTAGTCTTAATATTTTAATTTTGACTTACTTGTTTTCTTTCTTGATGTTTTATCCTCCTTACTTTTTTTGCGCTTTTACGTTACTTATTTATTTTTGCTTTTACTTTTACATATTCTATTAAGTTTTGAATTACTACTTATTAAATTATTATTAAGACTATCATTTTTTTTTGTTATTATTTCTATCAGATTTTGATTTTTGATTTTTGTATGTTTCCATTTACTTTACAAATACTTGATTTTACGATGCTATAATTTTCCCATTGTTTTATATTGCCTTATTCATTTTAGTATATTTTTAACAAGATTGTAATATTTTACTTATATAAATTTGACATACTTCAACACATTATAAATCTTCTTTCCTAATATTTTTTTGTGTTATAGCTTATATTCGATACTATTGTTATGACATATTATTTGCTAGTTTGTTTTGTTTACTTTTCACTATTAATAACTACTTATAAATTTTGTTGGTTTATATTTATCTAATTACTACATACACTCACTATTTATATCTTTATTTCGATTTTTATTCTTGGTTACTACATATACTGTCCACTAATTTCCATGTATATATCATATATTTCGACATACTTACTATACATATCATTTTACACTTATCCAATTACTACATTACTATATTTTTCTTCTTCTTATTATCCTAATTTACTACACTACATAATTATTGTTTTCATTTGTATTTTAGCTCATGCATATACCTTATACTATTTTTTTTCTTAATGTTATAAACCCTTTTCATTACTACTAATTTTATATATTCGATATTTAAAATCTATACTTATATTTTAATATTTTATTGTTGTAATTTCCTATTTCATTCCCTACTTTTACTCCTATTTTTATATCACAAATTTAAAAAGCGTAACATCATTAAGCACTCAATATCCAAATACATATGGAAGATTATATCATTCAATTCACCGTTTTGGTGCAACCTGATGTTGAGAGAGCAAATATGCAACTAGATGTTAATGGCAGTAAACTGCAACTGGATGTCGGAGAGACAAAATCTGCAACCGAATGTCCAGGAGACAAAAACTGCAACCAGATGTCATAGAGACAATTCTGTAACTTGATGTCAAGGAGGCAAGCCTGCAATTGGACATCAACGAGGCGAACCCACAACGAACGAGATTTTTCTACTTTAATAACCCCCACTTTTATTTCTATATAAATTACCAACCACTATTCCATTTTTGCACTAGTTTATTATAATGTTTTAAAACTTAGCCTATACTACTTCAACTTTATTATTTATAATACTGTTATGCTTATATACACATTTAATTAATTACCTTATTATATATATTTGCTTCTACATCTATCATATATGTGTTATTATTATTGTATATATTTTTCAATCTATATTTCTGGTTACTATTAATTATTTTATTACTTTGTATTTTTATACACTTCCATTTTTATATTTTATTGCTAAACTATCTTTGATATGTTTGCTACTCATATAATATGATTTTTATTATTTATATTTTCGTTTTTTATCTACATTTTATTTCTATCCCCATTTAATATTATATATTATTTCTATTATACATTGCTACTTTTACTATTATTTTATTTTGTTTCTCTAATTGCTTATAACATTCGTATTATAGTATTGTTTGTTTCATCTTATATTTTACGCCTATTTACGTGTAAAATTTTGTATGTTGTCTTTCTTACTATACTTGACAAATTATAGATATTTTAATAAATAATAATAACTAATTTATGTATTTAATTTTTAATCGTATATATAGTTATTATATTTACCTTACGAATTATTTTTGTCGTGATATTAATTTGATATGCATAATTATATCTATCTTATATTGTTTGTACATTTAGCTAAAATCTAACACTCATATATTGTAACACCTAGAATTTGTAAAATACCGAAAATACCCGTTTTTATATCCCTGGTGTGGTGAGAATTATATTTGGTGTATTTTTATTTTAAATATTGATATTTGTGTTTAAAATTGTGTTGGATCGGTCTTATTGATATATTAGAGTTATGAGTTGAGTTTTATGTGAAGAAATATTGTTTATTTTTATTTTATAATTTTGGAGGATTATTATGAGATATTTTAATGTATTTTGTATTGTTGGTATTATTCAAGTGTAGAGTTGGGGTTTATGTGTAATATATTGATGATTGGGGGTTTGTACGTTAATATCCCCTTTAACCCCCCCCCCCCCCCCCCCCCCCCCCCCCTCCCTTCCTCCACCCTTTCCTTTTCCTGATTTCGATCCCACCCCAAAAAGAAGACCGAACCCATTTCGGCCTCGACGATTTCCACCCAAATCCACTCCAATTCTTCATAGTTTTTAAATTAATTCAAGGAGATGGCTAATTGAAGGGTTCTCTTCCTCACGGTGGCTTTAATTTGGAGAAAAAGCAACGGAAATGTATACTATTTATTTTATTTGTATAGAATTAAGCGAGTTTAATTTCTATTGAATAGAAATATTGTGGTAGGGAGATTAGGAGGTGTTGGGTATTATAGAGGCAAGAAATTAGCAAATTATTGGAGGTTTTGCCAGTTGCTTACAAATAAGGGTTCTGGGTTTATAAAAATGAATTTTATATATGAGAATTATCTCTTCCATGGTAGTAGAAATTGTAGTTGAGTAATTAGAATAATTTGGGGGTGATTTTAGTAATTGTTAGGGGATAAAAATTCTGTAGGAATTTGAATATTACGTGCATCGCACGTGTGCATGCCAGACGTTCAATAAAATGCCTGAGTGACATTAGGATTAGTGTTATTATTTTCTGTGACTAATTTGGATGTTTTGAGCCCTAATTGCTTTGAAATTTGATAATAGGAGATGTTAGCGACTTCGGGTAGGGGATGGAGAAGTGGTGTTTCGAGCCTTAACCAGATATTATGTGAGTATGATTTTATTTATTTATTTGATGTTTTAAGAGAATTTTAGCATAAACTGAATTGTTGGTATGAATTACGGATAAGGTGTATTGGGATAAAGTGTATTGGTATAAAGTGTGTGTATATATGGGAATTAGTACTCGGTGTTGGTGTAAAAATATGATGATTAAATACTCGTGTACTTTATGTATTGGTATAAATTTATAGATGATGGATTAGTTATGTATAAGGGGATGTGATGTATTTATATAATGATATCGATATATGGTTTTATAATCTATTGACCTATTTAGTGTATGTTGGAGACATGTTTGGGTAGTAATGAGTTGAGGTATTGTAATCAATGAAATTAATGAGTGAATATGTGTATAATATAGTGATGTTTTAAATGAAACTAATGGGCGATAATATGATATAAATATCTACTTAACTTGGTTTATTCATAATCTAATATAATGTGACAAATAAATTATTTGGTGTATTCATGATATGAAATAATGTGGTGTAATAATCTTAATGTGGTGTAATAATCTGATAAACTAAACAACCGGGTGTATGCAAATGTGTGATAATGAGGTAATAAATTGTATGGTATATTCATAATGTGTGATGTGATGATAAAATAAATAATATAGTGCATTCGTGCTATGCAATAATATAATGTAATGATTTTATATGTTAAACAATGTGGTATGACATATATGTGATACAATGAAAAGATAAATGATATGGTGAACATCGTATGTGTTAATAAGTTCGGATAAAAGATGAGATGATATTTGTTAATAAAATGAGATATTAATTCTCATGGTAAATGTTGAAGATGTGGCAATTTATTGAAATAAAAGATCAGATGCTTTATGATGATAAAAAAAGATGAAAAGATAAAATGAAAAATGATATTAATAAATAAGTTTTGTTGACCAGTACCTACAGAAATCCTGGGGATTTGGGCTAGACCTCCTAATACCCAAGGACCGGCTTGGGGTAAGTGATTATTACCCAAAGTATGTTTGGGGTACGTGTTTTTATCGCCCAAGCTATCGGCTTAAGGCCCGGTTATTCCCTCGATGACAGCTTTCGTGAGGAAGTACCCAGTTTATCTGGGGTCAGTGTTTCCCTCGCTGGCATTGGCTGGGAGGAAGACGTAGCCTCGAACGCGTAAGACCCTAGGGGGCAGAGGTCCATGTGTTTACTGGGCTGTCGGCTTTCAGTATAGTGGGATACTGTGGCTCACTGGTCAAAAAATTAATAAAATGAATAAATGTGAAATGAAAAGAAAAATGAGCAAGTAAAGGAAGCTTATGATGTCAAATGTGATATGAGAATGAAAAAAAAAAGTATTCGTGTATAGTGGAAATGAGAAAGTAAAGCAAGTGAATGATTTGGAATGAATATGGCTAATAACCGAAAATGTGTATATGAATGAAGATGAAATTTTAAGAGAATAATTATGAAAAGTGAAGGTAGTGTATGTGTGTATTAATATGAATAGAATGAAGAAATTATATTATTATGGGAATGAAATATGAGAAGTAAAGAAAATGTATTATGCATTATATAAATAGAAGTGAAGAAGATATAATATGAGAATGGTTATGAAAATGGTTAATAAACAGAAACCTGATGTGATATGAGTTTGTTGTACCTTGGAATTGTGCCGAGGAACTACTCGCCCGCTATTTCCTTGGAAATGGTGGGAACTACCTCCCTTGGCACTACTCCCAGGATGAATTGGTGGGTTGTTGGTATGATGCATGTATTGCGGGTTGGAAATAAAAAGTCAAGTAAATTGTAAGATGACAATGAAAATAAAGTAAAGTAATAACCGAGCTATCGTCTTGGGATGGGATGTGATATTACCCAAGTTCTACTTGGGGTGTGGTGATTATTATCTAAGCTATCAGCTTTGGGGTGCGGTGTAATATTACCCAAACTATGTAATAAGAATGAAAAGTAACATAAGTTGTATGATGGCACGAAAATGAATTATAAAAGAAAATATATGATAAAATGAGAATGAGTATTAAAATAATCTATATGATGAAATCAGGATGAAAAGAAGATAAATTTTAATTTTAATGAGAGTGAAAGTGATGTATTGCGAAATGTTATGATATGTGTTATAAGAAATGTATGTGATTGTATGAATGTGATGTTATGTAATGTGAGAATGAGAAAGAAAATGTATATGAATGAAGGTAAGTATGAAAGAATATGAGTCGTGAGTATGTATATGAAAATGATTGGTAAATGAAGTACATGGTTGAATACGTATGAAGAAAATGAGGAAGTGACATTATTTGATTATATATGAAAATAAAGAAATGGTGATGTGAAGGTAATTATGAAAAGGGGAATATTTGTGTTAGGGAATTAAGAATGAAAAGTAATGCAATTGTATGTGAATTAATATATTGTTTTGTATTTGAGTGAAAAGTGAAGGAGTTTCCTATACAAATTAATATGACGTGTATATGAGATTAATCATCAAGAATTATGTGTGTAAATTAATATGAATAACTCGAACCAATTGTGGTATATGAGTAAGGAAAGCTGTATGTATAATATAATATGGTATGAACGCAAGGTGAAGTTATATGTGAAAGTGAAGTTTATGTGAAAGTACAGTTATATACGAATGAAAAACTATATGGGAAAGTAAAGTTATATGTGATATTAGTATAAGACATAAAGTGATGTGTGTTAAGTGATGAATTTGGGAATGATTTCAAAACTAAAGATAAGTATGTTATGAGCGGGTATGTATATATAAGCAGAAGATGATCCAAAGAGTACTTGATGTAAAGTCACATTTATGATATTTATATGTTCACATTTTAGGTGGAATTTTATTATCTTGATATTTGTAAGTTCAATCTATTTTTTAATACAGTTTAATTTATTTTCTAGACTAGTAAATTATACTCACACCAGAAATGGCTAACCCCTTAGTGTTTGGGGGGTTAGGAGAGTCTCAAGACTACCCTAGACCCCCTACTATTGCAGGTCCTCAGTGCTTTCATAGGGACCATGGCTATGATACAGATGAGTACCGGGCCCTAAAAGACGAAACAGAGGCCCTAATTCTTTTGGGCAGCTTACCAAGTTTGTGAGGAAGGATAGGGTGGACCCTCCACCATACAGGGGGGCCAATAAACTGTAGAACCCCGTATTTTCAAATATTATTTTAAATATTAGAAAATGAATTAAAATGATTTTTTTGGAGATTTAATAAGTATTTTCAGAAAAATGCATCTTTTTACACGTGCAAAACACGTGCAAATAGTTTCTTGAGAAGTTCAAAGTCAAGTTTTCTCCATGAAAAATCATTATTTAGTATTTGGGATTTATTTATTATTTTTCCAGATTTTCTGAAATTAATTGGATCTATTTGCAAATTTTGAGAAAAGAATGACCTTTTTGCAAATTTATCGTTTTTAGGGGTTAAAATGCAAAATCTATTTTCTGGATGTTTTGAACAGTACCGGTTGAGATTAATGAGTATGTTTTACTTTTAAATCCTAATTTAAATGATTTTTATTGAATTTCCAAGAATAGAGCTATATATATGTAAAGTTATATTTTGGAAGGACTATTTTGCAAATGCATTTCTAAAACCCTAAATCCTTAGTTCCGGCCTATATAAGTGGGTGTGCAGCCGTTATTCGTGGCACAACATTATATTTTGTGATTTTGGGAGGATCAAGAGGAGGATTTTGGATCTCGCAAAAAGGAGAGGCTTTCTTGTTGGATCTTTTCATTCCTAAGGTGAGTGATATGAACTTTGTTTTGTGGTTTGGATTATATGAACGATTGTTTTGTTGTTTGTTTGACACGTTTGTTTATTTAGTGTATTTTGTATGAAAACGATGCAATGGTCGTTATTGTATTACGTATGTGAAATCTATGAACGTTTAGTAGATCTTGGTTGATAAATTTCTTATTGCTTAAAAACATGTTAAGATTTGAGTATGATTATGACAATAAGGGATTAGATGGATGAACATCTGGATCTTGTGATTACAATCAGATTTTTGGTTATGAGTTGTGGAAGAAATCCAGTATTGAGAAATTCTAATGGAAGAGTTAGGAATTAAGAACATGAGAATTAAGTTTTGAGATATTGGTTGATTTGAGGAAATGTATCCATAAAGAGGATTATTTGAGATTGTCGTTTTTATCTGAATACAAATCATTTTAGTAAACAATGATTGCTTTTGGAAAACCCTAATTTTGATTATCTTGTACAACCAAACTATGTAGTCTGTAGGCCGACAGTCGACTGATACGACCCAGCTGCTATGATCTTTAGCTTTCTTGAAAATCCGTTCTGGACAGTCGACTTAGACCATTTTCAGTCTACTGGCACACTTAGAATATTTTCTTAAAGATTTCTGGAGTTTCTCTCTGGTAAGTCGACTTATATTCTCTTGTAAGTCAACTTATGACTTTTATAAGTCAACTTATAACACTTAGTTTATTTTCTTAAAATCATGGAATCTTCCCTTCTGGACAGTCGACTTACTTCCGTATTAGTCGACTGGTACTGATGCATTCTTATATCTATGAATGTTCTTTCAAGTTATTGACCTTTGGGGTCGGGTATATTCTGCGGTGTTGAGAGTCATTGATCTCCGGGGTTGGGTATACTCTGCGGTGTTGAGAATCACTGAGAGTGATTGATAACCGGGTATCCAATCTCCGGTGTTGAGAGTGACTGATAACCGGGTATCCGATCTGTGGTATTGAGAGTGATTGATAGTCGGGTATATTCTGCGGTGTTGAGAGTCATTGATCTCCAGGGTTGGGTATACTCTGCGGTGTTGAGAATCACTGAGAGTGATTGATAACCGGGTATCCGATCTGTGGTGTTGAGAGTGACTGATAACCGGTATCCGATCTGTGGTATTGAGAGTGATTGATAGTCGGGTATATTCTGCGGTGTTGAGAGTCATTGATCTCCGGGGTTGGGTATACTCTGTGGTGTTGAGAATCACTGAGAGTGATTGATAAACGGGTATCCGATCTGCGGTGTTGAGAGTGACTGATAACCGGGTATCCGATCTGTGGTATTGGGAGTGATTGATAGCCGGGTATCCGAACTGCGGTGTTGAATAGTTTGATCTATAACTACTTGTACCTTTTTCTTCTATTGAACCCTATTATATGGAGACGTTAAGGGCTTGCACCGGACCTATATAGAATGGGATGCATAGACTCCGACAAGTACGCATTAGAGAGTCCGCATATAGAAATTGTGTTTTCTTAACTTAGTTTTATACATGTGTTTTCCTGTTTTCTGCTACTACCACTTAGTTAAGCTACACTTGATGTTTTCATGTTTTCCTGTCATTTCTTACTTCACAATACATGTTTAGTATATGTTTCTCTCGTTCAGTACATGTTGTTTAAGAATCCATGCTTATCGTTTATTTATGTTGTTTATTGTTTTATGTCACTCACACCATTTATGGCTGACCCTTTTAGTTTTGGGGGTTAGGGTCATCTCTAGCCTCATGTGTTGCAGGTTGTTGCTTAGAGTTTGGAGGTTGGATGCTTGAGATAGTTTTGAGTTAAACTGATGTAATAGAGCTTCGTGTAAAACAATTGTAAAAAGAAGTGTTGTAAAGAGAAGGTTGTAATTCAAGGTGTTTGTATTTTCGCTGTGTTTGAAAAAGATTGATGTAATAAAAGTTTGAATAAAATTATTTGTGTTTTTGGGCTATGTGTACTATTACATTGAAGTTGATGCTGGGATTGTGCCATGTATTTTCTAAGATATTATATTAGAAATTCGGGGCGCTACATAAACGTATTGAGAAGCAAGCGGAATCCCAAGGCTCCGAGCCAAGGGTAGATCTACACTCTATACATGGAGGACCGATGGGGGGAGAGTCTAACTCCTCTCGCAAAGCCTTCATCCGGGAAGTCAATTCCGTAGAGAACTTACCTCCTCCCAAGAGTTTCGGTGTCCCAGTTACTTTCTCCGATAAAGATCTGGAAGGCATCCGATTTCCCCACTGCGATGCACTTGTAATCAGCCTCCAAATGGCCAATCATGAGGTACGATGGATCCTGGTAGATAATGGGAGCTCTGTTAATATTCTCTTCTTAGATGCATTCCGAGGTCTTGGCCTCTCCCGTGACCGTCTTAAACCAGCAGGATACACACTGGCCAGATTCTCAGGGGCCCCGGTCTCGATCGAAGGGGTGCTTACCCTAGACGTGACAGTGGGGAAAGCCCCAACAAGACGAACAAAAGCAATGGACTTCATGGTAGTGGATGTGAAAGCTATGTACAATGCCATCCTCGGCAAGTCAAACCTAGCCGCACTTCGTACCGTCCCCTCCGCGTTCCATATGAAGATGAAGTTCCCGACCCTTGCAGGAGTAGGGGAAGTCAGGGGGAATCAAGAGATGGCCCGAAGGTGCAACACCACGACTATAGGCCACAGGGGGATAGAGGCCAACCCCGAGAAGATAAGAGCAATTCTTGATATTCCACCTCCCTCCAATATTAAAGAGGTTCAGAGGCCCATGGGTCGCCTCCCTGCCATCAGAAGTTTCCTCTCTAAGTCAGGAGAGAAATGCCATCCTTTTTTCAAAGCTCTTCGGGGAGCTAAAAGTTTTGAGTGGGGACAGCCACAATACGAAGCCTTTGAACAGCTCAAAGCCTATCTAGTTAACCCCCCATTATTGAGCAAGCCCGAGCTAGGAAAGCTACTGTATCTCCATCTCGCTACATCAGAACAGAACCTAAGTGCAGTTCTTGTAAGGGAAGAGGAAAAAGCGCAGAAGCCCATCTATTATGTCAGTAAAGTCCTTCATGACGCCGAACTCCGCTACTCAAAAGTGGAGAGGATGGCTTACGCTCTGATCCTGGCCGCCTGCAAACTTTGACCTTACTTCCAAGCCCACTCCATCGCCGTTCTCACCGATCAACTGCTAAAGCAGATATTGCACAAACTGGAGAGCTCGGGAAGACTAATAAAATGGTCTATCGAGCTGAGCCAACATGATATAATTTACAAGCCACGAGCAACCATTAAAGCCCAAGCCCTCGCAGAATTCATCGTCGAAAGCACAATCCCAGACCCACTTGAGGAAGACAGAGACCCCCCATTCTGGAGCGTCTATGTCGATGGATCTTCATGTCTCGAGGGAAGCGGGGTAGGTGTTATTCTAATGGGACCAGATGACATCATCCTCTAGTACTCTCTCTGCATAAGTTTTTGAGCCTCCAACAACGAAGCTATATATGAGGCCCTAATAGCTGGTTTGCTCTTAGCCCAAAAAGCAGGGGCTCGCCATGTTAAAGTATACCGCAAATCTCAGCTAGTTGTTAATCAGGTCCTTGGGGAATATGAGGCTAGAGATGATCGGATGGTTAAATATCTCGCCAGAGTTAAGCAGCTTCTAAGCATGTTCCAAGGGTCAGAAGTTATCTGCATACACCGAGAAGGAAATGGGCAAGCAGACGCCCTGTCCAAGTTAGCCTCTTCGTCCCTAGAAGGACTCGATCATACAGTCCTTGTAGAAGTTCTCAACATTATGAGCTTAGGATGATTCCTCCCCCGCCTCCCGGGGAGAACTGGATGCAGCCATTGTTCAAATTCTTTGAGGGGGGATACTTCCAACAGATCAAAAAGAAGCCAGAAGAATCCGAACAAGGGCAGAACGCTACATTATCAACGAAGGTGTCTTGCACAAACGTTCGTATACTCCAGCTGACGGCCAATAGTACCTTCGGTGTTTGTCCCCCGAAGAGGCCCAGTATGCCCTTAAGGAAGTCCATGAAGGGATTGGTGGCGTTCATTTTGGGGCGAGATCCCTCGCCCGAAAAATTCTCAATCATAGCTACTATTGGCCCACAGTCCTCAGAGATGCTCAGCAATATGTCCGCCACTGCACGTCTTGTCAGAAGTTCGCGTCCATCAAACGGGTGCCCCAAGCCGAGCTCTGTTCCTTGTCCAGCCCAATCCCCTTCGCTATGTAGGGGATGGATCTCCTCGGACCCTTCCTACCAGCTACCGAGCAAAGGAAATTTCTCATAGTAGCAATTGACTATTTCACTACGTGGGTTGAAGCTGAACCACTTGCTATGATTACTGAGAAGAAGGTCCAGCAGTTCCTATGGAGAAGCATCATTTGCCGATTCGGTGTCCCCCAAATCCTAGTTACTGATAATGGAACATAGTTCACAGGGGAAACATTTCAGTAGTTTTGCGCCGATATGAGCATTCAGCAGAGATTCTCTTTTGTCTCCCACCTGCAAACCAACGGCCAAGCGAAATGCGAATAAGCAAATCTTAATGGGCCTTCGCCGAAGCCTCAATAGAGCTTCCAAAGGCTTGTGGGTCGAGCAGCTCCCAAATGTGCTATAGTCTTATAGGACCACTAAGAGGACCCCAACTGGAGAATCCCCTTTCAATCTCACCTATGGCTCTGAAGCTGTTATTCCTCTCAAAGTTGGCCTACCCTCCCCTCGCATTTTCGCGTTTGAAGGAGAGCAAAACTCCAATAGTCTCAGAGTCAATCTTGATCTCATAGACGAAGTCCATGAGCGCTCGTTTATTCTCCAGTAGGCATACAAGCAGCGAGTTGAAAAGTTGTACAATCAGAGAGTCCACCCTACTAAACTGAAAGAAGGCGTTCTTGTTTTGCAAAAAACTAGAAATTTCAGCCCCTCGTAACAAGGGCAAACTCTCTCCAAATTGGGAAGGACTGTATAGGATCTCCAAAGTGGTTCATCCGAGAACTTACCAACTTGTAGATCCGGGGGGGTGGGAGATACCAAGGACTTGGAATGCGGAACACCTGATGAAGTACCAAGAGGGTGTTCAAACACCGCTGGAAGCAACTTCTACCTAAAGCATTTCTTAATGTTTTTCTTCTTGTTACATAATTGATTTTCTCAATGTAATAAAGGCTTGCAACTCAGAAGCAGCCACTTAGTCCTCTTTTATAAAAGCAATTTAGTTCTCCGAAAAGATATTGTCTAAATTTTGATTGTCTTACTCCAAAGCGTACACTCTAAGTACAAAAACTCTAAATCGACAAGTTCGATGTCCAACACTTTGTTTGATGCGACTTTAGCCGTTTGCGAACGAGAATGTGTGAAGTAGCTCACCATTCAAAATTGCTCCCACAAATGTTAAAAACTCTTAGACGACAAGTTCGGAGTCCAACACTTGGTTCGATGCCACTTTAGCCGCTTGCGAACGAGCAAGTACAAAGTAGCCCACCGTTCGAAATTGCTCCCAAAACTGTTGAAAACTCTTAAACGACAAGTTCGGAGTCCAACACTTTGTTAGACGCCACTTTAGCCGCTTGCGAACGAGCAACTGTGAAGTAGCTCATCATTCGAAATTGCACCCACAATTGTTGAAAACTCTTAAACAATAAGTTTGGAGTCCAACACTTGGTTCGACGTCACTTTAGCCGCTTGCGAATGAGCAAGTGCGAAGTAGTTCACCATTCGAAATCGCTCCCACAACTGTTGAAAACAAGAGAGAATACAAGTGTTAACAAATACTTAGAAAAATAGCTCTATAGCACTTAGCCAAAAAATCTTGTTTCACATACAAAAGAGAATACAAGTGTTAACAAACACTTAGAGAAATAGCTCTCTAGCCCTTGGCCAAAAAATCTTGTTTCACAAACAAGAGAGAAAACAAGTGGTAGCAAACACTTAGAGAAACAGCTCTCTAGCGCTTGGCCAAAAAATCTTGTTTCACAAAGAAGAGAGAATACAAGTGTTAGCAAACACTTGGAGAGACAACTCTCAAGCACTTGGCCAAAAAATCTTGTTTCACAAACAAGAGAGAATACAAGTGTTAGCAAACACTTAGAGAAACGACACTCAATCACCTAGCCAAAAAAACGCTACTTGTTTCACAAAAGGAAGAAGTTACAAGTGTTACTGGGCGAAATAGGCTCATTACAAGATCAAAAAGGCACAATCAACAAAAACTTTACTTCAATATTACAAATATTTTATTCCGCTAAAGTTGGGGATACAAGTCATCTTAAGACCAAAAACTCCTACAAAACTACAAAGTGTCACCCTAACTCCTCATAGGAAGTGGGACACTCCTATTAAGTGATACATGAGGACGACGAGCGCTGTGCCGCTCCTTCGTTGCCTCCAAAGAAATCTTTAAACCCGCGAGCCGAGTCAACCGTCAAGACCCATGGGCCTAGCGGCCCCTCCAACCGATGCCCCACTAGACGAACCAGCCACGCCACTTTGAGCATCCCAGGGTTCCGCGGAGGCATGCGCAACACTAATTCATGGAACGATCTCCCTGGGGCGTACTCCTTGCACGGATAAGAAGTGCTCCTGACATTGCTTCCTTCGGAGAGTCATTTTATACGAAGATTCTCCGCCTTTAACTCCACGAGCCACTCTTTGAGAGAGTCATCTGTCACTTTAAGCTTCAAACGAGGCACTCTGCTCGTGCTACCCCCTTGCGAGAGCTCAAAGATAGTCCTTCGGAGATGAGCCATTTCTAAACTCTTCTCGAGCACCACGTTCTTCAGCTCGTCCCTTTCTGACATCACCGCAAATAGAGAGTGCCGAAGGAATTTCAGTCTCGAAGCTTTGCCGGAAGCCATAGAAGGGCCACCTCCCCACCCTCGAGGGGCACTTCTTGGAGAATCTCCTCAAGATGTCTCGTCTCGATATCTCAATGGGCCAAGACCATTCTCAAATGTCCAAGCTCCAACTCTGCTTTAGCAAGCCTCTCTCGCGATTGAGCGAATCCCAGGTTAGTAATACGGAGTTTGGTGAGGAGATGCAACGTCTCACTACCCTGGGGAAGTCAATCAAAGAGAGAAGTGTAAATCACTCTAAGTCTAAATAGAGCTAAAAGATAGTTCTAAGGTAAAGCAGAGCTATAACACAGTTCTAAGCCCAGGAACACCTACAAGATGGCTCTAATTTAAAGAAGAAGCTACAAGATGGTTCTAAGTCCAAGTGTCAGAAACTATGAGATAGTTTAAGGTCTTACCGCCATACACAACACTTGTGCCAAAAAGAGATATTTCATTACTTGGATAACGGTACAAAAGCTGTGGTCAGTCCGCTATTAGGCGTCGATAAAAAATACCAAGACTAAAAAGGGAATAAAAACACAACTAAGTCAGGGGTCGATCTCTTTCGAAGGATCCACGGCCACAGAAGGCTCGACCACTTGCGCTTTGGTGGCGATCACTAAGGGCAGGGAACCTGGAGCTGCATCTGCCTCTGTCTTGCCGCCTTCGACCTCTTCCTCCCGGTCCTTTTCTTTTTTTTCTCCACCTTCTTCGGAAACATCGTTGAACCTGGGGACTAGATCAGGGAACAAACGCCACCCGGCATAGTCAACGTCAGGAAATTTTGCATTAACCTCATCTATGGCACGGGCGTAGGACTTTTCCATGTTCACATACAGGAACCCTTTGGCCTTCTCCATCGCTTGGTCTTTGGGCTCCTTCATCGCGGTTATTTTTGCAGCCGCGATCGCCTCCTCCTTCTCCTTTGCGGTGAGCTCCTTCTTCTTCACCAATCTAGCGTTGTCCGCCTCCAGCCTGGCGACAACGGCCTCGAGGTTCTCCACCCTTGAGGTCTTCATCTCGGCTTGAATCCTCGATTGCTCGAGGTCTCTTGTGATCCTAGCCTTTTCAGCCCGAGCTCTCTCACTCTCGAGCTTCAGCTCCTTCTCTTGCTCGGTCATCTTCTCCATTAGGTGCCCGAAGTGGTAAGTGATCTGCAAGAGAAGCAAAATCTAGTCATTCAAGCTAGAAAAACACCAGCACTTAGCAACAAGAATAGGTTCAAAAGTGATGGAAAACTTACCGACATGCCAGCTCGAGCAATTTTGAGCGCGTCGTCACCAACGGTACCCACCTCCAAAGCAGCCTTGTCCTTCGGCGTGGTGAGATGTCGAACGTCTTGCATACAAGAGGACGAATCGCCGAGGAATCCTTCGAGCTTCCTGACTTGCCATTCAGGGACGAAGATCTTCTTGTGCTCCTCAGTCAGGAACACCTCGGCTTCAGCAGTAGGGGACCTCCAAGGCCAAAGCCACCGACAGAGGGAAGACCCCCGCACCAACGGAGGCAGACGGAGCTGCCGAAGTCGTCGGCTGCGAAACCACTGTGACCTCCTTTGAGGGGTGCACCACGGTGGCAGCTGTTGTCTTCCCCTTCGGCAAAGAAATCTTCGTCACCATCCTTTTCCACTTCCCGTCGGCAGGGGGCTTGCTGCTTAGAACTCCACACCCCACAAGCATATCATCGAAATCCTTCGATTTTGCAAAGAAGGAAATTCGCCGAGGATAAGGACAAATAATGATTTGACTAAGTCAAGGGAAAAAATAAAGAAAAAAAGAAGGGGGTGCTAAACTAAAAGAACAAAAGCGTACTAGGGTTTATCAGGTTGAGACCCCCCTGAAAAGCGCCTCCTCTGTCGAGTCCTTCCAATCGAGCTTTGGCCGATCAAGGAGTGTCTGGACCATCTCTATTTCCTCAGGGCTAAGAACGGGGTTCTCCTTCGCCCACTTCGAAACCTCCTCGACCCAAGCAGTCAGAATATTCCATGGCTCTCGACTTCGGATTAGAAAGAACTTGTCCCTCCAGTTCTTGATCGAGTCTGGGCAGCTGACGAGCCTTACCCCATGCCTCGGAGACAGAAAGAACCTAAACTCTGTTTTGTGCTGCTGATGGATTCGGTACAGAGTCCGCAGCACATTCAGCCGTAGCTCGATGTTCGCTGCTTGACAATGGAGGATGAAACCATTGATAAGCCTCCACAAGTTCGGCATATACTGGACTGGGCTGATCCGGTACCATCGCAACACTTCAGTAACAAAAGGATGGAGCGGTAGTCGAGCACCGTCTAAGAAGGCATCGACGGGCCAAAAACACATCTACCGGCATGGGCGAATTGGGCCTCACCTCGGGCCGGGACAGCATCAGGTCAAATTCACTCAGGATCAGAAAGCACTCCCGAATTAACTTTAAATCCTCTTCGCTAAGTATGGAGATGGTGTCGTCGATCTCTGAGGTTTCTCGAGCGGCGTTCTCCTCGAAGCCTCGGCCCCGACCGCACACAATACATTCGGCTAGATCATCTGAAAGCTCTCAAACTCGATGAAGCCCCGTCAGGGGCCCGGGCAGCCTGCTGCACTACCCCATTCTTCGATCTCTCTCAGCGATGGTCTCCACTACCGCCGAAGAAGTCCCTACTACAGTCTTACCCTTGTCGACTGTAGGATCTTGACTAGAGGTTGGCTCGATGGCGACAATGGGGAAGGTCTCTTGCCCCAGAGTGACGCTATACATTCTCTAAAAGTAAATAAAATTATTTAAGAATTACATTGATTTGATTGCTACGGTCGGAAAAGATCGCTGGAGATAGAAAATCTTCGCCGGAAGCTCTTGCTGGGAAGTGAAAATCACCTGAGGAAAAACTTAGAGAATGAGCAAATGAGTGGGGGGATGTAGTTTTATAGAGAGGGGAGTAGTTGGAATGCCCCCCAAGGATAAAAGGCTGCCCAAAACTCAAAAGCTAGGCCCATCTAGCACAAGACGACAAAGATGTTGGGGAACCCAAAAGACCATTGACTAGTCAACGGTCAACAGTCAAAATCTCCACGTGACGCCTTCTCGAAGCCTCTCTCGACCTTGACAGCTTTCGCTGAGCGTTCTTGACACCGACATCGTAATTGGAGAAATGGCTTTGACTAGTCAACGGTCAACAATCAAAATCTCCATGTGTTGTCTTCCAGAAACCTCTCTCTACCTCGGTAGCTCTTGCCGAGCGTTCTTGACACTGACATCATAATTGGATAAATGGCTTTGACTATTCAACGATAAATGGTTAAAATCTCCACGTGTCGCCTTCCCGAAGCCTCTCTCGACCTCGACAGCTCTCATCGAGCGTTCTTGACACCGACGTCGTAATTGGAGAAATGGATTTGACTAGACAACGGTCAACAGTCAAAATCTCCACGTATCGCCTTCCTGAAGTTTCTCTCAACCTTGGCAGCTCTTGCCGAGCGTTCTTGACACTAACGTCGTAATTGGAGAAATGGCTTTGACTAGTCAACGGTCAAAATCTCCACGTGTCGCCTTCCCGAAGCCTCTCTCGACCTCGGCAGCTCTTGCCGAGCATTCTTGACACTGGCATCGTAATTGGAGAAAGGGCCTTGACTAGTCAATGGTCAACGGTCAAAATCTCCATGTGTCTCCTTCCCGAAGCCTCTCTCGACCTCGGCAGCTCTTGCCGAGCGTTCTTGACACCGACATGGTAATTGGAGAAATGGCTTTGACTAGTCAACGTTCAACGGTTAAAATCTCCATGTGTCGCCTTCCCGAAGTCTCTCTCGACCTCGGCAGCTCTCACCGAGCGTTCTTGACACCGACGTTGTAATTGGAGAAATGGCTTTGACTAGTCAACGGTCAAAATCTCCACGTGTTATCTTCCCAAAGCCTCTCTTGACCTCGGCAGCTCTCGCCGAGCGTTCTTGACACTGACATCATAATAGGAGAAATGGCTTTGACTAGTCAACGGTCAATGGTCAAAATCTCCACGTGCTGCCTTCTCGAAGACTTTCTCGACTTTGGCAGCTCTTGTCGAGCTTTCTTACCATCGATGTCAAATCTGCCACGTGTCAGCACGCCGAGGTGTCGACGAGTATCGGCAAGTGGCACCGAGCGTTCTTGACATCGACGTCAAACCTGTCACGTGTCAGCACACCGAGGTGTCGACTAGGTTCGGCAAGTGGTGCCGAGCGTTCTTGACACCGACGTCAAACCTGCCACGTGTCAGCACACCGAGGTGTCAACGAGGTTCGGCAAGTGGCGCCGAGCGCTCTTGCCATCGACCTCCACTTGGGCGATAAAGCGCTGACCAGTCAACCATTTCTAGCAGTCTGATCATTAAGAAAATCGCGCTGGAACATGATCGACGCTTCAGATTATGCCACGTCGATAATCATTTGATTAATTCTTTTATTTTAATTATTAAATCGAATTAATTATTTAAAAATTGTGAAAAAATGATTAAAATTCAAAAAAATAATTATAAATTCTAAAAATAATTATAAATTCGAAAAAAATATTTTTGTACTCTTGGAAAAATAATTATTAATTAGAATAATTAATTGATATTTTTTGAAAATTGATTGTCGCTTCGCAAGTTGAATAAATGATTCGAGAAATGGTTTAAAAAATGAAAAAAGTCATTAGAAGATCCAGGATATCCCACATACAAATCCGAGTATTGTACAAACTCAATTGAGTGCTGTTAAGCCCTGTGTGCGATTATAAGGATCCCAAGAACTCCGATAAAATCCTGTACGACATTAAAACAAGAAAACTACTCCCCAACGGCTGTCAAACTCAGCCTTCGGGAGTGGGGGGGCTCGTGATATGGCTAAAAATAGGATTAAATCGGGACATTTCAAATCAGGTACGAATATCTAAGCTCTCAAGGGTAAAACAGTAATTTCCACCACAAACAGGTTCGAAATGGGATCTGGGACTTTCTTCAAAGCCTAATAACCCAAAAATGGATCTGTCCTATCGGGTATGGATGGTAGCCCGCCACAGACCTGCCCAGGATGTTTAGAGAGTAATTCAAATTCGCTGTTATCTATAAGAGGCAGTTTAAACCACCTTTCTTATCCTGAAACGAGTTAAACCATCTTCCTTATCCAAAAACACCGAGACATAGAGATATAGGATTAACTCTAAATTGTGTCTAAAGGCGACTATAAACACCCCTCTCCCCCACCATAAAAAAGGTAATCAATATTTTTTTCACAAATCGCTCTTTCATAATCTTCCTGATTACTGACTTGAGCATAGGAGGGTTCGTCACCAGGATTCATCCAAGTGTATCGAACTTTTTACAGGTTAACGGCAGTGGCAAGAAACAGTGAAACGCCAGCCAGGAAATAACAGTTTTTCTTTATTTGTTTCTAAAAGAATCCACAAATACATCTGTTTGCTCCCACACCAAAATAAGCAGCAACAAAACCTATTAGGTGAAAATGTGTTTTCAAAAAGAAAACTGACATGGATGGTAACATGCAAACCTTTAAAGGGCGGTTGGTGACTAAAGGTTTCAAGCAAGTTCACGGTGTAGACTATGATGATACTTTTTCCCCAGTTGTCATGCTTAAATCCATTCGGATCTTGCTTGCTATTGCAGCAGATCACTATTATGAAATCTGGCAAATGGATGCCAAAACTACTTTCCTTAGAAATCTTCTCTAGGATGTGTACATGACACACCCTGGGGGTTTTTTCACTCCAAAGGGTGCTAGAAAGGTGTGTAAGCTGCAACGATCCATTTATGGGTTAAAGCAAGCTTCTAGAAGCTGGAATCTTTGCTTCGATAATGCAATCAAAGAGTTTGGTTTCATCAAGAATGAAGATGAATCTTGTATCTACAAGAAGGTTAGTGGGAGCACAATTGTCTTTCTGGTGTTGTATGTAGATGACATACTACTCATCGGGAATGACATCCATACCTTACAACCTGCAAAGACTTGGCTAGGAAAATGCTTTTCCATGAAGGACTTGGGTGAAGCTACCTATGTTTTAGGCATCAAGATCTATAAAGATAGATCAAGAAGTTTGTTTGGCCTGAGTCAGAGTACATACATAGACATAGTATTGAAACATTTTAATATGTAAGAGTCCAAAAAGGGATTTCTGCCTATGTCGCATGGTATAAGTCTGTCTAAGGCTCAATCTCCTACAACTCAAGATGAGAGGGACCGCAGTATTAATATTACATATGCATCTACAATAGGATCTATCATGTATGTCATGTTATGTACTCGTCCAAGTGTCTCATATGCCTTGAGCATGACGAGCAGGTACCAGTCAGATCCTGGTGAGAGTCACTGGACTGCTGTCAAGAACATCCTTAAGTACTTAAGAAGAACTAAGGATTCGTTCTTGGTATATGGAGCTGAGGAAGATCTTGTTGTAAAGAGTTACACTGACGTTGGTTTCCAGTCCGATATAGATTCCAAATTGCAATCAAGTTTTGTGTTTTACCTAAATGGTGGAGCTGTGAGCTGGAAGAGTTCGAAGCAAGTGACAGTAGCCGATTCTACCATAGAGACTGGGTATATTGCTGCCTCCAATGCAGCAAAGGAGGCTGTTTGGATAAGAAAGTTCATCACTATACTTGGCATAGTTCCTAGCATTGTAGCTGTGAGCTGGAAGAGTTCGAAGCAAGAGACAATAGCCGATTCTACCACAGAGGCTAAGTATATCGCTGCCTCCTATGCAGCAAAGGAGGCTGTTTGGATAAGAAAGTTCATCACTGAACTTGGCATAGTTCCTAGCATTGTGGACCCGGTGGACCTCTATTGTGATAACAGTGGCCATTGCTCAAGCTAAGGAGCCTAGATCTCACCAGCGATCCAAACATATACTTAGGCGCTTCCATTTCATTCGAGAGATCATCGATAGTGGAGATGTGAAGATATGCAGAGTACTGACAAATGATAACATCGTTGACCCACTGACAAAGCCTCTTACACAGCGAAAGCATGAGGGTCACACTAGATCTATAGGCATTAGATGTATGTCTAATTGGCTCTAGTGCCTCTGGAAAGATCAGAAGTAATTAGAGCAGTAATTGCATCAGTCTCGACTTTAAGGATAATTTTTTTTGCTATCTTTTTTTGAGAACCTCCTAAGGTTCCTTATGAATAATTGAAGAAAGATTATCAAGGCCTATTTCTTTAACTGTCCAGACTCTCAATCTAAGGATGCCCAGGTTGAAGGAAATTTTGTTTATACCAGCACCATAATATCATATTGGGGAGGAATATCGGAATTAGAAATTGATAGAAGAACAAGGATATGGGCACGCGCAAGTAGGTGTAATGCCCCGAATTCCAAAGACTGGTAACTCGTAGCAAATACAGGATGTTTTACTTCAAATTCGTACAAATTTATAAGGAATTTAAAACTTTTTATTTACAACATGTTCTTTACAACAGCAAACCAGAATTAAATGAATACAATACAATCTACAATAATGAAAATTCTTCAATCTTCTAATCAACTCATCATAGTGACTCCAAGCTCAGGCCAAGTCCAATCCTGCAACTAGGAAACTATGGGCATGTCAGTTGCATACAACTGACGCAATGCTATAATACAATGATTCTTCTACATTATCAAACACAAACTTGAATGCAAACAGAAAAAGTGACTATCCTAATCATGTCAGTGTATGATATGACTTAATGCCTAATGCAGACATTACACTACGATGACACTAATGCATACTTGTTCGGATTCTATGCATCACATACTACATAGGTCTGAGGGCAAACCCTTAACGTACTCCTCATTATAGGGTTCAATCCCTCACCATGCAACCTGTAACACCCTGAATTCTAAATAAGACTGAACTCGAAGTTCCACAGGATCTTTACACTTCATTTCGTATAATTTTACAAGGAATTTAAAATTTTTATTTACAACAATGATTACATCAGAGTCTTTTACATCAACACGCAGCGGAATAAGTAAAATACAACAATGATAAATGTACAATTGTAACAACTTTAGCATTTAAGTAATCATCAGTAACAAATTCATCTTTATATCTTCTTGTAAACTCCAAGTCCTGCATATAAAACTGTGGGCACGTCATTTGCTTACAACCGACGAAATATTATACACGACCATTCTCGCTATGCCGAACAGTATAACGATTCTTAAATACTTTAAAAAACATAAACTTGATCACAAAACAAAACTACAAAGGGACTATTCTATTGATGTCGTGGGTACTGTGCACTTAGTCCTTAATGCAGTTATTAATATTTACATGACACTAATGCGCACTTGTTCGGATTCTATGCATCCCATAATACATAGGTCCGAGGGCAAGCCCTTAATCGTTTTTCATCTTGTAGGGTTCAATCCTTCGCCATGAGTTAAACTACTATGGTAACTACGGTAAGTATCCTAGAAGTTCTATGAGTTATGAGCTCATATCCAAACAGTCTGGAGGGAAATCCCACGTCATGACACGATGCATCGTGTAGAACTTATGGACAATTCAGCCTCCGTCATGGGACATGACACCACCCATAGTCACCAAACACCCCACAAGCATCGCCTGCGGTACGAACTCCTGGAGATGTATTCACGTCATGACACGAAGCATCGTGTAGACAGCCTGTGAATACTCTCACGTCGTAGCTCCGAGGCCCTCATACTCGTGTTTTTCTCTTACTTTCATCACATCTCCACTATAGTGTAGTCCTTACAATTTTATTTGTTTTAAAAAAAAAATCATCACAATCTAGAGCTAGCTTACCCTACCGGACTTAAACCAAAATTATAGAGACAGTCAGCCTACCTGGCTACTTCTCAAGAGATGCTCAACCCACACTGGTTAGCTCTGAAATTCATTAATAAAAATTGCCAATCACTAGGGTCTCGCCTAGCCTCTAGATTCCAATAACTATCTTGTCACGCCCCGCTTCCCACTATACGGAAATACAGACACGCAACTGAGGCCCAGCGAATGATATACATCATCCATAAGTTGTACAATTATAAGCTCAACAAGATCTTTATAACACATTCACGCAGGCAAATATAATAATCACATGAGCTGAAAATAGAATAACTATTATTTGGATAATACATCAACATCGGGTCAAGATGCCCGGGAGTACAAGGTGCCAGAATTAAAATAATATGATAAGTAGTTCGCTATAACAACTAGATAAAATAGCGACTGAAAGAAAAACAACATGAAGTAGTAAGGAAGCAGCAACGATCGTCTAAAGAGTCTGTTCGTCGGGTCCATCAATACCTGTATAATTATTAACTCAAAGAAAAATAGAAAAGTTTCTGTTAGAGCAAGTTTCGGGCAGCAAGTAGCAAAAAGCAGAAAAAAGGGTAATATAACAAGATATAATATGGAAGAAACAAGAAGTAGAAGTACAAATACAATATGGAAGTAACTAAGGAACTGGGACAATATGATCATGTAAGTAATAACTGTACCTAGTGTATTCTAGACTTCAAGGTATAAGCAATTGATAACCTAGGCTCAGTTAATCGATATTCATGTAATCAAGGATCGAGAGTCATGTAATCAAGAGTTATGTACTCAAGAATCAAGAGTCATGTAATGAAGAGTCATGTGATCAAGAATCATGTAATCAAGGATCGAGAGTCATGTAATGAAGAGTCATGTGATCAAGAATCATGTAATCAAGGATCGAGAGTCATGTAATCAAGATTCATGTAATCAAGAATCATGCTTAGTGAAGATCTCAAGTTTATCTGTTTTATTAACTTATCTAATGCACGTAATCCTGTGTTCCATACCACAAGTTCGGTGCATATCAATCATGTGACATTTAGACTTAAGTAGTGAATTCTATAGGATTATGTACTCGGGTCTTCCAGTGATAGTATCAAGACATGTAATCATGAATCATGTAATCGAGAATTATGTAATCAAGAATTGTGTAATCAAGAATCAAGAATCAAGAATCACTATTTCGGGAAACACGGGCCCCCTTCCGAGTATACTTCCCTATATTGTCCACTATTAAGTCGTACCCTTATAACCCCGGCTTGTTATTCTTTTATAATTAATCATGAACATGCAATTGGTACGACTAGTGGAACGGTGTAATCAAGACAGTTTAATCAAGAAAAATATCAAGGGTAATAATCATAGATATGAGACGTAAAATGAGTACATGTATCGAGAGTAGTTATTATAGAATTATCAAGTAGTATAAAATGCATGCTATCAACCTATTATATCTATGCAAGTTATTATTACAAGAACAATATAATACACTCAGTTAATTAAATATGAAAAGTAACGGGTTTATATGCAAAAATGCAGAGATGAATTTTTAGACAACTTGACATATCTGCATTCAAATCCACTTTTCCGTTGTTACAGAAAAGCAAATCCGATTCCATCAGAGATTCTAGAAAGTAAACTCTCTTTCGGTTCCAACGCATATTCACACGATACATTCTAAAGACAGTAGCTATGCATACAAATTCATTCTTCGCTGGTTTCGATGTTTCGCACGCATTCTGAAAATTCGGAGTCACAATACGAAAACTGCGATATCTCACAATCTATACATCGGATTGAGAAACTGTAGGATGTTTCGGATATCTAGACTCGAAGGGCTACGATTTTCATGCATAAAGTTTTTCAATCCAGTGTCGGGAACATGGTCGAATTCTCAGTACAAGATACCGGTTAGTAATCCCGTGCAGGTTCAGAAATTCACAATATGACAGTACTAAAATTGCGATATCTCACAATCTATACATCCGATTGAGAAACCGTCAGATGATCTGGATTCGGGACTCGATGGGCTACGATTTCCATATAGAAAATCTTCAATCCAGTATCAAAAACATGGTCGAATTCTTAGTGCAAGGTCAAAAAATTTTAGAGATAGTAAGGTTGAATATTCGATATTCGATAACACGATTCGAAATGTGTTAACGGTTCACTCTTGAGTTGATATAGTATGGAACAAGTGACTGAATGGAGTTTGACAATAAAACATGATGATAACTAGACTACTTGCCACGAGTCAAAGGAAAATGCTTGTACGAGAACAAAAATAGTGTACAAGGTACTTACCTTATAGCGTGACGATTTCGGTGGTGGTATTAACCACGGAAAGAAGAAGTGACGTCGGTAACGGACGGCGGCACAACGGCGGTAAGAATGGTGGCAAGACGGTAGCTAGCGAGCAATGGTAGCAACGGTGAGCGACGACAACAACAAGGTGGCGCGGCGTCGGGTTATTTTTCGGGGTTCACGGGATCGTAGAAGCGGAGTCGTTGGCTCGAAGGTGGAAGGTAATTGCTTGAGCTCTCGGGTGTGAAGAAGGCAGAGGAAGAGAAGAAGGGAAAATGAAGAATGTAGGTAAGAGAAGAGAAAGAGGTAGGAGCTCTGCATATGTGTGTGTGTGTGTATATATAGAAAGGAAGGGATAGGAGGGGTGTAGAAAAATCAAAGGACGGGTGTAGAAAAATCAAAGGAGGGGTGTAGAAAAATCAAAGGATGTGTGGAAAAATAAGAGTTAGGCGTAGAAGGAGAAAATGAGGGGGGGGGGGGGGGGAGGGTTGGCGTATGCAGAAATGGTGAAGTAGGGAGGGAGAAAATACGGTGTAGGGTTAGGCAGGATTAGGATTAGGATTAGTATTAGGATTAGGATTAATCAGGGTTTAAAATTTGTATTTAAACTTCGGTCGAAAAATCACAAAATTATAGAATTGATCAGAAAAATATTCTGGCTTTAGATAAAGAGTCCAAAAAGAAAAATAAAACATCTGAAAATTGAAGTAAAAAAATTCACGTAATAAAATACGTACAACTGGAATAGGGAGTTACATATCTCTTTTTAGAGATCAACAATAATTCATATTCAATCTCAAATAATATTTCATTTCCTTTATTCATAAACTCTTTCTCAAAGAGAAACATTTTCTTTATAAACTTATAACATAAAGTATTTCACTCACATGAAATAATTTATTTCAACCTCTTTTATCAATTAATCACTTATAACGTTGTATGCATTTCAAATAACCTCAATCAAGTATAGAAAATCATAAAATCTCATTAAGAGAAAAATCTAATTTCAATACAAATATTCATGTCTATTTAATTAAACAAGAGTCACAATCTTTATTATAAAATCACTTCTAATTCTTTTAATCGATAAACTTGAGTTCTTTAACAACATTTAATGAAAAATCCTTTTTCAATACTCCCAAAATATCTCAAATATTGTAGAAATAATTTTCATGAAGTCTAAATATTTTTAGAAGAATAATAGAATTTTTCTGAATTTTTATCTCATTTAAAAACCCTCAAAACATTAAAAAAAAACAAAAGAAAAAGAAAAGGCCACACCAGGTTTCGAACTCAGAACCCGAGCCCAAACCCGCCATGAACAATAACCCACTTAAAGTGCACCCACTAACCAAAACAACCACAACGGCTAACTGATATGAGTTGAAGTTAAATTATACTTATATTTGTACTTTCGGTGATTTACTTTAAATTAAATTTCACAAAAATAAAGTCTCTATCAAGACACGAACCCAGAACCAATAACTCCGCCTAGCTACAGTAACGAACTTAATTCGCACCCACTAACCAGTAAGTCCAAAGTGACTAATCGAAGTAAAATGTGTTGAATTCTTTTTATGTATACTATATTGTAATTAGTTTTCCTTTACAAAATTTGATTCTTAAATCAATTTGTACTTGTACAAAAACTTGATCTTTTCCAGAATATATTTCTACCAAATGCAGAATAATATATTATATTCAAACATTATAAAAGTTTTCTTTTTGACAGTAAAACAAAGTTTCTCCTCAAAATTATGTTAGAACACAAATAATCAATTTTTCAAATAAAAAAGTTGTTTTTCATCAAAAACTCCTCTATGAAATTTTCTATATTCACTAAATAAACTATTGAGACTAAATCCACATTTCTTTATCACATTAGCCTTAAAATCCATTTTTCATACATATTGCATTACTTGGGACTACTATTATTTTAGCATGCATCAGATCTCATTCTAACAATTTTCTAAATAATACATCATTTTTTACTTCTTAATTTAACAAGAATTTTTGTTTATATAAATCACACCATTAAGTTAACACATCTTGACACAAAATAATTAAGATTAAGTAATCTACAACTAACATGTCAATCAAAATTTAACAAATAAAATTCTACAATATCTACCATGCAATTTTTTTACTCTTAATATTAGAAAGTATTTTGAGAAATACCCACCTAAGAAAATTTAATTCCTAACAATAGAACTCCTAGAATGAGAAGCTCCTAGAAAACTCCGCTTTGGTCTCCTCGAATCCTGCGCGCAAGAAAGGCTCCATTTCGGCCAAGGCAAAATAGCAAGTACACCTCCTCATTCGGCATCAACAGTGAAGGCACCATCTCCTTCTCTTCATTTACATATACATATATATATATATATTTCTACTTATGTACATATATGTATAGGTACAAGAGAATATATAATAGGTAATATGTAGTATGGTGAGTAGGTGGTGACAAAGCAACAGTGGAGCATGCTCTGGATGATGGTTAGGAAAAGACAGGGAAGGAAAGAAAGAAAGGAAAAGGTGTGAAGGTTGGGGCATTTGTATATATATATACACACACATATAATATATATATGCATACACACCCATGTTGAAGGTGTGATGAATGGAGAAAAGCAAGGACATGTGTTGGATGGAGATTTTGGTATTCGGAAATGGCAGAGGAGAAAGAGGATGAATGAGGAGAAGAAGTGTGAAGGGGTATTAGTAGGAGTTTAATAAAGTGGTTATAGTAACTACTCCCACATGAACACCACGAACACCTCCATTAACTCCACTCAAATATTCAAAAATTCATTTTCCCCTTCTTCACCAACTCAGTCGGGCTACATTTTTGTGTGCACATTGCATGTGTGCACGTGCACGTGCTTACAAAATAAATAAATTATTTAATTTAAAACATATGTTTATATATGTAATATGCATATAAAATTAACTTAAAAATTATACTTTTCATGCATGATTAAAATAGACACACGCTCTTCATGAAATTTATTTTGAAAAAGAACACGCCCAAATACGCGCACCGAAACACGTGCGTCACACGTAAAATATCAAAAATGCGAAATCAACTTTATCAACGGAAAATTATTAAAATATTATCGAAAACAACATAAGAAAAGTATATTTATTAATTTTATATATTCCACGACGTAATCGTCACGTACATGGAAAACACGTGCCTTAAACGTATAAAAAGTATTTTAATCAAAATAAGGGAAAATGAATTTCCGTTTTCTAAAATAGATTTGAATATCTAAAATAAATAATTGAAATACAGAAATATTACACTTAACGGTGGAAAAATACGTAATCAGTACGTGCATCGATAACACGTAAAAATATATAGATTGAAATTTAATATTTGAGTTGACTCAAATGGGATAAAAGAATACGAGAAATGCATAAATAGTCGGAATCCAAAATACATAGTGAAAATATGTTACAAATATTACCAATAACGGTACAAAATACACTTGCGTAACACACGAAGACAAAATTGTCATTTCCAATTTTGCGGGGTGTTACACAACCTAACCCAATGAATATACTCCAACGCGTAGTAACCAAGGAGTTGCACCCCCAAGATATTGGACCTTACCGGCCTACCCCTAGTCCACATATAATGGATTTACCGGGCGTATCCTCAGCCACGAACCCTAACAAGTCGATCTCCCGTAACTACGGACCTTACCTGCATACCCCTAGCCCACACACCGTGGATTCATCGGGCGTATCCTCGGTCTCGAACATTCCTAAGAACTGCAGACTCTTTACCGGCCATTTCGATGATAAGCAGACATACCCCTAGCCCACACATGTAGATTTACTGGGCGTATCCTCAGTCATGAACATTCCTAGGGACCACACTACTTTACCGGCCATTTTATCGACCTCACAGGCCTACCCCTAGGCCACACATGTAGATTTACCAGGCGTACTCCTCGATCTCGAACCCCTAGGAGCTGCACATTCTTTACGAGACATGTTCGTCGTTATTTCTATCATATCTTCTTCTAGTGTCTATCCTTAAGTTCAAACATGAATAATATTACCACCTAGATCTAGTTTACCCTCCTACGGGTCTTAAACAATATACCAAGAATGATAGCCCATACTGGCCACTTCTCAAATTTCAATAATCTCTTTCATCACTTTGCTGGTACTTTAGGTCTCACTTAGCCTCTAGAATCAACACATTTCATGTTCAACATCATGGGTTATTCATACACTCATTATTCACATGTTCAAATTTCATTCATTCACATCTTTTAATTTTTTTATCCATTCATTTTGCTATTGTCAATCATGAAGTAACCAACTTCTTATAGAAACATTCAATAACAATTGATGAGTTAAAACCCTTATAAACAGCACATGTTTAACAGTTCAACTTCATCCTTTAATTATCTCTTAATCTCTCGTAAAGTACATCTTACTAACATTCTAATTTTAAATCTGATTTTATACGTTATAAAAATTTTGGGACAACTAGATAAAAGACATCAACCCAATGCTATTAAAAAATCATATAAATTCCAATACTACTCAAAAAAATATATTTATTAGTTTCATAGTAATCATAAGTGAGTCTACTACAAATTTGTAGTTAAGATCATCTAAAATCATCCTCAATTATTCGTCTAAATTCATTTGTAAAACAGTAGGTTCAAAATCCGAAAACTGCAGCTCATGCTACTTGTAAAAATCATAGAATATTATGTACTTCATGAAAATTTGTGTTCTTTAGATCAAATTAAAGGTATAAAAGTCTACTATAACTTTGTAGTTATTCCCCAAAATTTTATGTCTATAACCCTGAATTCTTCAAAATCTACAGTAGGGTCGAAATGTTAAAGTACCGCCACTTGTTCAATCTGGTAAAATTCATTATAAATACAATTCTTTATGAAAATTGATTTCTTAGACTTTACAAAAATTTTAACGAGTCTACTTCAAGTTCTTAGTTTTGAATTTTCTCAAAATACTTCATCTAAGATGTCAAAATGATCAAAATCTGAAATGTGTACAAATTTCCAGCAATTAGCCAACTGCCAGCCAGTCCTAAGTTTGGATTTTATTAAAATAGTAAACGACAACCTAATATGATGAAATTTTAAGGCGATGTTTTTGACATATACGAGATGCTCCTAAAAAATTTTTAGCTCTAGATTCAAACTAGTTTAATAGTTATGATTTTTTGAAGTGTGACTAAGACTTAAAACAGATCTTATGAAAATGCCCCCAAATCAAATATATTATAATTTCACACATTCAATCAAAAACAAATAATCTAAACATGAATGTTCAATCTATATAAGTTATCATGCTTCTAACAATTCACACATATCTAGCATTCTACTCATAAAACTAGATTAGAAAGTTCGAGAAACACCCACCTCAATTGTAGAATTTCTATAAGGATAACTCCTAGAAAATAATGATCCAAAGCTCCAAGCTCTTTCAAAAATGGCCGGCCTCTTCCTAGCACAACCCGCAAGATTTTCTCCCTCTTTCTCTCTTTTAATTTTGTTTTGAGTTGTGTTGTTCATGACAAAAGTATGGACTATTTATAGAAAAATTATGTGGTCAAAATAGCTCCCCACTTTCCAAAATAACTCCCCACTGCCCACTAACTCACACCACTCTCCTTCATTCTCAACCATGGTGAGAAACACGTGCACGTGTAGTCAATATGTGTGCACACTCTTCATACACATTTTATTATTATTTTTTATTAAATTAGGTGTATGTGTTACACATGGCAAGGGTTCCAATCTAACTAGATTTTAAAAAATACATTTAATAGTAAAAATAATCACGGGCTTTAAATTTATAATTAATTTTTAGTGGGCTACAAAATTGGATTTAGGCCTAGTGGATTTTAATTAAAACAAATCACATAATTGTGACTAGAAAAATGAGAAGAAAAAAAATTCATGACTCAAGAAAATTTTAGGAACCAACACATGCACTGCAAACACGTGCGTTGCACATATAAAAATATATTTGAGTCAAAAATAGGAAAAAAATGAATTTCAATTTATAAAACGAATTCAAACAAGTTATAAAAATAAGTAATTTAAATACGTGGAAAAATTACACGTAATGGTGGAATATACGTAATCGTCACGTGTATTGACAACACGTGCAATGCACGTAAAACATAAAGATTAAAATAAATGTTTGATTTGGCTCAAAATAGGATAAAAATAAATTTTGAGATGACAGAAAATATATAATTAATCGAAATACAAAAATATGTAGGATATTTATTAAAATACGCTACGGATATTACCCGTAACGGTACAAAATACATGTGTGTAACACCCGTAGACAAAATTGTCATAACTCAATTTTGCGGGGTGTTACAGTCCCCCCCCCCCCTAGAATAGTTCTATCCTCAGAACTTACGAGGGTAAAAGTTGTATCTTGTACACACCAAAGAAAAAATCTTTATTGTATATAGAAAAACTGTCAATACCAAGAAAAGAAATGTAGTATGTAATGTGGAGAACAAAGTAATCTTATATAAGAAAACTATGAGTATCAAAATTAATAAGGACGAAATAAGAAAAACTAGAAAAATAGCGTAAAAAGAAACGTGACCATAAAGGATAGTATAGATTGAAAGAAACTTTCATACAAAAAAATAATATTTGATAAAGTATTAGACATTATAGTAAAGGAAAATGTAAATTAAGCCATCAATTGTGAAAGAAATGGGAAAACAAAATAATTAGCAAGATGTAAGGAAATCAAAGAAAAAAAATGATTTACAAACAAGTATAGTAAACAAAAGAAAGTAGTAGGAAGTAGTACGAAAAGAATAAAACAAAAATAGAAGTATAGAAATAAGTAAGAAGGAAGAGAAATGCAAGTGCACATATTAAAAGTGTTGAAATAGTATAGACAAATTATAATGCAGTAGACTTTTTTTTAAAAATAGACTAAGAACGTAAATAACCATTAAGTAGCTCAAAAATTTACTGAGATAAAAAAGATACTTTTTTTATAAAAAAAATAAATGGTAAAAACGAAATAAGGGAAAGTATAAAAATACCAAGCAAAGCGATAAATAATTGGAAGTGCATAATAATTAAAAAAATAGAGCAAATAAAATTTTCAAAAATTTAAGGAAAGAGAAATTAATTAAAAAGGAAATGGGAAAAATGAATGATTAAAATTGTAAACTAAGAATATATGTTAATAGATAAAAGAAGGTAGCAATTTAAGATGTTACTGTCTTATTGAACGTCTGAAAATATATGTAACAACCCCTTTATTTTTTCTATTCTATAACTCCAAATTCAATTCTTTCAATTTCTATGCCACTTTAAACATAAACTAAAATAGTTATATTTCAAATAAAATTTTGGTAGAGTTTTCCCTGAAATTTCTGCCTCAAAATACAAAAAGCTTACGGAATTCTGCTCTAAATTATGTACCTCACAACACATGCAATATAATCACGGCTCCCCAGAACAAAATAAGCAGAAACACATAGGTAATATAAATATTATGCTCTGGGGGCCAAACTCTTAATAGAATATCACATATCAAATAAAAACCATGAATTTCTTTGAAAATGTAGTAAATTTTTTAGAAAAGAACTTATAAAATATACCACAGGGCCCGGTACCCCACAACGAGATGGGTACGGGTCAAAAACATAACATACTACCCCACACTATACTCATCATCGTCATCCACATACTTATACATTCAAATTACAATTTAAACCATAAATTTTACTATTCATATAACTAAACTTATACAAAAATTTCAAAGTAAAAGAATCCACTCAACCAAATCTACGCCTCACCTCTGCACTTGTCTCTGTTCCTCTTATTACCAGGTGTATTCATCTTCGAGGGAGGTTGGAGCAGACCCTCCTTGCCGACCTTCATGAGGATGGCAGAAACACTGGCATTCAGAGGAGTAAACCTTTCAAAATAGGGAGGAGGGCGGTGCTGACCGTTGTTGTCCTTGTGGAGCTTCTTGGAGCCTTCTTCTTCTACCCCCTTCCGTTTGTTCCCGGGTAGGGGCTCCTTCTGATCTTTAGGATTGAGGGCTTCTTCAGCCCAAATATATTTCTCACTCCTTAGCAAGAGTTCTGAGAAGTCTCGGGGCGGCATCTTGGCGAGGGATGACTTTTGGTCGGCGTGATTGATGTTGTGGCGGAATGCTGCGGAGGCCACAGACTGATCAAGATAAGCAATAGACCGAGCCTCGGTGGTAAAGCACCTAACATAGTCCCTCAAGCGCTTGCCCTTCCTCTGACTGAACGCCAGCAAAGATGCACTCGTCTTCTTCGCCCGAAAGCTAATCAAAAGGTCGGTGAGGAAGAGCTCCTCGAACTGGTCAAATGAGGAGATAGAGGCAGGGGTCAGCTGAGAATACCATTCTCTAGCAGGTCCCTCCAATGTAGCTGGGAAGGTTTTACAAAGGAGTGCATCCGAGGCTTGGTGAATCATCATGAGAGTTTTGAAACTCTCTATATGATCAGCGGGGTCTGATTCCCTATTGTAAGACTCGAAGTGAGGGGGCTTGAAGGTCTTAGGGACCGGAGCTTCCATGATGGCCCTGGAGAAAGGAGGCATGCTCGGGCAGAAATTCCTCGCCCATTGTTCTTCTTCTCAGTTGAGCCTGTTGAGGCGCCTCTCTATCTCGTGGAGACAGCGATCGACAGAGTCATCCCTTTGGTCAGATTTAGTCGACCCTCGGGACTCTCCTTCATGAGTGGCGGTATGGCGAGGGCTAAGTGTACACTGGTCATGACTCGGGGCATTGAGAGGGCTAGGTGCACGCTGATCCTGACTCGGGGCATGGTGAGGGTTAGGCACACACTGATCGTGGCTCATGGTGATACTGAGAGCTCGTAGAATGTGTTCTTTGAAGTTCTGGAACTCTGCGTGAGTGATCGGTGCCCTTACAGCTCGGCGGTCTCTAGGCGTAGCTCGACTTATTGGGGTAAGACTCCTCCACCGACGACGTAGAAGGGACACTCTTCGCCTCCTCGGGGAGGGGGTTCTTCTAGGCCTTGGTCTGTGGGGGGACCGGACTCTAGGGGCCCTTTGGCGCTCGGGTTGAGGGACTTCCTCAAGGGCTTGCCTTTCATTCAAGCGAGTTCGGAGGTCGACCCCCTGCTGATAGTTAACAATTACTTGATGGAGGTCTTTCTTGGGAAGGCTTTAACAAGCCATAGAGTCAGTTGAAGGATTGTTGACTGAGATGTGATCATGGTGGGGATGTTGTCCCTGATGGCTTCGGTGGAAGCCCTCCGAGGCAGCTCCCCTGGACTTGGGAGGAGGCTGTTCAGGTTGTGGTTGCCAAACTTGTTGGTTGAGTTGGAGAGGAAGATCTTAGAGTTATGGGGGAGGAGAAAAAGGAGTGGCTCTTCGGCTGGATATCATCGCCTTCCCTTTTCCTCTCGGAGGCATGGCTTAGGAACTACCTTCACCGGCGATATGGGACTGGATTGCTTTTTCTGTTCCCACAGGCGATGCCAGTCTGTTGCTACTTATTTTGGTGTGGGATAAAATATATGTATTTGTGGATTCTTTTAGGAACAAATAAAGCAAACTTGTTGATTCCTGGCTGGCATTTGAATATTTCTCGCCGCTGCCATTAACCTGCAAAAAGTTTGATACATCGAGATGGATCCCGGCAACGAACCCTTCGACGCTCAAGTCAGTAATCAAGAAGATTATGAAAGTGCAATTTATGGAAAAAAAATATTGATTACCTTTTTTATGGTGGGAGAGAGGGGTATTTATAGTCGCCTTTAGAGACAGTTTAGAGATAATCCTATATCTCTATGTCTCGGTGTTTTTGGATAAGGAAGAGAGCTTAACTCATTTTAGGTTAAGAGAGGCGGTGTAAACTGCCTCTTATAGATAACCACGAATTTTAATTACTCTCTAAACATACTAGGCTGGTCTGTGGCAGGCTGCCACCCATACCCAATAGGAAAGATTTGTTTTTGGGTTATTGGGCTTTGAAGAAAGACTCAGATCGCATTTCGGACCCGTTTGTGGTGGAAATTACTGTTTACCCTTGAAATCTTTGAGATTCGTGCATGATTTGAACTGTCCTGATTTAATCTTATTTTTAGCCATATCAGGTTTTAACCCTTCAGGTGAGTCTACCAATGTCTATACTTGGTTGGCATACATGGATCCCATCTCAGATCTCATGGCTTCAAGCCATTTCTCAGAGTCTGGGTCTTTTACAGCTTCCTCATAAGTCGTAGGCTCATCTTGATCCATGAGCAATACATCACCATGTTGAGTCACAAGAAATCCATATCTCTCCGGTTGATGGGGTATCCTACTAGACTTACGTAGGCCTTGTGCTACTTGAGCAAGTTGTTGTTCCACAATGATTTGTGGAGCCTGCTCCATTTCCACCATTAGTAAGCTGCTACTTTGTGAAGTTTGAATTTCTTCAAGTTCTATCATTTCTCACTGGTTCTCTTGGAGACAAATTCTCTCTCTAGGAATACAACAGTCCGTGCGACAAATACTTTTCCTTCAGCAGGATTATAGAAATAGTATCCATTGGTTTCCTTGGGATATCCTACAAAAAAGCACTTATCAGATTTGGGACCAAGTTTATCAGATACATGGCGCCTTACATAGGTTTCACAATCCCAAATATTCATAAAAGACACACTAGGACGCCTCCTAGTCCATATCTCATATGGTGTCTCTTGAACCGTTTTAGATGGAACACGGTTAAGTATGAAAGCAGCTGTTAATAGAGCATGTCCCCAGAAGGAGGTTGGAAGATCTGTATGACTCATCATGGATCAAACCATGTTTAACAATGTCCGGTTCCTCCTCTTAGAGACACCATTCCATTGCGGTGTTCCAGGGGGAGTGAGCTGAGATATTATCCCGCACTCTTTTAGATAGTCATCAAAATCTTGGCTTAAGTACTCACCACATCGTTCTAATCGAAGGGCTTTAATACTTTTACCAAGTTGGTTTTGTACCTTGTACTTGAATTATTTGAACTTTTCAAATGACTCTAATTTGTGTTTCATCAGATACACAAACTCATATCTACTAAAACCATCAGTAAATGTAATGAAAAACTGAAAACCTCTTCTAGCCAATGTGCTGAAAGGTCCGCATACATCACTATGTATGAGACCTAAAAGATTACTAGCCCTTTCAACTTTTCCAGTGAATGGAGCTTTTTTCATCTTGCCTAAAAAAGAAGGTTCACATACCTTACATGATTCACATCAAATGTGTCCAAGAATCCATCTTTATGGAGTTTGGATATGCGGTTCTTGTTTATGTAGCCCAAACGACAATGCCAGAGGTAAGTTCAGTTCGTATCATTTGATTTGAACCTCTTAGTATTTATATTATAGACGGGTATTTCGAGGTTGAGAATATAAAGTCCATTACTCAATTGTGCACTAGCATAACAAATATCATTCAAATAAATAAAACAACTTTTGTCTTTTATTATAAATGAAAAACCCTTCTTGTCCAAATAAGAAATAGAAATAATATTCTACTAATAGCAGGCATAATAATAGTTTTCTAACTCAATGAGAAGCCCAGTGAGCAATGATAAATGACAAGTTCCTACAGCTAAAACAACAACTTTTGCTCAATTTCCAACTTGGAGGACAACTTCGCCCTTAGCCAATGGTCTACTCCTTTTAAGATCCTGCATATTTACACAAATATGAGATCCACATCCAGTTTCTAATACCAAGATACAGAAGTAAATAAATTGACTTCTATAACAAGAATACCTGTAGTGGAAGTCTCACTTCCTTTCTTCTTCTTAAGCTCCTCCAGGTACTTATGACAGTTCCCCTTCCAATGTCCGGTGTCACCACAGTGGAAACATGTGCCCTCCTTGGCCACCCCACCCTTAGATTTCAAGATAGAAGTCTTGGGCTTGAAATTGCCCTTCCCCTTTCCTTTGCCCTGGAGTTTCTTAATCAATTTTTTGTCCTTGCCCTTACCTTTGGCCTGTTGGACCATCATAATGGTCTTTCCCTTACTAATATTCTGCTCAGTAATTCTCAACATGCTTAGTCGTTCTGGCAGAGTTTTTTCAATTTCATTCATATTGTAGTTCATGACGAATTGACTATAACTTTCCGGTAATGATTACAGGACCAAGTCAGTGGCCAACTTTTGACCCAAAAGGAAACCAAGCCTTTCAAGGTTCTCTATGTACCCAATCATCTTGAGCACATGAGTTCCAACAGGGCTTCCTTTTGCCAGTTTGCATTGAAACAATCATTTGAGACTTCAAATCTCTCATACCTAACCTATTTTTGATAGAGCATCTTGAGGTGTACGGTCATATCGTAGGCATCCATGTTCTCATGTTGCTTCTGAAGCTCAGAGTTCATGGTGGCTATCATGAGACAACCAACGTTCAAAGCGTCATCTTGATGCTTCTTATGAGCATCCTTTTTAGTGCGATGGGTACTTGCAGCAGGTGGTTCAGGAATAGGATGCTCTAGAACATACATCTTTTTCTCATGTTTGAGGACTTCCTTATATTTCTGTACCAGTCTATGAAATTTGTCCCAGAAAGTTTTTCCTTCTCAAGGACATATCGCAATGCTAGGTTATTTGATATTGGATGCCATGGTAATCTATCAATAGAAATATGCAAAGTAAATATCATTTTATTGAAATATTAAACAGAAATATGCAAAGTATGTATCATGACCTTGAAATATTTAATAAGGTCTTATATTAAATACACCTCATACTATTTTTATTCAAATCAACGACCTTCATCATTGACTCAGAAAATCCTATTGTAAGATTTTCTAGTAGGCCAAGATCCATATTTCACCTAGTTTTGAGTCAGTTTTGGCTGGTCACCCAAAATTCAGTTATTTAGGTAGGGAACACTTCCCAATTACATCGTATGCAACTCTTGGATAGTTAGGTGAATAACACTTATTCTAATCTATCTCATTGACTAAAGCCCAACTTTATGTCTCTAAACTTTTAATCCTATTGAAATAGCCTAGTTAAGTCAGGCCCAATGGTTGGTAATTGAATATTACTTTTAATCCATCGCGTCTCACTAGGATAGATAAAGGCACCCTGCTATGGAAAACCTACACTTAATCGATCCTAGCCTAGACGAGTGCCACACATTGGAAGACATCTTATTGTGACTTAATATTTACACTGAGGGATTTTTTTTATTATTATTAAATGATCTCACCATTTATCATCCATTAGAATACAACTAAAACAATGTATCTTATACAAAATTAAAAGCTTAAAATATATGTGACATGATTTTCGGGGAATCTATATTGCCTTACGCCGAGTTGGCAGCACCCCGGAGCAAAAATTTGCCTCATCATCCCTTGCCACCACTAGAGCATGAACTCTTCATGCTTTAAGAAACCCTAACATCACTGCACCATCTTACTTCTCCAGGGTTTTTAATGGTTCCAAACCGAGGGCTACCCTGGTATGGCTTATCTATTAACAACCAACACATAAACGAATCATTATATTGCAACTGTTGCAAAAATTATATCACATATGAATCTTTCTTCCATAAGTGCGAACATATCATACATAATCGAATTATGGTTTTGCAAGTGGCTCTGATACCACTGTTAGGTTTCGAGGGTAACCACAGATTAAATACACAACGGAAAGAAATCACAAAATATCGAAACCTAGCCATGGATCCATGCGAAATTCATAAATCATGTTTAGGAGTTATACCTTAAAGATGGATCTGGTGTCTCCAAAATATGCCAATCACTGCACTGCAAAGGTTGCGGTGCCTTGACAGTATCCACACGAACGAATCAAATCAAGCTCTCTCTCAGACCGTGGTGCTAGCTGCGGGAAGTGGAAGTTTCTTCTCACGATCTTTCTCTCACACTTTCTGTGATGGCTATGATTTTTTTCACAGATACATATCATATATATAGGTGCAGAAAACCAACCTTAAGAGAATAATAAGGTTGTTGGGTTCACAATCTAACCTGGGTCAGATTTGTGTGAGAGCTTTTGAACTTTAGTCGGCCCATTTAATCTAATTAAATGTCCAACCAATGTTAAGAGTCCAAGTCTTACTTGGATCCCTAATTAAATTCATCTTATGAATTTAAATCTCAATTTCGATCCATTCTAAGTGTGTGACCCTGTAGGTTCCCATTACGTTGACAGTAATACTAAAATCATATTCGAGTATAACAAACAGTGAGCGGTATCTAGCAATACATCACTGCTACTCAAGTAACGGGAATGTCAATGATTTGACATAACCTATCCGTAACCAATGTTACCATGTAGTCTAGTCCATTTGTCCAGATATCTTAATTGACCACAAGACATAGAGCATGTCACCCTTGTATAGTTCAATCTTTGGTTTCTTGATGTCTGAGTAGACTTAGTAAAACAAATGAGATCAATATCTCATATCTACTCATTTGAGCATGACCATGTGTTTTGCAGTCTCACTCAATCAAGGGGCCTATAGATATCGCTCCTATTATGTAATAGGAACAAATCCTATCTAAGTCACTTACATCCCTCTGCATGATTTGTAGTATATCCAATAGTCGACTTTATAATTACCTTATTACATGCAACATTTGACAACATTAAAACATGCAACTTCTCATGTAGGGAACCGTAGTGACTTCAAGTCAAAGAACTACGTATACCATGGTCATTGTGAGAACCGCTAATAAAACTTACATAACGATCTATGCAGTATTCTCATGGTGGGTCAGTCCAGTACATTATTACTCTAATATGTACCCATGTGAATACTTGATATCTCATATCTATGACCCGTGAGAATGGTCATCAGTTTACGCACACAGTAGTCTCTATGTATTATCGTTGTCATAATTCACAATAATACTTGACTAGGGGCATTTAGGAACAATGTTCTGATTTCAGCCAATAGGATCTCACAATCAAGTAATGCACTTGATATCCCATGACATTGAACTTACTATTCTAAGGACTTCATTATGTTCATTTAATTCACAATAAATAACACACTAAATGAAATGCCTAAATATAAAATAAATGTCATGATACAATGTAAACTAGTAATGTCAATACACAACTGGCCTCTAGGGCATACACCAACATATTGGGCACTACTTCCTTGATTACAGCAACAATAACGTCACCAATATGAGCATATCGATGATTACCAGCTCCTCTGATTTGAATACACATCAATTTTCGAGCTCCGCTGTTATCTGCTACATTCAAAAGCTTTGAAATCTCACTTATCAGAGTCCGCTGTGGAAGAATCTTCTGTGGAATTTGCCATGATATATCTGATCCATACATAATATCATGAAAAATGGCTACAAATGTTTGACTACTACTTAGTATTGGCAATGGGTCTAAAAAAGTATCTAAAAGGGTGAAATTTAGCATCCTTACAAACAAAGAGGAGTTCCCCACCCTAGCTCTAAGTTCGCATAAGGATCTCTATCTTGATTTATAGTATGTCTAGTCTAGTGCGCTCCTAGTGATCGATCGATTACAAAAAGCCAACGCCAAATAGTGCCTCAGGAACCCATTGGAGCAACTTTATTTAATAGCTGGCCGAAACCCCTTAATTGTTTCTGCTAGACCGACATATTTCCTGGAGAATCGATAAAGACTGCTCCTAAGTGATAAAAGAAATAAGAACTCATTTTCTTTCTTTTTTGATTACCTTCCTCGCGTATGTCAACACTAATAGTTCTAGCGCTTTATCGATTCCTTCCTTTAATCTGCATTGCTCCTATATGCAAGATACCACTGAACCAAAGGTGCGTAGTGGATTCAACCTAAACTACATAAGAAAGCTAGTCGAATCCTTACTTTTTGTTATCCCCCTCTTGAGCCATAGCCACTAGGATCAGAAGTAACAGCTACTTTCTTTCAACGCTTGAGAGCATTCTCTCTTTCCTTATCGTATCAGCATGAGCTGACTAATCCATCTACAAACCTCAAGTGCTATTACAGGACCACTCTCTGTATTATCAACAGGATCAATTATAACAAGTCACATGCTCATATTTCGAAAATACTGAAACAAAGAAATTCCACAGTCGAACTACTAGAACGATCTATCATGTGACACACTATATACACCAGTAGAGATCACTACGAATTTGAACCTAGCACTCCCTCTTTATCTTAGTTAGTCTCATCATAGGTTCCATTTTAACACACAAAAAGTAACGCGTACCATAGAAATATAGAAATATATTTTATAGTAAGTTTTCCCGAAATGGTGAAAGCTCACAAATTTTGTTTTTGGTTGAAATAGATTCTCAGAACTGTGCTTTTTTTTCTATTTTTTGCTCTTTAATAATTAGTTATTTTGAATCCATGAAATCAGATAAAGAAAATGAAAAAAAAAACCATCAAAGAAATTTCTTTTCTCAATGAAAAAAATAAATAAATACGATTTCATCATATATATGTATTTCTTTTTCCAATGGCCTTCCAAATGATAGTAGACTAATTCGGAGTGAAACCTTTGAAATTGATGCAATTGTAAAGAGACCTCACCGAAAATGATCCACTTTTATCCACTTCCTATGCTATACAGTTAGGGCTTTGAGAGCACTTAACCCCTGACTGTGCAATATAAGTCTGCAAATTAACAAGTTTCTCTTGAGAGTGAAGTGATAAACGTGCTTTGAAAGGGGGTATCCATGACCCTCTTTTCCAACATTTGGCCACCGTGACGTGGAGAGAAGAAGTCTGTTCATAAAGCTCATGGAACAGGACTCAAAGTGGGTGTGCCTCACACCACTTACCCCACCAGAACTTGGTAGTGGAGCCATTGCCAAGAAAGGACGAGGTGCAACTATTAAACATGTTCAATGCTCTAGTCACTCCTCGCTAGAACCAAGAGACCGTCGAGCCTATCCTGAACCCCAATTTGTGAGTCCCTCCCCCTTGAAGATAGGGTTTGATGAAGTCCTTCCATCCTTCACCGTTATGGTGGTAAACTTTCCACCACCACTTGTCGAGAAGAGCGAGATTCATACCCCTCAGGTCAATAATACCCAGACCTCCATGAGCTTTCTTCATACATGCTTTCTCCCATCTAATCAGGTGGTAGCCCCACTCTATTCTCATCAGCGCCTTTCCATAGGAATCTCTTCCGAATACGATCGATCATTTGGATCACCAACTTTGGCAGTTAAAAGAAGGACATGTAGTAGGTTGGTAAATTGGATAAAACTGCATTAATCAAAGTGACTCTCCCACCCAGGGAAAGCGATTTACCTTTCCAACCAGACAGTCTAGCTTTGATTCTATCGATGAACTGTATCCAATCATATTTCTTAAGTCTTCTAGGCCTGAATGGCAGTCCTAGATACTTAATAGGGAACTCTTCAACTCTGCAGTTATGGATGGTCGCGGCGATGCCACCTCATCCCATTCCATCAAAATGAGAATGAGAGTGCTCTTGTGAAAATTAATGCAGAGACCAGACCAGGCCTCACAGCAATACAAAGCTCCCTTGAACACAATAGTCTTCCCCATATTCCCATTTCCAAAGACCAGGGTATCGTGGTATCGTCGGCATACTGTAGGATAGCACAACCCGGTTGGTTCCTCCCGCTGGCCACTAGAGAAACCCAACCAGCGAGTGTACAGTTATCTAACATGGATTTGAGAACATCCGAGACTATAGTGAACAACAGAGGAGAAAGAGGGTCGCCTTGTCGCAACCCCCTTCTACAGGAGAAAAGTTTACCGACCATACCATTCACGTTAATCGACATCCTGCTCGTTGTTAGGCATTATTTAACCCATTGAATCCATCTGTCTCCAAAGCCTCTACCTCTGAGCACTTCGAGTAAACAGTCCCAATCAACCGAGTCATATTCTTTCTCAAAGTCCAATTTTAGCAGATAACTACAACTGTTTGAGATGTGGCATTCGTGAATCGTCTCCTAGACGGTAGCTATGCAGTCAATGATGCAACATCCTTTAATGAAACTCGTATGCTCTTTATTGATCAGGCCGTCTATCACCTTCCCTAATCTGTTGGCCAATAGTTTGGTGATAATCTTAACGGAGCAGTTGAGGAGACTAATCGGCCAAAAGTCCCCCACTGTAACTGACTGCCCTTCTTCGGGATAAGAATTACTTCTGCGAAGTTGATTCTGCCTATTTTCAACCTATGGTCATAAAATTTGGCTATGACTGCCATCAGGTCATCTTTGATCTCTTCCCAGAAGGTATGGTAAAAGAGATTGGGGAATCCGTCTGGTCCTAGAGACTTCTCCTTGCCCATTTGGAGGACTACCTCCTTCACTTCTGCTCCTGTGAAAGGAAGTTCGATGTCCATAAGTAGATGCTCCACATTCTGAGAGTTGTGCCAAAAATCCTGATTGAGCGGAGCTCGAAAAACCACTTTGTGATAGAGAAGGTTTTTATAGAATGTTTGGAAAACGGACATAATTTGAGCCTCCTCTTGTATCACGCTCGTTTTCATTTGAATAAAAGGAATGCGATTAGATATCTGATGCTCATTTGCGATTCTATGGAAGAAGGCCATATTCACGTCTCCCCTTTTGAGCCACTATATTCTAGATCTTTGGTGCCATTTGATTTCTTCCAGCTTGTAAAGTTGGGAAATTTCCTCCCTCAGTCTAAATAACAGATTCCTTTCCTCTTGCGTAAGATCCCTGGTTTCTTCCAATCTTTCCGGCTCGTCAATGCCTTCAAGTATGAACTCTTTAGCACACCAGATAGAAGCAAATCTGGAATGGTTCCACCTTCTCAGTCTAGATCGTAGTCTACAAATCGTTTCACACCAAATGGCCGTCGCTTCAGTACCTCGAGTTGGTTGGGCCCAACTTTCCATGATCAAATGATGAAAACCCTGAAATTCCAACTAAGCCTTTTCAAATTTGAATTTTGGCTTTTTCCGTGTGTAAAGTTTGCCTGATGATAAAATAATGGGGACATGATTTGAAGTTAGCCTTGGCAAGGATTTAGCATGGGCCAACATGAACTTAGCTTCCCAATCCATCGAGACCAAGACCCTGTCAAGTTTAGCCAAAATAGGTGACGCCTGCATATTAGACCAAGTAAAGAGTCTGTCCAGAATCGGAATGTCCACCTGTTCCATATTGGCAATGACCCGATTGAACTCCACAACCCATGGGTGATTCCAATGTCTTTGGATAGGCCGGGGTTCAGACCAGAACTTCGCTCTAGAAGAAGACATGTTAGGACTGTAGACCAGGGTGATAGTTTGTGTCCATTTATCTAACTACCGCTGGAGGAGGACAGACAATGAGTACGCTCCTTGAAATTTGTCAAGACAGTTGAATAAGTATAGGTTAAAGCCAACGGTGATACCCCTAGACACCCCTGAAGAGGGCCAAATCCTCCATTCTTTGATCTTATGCCCCCACCCTATTGAAACGTGACCTAAGAAAGAGCTTGGTTTCTTGCAGACCAACAATATCCGCATTTGAGGAGTTAATAACATCCCTGACCATCTCCCTTTTATCTCTACCCCTCAAACCCCTAACATTCCAAAATAGTAGTATCATTAAGGACAATGACCAGTTGGCACCCAAAGTTACTCATAATACACTATACACACCTAAAGTTACGTTAATACCTCAATCACATCCAAAGTTACTCATAATTAGGCCTATCAACACCCGCCGTTTGAATCTGTTAAGTTATTAACAGATTCAACATGAATTTACGTTTTTACCCTTGCCTGCTGCTCTTTTGTCCTTCTTATGTTTGCTCTCTTCTTCCTTTTCTTTCGAAATGAAGGATTTGAGTGGTGATGGCATTGGACGGGGCCAGCGTCGATCGTCGATGCAGACGGTGGTGTTGCTGCAGGTGGTAGGCGGCGTCGCAGGTGGTCGGCGGTGGCGCAGAAGCAGCAGATCCATGAATAGGTGGGGATTCGCTCGTCTTTGCTTTTGATGAACTTGTGTAGTAGTGTTTATGTATTATTTGTAGATTAATTTCACTTATAATTGTAGAACTACTCTTGATTGTTGATTATTCTTTCCTTCAAATTAGGAGAAAATGAATTCGGGAATGTTGTCAGGGTTGAGTTAGGGTTCCGATTTGTTGGAAGTAGGGATTTAGGATTGTATTTCCGTTTCCGAATTAGGAATTTGTAATTTTTTTCAGGGGTTCCGATTTGGGCATTGGAATTTGGGTTTGAAATTTGGGAAATTAGCTTTAAGATTGGAATTTGGGGTTGATGAAGAATTATATATTGAACACATTATAATAGCTTTCTACTTCATACAATAGAAACAAGCAAATACATGTAAATTGAACATACATAGAATGCATACATAACTACAGTTAATTGCTATTACAAACTCATTCTTTGACACATTCACCAGACTTGAGTAAAATTTGCAATTAATTTAGTATACAAGTACATGCTGGGTTTCTTCTCAACGGGTAGGAATGACTACTGACTGCCTCTTTTTGAATGCATAAGTAGCAGTTATCCTCCCTGCGTACACTTTCGTTCACCACCATTACATAGAGGCAGCAATTCTCCGGTTCGTGGGATGGAGAAGTAGTGAGTGTAATCATATATTCAAAGTACTTAACAACTTCTTGACACGCACTCCTCATATTCATACTATTTGTTGCATGATTGTGAGGTGTGCATGCCAAAAAGTTGAAAAGTACCATGAATACATTGTGACACCCACCACTACTCCGTCCTACGAAGCCAGAGAATTGTTACACTTTGTGTAACAATAGAGAACGAATGTGTATAAAGGGAGGAAAAATGCTACTTCTGTATTCATAAAGAAAGGCCCAAAAGAAGAACTTTTCAAAAAAATAAAAAGAGGCAGAGTCAGCACTCTTCCCTACCCATTGAGAAAAATCCAGCATGCACTTGTACACTAACGTAGACATGCATCTGTCTTCCTACTTCTGCATCTTGATCTTCTTTTCTAGTACTTTTCCCCCTTCATATTCCAGCAAAAAATGTTATGAAGAATGATGAAGGAGACTCTCTTTCAATTGGGTATGTATAGAAGCACGGAGACAGTCAGTGAACTCAGGTTGGGTATATTCTCTCTAAAAACTGAAATTTCATTTTTTTTCTTCTTTTCTTCATCTTTTGTCTTTTTTTTTCCTATTATGCTCAATGAAAACATTAATGGGGTATTTATAGGCAAATGAAGAAGGCACCCCTGCTTTGAAAGAAGTAGTGAGTCTTCATTAGTACAGTGATACATTTTTGAAAAGTAGTGACACACATCTCAAAATCCACTTAAAACATCCGCAAGAAAACAAAGGAGCAACAACCACAACAGAAGCAGTAGTAAATTAAATATCAGAAGCAGCAGCTCCAGCAACAGCATTCAGCCTTTATTATAAGCAGCTACAGCAACAGCACTGCAGCTGATCAGTATTAAAGCAAAAGAAATCAAGAAGCAGCTCCAGCAACAACATTAACTTGATAAGAAACTAGCATCAATGGCAATAGTAGTATCAGCTCATCAAAAGGAGTGATATCTTATGCTTCTCAAAAGCAGCAACAACTATGAAATCTGATAAAGGTGCTGATGTGAAATTAGATTCAACAGTAGTAAATGTCCATTTTTGTTTGTACACGTCTAATTCTGCAGCACAAAACTGAAAAGTGTCAATATGAGTATGTATGATCAGATACTCAAATGTATATCAGCAGCTCTAAATGTCCAATTCTGTTTACGTCAGTTTCTATATGATATTTATAGTGAAATCTGAATGTGGCAAAGTTATTTCAGCAACAAATTTTGTATGTGTTAGTCAATTTTGTATGTGTATGTGTACGTCAAATTTGTATTTGTACGAAAATTTTGTATGCGTATGTGTTAGTACGCTGTTTTGTATGTGTATGTAACATCAATAAATCAGAAACACCTTGAAAATTCTATATGCTCATATTTTGAAATTATCTTGTTGCTTATTGATGCTAGTTTCTTCTCTAGTTAATGTTGTTGCTACAGCTGCTTCTTGATTTATTTTGCATTCATACTGACCAGCTGCTGCTGGTTGTTTATGATATTTGAGTGCTGTTGTTGTAGCTGCTGCTTCTGATATTTAATTTACTGATGATGCTGCTGTGGCTGTTGCTTCTTTGTTTTCTTGCGGATGTTTTAAGTGGATTTTGAGATGTGTGTCACTACTTTTCAGAAATGTATCACTGTAGTAATGAAGACTCATACAATATTGAAAGACTCATACAAATTAGTGTATGTGTATGATTAGTTGAACTGTATATGTATGACCGCTTGAACTGAACTGTTGAAGTTCTAGTCAGTTGTAAATGTATATTTTACTACGTATGCTCAGTTCAAATGTGCAGATCCAACTTAAATTTCAGTATTCTTGCATTCCAAAAAATTTTTACAAATTCGGGAAAAGTAACTGAATGTATGATTGAAGACAACAATACTTGAAGCAATTCTAAATCTTCGTATTTTATTGCAATATTAAAGAAGAATTACAATATGAAGAATATCCAAATTCTCTGTTGATAAACCAAATATTATAAACCCAATATAAAACAAATTACATTCTACATTAATTTTTCCCTAATCTACTTCTTGTACATTAGTTTGCCAGCTAAGCAACTTCTTGCACTCAGCCTAACTGATAAATGTTGTGTAAAATTTAGCTTCTACTTCTTCAATATCTTCGTCTTCAGTAGTAGTATCCGCTTCTTGTTTATCTTCGTCTTCTGCCAACCAAAGGAAAAAATCCATAAACCCAGCTTTATCTTCGTCTTCTGCATGCGGCACAAAAAAACAGGAGTTTAGTAACATTATTCATGTACGTGTATGAACATGATGCTGAACAGACTAATAAACAATTACTAGTAGGCTCAGAATACAATTATCAGCACGGACACATCTAATTTGCCCACTAAAGTAGTATGAGTTCTTCAAATATATTAAAAATTCTCTTCAGTAGGGCTGCATTCTAATGCCATGCCAACTACTTCAGCAACACCAAAAAATCAGATAAAACAACAGCAAGAACACTAATAAAAAACAACCAACAGCAACAGCTAGTATGAGAAGCATCAGCAGCAAAAGGTAAACACAAATTAGTTCAGAAGCAACTATTGTATGATTTCCATCCCAGCATTGTATGATTTCCATCCACACTCAACATCAGGCAAGTAAGTGGTATCAGCTCAAAAATGATTTTACTAGGGCTACATTCTAATGCCATGCCAACTAGTTAGGGTATTATGAGTAACTTTGGGCTACATCCCAAAATCCACTTAACACATCCGCAAGAAAAGAAAGAAGCAACAGCCACAGCGGCAGCATTAAATTAAATATCATAAGCAACAGCCACAGCAACAACACTCAAATATCAGAAGCAACCAGCAGCAGCTGATCAGTATATGGTATCATGAGTAACTTTGGGTGCCAATTAGTCATTGTCCCTAGGCAAAAATGGTTTCAATAGTTCAACATCAACACCAAATATGAGAAGCAGCTGAGGCAAAAGCCTAAGATGAAGTATATGATTTGTTCACCCATGCCTACAATCAAGATAATTCTCAACCCATATTATGGATCATCAATATTGTATGATTGCAATCCACAATCAAGAACAAGCAACAAAGTATTAGAAAAATAAACAAACAAGACTACTATCTGTGACTCATCATTGCCTACTAAGAATCCAAAATAATTTGCAAAAACTTAAACAATATTACATGATAAAATTGCAAATTAGAATCAAACACTTCCCTCTCATATCATAATGTCAAATGGCAAACGCTACTTCAATAACCCAACTCCACTCCTTAAATTCAGATGGGATTTCGACATTAGTGGCAGATGAGTAATCAACATCGATGCTCACAACAAAAAGAGGAGAGATTGAGGATGTATGAGGAATCGAAGATTAGAGATGAAAGATATACAGTACTTAGGATATCGATTTCGAATTTCGAAATTTTCGGATTGAGGGGTTAGGGTTTAGAAAGGGGAGGAAGGTAGTACCATGAAAGGGGGGAAAATCTTCACAGATCGGGTGAAGAAGAACGAAGTAAAGGTATTTTTGTCATTTCATAGGTATCTTAATGGGTCTAAACCCATTAAGTGGAATATACCCAGAATATTCCACTAACTTAACAGAGAGATAGACAGAAGGGGGCTGCAGGTCCAAATAATTAGACTTTGGGTACTTTTGGGGTATTAGAAAAATTTTAGGTATGTTTAGGGTGTTAGTAGTAACTTCAGGTGCCAATAGGTCATTGTCCCTGTCATTAATAACTGGTTGGGGGTACATGTATGGCTTGAATCAGTGTTAACTGAAAGGAGTTCTGTAACCCCTGTTTCCATCTATACTTATTTTCTATGTATTTTCTGGGTTTGGATTCTTTATAAAATTTCCCGTTTTCTTGAATTCATTTTTGTCTTAAATTTATCTTGGATCTCCTATTAAAATCCATTTTTAATCATTAATTATATTTGTAGTTATTTTCAAATAATTTTTATATTGTAATATAATCATATTTTGTATATGGCATTATTATTATTATTATTATTATTTCTTTGATTGTTTATTAAGTTGTGAAAGTCCATAGATTTTTAATCCATTTTTATTATTATTATTTATTTATATGAAGCTCATTAAGTTAACCTAAAGATCAATTTTAAACTACTTTACATACGATTTTGGATTTATTATTTTTAAAGCGCAAACCCAAATTATACTTCATTTGATCTTATTACTAATTGGTATTTTAATTTAATGCATAAAAATCTTATTCAATCCTATGATTTTATTTGTTGTCTTACTAAATTATTTTATTATTGAGTGAAGCCCAAACACTCCATTCTATATGTATTTCATTATTTGATTTAAAATATATATAGTTTATAAACCTTATTGGATCCTAAATCCATACCCGCTAAGCCGTTAACCCATTACCCAAACCCACTATCCCTTTCCCTTATAAATACCATTAATCTAAACCCTAATTAATTAACCTAATTAATCTAATCTCTCTCTCCCTCTTCCCTGTTCCATTCCCACAGCCAACCCCCTCATCTTCCCCATCGAGCCACCTCCATCCCCGTTGACCGAAGCCACCCATCACCACCACTGCCGTCGCTCCCCTCCATCATCCACAATCCCCCGTCACCCTCGACCTCCATCTTCCGCTTCGACAACCCATCGCCAACACCAAGCACCGCCTTCGACCTCCATCCCCGTCGAGCACCCCCACAGTTGCCCAGTACCCCGTCGACCTCCTACATTCGCCATCGTCAACACCGTCCTCGACCTGCACCTAGCTGACCATGACCGTGCAACCCTCCTCCACTGCCAGTACCCCCATAGATAGCTCCCTGTCTTCCTCCACTGTGCCAACCCCGCACTGCCATTGCTTTCGAGCTCCTCCAGCGCCGTTCGACCTCCGATGACCACCTCCACCACCGAACTCCACCAACCGCATCCCCACCCCCCTCGTTGCCTTTGTCCATCTCACTGCCGAATCCGAAGACTCTTGCTGCCGCTTCTTCTTGCAGTTTTCTTCGCTGCCGTCGACCACCGCCGCAGCCCCATCGCCAGCAGCCCCGAGTGCCACCTCTTCACTGTTGCCACCATCTCTTGCTGTGCATGTGGATTGCACGTGCTGTCGTTGCACATGTTTGTGGTGTACGTAGTTTGCACGTGTTGCCGTCGGGACTCTTATCCCGTTATTCTTCTTTATATTCGGGATTATCGTCAATAAGGCAAGCTTCCTCTTGAACCCCCTTGTTGTTTCTAGTTCAAGAAATAGTTTTTGTTCCCCGCAAGTAGGTCGATTATTTGTTCATCATGTTTTATCTGCTTGTTACCCGTCAAAGAGACTATTACGGATTCATCGGCAAAATCAAGTAGTATTCCTCTTTTCGTGTCTGTTTCCTTGACTCAAACCCACGTCCTGTTGCATTCATCATGTGTATACACTACACGAATATAATTAGAATCATGTTATACAATATGGTGATTTGAACGCTTTCGTTTGGATTCGATTTTCTTCGTAGAATTAAATACTATGATTGATATAATATTGTCCTGTTAATAGTGGTATTTCATCCCAATAATTAAGTAGAATTTCCGTAAATTAATTGCCATGGAATTGTATACTTGCATATATAAATAGTTGACAATTAACATGAATTTGCTTGCTGGCCTGCTGCCTATTTTATATTGCATTGAAGTTTTGAATCACTTATTAGGATAATTTAATAAAACCTTGTGAATAGCTTCTGTAGCTGCAGAAATCTACTTTTCAAAACTTTTGACGGATCTGGAATACAATCTGTAACTTGTAAGATATTATACTTTTAATACTGCTGGGTCACAAATTTTTAGATTTCTGATTACACGAACATTGGCATGAAATATTGATTAAAATAAATGTTAACGATAACATTTAGACTTGATATTAATCTGGATATGACTAGACATGATTAGGAGTCATCCTAAATTTTTGTAGAATTATTTGATTAATTTTCTGACTTGATATATTTATGAAAACATAATTCTAGATTGCTGCCTGTATGTTAGTTCAGTAAAGAACCTCATTTTGACCTGATTCTATTTGTCATTGATTAAAACTTATTGAATGAGAATTGTAGCTTTCTGTGTCCGGAATTCAGATCATCTAATGGTTTTGCAATTCAATTTATGACTGCAAGATTCAGATTTCCATGCTGTAACGTCTGCATTCCAGATTACAGGCTGAAAAACACATTATCATGTTTAACTAGTGAAAATAGTAGATTAAATTAACAATTAAGACCTGAGATTTGTTTTGTTGTCGCTGAACACTTTTAGGAATTTGATTATGAATTTATATAATATTTTAATAGATTTATGATCAACTTTTACATACAAGAATTTGACCCCAACCATGCTGCCTGAACATGAAATTAGTAAAGATTATAATTTTACACCTAGTTTCTGTATTTATAATATGCCATGTGTATATGCGTTGGAACCGGCAGGGAGTCTAGTTCCTAGAACTCCTGACAGAACTTTATTTTCCTTCATGTAGCAACGAAAAATTTGACTTTTGTACAGTAATGTCTTGCTGTCCAGAATGTGTGCTTTGTGTTTTGCTTATATATCCATGTTTGATTTTGCATCTAGGGAATAGAATTAGTTGTATTATGCATTGCATAGCCTTGCCAACTCCTTGACATTATTTCAAAACTTCCTTACCCATTGCATGTCAATATTTGTGTGAAATAAAATATTAACAAGCTGGGGTAATAAGGGAAGGACCTGGTAGTGGGCAATACAGAAAGAGTGTACTTGGAAGGGGGGGCATGTTTCCTGTATTAGTCGTTGTTATTGGACATGTTATTAATTATTGGTCATCGATTGATTATGGATTACTGACTACAGATCTGATTGTATCGTGTATCGGTCATCGGTCATCGGTCATCGGTCATCGGTCATTGATCATTCTTATTACAGGACCTGAGTACATGAACCTATAGAATTCACCACTAGAGTCTAAATGTTACTTGATTGTATGCACCTGAACCCATGGTATAGGACACAGGATTGCGTGCATTAGTCAGGATTTATAAAAGAATGCTAGACATAAGATTTACACTGAGCACGTGCATGCTTCCTGTTACTCGTTTACATGCTACACTTGTTACTTGTTCCATGCTTGACTACATGATCTCTTGTTCATGTTGCTTGTTCCTTGTCATGCCTGTTTTCTTGTTCACTGCTTGTTGCTACTTGCTATCCGATGCTTGCTCTAATGGACAATTTTTTTTCCACCTCTAGTTGTTGAGTTTGCAGGTATCGAAGATGAGTTACCGAAAGGACTTGGTGAACAAGCTTTCTAGAAGAATCATGACTTAGTTCCCGCTTCTTTGCTATTCCCTTGTTTATTTTCTAAATCGACATTTCATCTTAGCAGACTAGTTATTGTTTTACATTTGTTTCAGTACATTGTATTTCGGGGCGTTGACTCGCAGTTTATTTCCAGATGTTGGATATTATTTTATGGATTTATTTCATGGATTATTGAATTATATTCATCGTTTATGTGATTGCTTTTTCATGTGTGGTTGTGATTATGTTTTATATTGTTGAGTTAATTGTACAGCTTATGAATGATGCAAATCATTCGCTAGGCCTTAGTTATGTGCCCGTATTTCCAGTTTCTTTGGGAAGCGGGGCGTGACAAGTTCCATATCCAACTTCCAACCTCTAATCTTATTAAGGAGTAGAGCATTACGATCTCTATCTTCCACCACGAGTCCACAGGGTTTGGTAGGACATAAAACATCCGAATCAGACATAAAATTAAAAATGGAAGCTAAAAAATCACGCATACCTCCATCAGTGGTCTTAGCAGCTTTAGCTGCTGCTGCAATCTCAAGGTAGTCGTCTAAGGACTCAACATAAGCCCTCTTGTGAACCGAATGCACTTTGAAACCCTTGGGTTTCTACTGCACTGTCTGTGACTCAAGGAAAGTAGGGGGAACCACTTCCAAGTAAGGGATAACTGCCATGGCCAGCTCCCAACTCTATACACTGGGTGTGTCAACAAACAAATCTTATGCATAATCAGAGTCCTCCTTAATATATGAATCATCGTCCACTAAATTGAGACGCCCCTCCGCATCTTCGTAATCAGATAGGTTGTGTATCAGATTCAATTCTCTGGATCTCGTCTCGGGCCCACAAGAAACAAAAACTAAGGAGGCCAAATTTGGGATTCCTAGCCCATAAGAGTAATTATTCTGAGGAGCTCCATAAAAGTTTAATGTCCCATTCTTCTCTTCATGCGCGAATCGAGATGGTGGTGGAGTCGAAGCGCCAGTCTGAGTCGCATCACATGCTTCAGTCAGCACAAGGCCATGTATCGAGCTAGTAGTGGCTGGCGAGCCGACCAAAGCGCTTGAGTTGTCATCCACTCTTCCCTTATCTTATACACTCTTCTTCTTCGTCGAATCCTTTTGAAAAGTTCAGAACTTTACTTTTCTCCCTCTTTTACTTAGAAATGCTCAGGTCTGAGCCTCCCATTGCCTTCTTTTTCTCTGTGAGTTTCAGATCTGGGCCACTTTGGGGCTCAGTCTCCCTCACCCCGCCACCACTCATCCCCGACCTCTTTTTCATGAAAAGTGTCGGGTCTGAGCTTTTACTCTGATCTTGCTCAGGGCCTTTCTCTTTTCCACCTTCTACGCCACTTTTACAGTATGGCGGTGCCTCCCTTGCCGATGACCACCTGCCACATCTCTCTTTGTTCAGATTGCTACCAGCCCTGGAAAAGCGTTTCTAGATCCTGGCCATTGACTACTTTTGTCTCATTCTTCCCGACCATTAGATCTAGCATCAGTGGTGAGATCTTGACCCTCCATGGTCAGGTTGTATTTGGCAATGGCGGTGCACTCTGACTGTAGCGCCCCGGATTCCACACACTGGAAGCTCGTGATACTTATCCAGAATCTTTACTTTAATGAGTACACAACACAGAAATCACAGGAAATTAGAAACTTACATTACTATATCTTCCACTTGGATGTTTTTTGCAGCTTGAGTCCCCTGCTCCACGATCAGCAATCCTGCAATGAGAAAACTGTGGGTACGTCAGTTGAATACAACTGACGCAATGCGGATGAAACTCGAAATCTCCAAAATCCTTAACAATCAATATTTGATGCAGAAGAAAAGAAACGTGAAAGTCATACAAACATAAATGTCGGTGTATGCCATGACCTAGAATTTAATGCACAACTCATATGCACACCATGCTCTTAATCTAATGCAAACTTGATTTGGAAACGTATGCATCCCATACTACATACTCCCCAAATCGAGTTCGTATTCTCCAGATGATAGGGTTCAACCCCTCGCCATGCATCCTACTCTTGTACTCTATCCTGTTTCTGACATTCATCTAGTGACTGGTAGAGTCTGTAGTATATACGGTCCATTCCCGCTCCTGCAGTCGGATCATGGTCCTTCTCCACTCTGAATGGCAGTGATTACTCTGTTCGTTCAGATCATGGTCCTTCTCCACTCCGACAGGATCGTGGTCCCTCTCCACTCCCAGTTAGGCCGGTGATTATCAGCTCTGCCGAAATCATGGTCCTTCTCCACTTCTGCCCTTACCAAAGTTATCATGAACATAAGGCAAACCAGAGACATAGAGTTACACTCTTGCTCCTTGTTCGTAATGATAACCCAGAACATAGACAAAAACTTAAGAGTCAATCTCCTAAGTTCCGACAGGACTTGTGACTTACATCTGCATTCCGTTCTCATCACTAAATCCCAGAAATTAACAGTCGAGACCACGTCGCACGTGTCCTAGACGAGACGACGCTGCACGTGTCCCCTTGACAGGTGAGTAGTACATGCCCAACTAGTGTCTGTCCTTACCAATCATCCTAAAATTAATTTCTTAATCCACCAACTTACCCGATTCTAATAGCTTTATTATCACAACTTCTATTTTCTAAGTTAATAGAACTATGCTCCTAGTTTCCACTTTCATCCTTCAGCTAGTCTACATAACTAATTTAACTTAATTCACTAACTAGGTTCTAAGTGAATCCAACCCAATTGAATCCCAACAAGTCTCAACTTGATTTAGTTAAGGTTCAACCTAGCCTCCAATCATGCTAAGAGTTGACCCACACATGTACCAAACTAGCGCACCCAATGTGCACCACACTTCACAACAAGTACGCATATAAGAATGCATTGATTATATATATACCCATGCATAACCGTATTTCATCTAACACCGCATTCCACGCTTATTAAAATTGTTTCCATACTAAGATATTGTACACATGTGTATGTACTACCTCACATCCACATAATGGTAAATACCTTAGTTTGCAACTTATTCATAGGTGGTTAATTTCCTAGAATTCTTATTGTATATGTGCATTTAGACATTTCATCAAGCACTTTACATGCTAACTTTCCATTGCAAAATTTCCATAACAAGACCTTAATTAAATTATGCACTCTCATATAATTGTCTTTGCGTTACAAGTTCTAGTAATGACATTGTCTCCTTTTTTAACAATTTCATCTACTACAATCTTCGTTCACTTGTTATTGCTATTTTGCTAAACATGAGTTTTAGGCATACAACACTTCTAAGCATACATGCTTCAATCTACTAGCAATTCTCACATCAAACAACAACTAAACTACTAATGAGAATTTACATACAACAATAAATCAACTAGTTGAGGAGGACGCTTACCATGAATTTTTTCTACTACTACAAACATGATTTCTTCTACATAACATATACTATACTTAGTGTAATCAACCTATTTCACATACACATATACAATAATTTCTAGCAAACCATTAATCATTAAATTCATAAATTGAACACAAAAGGAATGGAGAATACCCACTTTGATTTGTTTGCAAGCTTCTACTGCCACTGCTACTGCGAATATTTACTACTTCTACTTCTACTACTACCTACTACTACTTCAACTACTACTACCTACTACTACTATACTACTTTATACTACTACTATTGGATTGGAGCAAGAAGTCGAGGAAGAATCAATGAGCAAGGTAGTAGTAGAAGTAGAAGTAGTAGAAATAGAAGTAGAAGTAGTAGAAGTAGTAAACTTGAAGCTTGCAAACAAATCAAAGTGGGTATTCTCCATTTCTTTTGTGTTCAATTTATGAATTTAATGATTGATGGTTTGCTAGAAATTGTTGTATGTGTGTATGTGAAATAGGTTGATTACACTAAGTATAGTATATGTTATGGAGAAGAAATCATGTTTGTAGTAGTAGAAGAAATCAGCAGTAGAAGTAGTAGGAGACAGCAGCAATAGTAGTAGACAGCAGCAGCATCTGCAATAGATAGCAGTAATAGTAGGGGTAGACTATAGTAATAGTAGTAGTAGTAGTAGGTAGTAAGAGTAGTAGTAATAGTAGTAATAAGTAGTAGCATATATATAGAGAAAGGGGGGGGGGGGGGGGGGGCCGCACGTAAAGGTACTGCAATTGCTGCCGGCCAGTAAAGAGAGAAGGAGAGGAATGTGGAAAGATGTAGAAAAGGCTTAGGTGTCCCTAGGGGTGTCAAAAAATACCATATTACCATACCATACCGTACCATACCATTACCATACCATATATTACCGAAATCTTGGTAATACCATACCGAAATCTCGGTATTGTACCATACCGAAATTATATGGTATGGTACTGGTACCCAATACTGATACCATGGTATACCGTACCATACCAAGTAATTAATATATATTTAATTTAATTTTTATATTTAAAAACCCATGCCCAGACTTAGCTCCAGGCACATTTTTCTTATTTTCTTTTTCAATTTTTCACCCCAGTTATACTAGTACTTCAACTATTCTTCTATTTTTCCTTCTTCCTTTTTTTCTATTTTTGAATCTAGGGCACACGCACTGATTGACCTACGCACTACGCTGCCGAAGCACCACGCTGTCGCGACGCCGCCTACCTTCTTCAGCCCCATGGGTACGGTATTTTTGGAAGATTTTTTTGACAAATTAGGAAACATTAGAGTTTAGTTGGTGTATTAATATAAGATCCATCTTCTTCTTGTTCTTGTTGGGTTTTCTTGAGATCTTGGGTATTATTATTCACAAGTAATTAGGAATTTAGAATGTAAAAGATCTTCTGATTTGATTTATCAAATTAATTTTTGTATTTTTTTAGGAGTTAATGTAGGTGAAATCTTATTTATGTATTATATTTGTATCATAATCCTTAAATTGATTTATATATGAATCTTATAAATGAGATACATACTGGAAAAAAAAAAGGAGTAGAACAATACACAGAAATGAAAGAACCATCAAATATCATGAATGTTATGAACGGAAAATAACAATACTGTTGTCATTCTTTATATATGAATCTTCTTAACTTCGGGAATTGTTGTCATTCTTTCTCTGTATGTTGAAGCTATCCAATTATATCTAATTAAGCATATTGCAGAATATTGAATCTGATAGAGTAGCATATTAAATCAATCATATTGTAGAATGTTGAAACTAATTTTCATACAATAAAGATATATTATATTGAAACTTATACATCTCTGAAATTGTACAACAATAAAGTTTACAACCCTGATTTGTTGTTTGGCCTGGGTGGATTAAGGAACTTCTTCATATATATATATATATATATATATATATATATATACTAGGTTTGCCCGTTGACACGTGCCTACGGCACGTCTTCGACACGGTGCATCTTGTTTGATTGAAGTAGCAAACATAGAGCAAAAAATATATTATATGATTTTTTTGAATTATTTTAAAAGTTTTTAAATTTTTAAATTTTTTAGTTTTTTATTTTTTAAAATTTTTTAAAATTTTTATTTTCTTAGTTTTTTTAATAGAGGAGGGAAGGAGAGAGAGAGAGAGAGAGAAAATTAATTAAATAAATATAGGAATTGTTTTGGGTGAGGGATTTGAATTTGAGTTTTGGGGGGAAACTTTTGGGGGAAAAATATGTTTTGTGAAGTTAGATTTAGGCCTTTAATTTTTTGGAGATTGAAGCAGAGCCACTTGATAGCTTTCTTTGTGTTTTATTATATATATATATATATATATATATATATATATATATATATTTATGTTGGAACTTCTTCATATATATATTTATGTTGAGCTTATTTATCCTTCATTTGCCATTTATATGAATGTTATTTTTTAAAGCTAATTGATGTCCGGTAGTACCATGATATTACCAATACCGTACCAATATTCCGGTAGTACCGAACTCGGTAATACCAAAATCTTGGCACGGTAATGGTAGAGAAATTTGTGTACCAAGTATTCCGGTACGGTAGACGGTAGAGTAATGATAATACGGTACGGTACGGTATACCAGCCCTAGGTGTCCCCTCTTTTACACTTAACCCCTCAAACTTTATATAATTGCACTTAACCCCCAACAATTTTTTTTGTTGGGCTGAGCTTCTTCTTTCTTTCTCTTTTTTTTTTTTTTTTTTTTTTTTTTTTTTTGTAAACAATGTTTGGGCTTTAAGGCTAAACAAAATTTATTGCAATACTGATAGTATACAATAATACTAATAGTATAGGATAATAACTATGTATGATAAAGATAACAATAACAATATAGATGTATATTCATTGTAAGAAATTTAGGGGTATTACACCGACAATCCTCCCCCTCTCTCATTGCCCGAATCAATTCTTTGTGCGCTCTCTCGATCTCATGAGCTCCATCAATGGTCGGGTCAAGCACCCACTCTTTAGGGGATGGACTAGGGGTAGTACTACCGGTGGTGGGCTTAGGGTTCACTTGGCTGATCTCCACCTTAGTATCAAGGGTGTACTGCACTATGTACACCTCTTCAAACATGTGAATCTTGGCAAATTTTGGCATTTTGACAATATTGGCGATTCAAATCTTGATCGTAGCTGAAATAAGGTCAGATTTCCTCTATGTTTTTGGGTCAAGTTTTTTGCGATGCCAAAATCTGTGATGATTTCTTGTAGGACTTCTTGCATCCAACAGTGAAGGGGAATGTTATGGATCCAGATCCAAAATGTATCCCATTTAGGAATCTTAGCTTCGAATTTTGGTGTCCACTTGGTGAACTGAACTGAATAGAACCCGAAGTCAATTGTTCCCATAGAAGCAACGTAGCTCATTTTATCCGGTGACGGGAATGATATCAGGAATTGGAGATGTCACATTCGTTTGCTACCCATTCACAGTGACCCTTCATTGGCCACTGCTCCTCAAGATGTTTGAGTTAGTTCTCCGAAGTATGGCCTTTGAGTATTTTAGCTATTGCACACCACTGCCTGAGCCACCCCTCTTCCTGCTTGATAGTTGCAAGACTACTGGCGAGCTTGATTTGGACTGGGTTGTCCGACGAGCGCCGTCTCTGCACCCTCTGATCCTCCTCAGCCCTAATTCACCACCACATTAGTGCAATCGTATGAGATATGCCCCCATTTCAAGCAGTTCAGGCAACGAATTTCTTTCATGCAGTCCGCACGAACGTGTCCAAGATCCCTGCAGTTGAAACAAGGGATCGCCTTAACTTTGCCTTCGTGGATTTTATTTGTTTTTGGCGGTTGGTCTTTGTTGGTAAGAGCATTCCTCCTCCTAGTGGCTTTGTATTCAACTTTAGTCCACTGTTCCTCCCTCATAGCCACACCCTGTTTCCGCTACATTGTGAGAAGGACTCCCCTATGGAGCCCTAATCTCACTAGGGCATGAAGCAGGTACCAGCGGTGAGGGATCAGAAAAATTAGAGTTGAAAACTCTAATTAGCGAAGGTGAGGGACCCGAGAAAAATGTTGAGAGGGGTTTTTGTCAAAAACATTAACTTTGAGGTTGTTGTTTCGGAAACTCAAATGGTTGAGGGTCGTTTTCTCCAATTTATCCTTGATTATATGCCTGAATGGCCTTAATTTTTTTTTGGATTTTATAACCTGCTACTCTCATAGTTTTTAATTTTTAATTTTACATTGTTGTACCAGAAGTATTGTGTCCAGTACATATTGAGCCTACAACAAAACATTACCCTCTAGAGTTTTCAAAAGCGCTTCTGGACAAATGACAACTTCTCATGTTTGAGTGAGAGGTAACAAGTAGAATGTTGAAAAACATCTCTAGAGAACATCGTCTATACAAGTAAAACTGCCATGATAATTTTTCGGAGATCAACAATACAACTTAAAGATGCTTTGAGATCCTTCTCTAATGGATTGAGTTTATCCTCGTAGTTTTTCTGAGTCTAACATACATGTTCTGGCCGTTCATTGTTGCTTTGAGATTCTTAGGGATTCAGAACATAAGGCACAGAAAACTAAACATATCTAGACCATATACCATGATGCTAACAAGGACCCAACAAAATACAGATGTCTTTTATTCAAACTTCCAAACTACACAGAAAAAATTCACTGTCAACAAATAAGCTTTAAACAGTTACCAGTTACACTCTTAAAGAATAAAAGGAGGTAAAAAGCATTCTGAATATTTTTTTTTTGAAAGGAAGCATTCTGAAAATTATTTGACATATACTACAACATAATTTTACACACTGATTACAAAATTAAACTTGCTGCAAAATTTAATTCACATCATGTTACACCATTCACCTTCCTTCACTAACTGTCCTGTTCACCAATGGTTGAGCCTGTGAAGGTGTACTGCTTGGCGGGTAAGTTACCACACTCGCAACAGAATCTGCGCTGTTTTGAGTGTATCCAGATGTTGATGTTGAGGGTTTGGAGAATTCATCGCTTGCAAAATTGCTGCTCAAATCCTTCAGGTTCCACTCTGTCAAGTAAGCAGGCCTTGAAGCAACTTCAGCCACTTCGGTATCTCCTAATAGCATGGCAACTACACGTGACATGTGAGGACGTAGCATTGGCGATGCCTGAGTGCAGAGAAGAGCTATACCCATGACTCGAGTGGCTTGGTTCTCGTCAAATGATGATAGTTTGGGGTCCACCAATTCTAGGGCACGGTTGTTCTCATGTAGATGCCAAGCCTGTACGAATTGAGAGAATTGTGAATTGTCGACGTGTAGTTCTGTTTCATAAGAAAATGAATTATTTTTCTGATTTCAGTTAAGCTAAAAAAAAGGTGACTTACCCATTCAAGAAGGTAAATCTGTTCTTCATCAAGTGATGTGTCTGAATTGTGTCTTCCACTCAGGATTTCTAGAATAACCACCCCAAACCCAAATACATCAGCTTTTTCTGTGAGGTGCCCTCTCATGGCATACTCTGGTGCTAGGTATCCTCTGATACAACACACGTAATCCATGAGTATACATTAATGTCAGGTGTGCGCAAGTTATTTCATTTTATTCATTTTTTTAGCTCATGGGTGAGCAAAAGAGCTGAGAGAGTTTTGTACTAAAAGCTAAGAACTATATGATTGAAAAAAGTGAGATAAAAAGATTGAGTTTTGGAGAAAAATTGGCAGTTCGTACATTGTACCCGCAACTCTGGTAGTAATGTGTGTCTTCTTATCATCATAAAGCATGGCAAGACCAAAATCTGATATTTTTGGGTTTAGATCGCCATCAAGGAGAATGTTACTAGCCTTAACATCTCTGTGTACAATCCGTATCCTTGATTCCTCGTGAAGATATGCTAGACCTCTTGCTGTTCCCAAGCATATATTGAAACGTGTTGGCCAATCCAAGTGTAAACTGCTTTTTCCTGCAAACCCGAAGTTGGTATTACATATATAATTTATATAGTTAATTATATTTGGTCTAGTTCTGTTTATGTATACCAAAGAGAGCTTGATCGAGACTTTTGTTTTCTAGATACTCATAAACCACTAGTCTCTTGTCTCCCTCAATGCAGCAACCATACAATTTCACAAGGTTTCGATGTTGTACTGCTGATATAGTTGCAATCTCAGCCATGAATTGCCGTTTCCCATGGTGAGATGCCACTGACAATTGCTTCACAGCCACCAATCTTCCGTCGGAGAGTTTACCCTGCACAGAACATTATCATTGAGATATAAAGTGGCACAAGTTTTATAATTTTTATTTTATTTCAAAAAACCTATTTTTATTGGGATGGATGTTAAAAAGAACGACTATTGTTCCATAGATTTTGTCAATCACTTCTTCTCATTTTGGAATTAAATGTAAAACTTTGGTGGTATGGACAAACTTTATATAGTACGTGCACATGCATGCAGAGAATAATTAGAGCACATCAAGTGAGCACTAATTACATACTGATTCCAAAATGCTTCTACTGAAGTTATAATATTAATATTTACAACATCATATCATCGTATCACCAGGAAGAGCACTACTAAATTACCAAATAATCAACAGACTGAAAATTGGACCTTATAAACAGCCCCAAATCCTCCTTCTCCAAGTAGATTAGCAGCGTTGAAGTCGTTAGTAGCATTTCTCAGTTCAACATAACTGAAAGTGTTTGGACGAATAGTCATTCCCCTCAACTCTGCCAAAAAAAGAAACAGAAATTTGATTATGGAGCAAAAAAGATGCATAAACTTCGTTCTTTCACTTTATAATTACCTTCTTCATCATCTTTGCTAAGCCGATTTTTAATCCTCTGCATCCATACGAGAACCCCTATTACAATCAAGCACAAAAGAACACCCAGACCGACTACAATCCCCACAATCAGACCCGTCTTATTATTTGATGAAGAGGCAGGTGGTTTGTTAGAGACAGTCGGAATGAAATCTGAAATGGATGCCTTTATTAGTGGGGTATGAAATGCATAAACAAGTAGGCAGTACTTATTTATTTAGAGAAACTAATAGTTTATCGTGCAAGTATTCATACCAGAAGGAGATACACTAATAGCAGAAATGGACGGGCCATAGTATCCTTGAGTAGGAACACAACAGGTACCCTTTCCTGCCCAAAAGAAGTGGATTTCAAGGAAGTTGTCTTTAACCGGAGCTACGTAAGTCCTCGCAAAAGCTTTATTGACGCCACCTGCCTCCTTTGTTATATCAAAGTCCTCCTCTTCAAGTCTCCCCTGAAACAATGGTGAATCAAATTTAAAGTGATTTGGAACTTAAAGGGATTTTTCTTTGAATGTTGACAAGACTAGAACTCACAACTCTCATTTATGGTTTATGAATCAAAAAAACAAGTTTTATTAGAATTAAAATAATATGCATATATTTTCTTCATATAGTGCCAATTTTTAATATATATATAGTACAAAAAATTAATAAGACAGAATTGGAAGGAAATAATATAATATTAATGGTGAGGTTTCGATAAAGAAAATACTTATTTTGGGGTTTGCTTCAATAATCAAACATAAAAAATGGAATCATAAAGTACACTTGGTTTCAAGTCTTTAGTTGAATTTGAAGAAAGAATTCTCTGTTGTTGTTAGAATCGTCTGCATTAGTTGAGCCAAAATTCAAACATAATGCATGCAACAAACACTTAACCTTTTGAATCACAAGATAATGCATCAAACATTTTTGTAATGATTACCTGAATATAGATATTGAAAACCCTTCGCCCTAAAGTATTCCATTTAGGAGGACTAACATAGGCAGTCTCCGCGAATTGCAGCTTAATGCTGTAGTTTCCATTCTCAAGCCCAATGCCGTAGTATCTAAGTGATGATGGAGACATCCTTGCTGTCTGAAACAATTCTGAATCCAGTGTGTTTGGAAATTGCCTTAAGCTTGTAATAATATAATTATAACCAGAGGCATCTGAAAAGCTTCCGACATTACTAACTCCCCATTGGTTCTGGTCAGCCACATAATATGAGGCAGTCGTCAGATTGGCATTGTCAACATCATACAATGTTCCATCCGTAGCCGTTATACTTTTACTGCCACCACATTTAATTCCAAAGGAATAATCTGTACAAGAGTGGAATAAGATGTCAGTAATATTTTAAGGGTACCATCTACTTCACTGAACTTCATTTGTTTAAATGGAAGATGAGTTACTTACAGATTGGAGAACCACGATTGCATGGCCTGTCCCTCTGAAGACAGTTTAATCCTGAAGGCAAAACACTGCACATCAAAATGACACAAGGTTGGCGATGTAATAGACCTACTAATATTCTATGATACTAAATGAAATATGATGTTATGAGAGAGGTAAGCACCTGCTATTAGAACTATCAAAAACAAAGTTGTTGGCGACCAAATTCCTGTTTAGGATAAAACACATGAGTAAGAACGATGAAATTTGGATGCGCTAATCTACTTCCCAGAGTAAGTGCTATTTTACTCTGCAACAATTAGTACATGTCCTTATTCCACCTTTTACCTCAAAAAAAAAAAAAAAAAAAAAAAAAAAAAAAACAATTAGTACATGTCTTAAGACTGATGAAATGGTTGAGGACAAACAACCAGGTAACAAATTTAAGCCGGTTTTAAAAAAAAATTATATTATATATATAGGGAAGTCTTCTGTTGTGCACCACCAATGGTGCACACATTGATATATATATATATATATATATAGAGAGAGAGAGAGAGAGAGAGAGAGAGAGAGAGAGAGAGAGAGAGAGAGAGAGAGAGAGAGAGAGAGAGAGAGAGAGAGAGAGAGAGAGAGAGAGAGATGTGCTCCATTGCAAATGCTAATGTAGCGTGCAAACCACCTAAGTCGTTCTGTCGTTGTTTGAAACAACGACTTAGGTTAGATATAAGTCGTTGTTTTAAACGAAGACTTCATATTTGATATAAACAACGGCTTAGATGGTTTGCACGCGTTTGCACGATATTTAGCGTGTGCAATGGAGCATTCCTTATATATATATAATTTTTAAAAATAAATTATGCATTTAATTTTTAATTGTCCCATTGATTAATTGAGCATCCATACAAATTATCTTCCTTGGAGCTTGCACCGCCAATAGTTTTTCATTTTCTGGATTGTGTGTTAAACCATCATTTTGAGTGTGGGCCTGTTATGTTCTTGCTTTGAATTGTATTATCCTATAGTCATCATGTGTTTGCAAAAAAAATCTTAATGAATTCTCAGAGGGAGAAGGTGCTATCTCCATCAATGATCACTAAATAAGGCTACACTGACAGACAATTGTCGTTAACTCGTAACTCAAGCGTTTGTGTGCAATTCTAATTATGTATCTACGTGCAGTTAAGTTGCGTGTTAACGTTAACAGAGAGATTGGAAAATGATTATTGGATTGATAATAACTGAGTACAATATCTCCTATATATAAGAGGGAACCAAACACTAAAACTAGTAATCCGATATGGGACTAAATATATATGATAATATCTAACACCCCTCTCAAACTCACGGTGAGTCGAACAGTGTGAATTTGCCCACCAAGTATCGAAATTCTCTGAACAGTGTGGAATTTGGTGAAGAATTGTGTTGTCTGTTGTGAAGAGGTAACAGAATGAAGTGAAATGGTCCATGCTTCAAGACACTCACGAACATAGTGACAATCAATCTCTATGTGCTTCGTTCACTCATGAAAGACCGGGTTGCTTGTAATGTGCAATGCACTCTGGTAATTACAATGAAGAGGAATAACTCCTGTAAGAGTGACATACATCTAATAACAGCCAACAAACATGAACACTCTCTCTAGTAGTAGCTGTCATCGCTCTGTACTCAGTTTCTGTGGAAGAATATGCAACAACTGCTTCTTTCTTGCTTCGCCATAAGATCAGCGAATCACCAAAGAAACTTGTGGTAGACCGTATGGTAGTAGGATCACCCGCACAATCTGAATTAGAATATGCACTAAGCTCCAATTTAGATGTAGAAGGCATGAATAATGAGTAGCTGATAGTGACTCGAAGATATCTGAAGATCCGAAGAAGAGCTCTATAGTGGACTAATGTAGGTTCAGAAACAAACTGACTGACAATACTGACCACATGAGCAATATCGGATCTAGTCATGCATAATAGACAAGCTGTCCAAAATCTGCCTGTATCTAGTGGGATCGGGAAAGAGCTCACCATCTGTGGGATGAAGCTTCACGTGAAGCTCTAAGGGAGTTTCGGCTGATCGACTGTCAGAGAGATACTAGGAAGCACGTATACTCTCCCAGAGATGCGTATCTCATACCGGATACATATCCGGTGGGATATTCGCCGCATACGTACTGGATACGTATCCCAACAATTATTTTTAAAAAAAAAGAAAAAAAAAGATTGGATACTCTAGGGATACTCTCGGATACATCAGGATAGTGTTTGGATACGCAGAGGGGGAAGGATATATATATATATAGAGAGAGAGAGAGTCCCCTTCTGTTGTGCACTAGGCCTCCGTGTGCATTCGGCCTTACCGCCTTCGTATTGACGATCCGAACCGTTCACATTGATCAACACATTGAAATTAGTCTAAATATGTAAAATCAAATCGTTTGAAATTTATTTGCCCATCTATTGAAGTGTTACAAAATTGTATGGCTGAAAATCATTGTTTTTTATAGTAACATGATGGATGGGCAAAAAATTTCAAACAATTTGATTTTACATATTTAGACTAATTTAGATGTGTAGATCATGTGAACAGTTCGGACGTCAATACGAAGGCGGGAAGGCTAAGTGCACACGAGTGCACACGGAAGCCTAGTGCACAACATAAGGGGACTATATATATATATATATATATATATATATATATATATATATATATATTCTACTATTCTCTTCTGTCTTCTCCTTTAAAATCCTAATTTTATTTGATTAAAAGATACTATGTTGTTTTATTTGATTAAAAGATGTCGACAAAATGATACAGGTAAGATGTAGTTCTTGCCATTATTCTGGTTGATTGACTACTTGTATTATTGTACTTGGTTGATTGACTACTTGTATTATTGTACAAGTTGCTGCATCTTTATTCGCTTTAGTGTTCTATTTTTAGATTTCTTTAAGATGATAGATATAGGATAGTAGGATGTAGTATTGAAGGATCTTGGTTGGTTCATGGTTATGACTTATGAAGTTATGATACTAATTCTATTGAATATGTTTAAGACTAGCCTACTTTTATTTGAACATTTCGGTCATGTAATATTGATATTGGTGTTGTTGGAAACTTGGAATGATCCATTAGTATATTTTGTTTGACATTGGCTTGTACTAATTTTAATTACCATGTTCTTGCTTTTTATATTTTTTCATGTTCATATTGAATTGAATATTTTAGTTTACTATTTATATATCTATAATATTATTATTTAAAATTATTTTAATTTAGCGTGTCCTAACATACTTGTATCCTAGTTTTTGAGAAATCGGTGTATCTGCGTACCGGATACGTACGGTACCGGATACACGTACCCGTATCTGTCCTTCATAGGAGAGACATATAGTGGAGATAATGTCTGATGTGTATTTCTATTGAAAAATGAGTTCCCCGAGATTCATGGACAATCTCTAGATCCAGAAAGTAGCGTAGTTTGCCAAAGTCTTTCATATGAAACCTCTAGTGAAGGTATTTCTGGGTGGATGCAATATCTGCTAAGTCATCCCCAATAATAATCATATCATCAGCATATAATAGTAGAAGTTACCACTCCTGCGGTGTTGACCGCATAAACATTGAGTGATCCTAAGAACTCTGATTGAAACCGATCTTTGTGATGACACGGCAAAAATACTTAAACCAGGCTCGAGAGGCCTGTTTCAGACCATATACAGCTCGACGTACACGACAAACATGATGAGGAGGTGTGGTAAGGCCAGGGGGAGGATGCATGTAAACAACCTCAAACAAGGTACCATAAAGAAAGATATTCTTCACGTTCATCTGGTATAACGGCTACTGACGGATGGAGGCAATGACAAGGAGAGTGCATACTATAGTCATCTGTGCAGTTGGAGCAAAAGTCTCATCATAATCAATGTCATGCTTCTAAGTAAATCCTTGGGTAACTAGATGTAACCCTTGTTTCCGATTTTTCGGATTTTCTTTTGTAAATCTTTCCGCTTGTCATTTCTGTAATCTATTTTTTTAATAATTGTCGCCTTTGTTGTTAGATAGGCATAAAGGCATGATTAGAAATAAATTTTAATATTCATCTTCAACCCAATTGTAATATTTCAATCAATTTTAATTTCATTTGTTGAACCCTGAGATTTTGTGCACTCTATTTCATTTATGTGCCATGGGTATTTTTATTACTCTAATTGATTTGATTTTGAGCCTAATCCAATACCCAATTTTATTTATTTAAATTTAACCCAAAAGCCTTTTTATTATATCCTAACCCACTAACCCATTAACTCAACATCCTAAATACCCTATATATACTAATTATAATTAAACCCTAATTACCCTACTCTAATATCCTCAGCCGTCATCCCCTACCCCCGAATTTTATCTTCTTCCCGTCCGTTCCGGAAACCCAACCCCCTCATCTTCTCCTGCTTCTCCACCCGTCCTCCATCCATCGATGCTCCTCCTTCAGTCACCTGCACCCTCCACCTCGACAACCCCGAGCACCATTACTGCCCTCTCAATCCTCCCGCTGCCAAACACCGCCTGCAACCCCACCGTCGACCTCGTCCCCTTCATCCTCCACCTCAGTCCTCCTTGCGACCCTGTGCACCGCCGCCCCGCACCCCTAACGTCCTCGACCTGCACCCATCAACCACCGAAGCTCCATTGCCGACGCCTGCAGCCCCACCGTCTCTTGCTGTGGTCGTTGTTGTCCTTGCTCCCGCTGCGGTTGTTCTTGTTGTTCGCCGCTGTTTGTATGTGTCGTTGATCGCCGTTGTTTGCACGTGTTGCCGCGTGCGTTGCCATCGGGATTCTTGTCCCGTTATTATTTCGTATTCAAAATAATTGTCCAAAAGGCAAGTTTCCTCTTGAACCAGTTTTATTTTTCTTTTTTCAAGAATTTTCTTTGGTCTCCGTAAGTAGTTCCTCTTTCAATTATCATATTTTATTTGTTTGATACCCTTCAAAGAGACTATTACGGATTCATCGGCGAAACAAAGTAATAATCTTCTTTTCGTGCCATTCCCTTGATTCAAACCCAAGCCAGTATATTTTTTCATATGCATACACTACATGAACACATAGATTAGAAACATGTATATAGAAAATGATGATGTGAATGCCTTTCCGATTGAATGTGATTTTGTTCGTGAAATTAAACGCCATGACTATAATAATCTTGCCTTGTTAATGGTAGAGTTCCAGCCTGATAATTGAGTAGAATTTTCCTGTTGATTTATTTATTATATGCTTATTTATTTATTTGGTTGTCAAATAATAATAATCTAGCTGCTAGCCTGCTGTCTATTCTATGTTGTTTTGAGTTTTTGACCTAGTTGCTGTTATAATTTAGTAGAACTTTGTAAACATCATTTGTAGTTTTTTGAATCTATTTTTTAGAACTTTTTAAGGATCTAGATTACAATTTATAAGCAGTAAGTTATTATATTTTTAACACTGCTGGGTTTTCAAATTTCAAATTTCTGTCTAGAGTTATACCGAAATGATTTTCTATTAAAATAAAATGTTAATAGTAGAAGTTGAACTTGAAATTTTATATGTTGTTATTAGACATGACTAGGAATCACCTTATTATTTTTATAAGATTATTTGATAATTTTCCAGACCTATTATAAATGTAAAAACTTGATTCTAGGTTGCGGTTAGAATACTAGTTCAGTAAAGAACCAGAATTTTGACCTAACTACAGATAATATCATTCAAAACTTATTAAATAAGAGTTGTATCCCTGTGTTTCTAGAATCCGGGTCATCTGACGATTTTGCAATCCGACCTACAAATTGCAAGATATCTATATTTTCGTACAGTGACGTTTGAATTCCATAATGCAGTTTGAAAATGCATTACCATGTTTAATTAACGAAATTAGTAGATTAAAATTAAAAATTTAAATCTGAGTTTAATTGTGTTGTTACTAAACATTGTTAGAAATTAAAATATGATTTTTATAAGATTTTCACATGATTTTACAATCTATTTTCATATACAAGAGTTTTGACCCTAACATGCTGCATAAACATGTAATCAGTAAAGAATGAGATTAGTCGCCTAGTTTCTGTAGTTATAATATGTCGTATAAATATGCATTGGAACCGGCAGGGAGTCTAGTTTCTGGAACCCCTGACGGAACCTGCTTTTCTTTTCTGTAGCAATGAGAAAGTTAATTTTTGTACAATAACGTCTTGCTGTCCAAAATGTGTGTTTTGTGTTTTTTGTATATTCATGTTTGATTTTGCATCTAGTGAATAGAATTAGTTATATCATGCATTGCATAGTCTTGACATCTTCTTGACATCTCTTCGAAACTTCTTTACCCATTGTATGTCCACATTTGTGTGTAATAAAATATTAACAAGCCGAGGTATTAAAGATTGACTTAGTAGTGAACAATCGGAGGTTAGGTTGTACTCGGAATGAGCCCCTCGTTCTCGATTGTTTATTGTCATGGATTGTGTATTATTGATCATGGATTATTGATTGTTAAATGATTGTTTGTTGTGCCAAGTACACGATCTACTGAGTTCACCACTATAGTCTAAAACGATCACTGTTTGCATGCACCGAACCTGTGGTATGAACAAAGTATTACGTGCATTAGATAGAATAATAAAATATTAATTAATCTAAGATTGACACTTGTATTCTTGATCATGATTATTGTTATTGGCCTTAAATCATTGATTACAGTCATTGTTTATTGCATCGTTAATTCTAGACCCTTGCTTCTGGTGTCAATCCTTGTTATTGATCTTGATTTTGATCTAGTTCATTATTTCTTGACATACCATGTATCTTTGCTTCTTTGTTCTACTACTTACTGTCTGTAACTTGCTTTAACGAATAATTTCCCCCCACCTCTAGTTAATGAGTTTGCAGGTACAGAAAAAAATTTGATCAAAGGACTTGGTGAGCAAACTTTCTGAAGGATGAAGCTGAATCATTAGACTGTTATAGTTATTTTATGTTATTTGTTTATTTTATTGCCTTTATCGTACTTTGTATTTCGGGCTTGTATGACCCGAAATTTATATTTCCCCAGATGTTGGATATTATTTGGTAAACTTATTTCATGATTATTTTGGAGTTTACTCATTGTTTATGTGGTTATTCTTTCTTGCGTGGTTGTGATATCTTGCATATTGTTAAGTTAATCTGTTACAGCTATGGATGCTGTTTTTATCATTTGCTGGGGCTTTTTACGTGCTTATATTCCCGTATTTGGAGAAGCGGGGCGTGACACTAGATGAGCCTTGTGGCGCTCAATGGAGCCATCATGTCGATATTTGACCTTGAAGATCCACTTGCAGCTAACAGGTTGGACGCCCACTAGTAGTGGAACAACATCCAAAGTGCCGGTCTGATCAAAAGCACTGAACTCCTCTGTAATAGCTTCCCGTCACTTGAAATATTGAATTGCTTCTTGATAGGTTCTGAACTCACGTGTGGAGTGTATGGTAGTGAGATATGCATGAAACTGTAAATGCTAGGATGGCAAAACCAAACTGGTCAGAAGGACCGGTGGTATCAGGTGTATAACATGCCGGTGGGATGCCCGAAGTGGAACATGTAGATTGACAGATCAGTGGTGGATTGTCAGGGTGTGGGGGTAAGGTCAGTGGGGTGGGTGCATGATGTTGTGTTGATGGTGGTGTAGGTTCATGATGCTGTGGTGAAGCAGGTGGTGTCTCCGTATGAGGAACAATAGGTGTAGCATCTGAATGAGATGGAAAATGAGCAAAAGAAGTGGGTTCGAAGTGAATGTGTGAAGATGTGTCTAGGGAGGTAGGCCCAACAACTGGGGAATCAAGAAAGCTAGTATCCTTAGGAGAGGTCAAATAGTAAGGAGAGTCTTCCACAAAGGAGACATGTCGAAAAATACGGTCACGACCCGTCGATGGATCAAAACAATGATATCATTTGTGCTTAGAACTGATGCCTAGGTGAACACACTTTGCAGCGCGAGCAATGAGCTTCGTGCGCTCGGTGGGAGGGAGAAGGACGTAAAAGGTGCACCCAAAAGTACGATGCATACTGTAGTTTGGTGGCGAGTGATGAAGAGTCTCATAAGGTGTCGTACCAGATAGGATAGATGATGAAGCAATGTTAATGAGGCTAACAGAAGTCATGACAGCTTCAGCCCAGAAAGAACGAGGAACAGAAGAGGAGAGTAAAAGAGCGTGAGCCATCTCAAGAATGTGATGATGCTTGCGTTTAGCTACACCATTTTGCTCATGTGTGTGAGGGCATGATTACTGAAAAAGTGTGTCAGGAGACTGAAGGATCTATCTCATAGTAATGTAAGTGTACTCACGAGCACCGTCTGAGCGAATATTCTTGATGAGCACACCGAACTGAGTGTGAATTATGGTTGTAAAGAACCGGTAAATATTAGGAATCTCAGATCGTTGGCGCATATGAAAAAATCATGTATATCGAGTGAAGTCATCGATGAAGGAAACATAATAGTCTTTCCACAAAGGTACAGGAGAGGGTCCCATATGTCAGAATGAACAAGTTGAAAATGATGGGTGGTTTGAGAAGTGCTTTTGTTATTAAACGGGAGTGCTATGTGTTTGGCCAAATAACAACCCTGATAATCAGACAAATATGTAAAAGAAAGAGAACCAAAGGCACCACTACATACTAAAGTCTTGAGTTGACTCATTAATATGACATAAATGTCTGTGCCACAGATCAGCATCAAAAGACAATACCAGCAAAAGTAGGATGAGATTTATGTACATGAAGAAAATCTAGATGATATAGACGACTCTGTCGACTAGCACACCCAAACTCCTGACTAGTGTGTGAATCGGTAATAGAACAATCTGAAGAATTAAATGTAACACAAGACCACTATCGCACAACACACTAATGGAAATAAGGTTTATGGATAAATGGAGAGCATAAAGAACATAAGGTAATATGAGAGTGAAAGAGCTAATAGATCTTGAGTTTGTAGTAAAAAGTTGTGAGCCATCGGCTGTGTGAAGGGATGGAGAGTGAGAGAGAAGTACAGTACTGGTGGTGAGCAGTGTGTAATTACTAGTAAGATGATGTGATGCACCAAAATCTAAAATCCAGAAAGAATTCACACCGGGAGTAACAGAATGTAGGGGCCAGCAGTGACATACTGACCCCAAGAGCTGGAGTTCCAGCTGAGTGAGGCGATGCTGAAGATTGGCCCAATCAGCAGGAAATGTCAAGGCCGGAGTAACGATCATGGCCAAAGATGTAAGGAAAAAAATACTACGAGGAAGAATGAGACTGGTGTTGTTGTGGCAGAAATTGAAATAAGGATAGAGATGTTGCTGGTGTTGTTGTGGCAGGGATTGAAATAAGGACAGAAATGTTGTTGGTGTCCAGATCGGGATAGGGAGCTGGATGGTGCTACCAGTGACAGAAGAAGAGGTAGGGGCAGGGTTAAGGATGATGCTGAGAGGAGGGAGGATGCCGGAATCAAGATGATGACGGTGGTACTGTTGTCTGAATCTGGATGGGGATCGAGATGTGAAGGAGAGTGAAGGGGAAGATGTAGCAGTGGGAAAGTCAATGGAGACGGAAAGATATTGGTGAAATATTGGGGTTCCATTGGAGAAGTACTAGTACCTACAAATTTTTTTTGTTTTTTTTACTCTTCTTTTTAAAAAACTTTTTTCGGTTTTATTTTTACGACGATGAAGAGCGGCGGCGGCGAAGATCGGCGGTGATAATCAGCAGCGACAGCAATAGATGAGCGAAGGTAAAGAGAGGTAGGGTTAGGGTTAGGATAGGGTAGGATTATGCTTCTTGAGTTTGGATTTGGATTTGTGATGGGTTAGGATTGCGGGTGTGGGTTTAGGGAAGGGATTACGGGTTTGGATCCATTGTTTTTAAAATCCGGGTATGATGGTAACGGGTCGGGTTAGGGTTAGAATATGGGTTTTGGATTTTTTTTTTTTTTGAATATGGGTTTTGGGTTTTTGGATAGAGATTTGGTGTGTTTTTAGGTTAGTTGATTGGGTGGTGGCTAAGGTTTGGAAGGGTGATGGGGGCGGCTAGGGTTTTGGGAGGGATTAGGGTGGAGTTGGGTTATGAATTGATGTGGGGTTTTGAAGATGGGTTTCGATTTTGCTGGTAGGAGATGGGTTGGGGTTTTGAGAGATGTGTTGGCGGCGAGTGTGAGATGGGAGGTCGAGAGGATGTGGAAGAGTAGGAGGAGATGGGTTTCAGGATGAGTTGACGCCTGATGCTGTTTGAGATGCCGGAGTGGAGTTGATGAAGCTTGCCATTGGCGGAGTTGATAGTTGATAGTTGAAGAAAGAAATTTGTGTTTGCTGTTGATGAAGCTTGTTGTTGCCGATGATGGGTTTGTAGTTTGGTGTGTTGTTGAAAATGAGTTGATGATGGATTTTGGTTAGAGTAATTAGGGTTTTTGGGGATTAGTGAGGTAGAAAGATATTTAGGGTTAGTGCTCTGATACCATGTTAAGTTAACATAGAGATTGGAAAATGATTGATAATAACTGAGTACGATATCTTCTATATATAGGAGGGAACCAAGTATTAAAACTAGTACATAATCCGATATGGGACTAAATATATATGATAATATCTAACATTGCTAATTAAAAGGGGTAATCTAACTTACAGCTGTAGGTTTATTTGGCTAACCCATGAAGGAAAACTCCCTGAGAGTTGGTTGTATGACAGATCTCTGCAGGAGAATAAATCAAACATGGAATCAGTTATTTTAATCTCAGTAAATAAATTTTAAAGAAGAAATCTGCGAGCAGAAGAAGAAACAGAAGCAGTAGTATAGTGGTAAAGGCAGTTTCAAGGCATACACATTGGAAAGCGATGTGCTCTTTGTGATGGGCAAGGTTCCAGATAAGCTATTATTTCCAAGGAATCTGCAGAATAAGCGCTTTAAGTAGGAAATGAACATGCAGTAGGAATATGTATAGAAGTACAAGAGTTGGTACGCATGAATGTATTTGCTAATGAATAAAAAATCCTACAGGTAAACGAGAGAGCTCAAATTGAAGAGAGACTGAGGAAGTAAGCCACTTATGTTGTTGAAGCTCAAATCTCTACAAAATTTAATACAAAAGCAAATATCATATATCATGTGTTGCATGGATGTGAATACCATCAATAATAATATTCGATTAAATGAAATGACTTACAATTTAAGTAAACTTGGGTATCGAGCAAAATTTGATGGCATAGTATCAGAAATTTTGCAATTCCTTAAAATCCTGTTGTAAAGAAATGTATTGGATCATCATCTTTCTTTAATTTCATGTAAAACAGAAGTTCAAAGGTGAACTCTAAAGTATGATTGCGAACTATATGATCTTACAGAGTGTTTAAAGATGTTAGATTATTAATAAATCTCAATGAAGAGCTCCCGTTTATAATGTCCCCTATACGTCTGCAACATAACATAACATAATATGGTTAGCTAATTAAGATAGAGTATCTAGAATATAAGAATTACTCCCACAACCATAACCACAGCTCCACAGCTGCAGGGTGTTGGTATAGTAGCAGGGTTTCTATAATTTGGTATCAAAGCTACCTAGGTTCAAATCCCACTGGATGGGTATCAAAGCAAAATACTGCTACTTTATGCTCACAAAAAGGGTGCTCACCTTGTAGCGACGTGTTAAAATATAAATATAAATCTGATCAAACCCCAAAAGTTTTGGTTTACTTGCAAAGTTGTTTCACAGAGATGCAAAAAAAAGTAAATAAAGTACCAAAAATCTGATGTGTAACAAAAGTAACAGAAAACAACAAGCTACGAACTTACAGATCAGTCAGATTGGTGAGACTTGAAAAACTAGGAGGAATTGGACCTTGGAAGGAGTTCCCTTGAAATCTCCTAGAAAATATTCACTTGATTAGACAGTAACCAAGGCTGTTACAATTGTCCATATTTGTTACAGAGACAGAAATGACAAATTGAGAAAACTTGTGCAAATGTAAAGTGAAACAATTAATTAAGATACAGTGAGCATTGTTATTATGGCCCCGAATGTTAAAGAAGTAAATAGAGGGGAAAAAATAATAATTAGAAGAAAGCCTATATGCAAACTATAATGGTTTTCACATCTTACAGAGAGATCAAGTTTGTCCAACCCCCAACAAAGTCGGGTATTTTCCCAGAGAATTCATTGTCTGATGCCCACCTAAATCATAATCACATCAAGGTTAGTAACTCATTTATTAAGCCAGCTGAACATATACAAACGCAATAATAATACTTACAGGGTTTGCATGTTCTTAAGTTTGGAAAGTGTTGAAGGTAATTCACCACTTACTCCACTACTGTCCATGTATCTGGCAATTAAAGGAATGAATTTAGGATGTAAAATTGGGCTTAAATCAGGAAAGTAAACATTTTGAAGTTGTAGAATCTTAACAGTTGTTTCAGGCTTATCAAGTTTCCAAATTCAGGAGGAAGAGGACCACTAAAATTATTTGTTCCCATACCTCTGCAAAAGTGGAAGAATCCGATTAACTTGCTTTCAAAATACCATCGACTAGAATAATACAAACTTTGGAAGAAAGCGAAAAACTTCAGGTGTATCTCTATAAAAAGAAGTCCAGAGTATGCTTCACCGGACTAGACTGTTCAAGCATTATGTAAGCTTGTGCAATATAGTTAGGTCTCTAACCATCAAGAACCACACCATAAGCATTGCAACTCGCATCAGAAAAGACGCCAATACAGAATTGAGAAAAACATTGATTTCTTACAATATTAAAAGCTGTTTAAGCTTCCCGAGCTCAGCAGGGATGGCCCCAGATAGCGCATTAATCCCAACATCTCTGAGGATTGTCAAAAAATAAAATTAGAACAGATATACTCCAGTTATGATTTCTAAAATGTGTATAAAGTGTATCGTACAAGTATTGCAAGAACGTTAAATTTCCAATAAATGCAGGAAGAGGTCCAGTCAAGTAGTTCTGACCCAACTTCCTGAAAAAAAAAGACAAAGAAATAGAGGTTTGTGTATTAGTGTATCATAATCACAAAAATATGCATTCAAAGTGAAATGGCAATATAAAATGTCTATTATTTTTTTTTTAACAATGTAAAAAAAAAAGAGCAACTGAGGTGTGGATCAGCAAGACAACATACAGATTGAAGAGGTAAGGCAGACTTTGGAGCTCTTCAGGGATAGGGCCAACCACATCCAAGGCGTACACTTTCCTGAATAAATAAATTGTTGATGAAAGTAAATAATTATATTGAAACTGAATAAGCATAGTCCCCGACCAAGAAATTTTATCATGTTACGAATTGTGCATAATCAGTACCATTGTATACTCATAGTTGAAAGATAGCTTTTGTGTGTGTCTAACTATATGAAGTAGTTGAAGGAAACTTTAAATGCTCTGTTGCTGGCTGGACATTGAGTACGATTAGATGGTCTGCCCACACGATTTTGCTCATACGTAATATAATTGCACGCTGTCATGGACGTTCTGTTATTTGGTGGTTCACCAGAGGTTATATACTCATGTCTCCCACGTAACTCAAAATGAATTCTAGCACGTGGTTGCAGAAATGCAGCCTTCAAAAACAAAGCCCTAGTTGCAACAGTTAGCCACGGTTAGTGGTATTGTACTATTCTTACATCTCACATTGGCAACTATCCATAAAACCCGTGTTACAAAAAAAATTCAGATTGTGAGTCCCATAGCATATATTATTCAAAAAAAAGGAAGTATCTCATTGCTGTAACTGAAAGATACTAGGAAGTCCTTGAAAATGGAATTCAGCAAAAACGAAGCAATGGTAAAAAGTACATGCATACTGCGCAAGGCGCGGAAGTGAATATATTATTGCTACATGATAGTTGCCAAAATTTATATGAACGTATCATTAGCGACTTTCCTAAAATTTGACAACCATTACTAATGCAGTCTACCACAATCTGAGCAGTTTTTCCAGTCTAAATTTCGAGTAGAAGTTGCTGTGTAGTTGATGGCAATTATTCAGTGGTTGTTGAAATGTAAAGAAGTTTCTTCATCACAAGTTGGCACAACAGTTATAGACACAATTATAGAACCTTAAATATTGACCAAAACAACCAAATCAAGCACATGTAAACTAGATGGAATATTTTTGTCTAACAGCAACTTCCATGATTTGGCTGATGCTGCATCCTTAAGGTGCCAAAATCAGCATGTGACAGAAGCTGGAGTATTCCTAATGTAATTCAGATTAACACACAAGGGTGAAACAAACTGGGTCTACAACTTTTTAAGGAAAAAGATGCTCATGCAAAAAATATCAACATAATGGGCAACATCAGAGATCAAGAAATTACAGTTGAGTGATGTGGCAAGTCTTGTTACTCTTGAATGTGCAGTCACATTTGATGAATGGATTTTGGTTAGAGTCACCAAAATCAGTTTGGTCGATGGCAGCTCCAGTGCATGGTTCGCCACTGATGTTCCAAGCTGGCGAGGCCTGCTTTCCCCATCTCCCAAGAATAGTGTTTAATGCGGTCACTGTCACAATATAAACTTGAATATATCAGATATTGTTCTACAGCAAAGCACTTTGGGTACTTGACCAACTAACCAGAACTTCGGAAATTTTATGACGCTTTGTTTTGTTTATTTTTTGTGATCCTTATCCATAAAAGGCAGGATGTGAGATGAACTTAGATTCTGAAGTAGCTAGGAGTAATCTATAAAATAGCTGGATTTTGACCTAATCTTTTCCATCTTGTAATGACCATATGTAGGCTGAAGTCATTGAACAGCGGAGCTTTTGAATGACGAGATAATATTATCAACATTTCCTTATTTTCTCCTATCACTCGTTCTGCTCTTCATCTTCTTCACTTTGTACAAGAACATACGCCAAACTTTGAGACTGTATAAGATCGTCACTGGTTATTTTGTCTATCACAATTTAAAGATGCTTCACTGTTTCTTTATTATTATCGTTAATATCTGAATTATCAAAAGGCTATTTGTCTGAAACTAGTAAATGATAGTTCTACCTCATTTTACTGGAATTAATATATATACTAATTAATCATCTACTGGATTATAAGTACAGATCGAACTTATAACTGTCCTGATACACAAGAGCCTTTAGTATCTACTAAGTTATATAACAAATATGATCTATGCTTCTGGACATTGAATACTTGCAAAATCCATACATCTCCCTGAATATGCTTTGATTTCATGCTAAAACAAATTACAGGGCCACAAAACAGGATGGCATAGAAAATGACCATACAACAATAAGACCATTCTTCAGGAAAAAATAAAACAGAGGGGTCATGCTTTTCCTTCCTTTTACTAACAGAAAAGAGAGACTTCTTTCTAAATCCACGTAAAAACTGACAGATTTAACAACACTAACAACACTAGATAATCTAAAAAACATACCTTCTGCAGGGTCTGTTTTGGCTTGAGCTGAGGATTCCTCAACAGACAACAGAAAGATACAAAAGAAAATGCCAACGACAAGCGAAGTTTGCCAACAGGGGAATGGATGAAATGCCAACACCGACATCCTTCTGTTCGCTCTGAGATGATAAAATTCAGCCCAAAATTCTCAGAAAATCAATGAAACCTCCTGAATTTAAGTGGACTGGTCAAGGGTCGAAAAATCCTCCTAAAATTCACCGTACAATACAATGAGATCATAAGATTGAGAATGAGAATGAAATGGGTTTCTATTGGGAAAGTCTTATGTTTGAAAAGTAACAAGTAGGTAGCTGATTCAAGTTGAGATTAGCATTGTAAGTAGTTGACATTATTTAGAGGCGGCTACTTTAATACCTTCCAAGTTGCCTGCATCTGAGACTGGTGGGATGCATAAAAATAATCATTATCTGAAGTGGGGGATGCATCTTAACCCTAGTAGGAAGGAACCTTTGCCCACTTGTTAAGTGCACATGTTATTTAAACGTAAGCAACATGTTTTAGTTAGAAAACAACAATATGATGGGTATAATAATTCAGAAGCATATTTCTGGACTATTACAAGTCAACTTATTACTCCATATAGGGATAAATGGATGATATAAGTTTGGTTGACAATTTAACCGACAATTGCAGAACCGTTTTTTCAGTAATTAAACAGCCGCAAAGTGAGACTATTTACTTCATTTCAAGATAGCTTGTAACTGAAAATATCATCCCGCAACCATGCAAACAAAGAAGCAATGTTTCGTGTTAAAAATCTTCAAATCTTTAAGATAACAAAATAAATAAAATTCCTACAGACAACCTAAAAACATAAATTCAGATTGTAAAATAGTGATATTCTCGAAACAATAGTTCCTTAGAGACATTTAAAACATTATTTTGATGCATTTATTTATGATATAATTTACCTCATCAAGTTTCTTCAGTTTATTTCATGTTACAAATATTCTCTGATATTTATATAACATTTTTTTGATGTAAAGGATAGGACTCGAGAGGAGTCCCAACCTACCATATATAAGTATATTTTATTTATATAACATGAAGGTTAGTTACATGAATGAAATATTTTTTCAAATTCGAAGCTTGACTTCACCTTTCTTGTGCATGGCAAAATTCTCTACTTGTTAGCTAAGGGCCTCTTTGGGAATAAAGTTTTTTTATATTGTAAACAGTGGGTCGCCGACCCCCCATGTTTCATTAAAAAGTTTTTAACCAAACAAACAACCAAGCAAAAGGGTAATGATCTTCATGGATCCCAACACGTGGGCTATGAGACTCATTACCCGTCAAAAAATAGAGAACCCATGCCATACAAGATAGTCCCTCCACCCAAAAAGCGGAATAATTACAGATGGAACAAAATAGAATCACAAAAGTAGGCCGTTCAGCACAACCACATAGCCTCACCACCGCATACCGATCACTCATCTCCTGGTGTCCCCCCCCCCCCCCCCCCCCCTCTGGGAATAAAGTTAGGATAACTAAAAGTCATATTTTCAGTGGAAAAGTGGGTGTGTTGGTAACTATGGTTTTACCGTCAACTTAAAATATAACTTTACTGATCTTTTGACTAGTTTTTGGGCAGAAGAGAGAACACACTGTTTATCTCAAAAGCAGAAGGAGATTTCTGTGGAAATGAGCAAACGAGGGAGGGAAGGGCCTTCACTTGGTCAGTTGGGGGAGTGTTTGCAAGATGAAAGAGTTCGGAGGGTTGGGAATTATCAATCTCAGAGACATGAATAAAGCAATGCTCAGTAAATGGTGGTGGAAGCTGGCTAATAGACGGAACAACTGGTGGTGTAAGTCCTTCATTAAGTACCGGACCAGAAAGAAATTCAGATACGGGGGGAGAAGCGCTTATAGTAGGAACTCCTTACTTTGAAAAGGGGTTTTCAAAGTGGGAGACATTTTCCATTCCAACACTGTCTATAGGGTGGGAAACGGAAAGAACACAAGATTCTGGAAAGACAAATGTTACTGAAATAACACTCTCATGGGACTTTTCCCGGAAGCAGCAGACGCAGTTCTCAACAGTGATACCTTAGTGGCGGATGTCTGGTGCAACAACAAGCTTAGATTGGAAGTCAAGGAGACAGTAAATCAAGAATGTATCAGTCAACTACTAACACTCAACAATTACATTCGGTTGGAAGGTAGGTACACTCCAGAGTTTGAGGATGAGAGAAGGTGGGTATTAGAGCCGAGGGTGGGGTTCACAGTTTAGTCATTATACAAAAGGCTAAACGATAGAGGAATAAGAAGCGAGGTGGCTGATTTAATCTGGCGTATTATTGCTCCCACAAAAGTGAAAGTTTTTCTTTGGTTGGCTGCTAATGACGTCATTTTATCAAAAGTCAACGTGAGAAAAGGAACATTCCTGTAGACACGATTTGCACTAGATGTAACTTACAGGAAGAGGATACGAATCATATTCTCTTCAACTGTTCAAGAGCGAGATTAGCATGGGAGGCTATGGGTCTTAGATTCGGAGTAATAAAGTGTCCTAGATCTAGTTCGGAGGTGTGGGGTAATTTAAGGTATAATAGGGTCAGAATGGAGAATAGGGTAGATTGGGACACATCTGTAGCGGCTACAACTTGGAACCTATGGCTAGACCGAAATGACCTTTGTTTCCGTAATATCAATACTACATTTTCAGCTATGATGCATAAAACTTATTTCCTCATTCATGAATGGACAGGGCATTTGGGATCGAAGAAGAGACTGCGATTGGAGGAGGAGGAGACTACGTGCCTTTCAGAGGCAGTCGCTTAGGCCTACGGCAGCGTTGGAGTTTGACTTATATGCAGTTGTATTAGTATTTTGTTGTTTGCTTTGGGATTTGAGGAGATATCATCTGTTTTGAATTGTTGTTGCCTACGGACTGTACTTGTACTGTTAATTACCTGTTTCGTTAATTATCATTAATGAATCTTTTATATATAAAAAACACACTGTTTAGATATATAGATCAAATTCTACTTAGATAAAGTTCGAGGGTAAGATAATTGCAGTTATTCGGCATTATTATTAAAAAAAATCTCCCAATAAATAAATAAAAAGTGGTAAAAAATACACGAGCATAGCCTTAGACTCATAATTTGAAGTATAATAGTACAAATCAAACAAATCAAACTAACACGTGGCCGTTGACGTCAGAAATGAAGAAAGAGAAACTATATATATATATGTATACACTGCACAAAATTTCAAAATAAATTGTTCTTATCAGGTTATGGAAAGAGTAAGCAAGCACCTGAGTTTCGAAGTGGATGAGAATGACTTAACAGTGTTGAGCTGGGTGGGGAATTTTGTCGAACTTCTTATGTGCACCCGTTTTTACCGCACATGAATCTCAAAGTGGCAACTCTCCCTCGAACCGTTCTCCCCTTCTTCTTAGGTAGTGTTCTTTTTCTCCTCTTATAAGAGATTTACCTCTTGTAAGAGGTGGTCCCCCTCTTACAAGAGTTTTTTTAGTGTTCTTTTTTTATCTCTTATAAGAGATTTCTTTCAAAATTGCTTCTAAACCTAAATGGCTTCTACTAGCCTCTTTCAAAATCTTAAAGTCTTCTATAACTTAAAATGACTACTCTACCCCTAAATTAATGATACCCTTTCTTTCCCACATCACCTTATTGAAAATCCACAGCACCTATTTCATTCACAAAACCAATCTACATTATCCTCAAGTCTCTTGCATGACCGAAGATTATGATATGAGCTGATTCAACAAATATAGGATACACATCTATCTGGAATGAAAAACCATGACATCGAGTGGAGTGAGCTGATGATGTTCCATATGAATAAATCTATTCATGAATAAACAAGAAATATACTACAAATTGAAGGTTTAATATGATTCAAACTTACCCCAACAACAACAAGAAAAAAAAATATTTGCATCTATACATAACAAATTAATTGAGATCTGACCCAAACTAAAAACAACACACCGATACAGGAAAAGCATTTCAGATCACATACAGCTTTGTCCAAACAGGCCTTTTGAATCTTTGCTTCTTAAAATTGAATAAATGAAAAAATAAGGTCTTAAGCAAGATATCGATACAATTTCCTGTCGGTCTTGTCCCTCTCCAAGAACTCCCGCTCAATCAACGACTCAATTCTCTTCTTGATAACCACAGGATTTGGCAAAAACCTCGACTGCAACTGCTTTGTCACTTCCGTCACTATATTATTGTGATCCAAAACTCTTCTCGACTTCATAATCCTAACAATAGCAGCTTCAATCTGAGGCTTCCTATCCTCCTCCACCCTCTGTCGTGTCTCCAGCTTCTCTGGCTCTGACTCTTTTTGAGCCACCACCGTCCCTATTTTCACCTTAAAGAACTTGCTAGTAAACTTATCGTTGACAACAAAAACATCATCCTCAGATATGTCTTTACTCATTGGATCTTTAGACAAAACATTCTTACCCTTCACACAAGCAAGAGATTGAAGACATCTCTTCAGATCAGAAGCTGGAATTTCTGTGGCTTGTTCAATCTCCTTACAACTCAGCTGCTCAGAAGAATTAAAAAGCATTAGAATACACATTTGGTAAGTGGAAACATTCAGTTCATGCTTTTGGTTCTTCCCAAAAGTAGCTTTAATATATATATATTTTTTCTTTCAAAATCGAATGAATCAGTGCTTTTGCTTCAGAAATATATTCCTATCAGTGCACACTATTTGCAAACAACAGCAACATCATTAAAAAGATAACATTTCATCGGATTATATAAATAGAGAAATTATATAGTAAGGGCAAAAATGTCTAAAAGTAGAAAAAATGCTCTTGTAAGAGGTGAAAAAAGAACATAAACCTCTTATAAGAGGTACTTATAAGAGGTTATTTTTATATAAAAGAACACATCAAAAAGAGGCTCTTATAAGAGGCTCTTATTGTAAATCTCTTATAAGAGTTCACCTCTTATAAGAGGCAAAAAAAAGAACAGTCCCTTACTCTCTCCTCCTTCTCCCAATCTTTATGACCCCAAAACCTTGACCTCCCCTCCCCCTCTCTGTGCTTTGTGATTCGCTCCTTGTTCAAATATTCGTGTTGCGCTTCGCACCCCATCACTACTCAACTCTCAAAGCTTTCGTTATGCCAAAGTATATATAACAAGCTTTCTCATGCTTCAGTGAAAGGCAACAAATTCAGATCCAGCATAAAGACGAACCTTTTAATTTTTGTTTTGTTTTGTTTTGTTTTGTTTTGTGGTGATCGATGTGGTTTGTTTTTTGGGTGGCTGCAATAGGTGTGAGTTCTCTCAATTTATAAAGTAGAAGCTTTGGTACTGGCTATACGCTCGACCCTCAGTTGAGGGAACGGCTCGGGAGCAGGCAGGAGTTAGGTGGAGGTCGGATGCTTAGCTTGGATCTGGAGGCTCGGCTCGGTCTCGTGTACCTGCACTCGGCATAAGAACACCGGGGTTGATCCCGGTGGCAGGCCCTCCGACGGTCTACTTAGTCACCGGAGTAACAGTAGCTAGGATTTTTTTAGAGGGGAAAGATTGATTACCTGCGAAAGTGGGAGATGGTCTGGTATTTATAGGCAGTGCAAAGCGGGTCTGAACCCGTTGTCCCGTGGGCCTGACATGGTAGAAGCCCATGGGGCTTAGGGTTGACCTGACAGACCTGATGATGAGGGGTGAGCAATTTTTTAGGGGATCCTATGGCTTAGGAGGGGCCACGTCATCTGACCCATATCAGGAGCCCCCACTCCTGAAGGGCTGGATAATCCAGCTGTGTAGAAGTGGTTTTTTTCCTCTGTAGGAAGAGCAGAGTGGGTGTGTATGGCGAAGAACAGGGTCTGTATCTTCCTAGAGAGGCCAGCGGGGTAGGATGAAGGGGATCCCCTCTTGGAGTTTCGAGGGTGTTAAGTGCTGAATGGCAGGAGCTCGCCTTGCCGAGCGTCGAGGGTCGGAAGAAGAGCCCCTCGCTTGTTTGAAAAGCAAAGGGACGTCGAGATTTTAGGAGTTGAAGTTCGCTCAGACGAGCGTTGAGGGTCGGGAGATGAGCCCCCTCACTTGTTGGAAAAGCAAGGGGACGTCGAGATCTTAGAAGTAGGAACTCTCTTAGCAGAGCGTCGAGGGTCGAGAGACGAGCCCCCTCACTTGTTGGAAAAGCAAAAGGACATCGAGATCTTAGGAGTTGAAGTTCGCTCAGCCGAGCATTGAGAGTCGGGAGACGAGCCCCCCCACTTGTTGGAAAAGCAAGGGGACGTCGAGATCTTAGAAGTTGAAGTTCGCTCAATCGAACGTCGAGGGTCGAGAGATGAGCCCCCTCACTTGTTGGAAAAGCAAGGGGACATCGAGATCTTAGGAGTAGGAACTCGCTTAGCCGAGCGTCGAGGGTCGGGAGACGAACCCCCTCACTTGTTGGAAAAGCAAGGGGACACCGAGATCTGTGGAGTAGGAGCTCCTCTTGCCAAGCGTCAAGGGTCGGGAGACGTGCTCCCTCACTTGTTGGAAAAGCAAAGGGACGTCGAGATCTTAGGAGTTGAAGTTTGATCAGCCGAGCGTTGAGGGTCGGGAGACGAGCCCCCTAACTTGTTGGGGTATAATTTGTGGCTCGCGGTTCCATCCGAGCATCGAGTCCCAAGCCGTTGAGAGAAACTTTTTGTGGCTCGCGGTGACATCCGAGCGTCGAGCCCCAAGCTGTTGAAAGAAACTTTTTGGGGCTCGCGGTGACATCCGAGCGTCGACCCCCAAGCCTTTGAGAGAAACTTTTTGTGGCTCATGGTGAAATCCGAGCGTCAAGCCCCAAGTCGTTGAGAGAAACTTTTTGGGGCTCGTGGTGACATCCGAGCGTCGAGCCCTAAGTCGTTGAGAGAAACTTCTTGTGGCTCACGGTGACATCCGAGCGTCAAGCCCCAAGCCTTTGAGAGAAGCTTTTTGGGGCTCACGGTGACATCCAAGTGTTGACCCCCAAGTCTTTGAGAGAAACTTTTTGTGGCTCATGGTGACATCCGAGCATCGAGCCCCAAGCCGTTGAGAAATTTTTTTTGGGTCTCGCGGTGACATCCGAGCGTGGAGCCCTAAGCCGTTGAAAGAAACTTTTTGCGCTCGCAGTGACATCCGAGCGTCTAGCCAGAAGCCGTTGAGAGAAATTTTTGTGGCTCGCGGTGACATCCGAGCGTCGAGCCCCAAGCCATTGAGAGAAACTTTTTGGGGCTCGCGGTGACATCCGAGTGTCGACCCCCAAGCCCTTGAGGAAAACTTTTTGTGGCTTGCGGTGACATCCGGACGTCAAGCCCCAAGCCGTTGAGAGAAACTTTTTGGGGCTCGCTGTGACATCCGAGCGTCGAGCCCAAAGCCGTTGAGAGAAATTTTTTGTCGCTCGCGGTGAAATCCGAGCGCCGAGCTCCAAGCTGTTGAGAGAAACTTTTTGTGGCTCGCGGTGACATTCGAGTGTCGAGCCCCAAACCGTTGAGTGAAATTTTTTGTGGCTCGCGGTGACATCCGAGCGTCCACCCCCAAGCCGTTGAGAGAAACTTTTTGGGGCTCGCGGTGACATCCAAGTGTCGACCCCAAGCCGTTGAGTGAAACTTTTTGTGGCTCGCGGTGACATCCGAGCATCGAGCCCTAAGCCGTTGAGAGAAACTTTTTGGGGCTCGCGGTGACATCCGAGCGTCGACCCCCATGCCTTTGAGAGAAACTTTTTGTGGCTCGCGGTGACATCCGAGCATCGAGCCCAAAACCATTGAAAGAAACTTTTTGTGGCTCGCTGTCACGCCATCTTCCTAAAAACACGAAATACGAGCGTGTGACAAAGCCCAGCAAATGATTTTCATGGTTCATGAGCTGTAGGATCGACTCAGCATCATAACAAGAATATAACAAATGTACACAACCATGCATACATGAATAATTTATTAATCAACAGAAAACAATTGAAACAAAATAATAATATCCCAAATAGTTTTCAAATCTGGATCAAAAGATAAAGCTCGGGACTATAAGCTCGTTACAATTCAAGAAAAAAAGAAATAAATAATTCAAAAACAAAATATTTAAAGCAAGTCTTTTCTCCAAACGAAGCCTAGAACGTCTGCTCACCAATTCCAGCAGGTAATTCATCTCCAAAGTCTGTATATCTAAATATAAAAAAGAAAAAAAAATAGAGAAAACATGACAAACGTCCTTAGTGCAAGTTAGGGCCACATGTAGTACAAGCAAGGGCATGAAACAAGTGCAAGAAATATGGAACAAGATTTGGAATCAAGAATGTATAACATAATATAATAGAGATGCAACAAGTAGTGGGATTCAAAAAACTAGCTAGCAAGAAAGACAACTCAAGTGATAAGATTGGGTAACAAGTACTAGTAGTAGAACAAGTGGCAAGTGAACAGGTAATGGTATCAACCATCAAGTAACTAGTATCAAGTACAAGTGTCAAGTAACAAGTAACAAGTCTCAAATAACGAGCATCAAGTAGGGTATCAAGTGTGTACAAGTAACAAATTAATCTTAAGTCTAATGTTTAATTCTATCTACGTACCACTTCATGCATCCATACTTTTACTACATGGTTGCTACATACAATCAGTTATGTTTAGGCCTAGTGGTGTATTTTATAGGGCGGTGTACTCAGGTATCAAGTATCAAGCAAGCAAGGTTCATGAATCCGAAAAAAATGTAACAAATCCACGAAACAAGTTCGTGAATCCAATAACAAGTTCAAGAACCACATAGTGGGTTCATGAATCCAACAAGTTCATGAGCCGAGTAATGGCTTCATGAATCCATCAAGAGACAACAAGTTCATGAACCAGTACTGGGAAACACAGGCCCCCTTTCAAGTACACTTACATATATCCTCCACTATTATGGTCTTTCCCTTAAACCTCCGCTTGTTATTTATTATTATTATTAACAAAGCATGAAAGTGTGCGAAACAGGTCAAGTAAACATGTTCAAGAACATGGAACAAGTTTAAGATAATTATAAAGCATATTTGAGGGTCAACACGAATTAAAATTATCAAGAACTACGAGAATTGCAGTTCTGGACAGCATGACGTTGTTGCACAAAAACTGTGATTTTCGTTGCTACAAGATAGCAAATGTAGATCCTTCAGAAGGCCTAGAAACTAGACTCTTGCCCGGTTCCAACGCATATAATTAGGACACATAAAAGTTGTAGCAATTGATGTCAAAATAGCAAACTATACAACATTTGTGTTCAGCCAGAATTTATAAAACTGAGTTTGTACATGTGAAACAGTGTTGAAACATCATTAATTAATTTTGAGAAAATTAGGAAATGTTCTCTAGGGTGTCCAGTATCCTCATGCAAAATTTCAAGTCATTTATTTACTGGTAGCATAGTTAAAAATAATTGTACACCAAAGTGGTGCAGTAGTTTTTATGAATCTGCGATTACCGATACAGCAGCAATAAAACTACAATATATCCTAAACCTTAACTCGGAATTCAAAAATCCTGGATGTTATTGGAAACTAGACACATGGGGCTACATTTCATAATAGCAAGCCAAGACCGAACAACAAGCTAAGACCGAACAGAAACCAAATAGAACACTTTTGTATGAAATGAATCAAAATTTTACTAGTTGTGAACAAGTGTATCAACGAAGGGTTGTGATTCTTAGATCATGTGATAGATAAGGCCGATAAACAAAGAGGAGTCACATTTATAATCTACTTGAAGTATTTTCAAGGAAAAGCTTGTATTAGAAAAGAAATGTAAAAGATGCTACTTGCCTTAGGGTGTAGACGATAAATCCGACAAAGAATAAAGAGAATGGATCCCGGGTGACGAGCACGATCGACACAGATCTCGATGATGATCAAGATGGTGATCAAGATGATGAAGTAGATCTGACGGTTAAGATCCAACGATCAAGATTAAGGATCGATCGGACGGCTCAGATCTGCTTTGTGATGGTGATGATCAGATCTGGTAATGAAGGCTTCGATCTTGATCAGATCAGAGGGTCCAGATCAAGAGATCAAGATCAGATCAGATGGAGGGCTGAGATGCGATTGGACGAGGATGATCAAGATCTAGCTCGGATCTTGATGTGATCGGGTGGCCCAGAATGAACAAGAGAAAAACTCCATGATCACACAGTAACCCACGGAGAGGAGACAACAGCTTTAAGACGGTGCACGGGAGGTGCGGCGAGAGGCTGCCGGCGATGGGGTCGCGCTGGCTATCGGCGGAGGAAAGGCCAGCGCAGGGAGGCGCGCTGCTGTAGCTTCGAGGACTGTAGCTTCGCTGGCGGCGGCTGGGTAGTGCAGGGGGAGGCGCTGTGGTGGTTGTCGTCGAAGTGGGGTTGCGCCGAAGGTGCTGGGTGAGGCAGGGGCGTGCTGCGGAGGCTCGGAACGGCGGAGCGATAGGGAGGCAGGTGGGTCGCGACGTAGGAGGGAATAGCACGGTGATGGGGGCACAAGGATGAGGAGGATGAGGGATCGGTGCAGGTGAGAACGGAAGTCGGGAGAGAGTTGAAGGGTTGAAGACGATGGAATAGGGTTTTGAGAGATTATGAACAGGGATGTGTTGCAACTTGGTTTAGGGGTAGAACAGTATAGGTTAGGGTTAATTAAGGTTAGGAGTAATTAGGTTTATATAGTATTGGGTTTCGGGTTTTGGGTTATGGATAGCGGGTTTGAGTAGGATCCAAAAGGAGTTTGAGTCAAAATTTACTATAATTAGGGAAAAAGAATTATATGAGGTGAAACATTCAAATCTCCATGAAGAACAGCAAATCAGAGTTGATAAGAACAATGCAATTGCAATAAATATTGACACAAAATTGAGTCAAAACAATGAAATAATTTTTATTAGATCTGGGATAAAAAATATAGATCTTGGATTGAAAAAAGAGTACAGGGAAATGAAATACAGCAGAAAGTACAAATATAGGAAACAGGGGTTACACTTGCGGTGACATCCGAGCGTCGACCCCCAAGCCTTTGGGAGAAACTTTTTGTGCCTCGCGGTGACATCCGAGCATCAACCCCCAATCCTTTGAGAGAAAATTGGGTGGTGAAAAAAGGTGAAGTACGCGAGAAGTCGACCCTGCGTACCGAGCCGTCGCGTTGGTCGACATAGTCGGGGGTAAGAAGGTATTTTTTAGCTCAAGGCTGACGTTATCAAGATCTTAGTGACCGTTAGATCTTGATGATCAAGATCAAACAGCCAGATCTCTTTGCAGAATTCGAGGAGTCTCATCTCTGCTTATAAATCCCCTCCCTTCTCCTCATTTCTTCACTTTGCTCTCATTTTTGCAAGCCACTGGCGACCACTTTTTGTTGATCATTAAGTTCTCCGGTGAAACAGGTTAGTATTTTTGTTTTACAATGTCCCGCACTCAGTCCGGCTCCGAGGCAAGCTCTCCAGGTCGTGCCGAGGAGGAAGTTCACTCGTCTTCGATATCTTGGTATCCGAGTGACTTTCCAGTGAAGGAGGAGGTTCAATCGGTTGGAGGGTCGGGAGATGAGGCTATTGTAGTTTACAATGTGGCTCCTTTACGAGTTTGTGGACCAGAAGAGGAGCCTGTTGAGTAGAGCGAGCATGAGGGAGACTCTGAGGAGGAGTTTGTTGATGAGGAGAATGAGCCCGGGAAGGAGGCCCGGGGGAAGAGGAGCAGGTTGAAGAGGACGATGGTTAGGAGGGGTCCGAACAGGGGACTGAAGAAGGTAGCGAACATGGCGGGGTCGGAGGAACTGCGGAAGAGGTAGAGGAGGAAGAGACAAACCTCCCACCGTTGCCCCCCCTAGCGACCCCTTCCCCTGATAGGAAGCCTCGTCCCTAAAGGAGGAAAAGGAAGTGGAAACGGCCTGACAGTTTGGCCGAGAAGGACAAATATGAATATGGCTCCGGGTTCAAGTACCCCCCTCTTTCCAGCAAAAATCCAGGGTCGATCAATATGTACCCCGACGACGTGTAGGATCTTACGTACACTTCACTGCTGCGGGACGAGGGTCGGTCCATGATCAAGATGGATAGTGTGAAGTGCACCTTGCAGAGGGACTACTTGCCTACTGCAGGAATTCGAGCTACTTGTGCCGAACCCAGGCATCCGCCTGACTACCGCGTTAGAGCGGAGCTTCTGTATGTTTCCTGAGGACGCTTTCATCTCGGGGTTGAGACTTCCGCTACATTCGTTCATTAAGAGGGTGCTATGCTGGGGGGAGCTGAGCCCCATGCAGTACGGTCCCAACTCATGGAAACACTTGGTATGTTTTATCTTGAAGTGTCAGGAGAAAGGGATCAAGCCGAAGCTCACATACTTCCGCGCCATTCTGGGGATGAGCTCGCTCGGGGACCAGGAGGGGATTTTCTACCTATCGTCGCGTCCTCATAAGAGAGTGATGCACGGACATCCGAACTCCATAAAGGGGTGGAAGGAGAAGTACTTCATAGTCTAGAGCGAGAAACCTTGGAAAATTCCAACAGCTTGAAATTTTGGAAGGCCGAACCACAAGCCCCCGAAGCGCAGAGACTTGACCGAAAAGGAGTCGGTGAAGGTTGATAAGATCGTGGAGGGGCATTGCATTGGTTGGCCTCGTGTCACGGAGCTGCATCTCGCTCGAGCCTAACTAAGCCCAGCCGACCTTAGTATGTTTTTGTTTTCATTTCATTTTTCTTTCTGCCTTCGTGTTAACATTTTTACTTTCTCCCTTTTGTATAGATGTCTGCCAAGGAGCTCAACAACCGGAATGCCTTGGTGGCCCTGGCTGCCAAGAGGAGGGCCGATTATGCGAAGAAGGCTGCCTCGGGGGCGGGGACCAGCCATGCAGCGACCCCAAGGCCCGAGGAGTCAGCCCCGAAGAGGGCGAAGAAGCACCACCACCATTCGTCGAGGACGACGAGAGATCCGGGAGCGAGCTCGGGCAGTAAAAATGTAACACCCCGAATTCCAAAACAGGCTGAATTCGAAGTTCTACAGGATCTTTACACTTCTCTTCGTACAATTTTACAAGGAAATAAATTTTTTTTATTACATCAGAGTTTACATTTGCATTACCAATTTACAGTGGAAGCAATTTACACCAATTTACATGAATTGAAATGTACAACACTTGGATCATTCTTTAATCAACATGCATTCTTTAGTCTTGTTAATCACTTTACCCTGTATAGAAATTGTGCGCACGTCAGCTACTTACAACCGACGAAATATTAAACACAGCTATCATCTCTATGCCGAAAACAGTATAACGATTCTCAAATACTTAAATAAACCACAAACTTGATCATAAACAGAACTACAAGGGACTATCCTATAGATGTCGTGTTGTGCAGTGCACTTAGTCCTTAATGCAGTTATGTATATTACATGACACTAATGTGCACTTGTTCAGATTCTATGCATCTCATACTACATAGGCCTGAGGGCAAGCCCTTAACCATTTTTCATCTTGTAGGGTTCAATCCCTCGTCATGACTTAAACTACTACTGTAACTACGATAAGTATCCTAGATTTTCTATGAATTACGAGCTCATGTCCAGACAGCCTGGAGGAGAATCCCACGTCATGTCACGACGCATCGTGAAGAACCTATGGACAATTCAGCCTCCGTCACGGGACATGACACCACCCGCAGTCACCAAACATCCCACGAGCATCGCCTGTGGTACGGACTCCTGGAGACATATCCATGTCATGTCACGACGCATCGTGAAGACAGCCTGTGAATATTCTCACACCATAGCTTCGAGGCCCTTATACTCGTGTTTTTCTCTTATTTTAATCACATATTCACTATGTATCTAGTCCTTATTTTTTTGAATCATGAACAAAATCAATTTTCTAGAGTTAGACGTTCCACTATACCGGTCTTAACCATTTATATCACATGACCCAAATTTTGGTCTTTTCATTTCAACATATTTCTTTTTCAATGCCGGTATGAGGCTTAACTACACTCTAGTTATGTATTTCAATTTATAATCACAAAATTGAGTCTTTATACTCATAAGTTCTCTTTCACAAATAACATGATTTCCATTCTTTTCTATGAATCAAATCTCACATATCAAGTTCAATTTCAATTCTTGTATTTCATGCTCAAAGCTTCTTTTCAATAAACACATTAGATTCTCATACTATAGTTTCTTTCCTTTACTTAATTCAATAGTCAAAAAGTCCTATTTTCACTCATACAATATTCAACTTAGTAAGTAAAAGCCCATGAATAACACACTTAAACTTCTTTCATTCAAAATTCTCTTTTATAACTTAGCATGATCCACTCATGAAATTAACCATTTTTCATATTTATACAAATGTCAACTTCATGCAATTCTACTTACTTCTTTACTTCTAAACCACCTTTATTTTAGTCAAATCATGCCCAAATATTTTTCATTAAGTCCACATAATTTTAGAATAATTATAGTATTTTTTTCCAAAATTTTAAAAGCCAAAAATCAATTTTAAAAACCCAAAAATATCAAAAGTTTTAATTCCTGCCGTAGCCAGGAATCGAACCCACGACCACAGAGTAACCAACCACCACCAAGGGCCAGAAAAGCCTAGGCGCCAATGCGATAAAGAATAGGGGTTAATTTAAGATAAAGTATGTCTCGGGTTTCGAATTTTTTTGAAAAAGAGAAAAAAAACAAAAGGCTCATGCCAAGTTTCGAACCCAAGACCCATGGCCACCCACGCTACAATAACCGATACCAAAAGCACCGGCTAACCAATATGGCCAAGTGACTAACCTGATATGTTTTTAGATTAAGGGGCTTATAATCTAGGTCTCTGTTTTTTTCGAATTTTTTACAAAAATGAATGTTTTTGAGTTCTCTTCTTTTCCAAATTTATTCAACAGCTCCAAATTTTATTTTCATCTCAGTACAGCATTTCAGTAAATTAAAATTTGATTTTTGATACAAAAAAGAAAAATTTTGCTCACTACTTCATTTTGTTCTTCAATTTTCGAATTTACGGGAAATAAGCATATTCTCCTTATAAATTACACTTAAAATTTTCCTAGGTCACTTATAATATTTTTATTAACATTGTACAATTATCTCAGTAATAAATTTCTTTTTCATGCTATTTAACAATTCGATAATCAAAAATCACATATTTCCATAGTTCTTTCTTCAATTATTCAACATACAAGCATGTATTCTTAATTTAGCACAAAACAATCAAGTAGAGCATGGTAGCATGATAAACTCTACATTAACAATCATAATTTTTGCAATCAATTTAACACTCTTTTAACATACATTCAAACCAATAGCAATTTGTCTTATTTTCATAACACATGGCTAAATTTGTTAAAGTTTTTTTTTTAATTTATCAACCACATCCTAGCATGATGTCTAATTAGAAGTTTAAGAGAACCACCCACCTTAAATCGAGAGGAAAAATCAAATAAACTCCTAGAGATCTCCTATAACGAACGAGTGAAGCCTTCTCCTCCTAGATCAAGCCACAAAAGCCACCTCCTCCTTGTTGCATGCTAGAACCCGGGCCTCCCTCCTTGGATAAACCAACCACCTCTCCTTGGATGAGTAACACAATAGCACTCAATCCTTACAACTCACAAAACTCCTCAATCTTTTGTCTCACTAACTTTTTTTTTCTTTCAATTTTAGGTGTAAGGAAAACTACTGTAGGGGGGGGGGGGGGGTATTTATACAATTTTTTAGGATGAATGGAAGGCTAGGATTAGATCATATGGTTAAGGATTAAGGGTCTAGATGCACTAGGAAGTTGTAGAAACTACCTATGATGAAAGTAACCAACTCTCCATCACTCCCATCTCTCTCACTCTCCTATCCTATCCGGCCACCCCAAAAATGTGCACATTGCACATGCTAGTGCATGCACGTGCCACTCTAGTGTCCCTTTTTTACAAATTGTTTATGTGACAAAAATTAATTGTCCATGAAAAGAGTCTACACTACAAGTTAGGAAATTTTAAAAGAGAATTTAGTTAAATTGGCTCACAAATGGGCCAATTTAACCATAGGCTTAAATAATTAAATTAATTAATTAATAGAGTGGCTTAAAAGAGACAATTAGGCTTTTAAAGAAAATAATTTTTGGAAAATAAATAGAACAAATACTATATAAGAAATATTTTATAAAAGAAATTATACAAATAAAATTATACTTGCAAAACACGTAAAATCCCAAAATTTCATTAATCAAATGTAGGTTGTTACAACACTCTCTCCTTAGAATAGTTCCGTCCCCGGAATTACACTTAAAGAGTGAGAAAATAGGAATACAACAAAGAGATAAGAAAAGAAAAGAAAATAAGACACAAATCACACAAAGTGCTCAGGATGATCTTTCATCATCCTCTCTTTAGATTCCCAAGTAGCCTCTTCAACCAACTGGTTCCTCCAGACTACTTTGACCATCGGTATCGTCTTGTTCCTCAAGACTTTCTTCCAAAGATCGACAATCTCAACCGGAAGCTCAATGTAACTCAGATCCAACTGCAAACCCTTCGGCACTTCGGGAAAATGGTGACTAGGATCTGGAATGTACCCTCTCAGCATAGACACATGGAAGACATTGTGCACCTGAGACAACTCTTCCGGTAACTCTAACCGATAAGCAGTTTTCCCAATCTTCTTCAATATCTTGTATGGGCCTATGAACCTCGGGGCCAACTTCCTACCTCTTCCGAAGCGAATCACACCCTTGCTAGGTGAAACCTTCAGAAAGACAAAGTCACCAACCTCAAACTCAAGGTCCCTCATTCGGTTGTCTGCATAGCTCTTCTGGCTACTCTGAGCATCCACCAACCTCTTCCTGATCAGATCGATCTTTTCAGAGGTCTGATGCACAATATCAAGCTCAAACATCTGCCGCCCCCAACTTCGAACCAGCAAACAGGTGTTCTACACTTCCTTCCATACAGAGCTTCGTACGGTGCCATCCCAATACTAGTCTGAAAACTGTTGTTGTAGGCAAACTCCAATAGAGCTAAATGCCTTTCCCAGCTACCTCCAAAGTCTAGTACACAACAGCGAAGCATATCCTCGAGAATACGATCGACTCTCTCGGTCTGCTCATCGGTCTGCGGATGAAAAGCAGTGCTGAAATCCATCTTGGTACCCAAAGCTGTCTGAAGACTCCTCTAGAAATGCAAAGTGAACCGCGCATCTCGATCAGACACAATGGTTAACGGAACACCATGAAGTCTGACGATCTCACCTACATACAGCTCAGCCAATCTGTCAATCGACGAAGTGAGTTTCATCGCCAAGAAGTGAGCGGACTTGGTTAGTCGATCGATTATGACCCAAATCGCATCATTGCCCTTTGAACTCTTGGGCAAATCCGTGATGAAATCTATACTGATGTTATCCCACTTCCATTCCGAAATAGGTAACGGTTGCAATAGACCTCCAGGTTTCTGATTCTCGGCTTTGACTTGCTGACAAATCTCACACCTCGACAGAAATTCAGCCACATCCCGCTTCAAACCTGGCCACCAGAAATGCTGTTGAATGTCCTTGTATATCATTGTACTCCCAGGATGTACAGACAAAATAGTAGCATGTGCCTCCTGAAGAATGCTCTCCCGCAATTCTGCTTAATCTGGAACACACACAGCCTCTCTCCAAACCACAGCACATCACCCCTGATCTGAAATTCGGACAACCTGCCAACACCGACATGCTCCTTCATCTTCTAAATCTCTGCATCTTCCTTCCATTCAGCATTGGTTGAAGCCTCAACTGAGCTAAAGATGATCCCAAGCCTTGCAGAACAACTTCAATACAGCACGATCCAATTACTCTGCAAGATGCTTCTGAGTTGTAATCAAACTAGCCAGACTGCTCTTGCGGCTAAGTGCATCAACAACAACATTAGCCTTCCCAGGATGGTACTTAATCTCAGGATGAATGTCCTCAAGTACTTCCAGCCATCTCCTTTGCCTCAGATTCATATCCTTCTGGTGATAGATGTACTTCAAGCTTTTGTGGTCCGTGTACATGTTCAATTTCTCACCATATACATAGTGTCTCCATTGCTTCAAGGCGAAGATAATCGCAGCCAACTCCAGATCATGAGTCGGATAAATTTTTCTCATGTGGTTGTAGTTGCCTAAACCCATAAGCGATCACTTTCCCTTCTTGCATTAAGACACAACCAAGCCCACAATGTGAAGCATCGTTGTAGACATCATACTCAACACCTGATCTAGGCAAAGCCAAAATGGGAGCAGTAGTCAGCCTCTCCTTCAACTCCTGAAAGCTTGCCTGACACTGCTCAGTCCACTTGAAGTTCACATTCTTCTTGGTCAAACCAGTGAGCGGCACGGCTGTCTGAGCATAACCCTGAATGAATCTCCTGTAGTATCCAGTCAATCCAAGAAAACTTCTGATTTCATTCACTGTTGTAGGCCTTGCCCAATCCTTTAACGCCTCTATCTTCTTCAGATCAGTTGCCACTCCATCCTTAGAAAGGATGTGACCCAAGAATACCACTTCAGATTTCCAGAAATCGTACTTGGACAACTTGGCATACAACTCATGCTCCTGAAGCTTCTTCAAAACCGCTGCCAGATGCTCTGTGTGCTCCTCCTCCGACTTGGAGTACACAAGGATATTGTCGATAAACACCACGATGAAAGAATCAATGAATGGCCTCAGAACTCTGTTCATCATATCCATGAAAATTGCAGGTGCATTTGTCACTCCAAACGGCATAACTAAGAATTCGTAATGCCTGTGTTGAGTTGTGAATGCAGTCTTATGCACATCTTAAGTCTTCACTCGAACTTGATGATATCCCGATCGAAGATCAGCTACTCCTTGTAGACGATCGAACATGTCGTCAATTCGGGGAATCATATACTTATTCTGAATAGTGACCTTATTCAGCTCTAGGTAATCAATGCACATCCTCATCGAACCATCCTTCTTCTTTACCAACATCACCGATGCTCCTAGGGCAACGCACTCGGTTGAATAAAGCATTTCTCCAACAGTTCCTCAATCTGTCATTTGATCTCATCTTGCTCCACGGGCACCATCCTATACGGTGCCTTGGAAATTGGTGCACTCGTTGGCTGAATAGTGATGTTGAACTCCACATCACGATGCGGAGGTAACCCAGGCAAATCTTCTAAGAACACAGTCAGGTAATTCTGAACCACAGGAATTCGCTGCACCTCTACAGGAACATTCCTCTTACAGATAGCTACCACCAGACCAGAACATCTCCTCTTCCCTTGGAAAGTGACTTTAGGACTACCTGGAGCCTTCACTGTTACTTCCTTGGTCTTGCACTCGATGCTTGCACTGTACACTGACATTCAATCAATGCCACTGATCACATCGACTCCCACGTCATTCAGCTCGATCAGATCAATCCTGAAAATTCTGTTCCCAATCTCGATCTCGCAGTTCGCATAGTACCGATCAGTGGTTAAAGTTTTTCCTGATGGAGTAGCTACTGCTAAGACCTTGCCTGGAAAGACTTTCGGTTCGACTCCCAAAACATTAGCAAACTTAGGTGATACAAAAGTGAGAGAGGACCCAGTATCGAACAAAACAACAGTTTTTTTTCCATTCAAAATAAGTTCTCCTGTTACATAAGACACACTCGTTACATAACAGTTCACCATATAAAGCGGGAAAAAGAGAAACAACAGAAAAATATTCCTAAACATCATCTCTCGTACCAGTGATGACGTGATCCACCTCATCAGTGTCAGCTTTAGTCAAGGCGAATACTCGCCCCTGCTGGTATGGCTTCTACCCAACTTGCTGTGTTGGTCCACTACTGATGACATTCTGTGGCTTGGGGCATTGAGACTTGTAATGTCCCGTCTCACCAAAGTTGAAGCAAGTCACCACAAGAGGTCTCACCCAATTGTTTCCGGGTCTCCCAGCTATGTTGACAGCATTCGCTCCCGTTGGTTTGAACCTCTGGGCCGGCGGCAGTCCCCTGAAGTTTCCAGAAACTGCGGGCCTCTTCCCAATATTCCAGTTGTTCCTCCAGTTCTGAACAGCATGGAACTGTTCCATATTTTCCTCAGTGGCTACAGCTCGTTTGACTAGTTTGTCAAACCTCCTGATACCAAGGGGTATCATCCTGGATCTCAGACTTGGCCTCAAACCATGCTCGAACTTTTGAGCCTTCTTCGCCTTTTCCATCACCAGTTCGGGCATATACCTAGAAAGCTGAGTGAACCTTGCCTCATACTCCCTAATCGACATGCCGCCCTGCTGCAGTGCCACAAACTCCATGGTCTTCTTCCCCTAGACATCTGATGGAAAATAATGACTGCAGAATTCCTCTAAGAATTCCCCCCAGCCAAGAACAATACCTCCCATTGCCCGCTTCATCGACTACCACCACACAGCCGCATCCTTCTCGAACTGCAGCGCAGCCAGCTTCACCTTGCTGCCCTCTGGAGTCTCTAAGACTCCGAAGATAGTCTCTACCTGTTGGATCCAGTTGTCAGCCACGTCAGGGTCTGACTTCCCCTCAAATACGGGTGGTTTCATTCTCTTGAATGATTCCATGAGTTTGAGTGCTTCCAGTACTGGATTCGCAGGCACCCTTCCCTGATTCTGATTAATGGCAATGATATTGAGTGTTTGATAGACCCTTGCTAGTTCCAGACCTTCTCCATTTCGAGCTCCTCTTCTAGCCATATTCTGATGCAAAATATCCATTAAATTCGAAGTATAAACATGAATTTTAAATCAACTTTTCATTTCATTGAATTCCAAACTTTATACATTCGAATTTAAAACATTTCTGACATCAAATGAAAGCAGTAAGAAGATACAACAATCTAGTTCCTACGGTTCCTCTTGGCTTCTCGAAGTTGTTCCCGTAGTTCCACCACCTCTTCCTTCAGTACATCGTACATGTTTTTCCTCTTCTCGGGTTCCCAAACACGATGACTGAGAGTTGCAATGCTCTCCTTGCACTTCGCACACTGTGCTTGTAGCAGCTCCGCTCTCTCCCTCTGAGTCTCTACCTGCCTCTGAAGAGACACAATGAGACTACTCAAAACTGGTTCTTCCTCGTTGGCGGATCATCAGATGAATCCGGAGGTGGAGTGATCTCTCGGGACTCAGGCCATTCCTCTTCAAATTCTTCAGGATCCTCTTCGTCTGAATCAGCTTGCCCGGGGTAGTAATCCTCCTCAACTATGTGTCAGTCATCACCTCCCGCTGGGTCGAATTAGTCCGCCATCTTAGAGAAAGGAGAAGCAGAAACATAAATCATAGAGCAACACAAATGTAAGTGACTTACATTTAAATCTTTAGACTCAACACACGCTCTAATGTCCACTTCTAGGGTGTCGTTCCTTATAAATTTGTACTACTTGGAAGCGTGGCTCTGATACAACTCTGTAACATACTGAATTCCAAAACAGGCTGAATTCGAAGTTCCACAGGATCTTTACACTTCTCTTCGTACAATTTTACAAGGAAATAAAAACTTTTTGTAACATCAGAGTTTACATTTACATTACCAATTTACAGCGGAAGCAATTTACATCAATTTACATGAACTGAAATGTACAACACTTGGATCATTCTTTAATCAGCATGCATTCTTTAGTTTTGTTAATCACTTTACCCTGCATAGAAATTGTGGGCACGTCAGCTGCTTACAACCGACGAAATATTATACACGGCTATCCTCTCTACGCCGAAAACAGTATAACGATTCTCAATACTTAAACAAACCACAAACTTGATCACAAACAGAACTACAAGGGACTATCCTATAGATGTCGTGTTGTGCAGTGCACTTAGTCCTTAATGCAGTTATGTATATTACATGACACTAATGTGAACTTGTTCAGATTCTATGCATCCCATACTACATAAGTCTGAGGGTAAGCCCTTAACCGTTCTTCATCTTGTAGGATTCAATTCCTCGTCATGACTTAAACTACTACTGTAACTACTAAAAGTATCCTAGATGTTCTATGAATTACGAGCTCATGTCCAGACAGCCTAGAGGGGAATCCCACGTCATGTCACGACGCATCGTGAAGAACCTATGGACAATTTAGCCTCCGTTATGGGACATGACACCACCCGCAGTCACCAAACACCCCACGAGCGTCGCCTGCGGTACGGACTCCTGGAGACATATTGTAACGCCCCGAATTCCAAAAATACACTGAATTCGAGATTCCACAGGATCTTTACACTTCTTTCGTACAATTTTACAAGGAATTTAAAACTTCACTTTACATCAGTGTTACATAAAAACTTTACACTTTACCTTGTACAGCGGAAGCAAATTTACAATATTTATATAAAAGTACAACAACATTGAATAATCTCTAAGCATTTGTTCCTCTTTAATCTTTATCATGTCATTTATCCTGCATACAAAACTGTGGGTACGTCAGTTTATTCAGCCGACGAACATTATACACGGCCATCCTCTCTATGCCAGAAATAGTATAACTGATGCATTTGTTCTAACTACACTTTTGTTCTCAAAATATGCTCTATTTCATTTCAATAATTTTCAATTTATTTTTCATAAGTCACACATAATTTTAGAATAATAATAGTATTTTTTTTCATAATTTTTCAACATCAAAAAGCATTTTTTCCAAAAAAGTTTCAATACTGGCCGAGACCAGGATTCGAACCGGCAACCACAGGGAAACAAGCCGCATGCTCTGACCACTAGGCCACTCGCGCCGTTCGTTATAAAGGGGATTAAGAGTCTTAAATTGTAGCGCCCCGAATTTCTAATATGAGAGCTTAGAAAATACGTGGCACATTCCCAGTGATCCACTTCAATATAACAATAAACACAACCAAACACCACTAAAATTTTCAACATTTATTACAACAAAACTTTTACATATCACAGCGGAAGACTAAACAACTCAAAATTAACTCAACAGGTCTTTACAAATTAACACTGAGCACTTAATAGTCCATTTATCCCAAAGCTAACTTAAGCATCCAATCTCCAACTCTAAGCAATAACATGCAACATGTGAGGCTAGAGTTGAACCCTAACCCCCAAACTAAAGGGGTCAGCCATAAATGGTGTGAGTGGCAAAAAAATCAAACAAACAACATAAAAGAACTTAAATCGTAATGTCCAACAAGTAATATCCAAAATACCAAATAGAACAACAGGAGATACCAAAACCAAGTGTCAAATATGGAAACAGGAAATCCGAATGCATAAAGACGAGTCAATAAAACACAAATGCTATATGCTGACAACGATGACTACTAAGAGATGAAGATAAACTATGAGAATTTGCCCACGCTTGATAATTCCGGGAATAGATCCCACATCTCAGGTATTTTCCCTGGATAATTCAGGAGATCAACCCACATCTAAACATAGACTCATCATCACAATAATATCCCAAGAGCGTCGCCTCGACTCTGATCATTCCGTAGGTCAATCCCGCATCTCAAGATAATTACTTGGATAATTTAGGAGATATATCTCACATCTCAGGTCATCTACCTGGATAATTCAGGAGATAAATCCCACATCTCAAGTTAACCACTTGGATAATTCAGGAGATTAAATCCCACATCTAAAGCCTTACTGAGGTGCATAACTCATGTCCCCTTCGTCATGACACTACTAGTGCAAGTCCTTATTATTTTTGGTTACTGAACAAATCTCCTAGAGTAGTGTACCCGACCGGCCTAAACAAAATATCTGAATAACTGAAAATTCGCCACACTGGGCCTCAAAAAATAACTCAACTCCGGTATACTAGGGTCACATACCTCTAGAGACTCAAAATCAAATATCTAAACAAATTCCCACTAAACAAGTGGCTCAACCGAATGTCTCAAAATCATGTTCTTAACTGAACATCTCAAAATCAAATACTGAACAAATATCTCAAAATCAATTACTGAACAAATATCTCAATATCAAAAACTGAACAAATATCTCAAAATCAAATACTGAACAAAATATCTCAAATCAAATACTGAACAAAATATCTCAAATCAAACACACAGATCCCTCAGTTCCAGTCGACTTATGCTGAGGTAAGTCGACTGTCCAGAGGACAATTCTCCAGAATTTCACAAAAATAATCTAAGGCATATCAGTCGACTAGGAAAGTCATCAGTCGACTGCCCTGAGACAAATTCCAATAATTCTCAAGAAAATATTCTAAGTATTTAAGTCGACTGAAAGGTTCATAGGTCGACTGTCCCGAAAGGACTGAACAAATTTCACAATCAACAGACCAGTCGACTGACAATAGCCTAAGTCGACTGTCCCGAACAATTCTCAAAAGACTGAAGATAATCAGTAGAGTCGTACCAGTCGACTGCACAGTAGGCCAGTCGACTGTCGGCCTACAGTTTTCAAAAAAGATCTGGATACAGAATTAAACTGAAGATTTCTAAGGAATCATGGTTCATTGTTTATCAAACAATAGTTCATACACAAGCCAATGATAACTCTCAAATAATCTCCAATACGAATACATTACTCATCAGTCAATTCCTCAAATCTCAACTTCTCATGATCTAAATCACAAATCTTCTATTAGGGTTTCTCAACAAAATTTCTTCCTCAACTCATAATCAAATCTGATTTAAAAATCATAAGATCTAGATGTTTATCATCCGATCACAACCTAATCAATACTTAACATGCTTTCCAATAATACGAATCCATAGATCAATATTTCCTCAACGAATCTTGATAGTTTCTCATACATGGTCCAAATATCAATAAGTGTTCTCATCATCCATATCAAGATAAAATATCCATCTTATGCATACAATGAGACTAACAAGACAATATCATACCGATCTCAAACAAGTGTAACAAAAGACCTTACGTCATTCATCAATCAAAACAAACGAAACAAATCAAGCAAAACAAAAACAAACCACTCACATTGTTTGAAGAAAATCCACGAAAAGCTCTCTTCTTGCTAGATCCAAAAAGCCTCTTCTTGCTCCTCAAACAATTCTAAAAAATCCGAATATTTTGTAAATGACGGCTGGGAAAGAAATCCCTTATATATGCCGGATTATTATTAGGGTTTTACCCACATTTTACAAAACAATCCTTCCCAAAAATACAACTTACACATATATACATTAGTCTTGTAAATTCAATAAAACTCCTTTAAATAAGGATCTAATAGAAAATATACTTATTAACCTCAGCCAATACTGCTCAAAACGTTCAAAATGCCAATTTTGCATTTCAACCCTTCAAAATGTCAATTTTGCAAATAAGTCATTCTTTTCTCAAAAATTGCAAATAGTATCAATTAATTTCAGAAAAATCTAGAAAAATACTACATAATTCCCAAATAATAAATAATGATTTTTCATAAAGAAATCTTAATTTTTCAAACTTCTAAAAAGTCATTTGCACGTGTTTTGCACGTGTACAAAAGATAAATTTCTTAGAAAATATTAATTAAATCTCCAAAAATCATTTAAATTCATTTTCAAATAATTAAAATAATATTTGAAAATATGGGGTTCTACATCACTCCCTCCTTAGAAGAGTTCTGTCCTCAGAACTACTACTAATGAGTTCAAACACATACCAACCAAAAGGAAATAGTGTTTCATATATATAGAACATAATCAAAACAATTTCTTATAATATCACAATCAAAACAAAAGAATACATCATATGTCAGTCAATAGCACAATCATCCAAAGAATTCCCATCACATACAAGAAATACACTCATACAAACAATTCAGGAAATTCCTTCAGCATGCGGTCCTCTGGCTCCCAAGTAGCTTCTTCGAACTGTTGATTCCTCCACAACACTTTGACCATAGGTATCACCTTGCTCCTAAGGACTTTCTCCCTACGATCAACGATCTCAACAGGCCGTTCCTTGTAGCTCAAGTTCACTTGTAGATCTTCAGGAACCTCTACCAACTGATGATTCTGATCGGCCACATACTTCCTTAATAGCGACACATGAAACACATCATGTACTTGCGCTAACTCCTCTGGAAGTTTCAATCTGTATGCTGTCTTACCAATCCTCTCCACAATCTTGTACGGTCCAATATAACTCGGCGCCAACTTGCCTCCCTTACCAAATCTAATCACCCCTTTGGTCGGAGAAACTTTGAGGAAAACTGCATCCCCAACTTCAAACTCCAAATCTCTTCGTCGAGTGTCAGCATAACTCTTCTACCGACTCTGAGCCTCGACCAACCTCTTGCGAATCAGCTCAATCTGCTCTGACGTCTGCTGCACGATCTCAGGACCATACATCTGCCTCTCGCCAACCTCATACCAACAAACAGGTGTCCTGCACCTCCGCCCGTACAAAGCCGCATACGGTGCCATTCCAATACTTGCATGGTAACTGTTGTTATAAGCAAACTCAACCAATGCCAAGTATCTCTCCCAACTACCACCGAAGTCCATAACACAAGCTCTCAACATATCTTCCAGCACTCGATTCATCCTCTCCGTCTGACCATCTATCTGCGGATGAAATGTTGTACTGAAATCAGTTCTGGTGCCTAAAGCTGCTTGTAGGCTCTTCCAAAACCTCGAAGTAAACCTTGGGTCTCTGTCAGAAACAATCGACACAGGAACTCCATGAAGTCTCACAATCTCTCCAATGTACAACCCAGCCAAATTCTCCATTGACCAAGTAATCTTCATGGCTAGAAAATGTGCCGACTTAGTCAATCGGTCCACAACAACCCAAATCGAGTCATTGCCCTTCGAACTCCTCGGCAAACCCGTGATAAAGTCCATACTGATATTCTCCCACTTCCACTCCGGAATGGATAATGGCTGTAACAAACCTCCAGGTCTCTGATTCTCTGCCTTGATCTGCTGACAAGTCAGACACCTTGCCACAAAATCTGCTACATCCCGCTTCATACCAGACCACCAAAAATGTGGTTTGATGTCCCTGTACATCTTCATGCCTCCTGGATGAACTGATAACAATGTACTGTGTGCCTCCTGCAAGATACTCTCCCTCAACTCTGCATCATCTGGAACACACAACCTCTCACCCAACCAAAGAACTCCATCTTGGACACGAAATTCTGATAACTTGCCTTCTGAAACCTGCTGCAACATCTTCTGGATCTCTGACCTTCCACAATCTTCTCTCTCAAAGACGGCTGCAGCCTCAACTGAGCCAAAGATGCCCCTAAACCTCGCAGTACCACTTCGATACCTGCCTGATCGATCTCTGCTGCCAACTCCCTTCGAGTAGTGATCAATCTCGATAAACTACTCTTCCTGCTAAGTCCATCAGCCACTACATTCGCCTTGCCCGGATGATACTTGATCTCAGGACGAATGTCTTCCAATACCTCCAACCACCTTCTCTGCCGAAGATTCAAATCCCTCTGCTGATAAATATACTTCAGGCTCTTGTGGTCAGTGTACATATTGACCTTCTCACCATAAACATAATGCCTCCATAGCTTCAAGGCATAGATGATAGCTGCTAGCTCCAAATCATGCGTCGGATAATTCTTCTCATGCGGACACAACTGCCTCGAACCATAAGCAATGACCTTGCCTTCTTGCATCAAGACACAACCCAAACCTCTGAGAGATGCATCACTGTAGATATCATAATCCTTCCCAGCTTGCGGCAATGCCAATATAGGTGCGGTAGTCAACCTTTCCTTTAACTCAAGGAAACTCTCTTCGCACTTATCGGTCCATACAAATGCCACATTCTTCCGGGTCAAACCTGTCATCGGAACTGCAATATGAGAATACCCCTGAATAAATCTCCTGTAGTACCCAGCTAATCCCAAGAAGCTTCTGACTTCCTTTACTGACGTCGGCCTGGGCCAATCCTTCACTGCTTCCACTTTCTGAGGATCAGTAGCCACTCCCTCCTTAGAAAGAATATGACCAAGGAAGGCTACCTCAGACTTCCAAAATTCACACTTCGACAATTTGGCATACAAACTGTGCTTCTGCAACGTCTGTAACACCGCTGTCAAGTGTGTCGAATGATCCTCTTCCGACTTCGAATATACCAAGATATCATCGATGAAGACCACTACGAAGGAATCAATGAACGGTCTCAACACCCGATTCATCATATCCATGAAAACTGCTGGCGCATTCGTCAACCCGAATGGCATCACCAAAAATTCATACAGCCCATGACGAGTCCTGAATGCTGTCTTACTCACATCTTCCTCCTTGACTCGCACCTGATGATACCCTGACCTCAGATCAATCTTCGAAAACACCGCTGCTCCTCGAAGCCTGTCGAACAAATCATCAATCTGCGGCAGTGGATACTTGTTCTGAATAGTCACCCTATTCAATTCCTGATAGTCAATGCACATCCTCATCGACCCATCCTTCTTCTTGACCAACAACACTGGCGCTCCCCACGGAGAAGAACTCGGTCTGATAAGCCCTTTGCTCAAAAGCTCCTCAATCTGCTTCTTCACTTCATCTTGCTCTACAGGTGCCATCCTGTACGGAGCCTTGGAAATCGGCGCACTTCCCGGCTGAACATTGATGCGAAACTCTACATCTCTCTGCGGCGGTAATCCTGGAAAATCATCCAAGAACACCTGAGGAAAATTTCGAACAACCGGAATGCCCTTAACTTCATCCGAGATTGCCATCTTAGATACCATTGCAGCCACCTTCGGGATCTTCTTCTTCCCTTGGAAAGTTACTGCAGGTCCACCTGGTGCTTTCACCAACACCTCCTTCTGCTTGCAATCAATTGTGGCATCATATATAGCCATCCAATCGATGCCTACGATGACATCCACTCCCAACACTTGCAGTTCGATCAAGTCGATGCCGAACATCCTTCCGCCAATCTCGATATCACAACCCTCGTAATATCGATCCGCTATCAGCTCTTCACCTGACGGCGTTGCCACCGACAAAACCCTGCCTGGAAATAACTTAGGTTCCACACCTAAGATCTTTGCAAAACTTGGCGATTCAAATGTATGCGATGAACCAGTGTCAAACAAAACCTTTTCTTTAATTCCATTTATTAAAACAACTCCTGTTACAATAAGAATGATACTCAATCTTAAATTGTTCTGAAATAAAAGTTTTATTCATTACACTGATTCAAAAATGAAAGAAATCAAAATTCCTGCATACCCTGTATTACATCTTCCGAGTTTCTCGCATCCTCCTCGGTCAATGCAAACACTCGTCCTTGCCTCTTCGAGAATTTGCTTCCACCCGAACCATCTTCCTTCAATTTTGGACAACGGAGCTTGGAATGTCCAGTCTGCCCACACTGAGAACAAATATGCTCTGCCAACTTCGGACATGCTGACCTGTAATGTCCTACCTCCTTGCAGTAGTAACAGGTCACCCCCTGAGCTGCAGGTGCCTTCTGCACCGATCCACTGAACTTTGCCTGCTTCGCGAGGAATCCCTTCCCACTCTGGCCTGATGCTGGCCTCTTGTTCCGGTTCCATGTATCCTGCTTCTTCTGAAATAGGTCCATATCCTCCTCAGTCATCGCTGCTCTTCTGACCAGCTTGTCAAATCTTCTGATACCCAACGGAACCATCCTTGACCTCAAGTTTGGCCTCAAGCCCTGCTCAAACTTTTTGGCCTTCTTTGCTTCGTCCATGACCAGCTCTGGTGCATACCTCGAAAGTTGAGCAAACTTCGTCTCATACTCCCGAACAGTCATGCTGCCCTGCTGAAGGTTCATGAACTCGGTCGCCTTCTTCTCCTGAACATCCAGAGGAAAGAAGCGATCTCTGAACTCCTCCAGAAAAGCTTCCCATGTCAACTGCTGATCTCCCAAATTCCTCTTCAGTGACTCCCACCAGACACCAGCATCTTTCTCGAGCTGCATCGAAGCTAACTTCACCTTGCTAGCTGCCGGAGTCTCCGACACTTCGAAGATCGTCTGTATCTTCCTAATCCAATCATCTGCTGCTGTTGGATCAGCTTGCCCCTCAAAGACTGGCGGCCTCATCCTCTTAAAGGATTCGATCTGCTTGATGGGGTCGGCATTCACCAATCCATGTCCAGCTCCATGATTGGGCGGCGGATTCTGCTGCTGCTGAGCTTGCTGCTGTTGCGCCACGTTGAATGCCATCAACGTATTCAGTGTTTGATACACCTTGGCAAATTCAGCCTCTAGGTCAATCCCCGTTCCTCGAGAACTACCTGATCCATCCTCATTGTTGCCACCATTTCTGCCTCTGAGTGCAACCATTTTGAATACTGCAAAACGAGGGTAAAGTTAGAGTAACACACACAATTCAAACTCATATCAATGCCCTATGGCAAAACCATAACCATGTCTCAAACCATAATTTCAAACCAAACATCATATTTTAACTCTATGTAATACTCACATTCTGATGTCCACACCTAGGTTGGTTTTCTTACTATGTCTATTATTACCATTGAAGCAGAGCTCTGATACCAATCTCTGTAGCGCCCCGAATTTCTAATATGAGAGCTTAGAAAATACGTGTCACATTCCCAGTGATCCACTTCAATATAACAATAAACACAACCAAACACCACTAGAATTTTCAACATTTATTACAACAAAACTTTTACATATCACAGCGGAAGACTAAATAACTCAAAATTAACTCAACAGGTCTTTACAAATTAACACTGAACACTTAATAGTCCATTTACCCCAAAGCTAACTCAAGCATCCAATCTCCAACTCTAAGCAATAACCTGCAACATGTGAGGCTAGAGTTGAACCCTAACCCCCAAACTAAAGGGGTCAGCCATAAATGGTGTGAGTGGCAAAAAAATCAAACAAACAACATAAAAGAACTTAAATCGTAATGTTCAACAAGTAATATCCAAAATACCAAATAGAACAACAGGAGATACCAAAACCAAGTGTCAAATGTGGAAACAGGAAATCCGAATGCATAAAGATGAGTCAATAAAACACAAATGCTATATGCTGATAACGATGACTACTAAGAGATGAAGATAAACTATGAGAATTTGCCCATGCTTGATAATTCCGGGAATAGATCCCACATCTCAGGTATTTTCCCTGGATAATTCAGGAGATCAACCCACATCTAAACATAGACTCATCATCACAATAATATCCCAAGAGCGTCGCCTCGACTCTGATCATTCCGTAGGTCAATCCCGCATCTCAAGATAATTACTTAGATAATTCAGGAGATATATCTCACATCTCAGGTCATCTACCTGGATAATTCAGGAGATAAATCCCACATCTCAAGTTAACCACTTGGATAATTCAGGAGATTAAATCCCACATCTAAAGCCTTACTGAGGTGCATAACTCATGTCCCCTTCGTCATGACACTACTAGTGCAAGTCCTTATTATTTTTGGTTACTGAACAAATCTCCTAGAGTAGTGTACCCCACCGGCCTAAACAAAATATCTGAATAACTGAAAATTCGCCACACTGGGCCTCAACAAATAACTCAACTCCGGTATACTAGGGTAACATACCTCTAGAGACTCAAAATCAAATATCTAAACAAATTCCCACTAAACAAGTGGCTCAACTGAATGTCTCAAAATCATGTTCTTAACTGAACATTTCAAAATCAAATACTGAACAAATATCTCAAAATCAATTACTGAATAAATATCTCAATATCAAAAACTGAACAAATATCTCAAAATCAAATACTGAACAAAATATCTCAAATCAAATACTGAACAAAATATCTCAAATCAAACACACAGATCCCTCAGTGCCAGTCGACTTATGCTGAGGTAAGTCGACTGTCCAGAGGACAATTCTCCAGAATTTCACAAAAATAATCTAAGGCATATCAGTCGACTAGGAAAGTCATCAGTCGACTGCCCCGAGACAAATTCCAATAATTCTCAAGAAAATATTCTAAGTATTTAAGTCGACTGAAAGGTTCATAGGTCGATTGTCCCGAAAGGACTGAACAAATTTCACAATCAACAGACCAGTCGACTGACAATAGCCTAAGTCGACTGTCCCGAACAATTCTCAAAAGACTGAAGATAATCAGTAGAGTCGTACCAGTCGACTGCACAGTAGGCCAGTCGACTGTCGGCCTACAGTTTTCAAAAAAGATCTGGATACAGAATTAAACTGAAGATTTCTAAGGAATCATGGTTCATTGTTTATCAAACAATAGTTCATACACAAGCCAATGATAACTCTCAAATAATCTCCAATACGAATACATTACTCATCAGTCAATTCCTCAAATCTCAACTTCTCATGATCTAAATCACAAATCTTCTATTAGGGTTTCTCAACAAAATTTCTTCCTCAACTCATAATCAAATCTGATTTAAAAATCATAAGATCTAGATGTTTATCATCCGATCACAACCTAATCAATACTTAACATGCTTTCCAATAATACGAATCCATAGATCAATATTTCCTCAACGAATCTTGATAGTTTCTCATACATGGTCCAAATATCAATAAGTGTTCTCATCATCCATATCAAGATAAAATATCCATCTTATGCATACAATGAGACTAACAAGACAATATCATACCGATCTCAAACAAGTGTAACAAAAGACCTTACGTCATTCATCAATCAAAACAAACGAAACAAATCAAGCAAAACAAAAACAAACCACTCACATTGTTTGAAGAAAATCCACGAAAAGCTCTCTTCTTGCTAGATCCAAAAAGCCTCTTCTTGCTCCTCAAACAATTCTCAAAAATCCGAATATTTTGTAAATGACGGCTGGGAAAGAAATCCCTTATATATGCCGGATTATTATTAGGGTTTTACCCACATTTTACAAAACAATCCTTCCCAAAAATACAACTTACACATATATACATTAGTCTTGTAAATTCAATAAAACTCCTTTAAATAAGGATCTAATAGAAAATATACTTCTTAACCTCATCCAATACTGCTCAAAATGTTCAGAATGCCAATTTTGCATTTCAACCCTTGAAAATGTCAATTTTGCAAATAAGTCCTTCTTTTCTCAAAAATTGCAAATAGTATCAATTAATTTCAGAAAAATCTGGAAAAATACTACATAATTCCCAAATAATAAATAATGATTTTTCATAAAGAAATCTTAATTTTTCAAACTTCTAAAAAGTCATTTGCACGTGTTTTGCACGTGTACAAAAGATAAATTTCTTAGAAAATATTAATTAAATCTCCAAAAATCATTTAAATTCATTTTCAAATAATTAAAATAATATTTGAAAATATGGGATTCTACATAAATGCTCTCGGCTGAAGCTTGATTAATTTTTAAGTGCACAACAAAATATATGGTGTTATCAAGGATCGAACCCTCGATCTGTGAGGACCCAAACTGCACACTGTAGCATTTAGAAGCCTCCCAACCACTTGAGCTCTAGGCTCAAGTTGTCTTGAATACAACTTGCATTCTAATTAAATCAACTCTCTGTTTAATAGAACATTTCAATGTTTCAAAAGCTCTTATTTGAGTTTTGCTTTTACTAAATTTACTGTAAACCTCCAGAATAATTATTCCAATAATAATTGATACTCCAGTAATTTAAAAGTAATTTTTCCAATAATTAAACACAAGTTTTTCATGCAATTAGTTTAAATTGTATGCTACTACTATCACATTTCTTTTTCAACATTTCTTATCCAATTTAACATCAATATTCCCTATGTCAATTCCCTGTTTATATTCATTTGACAAACCCACAAATTATATTTTAAGTCATTCATTACAACATTATCACAAAAGGTTCATTCAAGCACATAAAACAATATTTTCACCTACTAACATTTGCATATAGTTTTTGATGCTAACAATGAGTTTTACTTCAAGCAATCCATAGCTATAAATGATTTACACACAACTTAAGTTTGATGATGGAATCACATACAATCTATTTAGCAATATTCCAATCAACTAATAAGCCATTTTCCCCATTATTAATCTTTTTCATGCATTAATATTTCAATTTAATTTTAGCATGCTATCTAATTAGAAACATGAAAAATAACCCACCTTAATTGGAGAGAAATACAATTGCAACACCTCCTAAACAAAAGTCCTTGCCAAAAGAGCTTTCCTCCTCATCCTCGATGCGCACCCAAGCCTTCAAAAGATGCAAACCCGAGCCTCCCTGATGCCGGCCTTCCTTTTTGATGCAAGCACAACTCCCTCACACACAACTCTCAATCTTTTATCTCACTTACTATACTACTAACAATGTATTTTCTACTATAGGTTTTGGAGAAATAAAGAGTACAAAAATAACTAGGCTAGGGGGGGGGGGGGGGTATTTATACTAAAAATTTGAGTAAATGAAAGGCTAGGATCAAACTAGGAGTTAGAAATAAAAGGCTAGGATTCAAGGGGGAGTTGTAGTAACCAACCATGATCAAGCAACCACCACCCATGACTCCACTATTTTTTTCATTTCTCTCCATACTCAAAACCGGCCTACATGTGTGCTTTTGAACGTGTACGTGCAATACACGTGCATGCATTTGTTCTCCATAAAAAAGTTGTACATTATATTTTCTATAAAAATAATCTTTAAAAGATGTTCTACATTACAAGTTGTAATTAAAATAGAAATAACTCATGGGCTTTAATTAATGGGCCAAAATAATAGTTTTACAAAAAAATAAATAATTTAGATTTGGGCTAAAAAGAAAGGCTTATGTTTATTTGAAGAAAAATAGCCTTTATAAAAATAATTAAAGAGCGCATATACATATATATATATATATATATATATATATATATATATATATATATATATATATATATATATATATATATACATATACTCACCATCCATAATGAAAATAATTATAAGATTTCATACTACAAAAGTTGCACGTGCACACTACGTGCAAAATAAATAATTTTCATAAATGAAAATCGGGGTATTACACATATCCACGTCATGTCACGACGCATCGTGAAGACAACCTATGAATATTCTCACACAGTAGCTCCGAGGCTTAACTACACTCTAGTTCTCAATTTCAATTCATAATCACAAAATTGAGTCTTTATACTCATAAGTTCTTTTTCACAATTAACATGATTTACATTCTTTTCTATGAATCAAATCTCACATATCAAGTTCAATTTCAATTCTTGTATTTCATGCTCAAAGCTTCTTTTCAATAAACACATTAGATTCTCATACTATTGTTTCTTTCCTTTACTTAATTCAATAGTCATAAAGTCGTATTTTTCACTCATATACAACATTCAACTTAGTAAGTAAAAGCCCAAGAATAACACACTTAAATTTCTTTCAATTCGCTTTTATAACTTAGCATGATCCTCTCATGAAAATAACTATTTTTCATATTTATACAAATGTCAACTTCATGCAATTCTACTTAATTCTTTACTTCTAAACAACCTTTATTTTAGTCAAATCATGCCCAAATATTTTACATTAAGTCCACATAATTTTAGAATAATTATCGTATTTTTTTTCTAAATTTTTAAAAGCCAAAAATCAATTTTAAAAACCCAAAAAATATCATAAGTTTTAATTCCTGCCGAAGCCAGGAATCGAACCCACGACCACAGAGTAACCAACCGCCACCGAGGGCCAGAAAATCCTAGGCGCCAATGCGATAGAGACTGGGGGTTAATTTAAGATAAAGTATGTCTCGGGTTTCGGATTTTTTGAAAAAGGAAAAAATAAGAGGCTCATGCCAAGTTTCGAACGCAATACCCATAGCCACCCACGCTACAGTAACCGAACCCAAATGCACCGGCTAACTAATATGGCCAAGTGACTAACTTGATATGTTTTTAGATTACGGGGCTTATAATCTAGGTCTCTATTTTTTTCGAATTTTTTACAAAAATGAATGATTCTGAGTTCTCTTCTTTTCCAAGTTTATTCAAAAGCTCCAAATTTTATTTTTCATCTCAGCACAACATTTCAGTAAATTAAAATTTGATTTTTGATACAAAAAAACATAATTTGCTCGCTACTTCATTTTGTTCTTCAATTTTCGAATTTAGGGGAAATAAGCATATTCTCCTTATAAATTACACTTTAAATTTTTCTAGGTCACTTATAATATTTTTATTAACATTGTACAATTATCTCCGTAATAAATTTCTTTTTCATACTATTTAAAATTTCAATAATCAAAAATCACATATTTCCATAATTCTTTCTTCAATTATTCAATATACAAGCATGTATTCTTAATTTAGCACATAACAATCAAATAGAGCATGGTAGCATGGTGAACTCTACATTAACAATCATAATTTTTGCAATCAATTTAACACTCTTTTAACATACATTCAAATCAATAGCAATTTGTCTCATTTTCATAACACATGGCTAAATTTGTTTAAGTTTCTTCTTAGTTTATCAACCACATCCTATTATGATGTCTAATTAGAAGTTTAAGAGAACCACCCACCTTAAATGGAGAGGAAAAATTAAATAAACTCCTAAAAATCTCCTACAACGAACGAGTGAAGCCTTCTCCACCTAGATCAAGCCACAAAAGCCACCTCTCCTTGTTGCAAGCTAGAATCCGAGCCTCCCTCCTTGGATAAACCGGCCACCTCTCCTTGGATGAAGAACACACTAGCACTCAATATTTACAACTCACAAAACTCCTCAATCTTTTGTCTCACTAGCTTGTATTTTTTTTCCTCTCTTTCTTTTTCAACTTTAGGTGTAAGGAGAACTAGTGTGTGTGTGTGTGTGTGTGTTGGGGGGGGGGGGGGGGGGGGGGGGGGGGTGGAGGGGGGGGGGAGGGTATTTATACAAATTTTTAGGGTGAATGGAAGGCTAGGATTAGATCATATGGTTAAGGATTAAGGGTCTAGATGCACTAAGGAGTTGTAGAAACTACCCATGATGAAAGTAACCAACTCTCTATCACTCCCATCTCTCCCACTCTCCTATCCTATCCGGCCTACCCAAAAATGTGCACATTGCACATGCTAGTGCATGCACGTGCCACTCTAGTGTCCCTCTTTTACAAATTGTTCACGTGACAAAAATTAATTGTCCATGAAAAGAGTCTACACTACAAGTTAGGCCATTTTAAAAGAGAGTTGAGTTAAATGTGCTCACCAAAGGGCCAATTTAACCATGGGCTTAAATAATTAAATTAATTAATTAATAGAGTGGCTTAAAAGAGACAATTAGGCTTAGATTTTAATTAGTCTTTTAAAGAAAATAATTTTTGGAAAATAAAGAGAACAAATACTATATAAGAAATATTTTATAAAATAAGTTATACAAATAAAATTATATGTGCAAAACACGTAAAATCCAAAAATTTCATAAATCAAATCTAGGGTGTTTCAAAAAAGGTGGCCGAGGTTGCGAAGGGCCCTCTCCCGCCACTTTGCTCGAACGCAGAGGAGATGGTGGGTGGGCAGGGCATGAGGCCATATGCCCCCGACTGGGGGTCAAGGCAGGGGATACACTCCTTGAGGGCCCAGTTGCGGTGGAGGTGGTGGAGCACCTTTCTATGGAACGGGATCGTATGAACCTGGTGGTGGAGATGGACGATACGTCTTACATGAGTTTCGCGCAGACCCACCTCGCGGTAAGTCTTCCTTTTCCATTTTTGGCTTAGCTTGCGAAGAATTCTTCTAACTTGATTCTCCTTGGCCAGGCGATGCACCATGCGCAGCACATTCTGTAACGCCCCGAATCCCAAATACACTGAATTCGAGATGTTCTACAGGACCTTTTCACTTTCTTTAGTACAATTTTACAGGGAAATTAAAACTTTTCATCATACATCAGAGATTACATTGAATTACATCTTTTCTTTTGCACAGCGGAAGTAAATTTTACAACAATTGAAATAAAGTACAACAACAATGATAAAATCTTTAAGCATCCATTCTTCTTTAATCTTTAAGATGACATACACCTGCATATAAGACTGTGGGTATGTCAGTTTATTCAACCGACGAACATTATACACGGCTATCCTCTCTATGCCGGAAATAGTATAACTTAACATTTCATATTTAGCAAACACAAACTTGTCACATTTCAAACTAAAGGGACTACCCTATTGATGTCGTGTCATGATTGTGCACTTAGTCCTTAATGCAGTTACTTATGTTATATGACACTAATGCGCACTTGTTCGGAGTCTATGCATCCCATACTACATAGGTCCGAGGGCAAGCCCTTATTCGTTCTTCATCTTTATAGGGTTCAATCCCCCGTTATGATTTAATCTACTACTGTAATTACGGTAAGTATCCTAGATGTTATCTGACCTACGAACTCATGTTTAGGTACTCTGGAGTAGTATCCTCACCCAGACGCATCATGGGAATTTCTGGGATACGCTCTCACCATAAACATGACACCACCCGTAGTCTTCAAACATCCCACGAGCGTCGCCGCTGGGACGGTACTCTGGAACAGTATCCTCACCCAGACTCGTCATGGGAATTCCTGGGATACGCTCTCGCCGCTACCCAGGGCCCTCATACTCAGTGTTTTTCTCTTACTTTCATCACATCTTCACTATGCACTAGTCCTTAGTTTTATCAAAAATCATGAACAAAATTAATCTCTAGAGTTAGCCTCTCCATCAACCGGACTTATTCATTCATTTCATCTTGACCAACCTTGGTCTAATTTCATTTTATTTCATTTCTCGATGCCGGGAAGACTTAGCTACTCTACAACAAATTTCATTTCACAATCTTCAATTTATATAATTTCCATGTCGAGTTCTCAAACTCATATGTACATTCTCTTTCAATTCATGAATTCACTTTGTTCACAAGTCCATCATTATACAAATTTTGCATATACTTATCAATTGTCACATCATGATAATTCTACATTACTAAACGATGTACACATTTCATGTTATTCCATAAGTGAGAACATACTTGCATCATGTCAGACGACTACATCTCTTTTACCAATTAATGCTTAAAGTTCTCATTCACTTCTTTTATCAAATTTTAATCCCATAACATTAATCTATATGAACTCATATATCAATCTATGCATTTTTAACTACTACCATAGTTAAATTCGTTCAAATAATACTCAAATCATTCCCATAAAATTCCTTATATTTTTCTGAGAATTACCATATTTTTTTCACATTTTTTGGACCTCTACAACTCCCAAAAAAAATATTTTTTTATAACGCGAAGGGTGAGAATCGAACCCAGTCACAACAGGAAAAGAGCCCAGAGCACCCGCCGTATGGCCGAACTGTGCTAGCAGTAAGTAAGGGGCGAATTGGGTACATAGGGTTCGGTCGAACAGATTTATATATATATATACTCAGTTTGATAAAAAAGTGGTGAAGGCCAGTTTCGAACCGCGCCGCTCAGAGAAGCAAACCACAGTCCCAGACCGCCTGAGCCACTGGCTCGGGTTGTCACAAACCCAACAAAAGTCCATATGTATTATTTTCGTACACTTTGAAAAATAACTCGATGTTCACATAACCATAGTTTCTTATTGCTTTGGTAAAATTTACTGAAAACTTCCAGATTAGTTTTCACTCAAACCAGTAAGATAAAAATAATTTTTTGTACTAAAAAAATGTATTTCTTCCCATAAATCAATGAATTACTCATTAAATCTACTATTTCTTTTATTTTCGACATTGAAAAATCAATTTGTCTCCTAATCCCTTTTTCTTTCCCAATTCTCTTATGATAGCTTACTGTTGTTAATCTTTATTCACCATTACATATATTTTTGGATTTGTCCATACCCGCATCAATAAAAGATTCATTTAGCACATGAATAAGTAAAACTCAAAATACTAACTTTTGAGTAGTCCTACTTGGTAGCAACCAAGTAATTTCATTGGTTCATCTATGTCAAAATATACTACTACTCATTGATTAACATAATTGCAACTCAAACATCCAAGCAAACTCCCTATTCCAATTTTAAAGTGTGTCATTTCCTTAATCAATTTCATGTTTCAACCATTCAATTAACAAGCAATTTAATGGAGATTTTTACACATCATACTAGCCATATTCCACCATCATTCAATTAAACTAATAATCATAGAAAGTGCTACATATACTTTAATTTCATGCTATAATTTCACACCCAAATTAATCACACCAATTCAATCCATTCATATACTAACTTTTCAATTAAAGTGGACTCTTATTAGTATTTTTCATGTATAGTGTTGATAATCAAACTAGCATGGATTCTTACACTAGAAATATAAAATGTTTTACCCACCTCTAATTGGAGAGAAAAACCCAAATAAAAGCAACCAAGTCCTTGTAGATGAAAGCACCTCCTCCTAGCAAAAAGCGCTCAAGCTCCAAGCCTCCAAGCCAATGCCGAATGCTTCTTCTAGTCCACACCGAATGCTTCCCTCCTTGGTGATGCCGGCCACTCCAAGCAACAAAAGCCCACACAACTCTCTATCTTTTATAACTCACACAATTATAATACTATAGCTTTAGAAATTATACTTTGCATATGAAAAATTAGCCATGAGAAGGGGGGTATTTATACCAAAAGATGAGTGGAATGGAGGGCCAAGATCGTTTTGGTGGTTGTAAGATGAAGGGACTAGATCAAAGTAGGAGTTAGAAGAACTACCCACTTCCTTGAAACTACCCCCATGTTCTCCACACCCAAAATCAAAAATCCCTCCAAAAGATTGATACCCGGCCACCATAGAAGAGTGTGCAATGCACGTGTACGTGTAGTGCACGTGCATGCAACTAGGCCAAATTTGTACATTCTTAAATTTGTATAAAAATAATTTAGTTAAAAAAAGGTCTTCTACATGACAAGTTTAATTAAAATAAATCAATTCATGGGCTTTCTTTGTGGGCCAAAACTAGTTTATAAAAATAAATAAAATAAAATAAAATACCTTTGGGCTTTTTAAGAAAAGGCTTTTTAATTAAATCAAAGAAGGCTTTTAAAGAAAGGCTTTTGTACTAAAATAATTTGGAAAAAAAATTATATTTGAATACACACATCATGATAAAATAATCCAAACAAAATATTGCACGTGCACACAACGTGCAAAATAAATAATTTTTCATTTATTGAAAAAAATCAGGGTATTACAGCACTCCCTCCTTAGAATAGTTCCGTCCCCGGAACTACAATCAAGGGCGAGAAAAACAAACAAAATACAACACACGCAACAAGAATAAAAGATACAAAAATACAATCAAGCAAAAAGCTCTGGATAGTCCTTCAATATCCTCTCCTCAGATTCCCAAGTAGCCTCTTCAACCAAGTGGTTTCTCCAGACTACCTTGACCATCGGTATCGTCTTATCCCTCAAGACTTTCTCCCTACGGTCAACAATCTCAACAGGAGACTCGATGTAATTCAGGTCTAACTGCAAACCTTCCGGCACTTCAGGCAAATGATGACTCGGGTCCGGAATATAACCTCTCAGCATAGACACATGAAAGACATTGTGCACCTGAGACAACTCTTCCGGTAATTCAAGCCGGTAAGCAGTTTTCCCGATCCTTTTCAATATCTTATACGGGCCTATAAACCTCGGGGCTAACTTCTCGCCTTTGCCAAAACGAACCACACCTTTGCTGGGTGATACCTTCAGGAAGACGAAGTCACCAACCTCAAACTCAAGGTCCCTTCTCCGGTTGTCTGCATAGCTTTTCTGCCTGCTCTGAGCTTCCACCAACTTTTTCCTGATTAGATCAATCTTCTCAGAAGTCAGCTGCACAAGCTCAGGACCAAACAACTGACGCTCCCCTACTTCATACCAACAAACAGGAGTTCTGCACTTCCTGCCATACAAAGCTTCGTACGGCGCCATCCCAATACTGACCTGAAAACTGTTGTTGTAGGCAAACTCCACCAAAGGTAAATGCCTTTCCCAACTGCCCCCAAAGTCTAGTATACAACACCGAAGCATATCCTCAAGAATACGGTTGACTCTCTCGGTCTGCCCATCGGTTTGCGGATGAAAAGCAGTGCTGAAATCCGTCTTGGTACCCAAAGCTGTCTGAAGACTCCTCCAGAAATGCGAAGTAAACCGCGCATCTCGATCAGACACAATAGTCGAAGGAACGCCATGAAGTCGGACAATCTCACCAACATACATCTCAGCCAACTTGTCCATCGAAGCAGTGAGTTTCATCGCCAAAAAGTGAGCGGACTTGGTAAGTCGATCGACTATAACCCAAATAGCATCATTGCCTTTAGAACTCTTAGGCAATCCCATGATGAAATCCATACTGATGTTATCCCACTTCCATTCCGGAATAGGTAACGGCTGTAATAGACCTCCGGGTCTCTGATTTTCGGCTTTGACTTGCTGACAAACCTCACACTTCGCGACAAATTCAGCCACATCCCGCTTCAAACCTGACCACCAGAAATGCTGCTTGATGTCCTTGTACATCTTAGTACTCCCAGGATGTACCGACAAAAGAGTAGCATGCGCCTCCTGAAGAATACTTTCTTTCACGTCCGCCTGATTTGGAACGCACAGCCTATCTCCGAACCACAGCACTCCATCCCTGATTTGAAATCCGGGCAACCTGTCAGCACTGACCTGCTCCTTCATCTCCAAAATATCAGCATCAACCTCCTGACTTGCAATGATCCTTGCATTCAAAGTAGGCTGAAGCCTCAACTGAGCCAAAGATGCTCCCAATCCTTGCAAGACAACCTCAATACCAGCTCGGTCCAACTCTTCAATCAGATGCCTCTGAGTGGTAATCAAACAGGCCAAACTGCTCTTGCGGCTAAGTGCATCAGCAACAACATTAGCCTTTCCGGGATGATACTTGATCTCAGGTCGCATATCCTCGAGCACTTCCAACCATCTCCGCTGTCTCAAATTGAGATCCCTCTGCTGATATATATACTTCAAGCTCTTGTGGTCCGTGTACATATTCAACTTCTCACCGTACACGTAGTGCCTCCATTGCTTCAAAGCAAAAATAATTGCAGCCAACTCTAGATCATGAGTCGGGTAATTTTTCTCATGTGGTCGTAGTTGCCTAGACCCATAAGCGATTACTCTTCCCTCTTGCATTAAGACACAACCAAGCCCACGATGTGAAGCATCGCTATAAACGTCATACTCAACACCAGCTCTAGGCAAAGCCAAAATAGGTGCAGTAGTCAGTCTATCTTTCAACTCCTGAAAACTCGCCTCACATTGCACGGTCCACTTGAAGTTCACATTCTTCTTGGTCAGCCCTGTAAGCGGTACAGCTATCTGAGCATAACCTTGAATGAATCTCCGATAATATCCAGTCATCCCAAGGAAACTTCTGACTTCCTTCACTGTAGTAGGCCTGGCCCAATCTCTCACTGCCTCTATCTTCTGAGGGTCAGTTGCCACTCCCTCCTTAGAAAGGATGTGACCTAGGAATGCCACTTCAGATTTCCAGAAATCACACTTGGATAACTTGGCATACAACTGCTGCTCTTCCAACTTCTGCAAAACTGCTGCCAGATGCTCAGTGTGCTCCTCCTCTGACTTGGAGTACACGAGAATATCGTCGATAAACACCACGACGAAAGAATCAATAAACGGTCTCAGAACTCTGTTCATCAAGTCCATGAAGATTGCAGGTGCATTCGTCACTCCGAATGGCATAACTAAGAATTCGTAATGCCCATGTCGAGTTCTAAATGCAGTCTTATGCACATCTTCAGCTTTCACTCGAACTTGGTGGTAACCTGATCGAAGATCTATTTTGGAGAATACAGCTGCTCCTTGTAGACGATCGAACAAGTCATCAATTCGAGGAATCGGATACTTATTCTGAACAGTGACCTTATTCAGCTCCCGGTAATCGATGCACATTCTCATCGATCCATCCTTCTTCTTTACCAAAAGCACTGGTGCTCCCCAAGGTGACGCACTAGGTTGAATAAAGCCCTTTCCCAACAGTTCCTCAATCTGCCGTTTCACCTCATCCTGTTCCACTGGAGCCATCCTATAAGGTGCCTTAGAAATGGGTGCACTTCCCGGTTGAACAGTGATGCTGAACTCTACATCACGATGCGGAGGTAACCCAGGAAAATCTTCCAAGAACACAGTCGGATAGTCCCGAACCACAGGAATCCCTTGCACTTTCACAGGAGTCTCTTCCTTACGGATAGTAGCCACCAGCTTAGAACATTTCCGCTTCCCTTGGAACATGACTTCAGGTCCACCTGGAGCCTTCACTATCACCGTCTTGGTCTTACATTCGATGCTTGCACTGTACACCGACATCCAATCAATGCCAATGATAACATCGACTCCCAAGATAGTCAACTCGATCAGATCAATGCCAAAGATTCTATCCCCAATCACAATCTCGCAATCAGCATAATACCGATCAGTGGTTAAAGTTTCCCCTGACGGAGTAGCTACTGCTAAGATCTTGCCTGGGAAAATCTTCGGTTCCACTCCCAACACTTTAGCAAACTTTGGAGACACAAATGTATAAGAGGATCCAGTATCGAACAATACGACAGCTTTAATTCCATTAAGATAGAGTTCGCCTGTTACATAATATACATCATTACATAACAGCCTCACTAAACAAGGGAAAAGAAATGACAAAGACTCTAAACACCAGCCCTCGTACCAGAGATGACCTGATCTGCCTCCTCAGCATCAGCTTCTGTCAAGGCAAATACTCGCCCTGATTGGTACGGCCTCTTCCCAGCCTGCTGCGTTGGTGCGTTGCTGTTTCCACCCTGTAGTTTGGGACAGTGAGATTTGTAGTGTCCCGTTTCACCACAGTTGTAGCAAGTCACCGCAGAAGGTCTCACCACATTGTTTCCAGGCCCCCCAGCCACACTCACAGCGTTTGCCCCTGTCGGTTTGAACCTCTGCGCAGATGGTTGCCCCTTGAAATTCCCCGATTGTGCAGGCCTCTTCCCGGACTGCCAGTGGTTCCTCTTGTTCTGAGCCATGTGGAACTGCTCCATATCCGCCTCCGTCGCTGCTGCCCTCTTGACCAGCTTGTCAAATCGCCTGATACCAAGGGGTATCATACGAGACCTCAAGCTTGGCCTCAGTCCGTGCTCGAACTTGCGAGCCTTCTTGGCCTCATCCATCACTAGCTCTGGAGCATACCTGGAGAGCTGAGTAAACTTGGTCTCATATGCTCTCACTGACATGCTGCCTTGCTGAAGCGACAGGAACTCCATCGCCTTCTTCTCCTGGATGTCGGAGGGGAAATAATGGCTGCGGAACTCCTCCAGAAATTCCTCCCAACCAAATAACAGACCTCCCATGGTTCTCTTCATGGATTGCCACCAAACCGCTGCATCCTTCTCCAGCTGCAAAGTCGCCAACTTGACCTTGCTACCCTTCGGTGTCTCCAACACCTCGAAGATTGTCTCCACTTGTCGTATCCAGTTGTCAGCCGCATCTGGGTCTGACTTTCCCTCGAATACAGGTGGTTTCATTCTCTTGAACGATTCCACCAGCTTTATCGCCTCGGGCACTGGATTCGCCGGCCCCCTAGCTTGGTTCTGAGCCACTGCATTCAGTGTCTGGTAGACCCTAGCAAGTTCAGTCTCCAGATCCAAACCTTCCCCATTCCTTGCTCCTCTTCTCGACATATTCGGATACAAAAGATCCGTCAAATTCGAAGTATATAACAAGATTTTAAACCAACTTGCATTTCATTGAATTCCAAAAGTTTATACATTCGAATTTAAAAGAAAACATTTTTGACATCAGAATGAAAGAAACAGAAGCTACAACACTCTAACTCCTACGGGTCCTCTTCACTGCTCGAAGTTCATCCCGCAGTTCATCAACTTCATCCTTCAGCACATCAGTTAGGTTCTTTTTCTTCTCAAGTTCCCAAATCCGATGGCTAAGAACAGAATAGTCAGCCTTCCGCTTCTCCAGCTGAGCCTCCAATAATCCAACTCTCTCCTTCAGGGTTTCCACTTGCCTCTGAAGAGAAGCCACAAGACCACTTGGAACTGGTACTTCTTCTTCGTCAGAAGAAGAATCATCAGATGAATCCGGAGGTTGGGTGATCTCTCGGGATTCAGGGTACTCCTCATCATCAGAATCAGCTTGTCCAGGGTAGTACTCGTCCTCGGAATCAGCTTGTCCAGGATGGTACTCTTCCTCAATGATATGCCAGTCGTCGCCTCCAGCAGGGTCGAAGTGATCAGCCATCTTAGAAATAGAGAGGAAGAAGCATAAATCATAGAGCAACACAAATGTAAGTCACTTACATTTAAATCTCTAGTCTCAAACACACACTCTAATGTCCACTTCTAGGGTGTCGTTCCCTATAAATTTGTACAAGTGTGAAAGTGTAGAAAGCGTGGCTCTGATACCACTCTGTAACGCCCCGAATCCCAAATACACTGAATTCGAGATGTTCTACAGGACCTTTTCACTTTCTTTAGTACAATTTTACAGGGAAATTAAAACTTTTCATCATACATCAGAGATTACATTGAATTACATCTTTTCTTTTGCACAGCGGAAGTAAATTTTACAACAATTGAAATAAAGTACAACAACAATGATAAAATCTTTAAGCATCCATTCTTCTTTAATCTTTAACATGACATACACCTGCATATAAGACTGTGGGTACGTCAGTTTATTCAACCGACGAACATTATACACGGCTATCCTCTCTATGCCGGAAATAGTATAACTTAACATTTCATATTTAGCAAACACAAACTTGTCACATTTCAAACTAAAGGGACTACCCTATTGATGTCGTGTCGTGATTGTGCACTTAGTCCTTAATGCAGTTACTTATGTTATATGACACTAATGCGCACTTGTTCGGAGTCTATGCATCCCATACTACATAGGTCCGAGGGCAAGCCCTTATTCGTTCTTCATCTTTATAGGGTTCAATCCCCCGTTATGATTTAATCTACTACTGTAATTACGGTAAGTATCCTAGATGTTATCTGACCTACGAACTCATGTTTAGGCACTCTGGAGTAGTATCCTCACCCAGACGCATCATGGGAATTCCTGGGATACGCTCTCACCATAAACATGACACCACCCGTAGTCTTCAAACATCCCACGAGCGTCGCCGCTGGGACGGTACTCTGGAACAGTATCCTCACCCAGACTTGTCATGGGAATTCCTGGGATACGCTCTCGCCGCTACCCAGGGCCCTCATACTCAGTGTTTTTCTCTTACTTTCATCACATCTTCACTATGCACTAGTCCTTAGTTTTATCAAAAATCATGAACAAAATTAATCTCTAGAGTTAGCCTCTCCATCAACCGGACTTATTCATTCATTTCATCTTGACCAACCTTGGTCTAATTTCATTTTATTTCATTTCTCGATGCCGGGGAGATTTAGCTACTCTACAACAAATTTCATTTCACAATCTTCAATTTATATAATTTCCATGTCGAGTTCTCAAACTCATATGTACATTCTCTTTCAATTCATGAATTCACTTTGTTCACAAGTCCATCATTACACAAATTTTGCATATACTTATCAATTGTCACATCATGATAATTCTACATTACTAAACGATGTACACATTTCATGTTATTCCATAAGTGAGAACATACTTGCATCATGTCACACGACTACATCTCTTTTACCAATTAATGATTAAAGTTCTCATTCACTTCTTTTATCAAATTTTAATCCCATAACATTAATCTATATGAACTCATATATCAATCTATGCATTTTTAACTACTACCATAGTTAAATTCGTTCAAATAATACTCAAATCATTCCCATAAAATTCCTTATATTTTTCTGAGAATTACCATATTTTTTTCACATTTTTTGGACCTCTACAACTCCCAAAAAAAATATTTTTTTATAACGCGAAGGGTGAGAATCGAACCCAGTCACAACAGGAAAAGAGCCCAGAGCACCCGCCGTATGGCCGAACTGTGCTAGCAGTAAGTAAGGGGCGAATTGGGTACATAGGGTTCGGTCGAACAGATATATATATATATACTCAGTTTGATAAAAAAGTGGTGAAGGCCAGTTTCGAACCGCGCCGCTCAGAGAAGCAAACCGCAGTCCCAGACCGCCTGAGCCACTGGCTCGGGTTGTCACAAACCCAACAAAAGTCCATATGTATTATTTTCGTACAGTTTGAAAAATAACTCGATGTTCACATAACCATAGTTTCTTATTGCTTTGGTAAAATTTACTGAAAACTTCCAGATTAGTTTTCACTCAAACCAGTAAGATAAAAATAATTTTTTGTACTAAAAAAATGTATTTCTTCCCATAAATCAATGAATTACTCATTAAATCTACTATTTCTTTTATTTTCGACATTGAAAAATCAATTTGTCTCCTAATCCCTTTTTCTTTCCCAATTCTCTTATGATAGCTTACTGTTGTTAATCTTTATTCACCATTACATATATTTTTGGATTTGTCCATACCCGCATCAATAAAAGATTCATTTAGCACATGAATAAGTAAAACTCAAAATACTAACTTTTGAGTAGTCCTACTTGGTAGCAACCAAGTAATTTCATTGGTTCATCTATGTCAAAATATACTACTACTCATTGATTAACATAATTGCAACTCAAACATCCAAGCAAACTCCCTATTCCAATTTTAAAGTGTGTCATTTCCTTAATCAATTTCATGTTTCAACCATTCAATTAACAAGCAATTTAATGGAGATTTTCACACATCATACTAGCCATATTCCACCATCATTCAATTAAACTAATAATCATAGAAAGTGCTACATATACTTTAATTTCATGCTATAATTTCACACCCAAATTAATCACACCAATTCAATCCATTCATATACTAACTTTTCAATTAAAGTGGACTCTTATTAGTATTTTTCATGTATAGTGTTGATAATCAAACTAGCATGGATTCTTACACTAGAAATATAAAATGTTTTACCCACCTCTAATTGGAGAGAAAAACCCAAATAAAAGCAACCAAGTCCTTGTAGATGAAAGCACCTCCTCCTAGCAAAAAGCGCTCAAGCTCCAAGCCTCCAAGCCAATGCCGAATGCTTCTTCTAGTCCACACCGAATGCTTCCCTCCTTGGTGATGCCGGCCACTCCAAGCAACAAAAGCCCACACAACTCTCTATCTTTTATAACTCACACAATTATAATACTATAGCTTTAGAAATTATACTTTGCATATGAAAAATTAGCCATGAGAAGGGGGGTATTTATACCAAAAGATGAGTGGAATGGAGGGCCAAGATCGTTTTGGTGGTTGTAAGATGAAGGGACTAGATCAAAGTAGGAGTTAGAAGAACTACCCACTTCCTTGAAACTACCCCCATGTTCTCCACACCCAAAATCAAAAATCCCTCCAAAAGATTGATACCCGACCACCATAGAAGAGTGTGCAATGCACGTGTACGTGTAGTGCACGTGCATGCAACTAGGCCAAATTTGTACATTCTTAAATTTGTATAAAAATAATTTAGTTAAAAAAAGGTCTTCTACATGACAAGTTTAATTAAAATAAATCAATTCATGGGCTTTCTTTGTGGGCCAAAACTAGTTTATAAAAATAAATAAAATAAAATAAAATACCTTTGGGCTTTTTAAGAAAAGGCTTTTTAATTAAATCAAAGAAGGCTTTTAAAGAAAGGCTTTTGTACTAAAATAATTTTAAAAAAAAATTATATTTGAATACACACATCATGATAAAATAATCCAAACAAAATATTGCACGTGCACACAACGTGCAAAATAAATAATTTTTCATTTATTGAAAAAAATCAGGGTATTACACATTCATTTGTGCCTCGAGAAGGAGATCGTGGTCGAGAAGAACAATGTGGAGCGCTATCTTTGGAATGCCACCTAGCTGAAGGTGGCGGAGTCTGCCCATGCAGTCGTCCAAGACTAGTTGGTCTCGATCACGGAGCATCATGCAAACGAGCTGGCACACTTCAAGGCGAAGGCCAAGAAGGAGAGCGAGGAGATGGCAATCACCATGGCGGACGCCTTCATCGTCGCCCAGGATGAGGCCTACAACAAGGCCAAAGAACACATCCTGCAGATCTACCCGGACCTTCGGATAGGTCATCTCCACTTCGGGTGGCAGTTCCCTGAGCTTCCGCTGATGCCCTGCGGCGGGGACCACGAGGAGCAGGGGACCCTCAGCTAGAGGCCGGGGGAAACCAGGATGACAAAAAGGTGTCGTCCCCTCCTAAACAGTAGTCTAGGAATTTCTTTATTTTAGGCTTGTAATTGCCGAACGCGGGCTGGCCACCGCTTTTTTGTAATAAAATTTTTTGAATTTATAAAAGAAGAATTTTTGGCCGATGCTCTATAACTTGTGCTTTTCACATTTTTGTGACCTGTTATTTTTTCCGTCTTTTTGATAGACGCATGAGATCCTCGGCGCCGACCTTGGTGCGGCCGAGGTCTCCTTGGTCCGAGCTGGGCTGGGGGCCATGGAAAGTGTTCTGGCTCGCCACCGTAAGCAGGCTCGGGATAGAGAGGCCGCAGTAAATTATTTTATGAACAGGTCTAAGGAACTCAGCCTAGAGGTCGCTCGTCTGAAGAAGGCCATAGCCGACCGGGACCGGTGGATGGTTGAGACGAACTTGTCAATCTCAGAGGCCTTCGAGCGGGCGACCGGCTTCGGAGTCCTTTCTTTGTGAGGCGGTTGTGGAGAAGGAGTCGGAGCTTTGGAGGCTGAAGCTCATGCTAGGCACCGGCCCGCTCGAGGGGGCGAGCAACTCTGTGTTGGGACCTTCTCCGACTTTTTACTTGGAGACGGCCCGGCCTGCCGACATGCAAAGCTCCGTTGGCAGGGTGCCTTCGCTGGCCGGACCGGTGGAGTGCGCGGAGGATCCCGGGGAAGCACCGAGTTTGAGTTTTAAGCCAAGAGATGAGCGATTTGTAATATCTTCATTGTATTGTGTGGCCATTTATGGCGCTCTATGAGTAATAAAACTTCAATTTATTTACTTTGATCATTTGCTAAGCGAGACCGGTAGGGTCGTTGCTTGATACTCTTATCGAGCAGAGCTTCGCTTGAGGTCACCGCCGAGGTGGGGGCTGCGCTCGGGGGCCGAACTGCTACACTTTGCAGGTAGCATTTAATAAGGGATGTTTCGCCTTTCGATAAAGATTAATGTAGATGCTTCACCTTCTTCCGTTTGGACTTTCTGATTCCATAACTATGCCTCTCCGGGGGCTATATAATCTCCACCCCATCATTTTTCACTAGCAATTGGCGGTGACTCATCTGCCACCCGCTGAAAATTTGGGGTTTCGGCTCCGAGGGTCATTTACCCCGACCTGTCAGTGGGTGAGAGGCGGGTCGACCCGGGAGGTGAGATTCGGGTGCCTGCCAAAGGCGGGCGCCCACAAGTGGAATTTTTGGCCAAGTCCCGGGTCGGTGGCTCCCCTGCCACCCTCGAACAATTCGGGGTTTTGGCGCTGAGGGCCGTAAACCCCGAGTTGTTCGCAGGTGAGAGGTGGGTCAACCAACGGTCCGAGGGCTCGGCGGGAGTCCTGGGTCAGTGGCTCCTCTGCTGCCCTCGGACAATTCGGGGTTTTGGCTCAGAAGGTCGTTAACCCTGAGTTGTTCGCGGGTGAGAGGTGGGTGAACTAATGGTCCGGGACTCGAGGCATTTGGCGAAGGCGAGCACCCTAAATCTTTAATGAAAACTTTTGGGTCGGGCGTGGATGAAGGTCGTCGCCGAGCATAAAAGTCGCATCGCTTGAAAAAGCCAAGGCCTTACTCGAGGTCGATGCCGAGCCCCCATACAAGTTCTCGGGTAGTTAGTACGGGTGTAGCTGGAGGTCATCGCCGAGCGCATAGGTCGCAGGGCTTGAAAAAGCCCAGGCCATGCTCGTGGTCGATGCCGAGCCCCCATACCTTAGAGAAGCTTTTATGAGTGTGGCTGGAGGTCATCGCCGAGCATAAAGGTCGCCTGGCTTGAAGAAGCCAAGGCCTTGCTCAAGGTCAATACCGAGCCCCCATACATGTTCTCGGGTAGATAGTACGAGTGTAGTTGGAGGTCATCGCTGAGCGCATAGGTCGCAGGGCTTGAAAAAGCCTAGGCCATGCTCGTGGTCGATGCTGAGCCCCCATACCTTATAGAGTGACTTTTTTAGGCTTGTGGTGACATCCAAGTGCCGAGCCCCAAACTTGTAAGAGATGCTTTTTGTGGCTCGCGGTTCCATCCGAAGGCCGAGTCGCAAGCTTGTAAGAGATGCTTTTTGTGGCTCGCGGTTCCATCCATAGGCCGAGCCGTAAGCTTGTAAGAGAAAGTTGGTACAAAGCCGAAGCTTGTTTTAAGAAAGCTGGCATAATTACATCATATTGACTTTACCAAACAAGGAACAATGTGCCGATTACATTTGATGATATACATGGGGGTGTCTGTAGAGGTTAACCCTCCCTTTCGAGGAATTTGATGAGGTGCTCTGCATTCCAAGGTCTCTTGACAGCCTTGCCCTCTGAGTCGGTGAGGCGGTACATGCCCGGGCGTACAACCTCAGAAACCTTGTACGGGCCTTCCCAGTTTGGGTCCAGCTTCCTCTTTTGGCCGGGGTTAGACACCGCCAGCTTTCGGAGGACGAGATCCCCTAGCTTGATGTCGGTGGGGTGCACCCTTTGTTGTAGAACCTCTCAATCATCTACTGGTATGTGTTCCATCTAATGTTGGATTTCTCCCTGACCTCGTCTATGAGGTCCAGGTTGGCACGTAGCTGTGCTGAGTTGCTTGCTTCATCGAAGGCCATGATCCGGGGCGAAGGGATCCCAATCTCGAGGGAAATTACTGCCTCCACACCGTAAGTCAGATTAAATGGCGACTCTTCTGTAGGGATTCTCTTCGTCGTTCGATGGGCCTAGAGAACGCTCGGCAGCTCATCGACCCATAACCCCTTGGAAGGGTTTTCAAGTCATTTCTTGAGAGCATTAAGGATCTGGCTGTTCGCATTCTCGGCCTAACCGTTTGACTGTGGGTGGTGATGTGGCTAAAAATGGGGTTAAATCGGAACCGTCCAGATTGGGCACGAATCTTGAAGCTCAGGGGTAAAACGGTAATTTTACATACAAATGGGTCCGAAACGGGTACTGGGTCTCCTTCTCACAGACCCAACACTCCACAAACGGATCCACTCCAACCAGGTACGGGTCCCGACCAAAGACAAACCCAGATCAGCAAGAGGAAAATCAGGGTCACTGATTTGACCGAATCAACGGGCCTGATTTGCTCTCACCGGGAATCAGGGGTCAGTTTCCTAAACAGATTGGGAGGATTTTTCTCCTGACAGTTACACAGGAAATCAGGTCCCTAATCACTCCCATGGCGACTATAAATACCTCCCCCTACCACTGTGACCAGGTAATCACTCTTTTTCTACCTTAAGCTCTTTCTTAATCACCACTGGTTACTGACAAGAGCGTCGGAGGGTGCGTCGCCAGAATCAACCCCGGTGTATTGCACTTCCTTGCAGGTAGCGGCAGGAACCAGAAGGCTTGGATCCGCTGTTCAGGTTTTTCCCGCAAACTCACAAATCTCATCTGTTTACCCCCTCACCAGAATTAGTAGTAACAGATTGGCGCCGTCTGTGGAAAAAACCGCACGAATAGCCTCCGCCTCTTCCTCGTCGACTAGCCCTACTCCAACCATGCCTCCCAGAAAGTTCAGATTAAGGGGGTCCAACCGTGGGCCCAACCCCGCCGATCAGCAAGAGGAAGTCCCCGTGCATCCTCCTCTACAGCCCGAGCAACTTCCTCTTCCTCGTGAACCAACAGCACCCTAATGCTCCTGCTGGCCAGAACGGGCGGAGGCAGAAGCAGCCTCTCCACCCAGACCATATCTCGGTTCATAATGCCTCCTCGGATTCAATGGCTTCCCATCACCCCGACCTCCGCAACACCATTCTGAACCGCCAAAGGGATGAGGACCTTCGCAACCGCCTAGATGAGAAGCGGGTCCGAGAGGGAGCCTCCCGCCAACATCAAGGCGAGCGATCTCCTCATCGCCGAGATGGTAGGAGGTCTCCGGACCGAAGAGGACGGGGCGTATCTTCCGAGTGCCACAGGAGGAGGCCACGTTCCTCTGCTGATCGACATCATCCGAGGAACAATGAGGCACCTATCACTCGTGCCGAGTTCCTACAATTCCAGGAGACTGTGTTGCAGGCCCTCAACCTTCGCCCCAACAACCATAATGCCCAGAGGGTTCCAACGCCCCCACGGGTTCCAAGTCCTCGCCACCAATCCAGAAGTCCTCTCCCGGCTCTCAGTCGCCAGCAGCATCGTCATAGTCCTCGCCGATCCCAGGACTATCGACGCCGCAGTCCCCGCTCCCCTTCCTATGAAGAAGAGTCCAGGGGATCGTTTGATTACCAACGGAGGGACGATGCCCTCTACCGTCGTCTCCACAAGATGGAGAGGCGCATCGGTCGCATGGACAAAGAGGAGGAGTCGAGAGCAGGGAACGTCCGCCCCAGCAGACCCCCCTTCTCTCGGCCAATCATGGAGGCTCCCATCCCGAGGGGTTTCAAACCTCCGCAGTTTGAAACGTACTCAGGGGAGTCGGACCCTGTTGATCATGTCAAAAGCTTCAAGACCTTAATGCTGATCCATCAAGCTTCCGACGCCATGCTCTGCAAGACCTTCCCCGCCACTCTCAAGGGGTCGGCACGGGATAGGTACTCCCGGCTCGCTCCCTCTTCCATCTTCTCGTTCGAGCAGTTCGAAATGCTCTTCATAACTCACTTTGTGAGTAGCAGGCAAACGGAGAAGACTAGCCTCTCCCTACTCCACCTCCGACAGGAGAGGGGAGAAAAGTTGAGGGACTACGTGAGGAGATTTACCGCAGAGGTCAGGTCGATCGCCTCCCTCGACCAGTCAGTGGCGACCGTCACGTTCCAGTCGAACGTCCTCAACTCTAACCTCCGGCCGTCCCTCGCCAAGAAGCCCCCGCACAACTTCGCCGATCTTCTCCTAAGATGCGAGAAGTACATTCGGGCAGAGGAGGTCGAGTGCCTCCCGAATTTCGAAGGATCCTCCTCCGGATCGAAGAGGAAGATGATAGAGGAGGAGGGGTCTAAAAAGCTACAGAAGAACAACAGCGGTCAGCGCCGCCCTCCCCCCAGGTTCGAGAAGTTCACTCCTCTCACTACTAATGTCCCCACCATCCTGATGGAAGTGGAGAAGGAAGGGGTGATACCGCCCGCTCCGAGGATGAACACCCCGGCCAAGAGGAGGAACAAAGAGAAATGGTGCCGTTACCACCGGGACCACGGCCACGACACCAACGACTGTCGGGCATTAAAAAATGAGATAGAGGCCCTCATCCAGAGGGGCAGTTGGGCAAATTTGTGAAGGCGAACAATCAGGGGGAACGCGCCACTCCTCCGCCTCGGGGGGCTAACAAGCGCTCCGAGCGGTGCGATGAGACCCCCGAGTTCGAGGAGGAACGAGTTCTATACCTCATCCACGGAGGCCCCGTGGGGGGCTCCTCCAACTCCTCTCGGAAGGCCTTCGTCCGAGAGGTCAACTCAGTTCACAGCGCCCCTCCCCCCAAAGGCCTCGGCGTCCCAGTGACTTTCTCTGATGAAGACCTCAAGGGAGTCCGAACTCCCCACTGCGACGCACTTGTCATCGACCTTCGCATGGCGAAATTCAAAGTGCAGAGGGTCCTGGTGGACAACAGGAGCTCGGTGAACATCCTCTTCCTCTCGGCCTTCCGAGGGCTGCAGCTGTCTCGGGATCGCCTCAAACCGGCCGGCTACACGCTCCACGGGTTCACGGGGGTACCAGTAACTGTCGAAGGGGTTATTACCCTGGACGTAACTGCTGGGAAGACCCCTACCACCCGGACCGAGCTGATGGACTTTATGGTCGTCGACGTCCCGGCTACATATAATGTCATCTTAGGCCGACCCGGCCTAGCTGCCCTGGAAGCCGTTCCTTCGGCGTATCACCTCAAGATGAAGTTCCCCACCCGGTCGGGAGTGGGAGAAGTCAGGGGCAGCCAAGAGACGGCTCGGAAGTGCTATATGACTTCCACTGGGGGTCTGGTGCTCTCCCTCGAGACACTAGAGATCCCCGAGCCGAATGTCCGACCAACGTCCGAGCCGGCGGACGAATTGGAAGAAGTGCTCTTCTCGGACGAGGACCCGAGTCGAAAGTTCCTCATCAGCAAGTCCTTGCCGACCGCCCTATGCTCCGACTTGGTGCGGTGCATCTGGGAGAACCGCGACCTATTTGCTTGGTCAACGGATATGCCCGGGATTTCCGAGGACCTTCTAGTGCACCGCCTCAGCATCGAACCGGGGTGCAGACCGGTTCAGCAGAAGAGGCGTAAGTTCGCCCCTGAGTGACAACAAGCCATCAAGGAGGAGGTGGACAAGCTCTTAAGAGCTCGGTTCATACAGTAGGTGAACTATCCCGAGTGGCTCTCCAATGTGGTCATGGTTAAGAAGTCCAATGGTTCGTGGAGGATATGCATCGACTTCACCGACCTGAATAAGGCGTGTCCGAAGGATCCATTCCCTCTCCCAAATATCGACACCCTCATCGATGCCACCTCGGGCCATGAGCTCCTCAGCTTCATGGACGCCTTCTCCGGCTATAATCAGATCTGAATGTTCTCCCTAGACGTTCCGAAGACTTCCTTCATTACCGACCAGGGCCTCTATTGCTATAGAGTCATGTCGTTCGGTTTGAAGAACGCTGGAGCCACCTACCAGCGCCTCGTCAACAAGGTCTTCCAAAGCCAAATAGGCCGTAACATGGAAGTATACGTCGACGACATGCTCGTCAAGAGCATCCGAGGTACCGATCACGTGGCCGACCTCCAGGAGGCATTTGGCGTATTGAGAAAGCACAACATGAGGCTTAATCCGAACAAGTGTGTGTTCGGGGTCTCGTCGGGAAAGTTCCTCGGCTTCATGGTGAGCCAGCGAGGGATCGAAGCAAATCCCGAGAAAATCAAGGCCATACTGGATATGGCCCCGCCCCGGAATGTCAAGGAAGTGCAGAAGCTTACGGGTCACCTCGCCGCTATTGGCCGGTTCCTTTCGAAGTCTGGGGAAAAGTGCCTCCCCTTCTTCAAGGCTCTCAGGGGGGCTAAGGGTTTCGAATGAGGCCAACCGCAACAGGAGTCGTTCGACCAACTGAAGGCCTACTTGGTAAACCCTCCTCTGCTCAACAAACCCGTTCCAGGGGAAACCCTCTTCATCTACTTGGCTGCTTCCGAGCAGACCTTAAGTGCGGTTTTGGTGAGAGAAGAAGACCGGGCTCAGAGGCCCATCTACTATGTGAGCAAGGTGCTTAGGGACGCCGAGCTCCATTATCCGAAGATAGAAAAGTTGCCCTATGCCCTGATCATGGCAGCAAGGAATCTCCGCCCATACTTTCAGTCCCATTCGGTTGTGGTCCTCACCGACCAACCGCTGAAGCAAATCCTCCACAAGCCGGAAACCTTAGGTCGGCTTATGAAGTGGTCCATAGAGTTGAGCCAACACGACATCTCCTACCAGCCTCGGACTACGATCAAAGCCCAGGCCCTCGCCGACTTCATCGTCGAGTCCACCATTCCCGAGGTCAGCCATGTACCGAACGGACCCCCATTTGGACGGTTTTCGTGGACGGATCCTCCTGCAACGAGGGTAGCAGCGTCGGTATCATCCTGAACGGCCCTAATGACTTCGTCCTCCAGTATGCCCTCCGCATGAATTTCAAGGCCTCAAACAACGAGGCAGAGTATGAGGCACTAATTGCGGGCCTCGGACTTGCCCGAAGTGCCGGGGCGTAGCGCCTCCGAATCCATAGTGACTCTCAGCTGGTTGTGAACCAAGTTTTAGGCGAGTACGAGGCGCGAGACGAACGGATGGCGAAGTACCTCGCCAAGGTCCGAACCCTCATGAGCCGGTTTGAAGAGGCACTCATCCAACGAGTCCCTCGAGAGGAGAATTTGCAAGCCGACGCCCTCTCCAAGTTGGCCTCGTCCTCCCTCCAAGGTCTCGAGCAGACCATCTTGATCGAGGTTCTCATGAAGCCGAGCATAGAAGACGAGACCCTCGACTCAATAGAGTCATTGCCGGTCCTACTGCAAGATAATTGGATGAAGCCGTTAGTGGAGTTCTTAAGGGACGGACTCCTCCCCGAGGATCCGAAGGAAGCGCGCCGAGTAAGAACCAGAGCCGAGCGGTACGTCCTGATCGACGGAATCTTGTACAAGCGCTCCTTCTCGCAGATTGACGGCCGACCATACCTGAGGTGCCTTTCCCCGGAACAGGCCAACTATGCCTTACAGGAGCTCCAGGAAGGCATCGGCGGGGCTCATTCAGGGTCTAGGTCTTTGGCTCGGAAATTCCTGAATTACGGATACTTCTGGCCGACTCTCCTCCAAGACGCCGAGCGACACGTTCGGCAATGTGGCTCTTACCGGAGACATTCCAACGTTCATCGCCTCCCCCAAGCCAACCTTGCCTCCCTATCAAGTCCTGTCCCCTTCCCAATGTGGGGGATGGATTTACTAGGGCCTTTCCCTCCAGCTCCGGGCCAGTTCAAGTTCTTGGTCGTAGCCATCGACTACTTCTCGAAGTGGATTGAGGCCGAGCCCCTCGCCACTATCACCCAGAACAAGGTGCTTCAATTCTTCTGGAAGAGCATCATCTGCAGATTCGGTGTCCCCCGTGTCCTTGTAACGGACAACGGGACTCAGTTCACCAGTGCCGCATTCCGAGCTCTGTGTGAAGACCTTGCCATCCAACAGCGCTTCTCGTCTGTCTCCCATCCTCAGTCAAACGGACAGGCGGAGAACGCTAACCGGCAGATCCTCTCTGGTATCAAGAAGAGACTGGACAAGTTTTCTAGAGGCTTATGGGTCGACCAACTCCCCAATGTGCTGTGGAACTACCGCACCAACAAGCGTACCCCCACGGGGGAGTCCCCGTTCAACCTCACCTATGGGTCCGAGGCAGTGATACCACTCGAAGTCGGTATTCCTTCTCCTCGTCTCGCAGCCTACAATGAGGAACAGAATGCCAGAGACTTCCGGGCCAACTTAGACCTGGTGGACGAGCTGAGAGAAATAGCATCAATACGCCAACAGAACTACCGGAGGAGGGTCGAACTGGCGTACAACAAGAAAGTCCGGCCCACCGATCTCAAGGAAGGGGACTTGGTCCTCAGAAAGCTAGCCATCTCCTTCCCCAATCAGAAGAGCAAACTGGCTCCGAATTGGGAAAGACCCTACAAGATCACAAAGGTAGTTCGGCCCGGAGCTTATCGTCTGGAAGATCTAGAGGGCAGAGAGATTCCGAGGACCTGGAATGCCGACCACCTCTTAAAGTACCAAGAAAGCGCCCCGGCGCCTCTCTGAGTATCATGAGGTGTCGAACCATTCCTCTCCTCTATCTTTTAATTCATTTCTTAAGTTGTTATATGTAAAAACCGCTCGCCGTCAATTATCAATGAAGAATGCTCTTTCATACTTATAAATTTGCTTGCATCTCTCCGCCTTTATCTTTGGTTTTTTAATTTCAACCAACGGTTCGGAGTCCAATGTCCGGCTCGACTTTACTTCCCTGGCTCGCCCTTAGGGGAGCCAGAAGTAGATTGCCGTTCGGAACTGCTCCCACAACCGTTGAACTACACCGATGGTTCGGAGTCCAACACTCGGCTCGACTTTACTTTCCCGGCTCGCCCTTAGGCGAGCCAGAAGTAGATCACCGTTCGGAACTGCTCCCACAACCGTTGAACTACACCGATGGTTCGGAGTCCAACACTCGGTTCGACTTTACTTCCCCAGCTCGCCCTTAGGCGAGCCAGAAGTAGATCGCCGTTCGGAATTGCTCCCACAACCATTGAACAAATCTACCGATGGTTCGGAGTGCAACACTCGGCTCGACTTTACTTTCCCGGCTCGCCTTTAGGTGAGCCAGAAGTAGATCGCCATTCGGAACTGCTCCCACAACCGTTGAACTACACCGATGGTTCGGAGTCCAACACTCGGCTCGACTTTACTTCCCCAGTTCGCCCTTAGGCAAGCCAGAAGTAGATCGCCGTTCGGAACTGCTCCCACAACCGTTGAACAAATCTACCGATGGTTCGGAGTCCAACATTCGGTTCGACTTTACTTTCCCGGCTCGCCCTTAGGCGAGCCAGAAGTAGATCGCCGTTCAGAACTGCTCCCACAACCGTCGAGCAACGCTAATGCGGGTTCGGATCACATCGTTCGGATCGACTACGCCCACTCAAATCCTCGAGCCGAGCGGATGAGGGACCCTCGAATATGGCGAAAAATCCTTTCGAGGCGAAATCACCGTTAGATCATCTCAAAATGCGTGCTAGAGTGTGATGAACGGACCTGACCATGCCACGTGTCCACAAAACGACAAGATAGTGTTTTCTTGGAACTTGCGCCTCCCTTCTCATGATCCGCACCCTGATCATGATCCACCGTACAGATCAGGCCACGTGGCCCTAGCCTCGAAACAGTTTCACCTCTGTCGAGGCACCAAGCCGCACCGGTATGTACCGAGCAAGAGTTAGGACCACGACTAAAGGGCGAGTTTCGTGGCCAAGGTTCTCGACGAAGCAAACACTCGCTTCTCACGGTTCATTTCAAGCCAACTCTAGCTAAAGCAATTACAGCACTACAACAAGCAAGCCAACTCCAATTTCATTAATATAACTTGGATAAATTTACAAAAAGGTTACAACAAAAGACAGTTCGGAGACCCAAAAGCACAATACGACCCGTTTAATGCCTCCGCGGAAGGGGGACGCTCCGGTTCAGGGATACCCGGGGTCGGCGCTGCTTGACCTCCGAGCTCATATCTAAGCCGACAAATCGAGACGCTTCCTCGCCGCTGACCCTGACAGTCGCTCCAACTGAAGCACCACTTGAAGATACCGCTACTCCACTTTGGGCATCGGCTGCTGTCCGACCTATGATGGGGGTTCGGCTCGCGAGTTGATAGAACGAAATCCCTCGGCCAATCTCTTCGCGAGTACACGAAGTACTCCGGACATTAGCCCTCACCGGCTGAGGTTTAAGCCGAGCAACCTCTTCCTCCAGTTCAACGATCCTGTCCTTCAGTGTGTCGTCCCTCACAATTACCTTGAACCGAGGAAGCTTCGCCGAACCAGGATACTCGGCGCTATCAGATATGACATGGCGCAAATGGGTCACCTCGATACTCTTGTCGACCGTTACCCTTTGCAGCTGCTCTACCCTCCTTGCAAAATCGTCTCGCTCGGCCAAAGCCCGGGCCAACTCTTCCTCCTTCGCAGAGAGTTTGGCCTCGACTATCCGCAGATGGTGCAATTCGGCCAACAACTCGCTGTTTCTCTTCTCTACGTTATACAGTATTCTCCTTGTCAGATAGACCTCGCCCTCGAGGCGATCCTCCCGGGACTGCTGAAACAACTCTGCACGGTGCCGAGCTGCCGCAGTGACACGAGTTTGCTCGGCAATCTGAAATAAAAAGGACAACATTGAAGAACTACATGACCGAACCAAACACTTAGACAAGTCCAAAACCAAACAATCTTTTTCATTCATCATCAAAGCGGTGGCCAGTCCGCAAAAGGCATTACACTGTTTTTGAAAAAGAACAAAAACTACAAAAATTACGAGGAGATCAGGGGTCCACCTGCGTCGCCACTTCGACCACAGGCGTGTCGCCAGATGGCCCCTCGTTTCTCCCCTCGACCTGGGGGTCTGCCACCGAAGGGTCGACCTCCACCTCCTCGTCATCGTCACCTTCCCCCTCGTCATCTTCGCTTCCCTCCTCCTCGCTGCCTGAGGGTGACCCCGACCACAGCCTGTAGCCGACCCGCTCGAAACCGGGGACACGATCCTGAACATGGTCGAGCGCCCTCTGATAGGATCTCTCCATGTTCGTGGCCATGTGCTTCTTTGCCTCGGCCTCGACCTCGGCCTCGACCTCGACCCTAATCTTTGTGGCCAAGGCCTCTTTCTCCGCCTTCACATTGGCCAGAGACTTCGCCGACGCAGCCAGCTCCTCGGCAGCCTTCGCGGCTTTGGTAGACTCCGCATCAAGTCGTCCCATGGCCCTTTCCAGGTCGGCCACAAGATCTCAACCCGGACTTCCAAGGCCTCGACTCGCCTCTGCTCGGCCTCGAGTTGCCGAACTGCCTTGATCTTCTCTGCCCTGTCTTTGTCGCTGGCGGCTTTCAGCTCTTTATCCTGCGTGGCGAACGTCTCAAGGAGATGGCCGAAGTGACAGGTGGCCTGTGAAGACAACGATAAGCGCAAGATACAGGCCGAGCAGTAGACTTGAAGAAATCCACAATGAAAAACTTACCGATATGAGCGACCGAGCCACTTCGTAGGTATCATCGCCGACCGTCCCCGCCTTCAGCGCGGCTTTATCCTTCGGGGTCGCCAGGTGCTTGACGACCTGCACCGACATCTGCGAGTTTCCGAGAAATCTGTCGTGATTCTTCACTCGCCAGTTCGGCACGAACAACTGTTTGTGCTGCTCGGTTAGGATCTCCTCGGCCGCATCGGTCAACGGCGGAGCCTCGAGCAACAACGCTGCATTAACATCGAAGGCTCCACCGACCGGGGTAGATGCCACAGGCGCCGAGGGCTCCTCGGCAACAACCACCGCCGAAGGTGCCTCGGTGGTCGGAGGAGGCGGAGTGGTAGTCGGAGCGACCTTGGGCTGCGGAACTGACGAGTCAGCCACGGTCGGCCTCTTCCTCTTCCTGCCGCCGGCCACTTTGGACCTATTGGCCTTCATGGCGTTGAAATCAATTTTCATCACTTCTGCATCAAACGAAACACAAACTGAATCAGTAAGACGAGCTAAAGACTTGAAAGAAAAACAAAATAAACAAGATGTCAGGAGCATACTCGGGTCGATGGGGCTAAGGCCAGACCCGAACAGCACCTCCTCCGCCAACTCCCTCCAACTCAACATGGGGAGGGCCATGATCTTCCTCGCCACCTCCTCCTCAGCCTCAGTCAGTACGGGGTCGACTCTCGCAAACTTGGGCACCTCAGGCTTCCACCGGTTCGGAATTCGCAGCATCGGTTCCCCCCTCAATATGAAGAACTTTTCTTTCCAGCCTTTTATTGAGTCCGGGTTTTCTATGATCCTAACACCCTTCCTCGGCCCTAAGTAGTACCGATGCTCGGTCTTGTGCATCCGGTTTATTCGATACATGCCTCGGAAGACCGTCAAGTCCGGCTCGACTTTAGCATTGCGGCACTGGAGTAGGAAGGCGTTCACATGACGCCATGTGTTTGGCATAAATTGGGTCGGCACGAGGCAGGACCATCCAAGGACTTGGAGAACGAACGGATGCAGCGGAAAACGCAGTCCGACGTTCAGGGAGTCGAAGTCGAACATGCACATGTCCGACGACGATAGTTTGGAATTCGCCCGCATCCCAGCGCCGGGGACAATTAACTTGTACTCTGGAGGGATGGCGAACCCCTTTCTGATCCGAAGGAGATCCCTCTCGGATAGCACCGACCCGATCTCATCTGCCTCAGTGGGAAGTGCCGGATTGGGTTCCTCGTAAACTTCCGACTGGCCAAAGATCGCCTTCTTCAAAAGATCTCCTTTGTACTGCCTAACCCCCGAATGCCCGGACAGTACAGAAGGGTATCGTCCCATCTTGGGGGCCTGCTTCGGGTTCTCCACGATCACCTCGACCACGGGAGATTGGGTGACCACCCCCTCTTCTTCTTCTCCTTCCTCGCCTCGGCCGCAGCCGGCTCGGCGACCTGTTTCCCCTTCCTCCTCTCCTCGGTGCCATCATTGCCCGAGGACGAGGCCTCACTCCCCGAGTTCACTCTTGACATCTTTATAAAAAAGCTAAGGCTAGTAGACTGACCTTTGAAGTGACGTTCACGGTCGGAATGAGCTTGCCAGAAATCGCCTGGCCCACGTGACAGCTAGCGCAACCGCCTTGGAGCAAAGATCGCCACTAGCAGATAGCAGAGAGTAAAAGTGAAATCTTTTGAGTAAAAGTGAGAAATGAGCTTGGGGGTGGGGGAGTGAACTTATATAACCCCAAAAGCGAGTTTGGGCTGCCTTGGGAATCTAAAAATCCCATTAAGAAGCCAAAACACCAAAGCGGAGCATTACGATGTTTCAGTGTCAACAACAGAGAATCCTCAAATCACCAGTCCACGACTCGGCCACCGGTGTGCCTAACCGAGCTATCGAACAGCTTGACTGGGCAACCGAGCCACTGAGTCTCTTCAAAACAGCTCCAAGCTACTAAGTCTCCACATCTCGGCCAACGACACCGAGCTTCCGAGCCGAGAAGACGAGGAACCGACCCTCTTATATGGAGAAAAATCCTTCCGAGGCAAAATTACCGTTGGATCTCTCCAAAATTCGTGTCAGAATTCGATGGACGGTTCAGATTGTGCCACGCCCACAAAACGACAAGATAACGTTTTCTCGTGATCTGAACCCCATCCTCGTGATTTGCACCATGATGGACACACCAGATCCGACCACGTGCACCTTCCGAACTGCCTGCCACCGGCCTGCTTAACCGAGCTACCGAACAGCTTGGCCAAACAGCCAGCTACTGGACTCAGAAGGTAACGACCCATCAAAGCCACATCCTTCAAAATGTCCAACTCAATGCCTCGACTAACGGCACCGAGCTTCCGAGCCGAGGGGATGAGGATCCGACCCTCGTATATGGCAAAAAAACCTGCCGACCATCCCCAGCCGTTGGATTGTGTCAAAAAGCGCACTCGTCATGATGGACGGCTCAGATCTCGCCACGTCCACTAAACGACAAGATAGTGTTTTTTGGGAATCCGCGCTGAGATGGACGGCCCAGATCTCGCCACGTACCTCTGCAGATTCCGAACTGCATGTGCCGGGCCGAGGGAATGAGGAACCGACCCTCGTATATGGCAAAAAAATACCCACCAACAATCCTCAGCCGTTGAATCTTGTCAAAAAGAATGCTCGTCATGATGGACGGCCCAGATCTCGCCACGTACCTCGGCAAATTCCGAACTGAGGAGACGAGGAACCGACCCTCGTAGACGGTGAAACAGCCTGCCGAACCGAGGGGACGAGGAACCGACCCTCGTATATGACAAAAACCCCGCCGAGCCGAGGGGACGAGGAACCGACCCTCGTATATGGCGAAAAAACTCGCCGACCCACCTCAACCGTTGGATCTTGTCAAAAAGCGCGCTCGTCATGATGAACGGTCTAGATCTGGCCACGATCACTAAACGACAAGATAGCATTTTTTGGGGATCCGCGCTGAGATGAATGGCCCAGATGACGCCACGTACCTCGGCTGATTCCGAGCCGAGGAGCCGACCTGCCGAGCCGAGGTACCGAGGAGCCGACCCTCGTTAATGAAGAAACTAACTGCCGAGGAATGGGAACCGTCCGATCGTCCAGAAAATCGCGCTCGGCACTGATCAAGGGTCCAGATTGCGCCACGCCATAAATCGGTATTTAAAAATCAATTTTTATTTATTTAAACTGTTTTATTTATTTAAAATTGCGAAAAATTTCTAAAAATTCGGGAAAATTAACTACAAATTCTAGAAAATAATTAAAAATTTGGGGGAATATTTTTGAGCCCCTGAACGAACAATTATTGCCTAGAAAGTACTTTTGAGGCCCCCGAACGATTGGTTAACACCTCGCAAAATTAAATAAATAATCCGAAAAATAGATAAAAACCGTCGAATATTCAAACAAGGCTTCAGAACAGCATATGGCTTCAAAAAATTACCTCACTACCCCCTTCAGGATTCAAAATCCTCCATTCAGACTCCGATACAACTCCACTAGCCACTGAAACAGTTAAACTACTCCTCAAAGGCTGATCACACTCAGTCTTTAGGAGTGGGGGGCTCGTGATGTGGCTAAAAATGGGGTTAAATCAGAACCGTCCAGATTGGGCACGAATCTTGAAGCTCAGGGGTAAAACGGTAATTTCACATACAAATGGGTCTGAAACGGGTACTGGGTCTCCTTCTCACAGATCCAACACTCCACAAATGGATCCACTCCAACCGGGTACGGGTCCCGACCCAAGACAAACCCAGATCAGCAAGAGGAAAATCAGGGTCACTGATTTGACCGAATCAACGGGCCTGATTTGCTCTCACCGGGAATCAGGGGTCAGTTTCCTAAACAGATTGGGAGGATTTTTCTCCTGACAGTTACACAGGAAATCAGGTCCCTAATCACTCCCATGGCGACTATAAATACCTCCCCTCTACCACTGTGACCAGGTAATCACTCTTTTTCCACCTTAAGCTCTTTCTTAATCACCACTGGTTACTGACAAGAGCGTCGGAGGGTGCATCGCCGGAATCAACCCCGGTGTATCACACTTCCTTGCAGGTAGCGGCAGGAACCAAAAGGCTTGGATCCGCTGTTCAGGTTTTTTTCGCGAACTCACAAATCTCATCTGTTTACCCCCTCACCAGAATCAGCGGTAACAGGTGGCATACCAAAGAAAAGCGCTGATGGATCCCGAGATCCTCACAGAACTTTTGGAAATTCTTACCCGCAAATTGAGTCCCATTATCTATGATGAGTATTTGTGGAATCCCGAATCAGCAGATGATGTGCTTCTAGAAGAATTGTTGGGTCTGCTGCTCAGTGATCGTGGCCAGGGGCTCGGTCTCGATCCACTTTGTGAAGTAGTCGATTGCTACTATCAGAAACTTCCTTTGGCCTGTTACCTTCAGAAATGGGCCTACCAAATCCATTCCCCACATAGAAAAGGGAGTCGGACTGGCCAGGGAATGAAGGTTTGCTTGCGGGGCCCTTCTCACCGAGGAGAACCATTGACATGGACCACACTTCTTGACCAGGGCCAGGGCATCTTGCAGCATCTTGTGCCAGTAGTACCCGTGATTCAGAGCCTTTCGCACAAGTGATCGGCTTCCCATATGGCACCTGCCGATTCCTTCATGGAGTTCCTTGAGAACGTACTTTGCCTTATCGGGGGTTAAGCAGCAGTTGTAGGGTCTTCCATCCATCGTAGTGTATGAGCGTTTGAAGAGGGTTTCGCTGATCATGGCGAACCTCTCCGAGCGCACCCTGATCTGCCTTGCCTCGGCTCGGTTTTCGGGGAGCTCTCCTTTGATTAGAATCTTTCTGATAGAAGTGGTCCAAACATCAGGTTGAGCTCCGTCTGCTATACAGAGGGTCTTCGGAAGGTCGATACTCGGCGTCAGGAGTACTTCGATCAAAATGGTGCGGTCGAGACCATCGAAGGACGAGGAGGCTAACTTTGACAAGGCATCGGCCTGAGCATTCTGCTCTCTTGGGATCCTTAATACTACAGACTCGTAAAGGATGTCAAAAGCCGTTGGACCACGGCCAAATACCGGATCAGCCGATCGTCACGGGCTTCGTACTCTCTGGTGATCTGATTGACCATGAGCTGAGAGTCGCTGAAAGCCCTGATCTGTCTGGTGCCTGCCTGGTGCGCTAGGGTGAGCCAGGAAATCATAGCTTCATATTCGGCCTTGTTGTTGGAGGCTGGAAAGTTAAGGCAGAGTGAATATTGGAGAAGGAAGTTGTTAAGTCCTCGCAAAATGATGCCCGCACCACTCCCTGCTTCGCAGGAAGAGCCGTCGGCGTAAACTTCCCACATCTGGTCGGCCTTCCTACTTTTGGGTTGCTCGGAGATGGTGCATTCCGTGATGAACTTGGCGAGGGTCTGTCCCTTGATGGTCATTCTTGGCTGATAGCCGATGTCGTATTAACTGAGCTTGATCGACCACTTGACCAGTCGGTCGGAGCTCTTGGGCTTGTGGAGTACGGCGTTCCGAGGCTGGTCCGTGAAGACCTGAATTGAGTGTGCCTGGAAATAGGGACAGAGCTTCCGCGCGACCATGACAATGGCATATGCCACCTTGTCCATTGCGTATCTAGTCTCGACCGCGAGCAGAACCTTGCTCACATAGTACAATGGCTTTTGGACTCTATCCTCTTCTCGAACGAGAACAACACTGAGCACATTTTCCGAGGCCGAGAGATAAATCCAGAGGGGCTCACCCGGTTTCGGGCTTGCTGAGAAGAGGAGGATTGGCGAGGTACTCTTTCAATTGGGCGAACACCTCTTGCTGCTGAGTACCCCACTCGAAGCCCTCAGTTCTGTGCAAAGCTTTGAAGAACGGGAGGTACTTCTCTCCGGACTTGGAGAGGAAATGGCCGATGGCTGCCAGTCTTCCCGTGAGCCGCTGGACCTCTTTGATGTTTTTAGGAGGGGCATGTCTATTATGGCCTAGATCTTCTCGGGGTTCGCCTCGATGCCGCATTGGCTGATGACGAACCCGAGGAATTTCCCCGAGGAGACATCGAATGCACACTTCGCCGGATTGAGCCTCATGTTGTGGGTCCGAAGGATGCCAAAGGCTTCTTCCAGGTCGGCGACATGGTCCTGTCCCCGCTGGCTTTTGATGAGCATGTCGACGACGTACACCTCCATATTGTGACCAATCTGATCCTTGAAGACTCAGTTGACGAGCTTCTGATAGGTAGCACCGGCATTCTTCAGCCCGAAGGGCATAACCCGGTAGCAATAAAGACCTTGGTCAGTGACGAAGGATGTCTTGGCTATATCAAGGGGGAACATTCGAATCTGGTTGTAGCCTGAAAAGGCATACATAAAGAAGAGGAGCTCGTGACCTGACGTTGCGTCGATCAGAGCATCGATGCTGGGGAGAGGGAACGGGTCTTTGTGGCATGCCTTGTTGAGTTTAGTAAAGTCTATACAAATCCTCCAGCTCCTGCTCGCCTTTCTAACCATCACGATGTTTGCCAGCCACTCAGGGTAGTTGACCTCCTGTATGAACTGGGCAAACAAGAGTTTGTCCACCTCTGCTTTTACTGCTTGCTGCCTCTCTGGTGCGAACTTACGTCACTTCTGGAAGATCAGCTTTGAGCCCGGGATCACGCTGAGTTTGTGCATGATCAGGTCTTCGGAGATCCCGGGCATATTGGAGGGCTTCCAAGCAAAGAGGTCGACATTGCGGCGAATGCAGCCGATTAGGTCGGACTTAAGGTCGGGCGTGAGGGAGCAGCTCACACGAAATCACTTTGACATGTCCTCTGTCTCGAACGAGACTTCTTCTCTAGTTCGTCCACCGGCTCAGGCTCGGGCTGGCTCCTTTCGGGCTGCAGCTCAACGGCGTCCAGGGGGAACACACCGCCACCGACCACCGTCATATAGCACGATCGTGCTGCTTCTTGGTTCCCTCGGATGTCCCAAACACCTGACTTGGTGTGGAACTTCAGCTTTAGGTGGTAGGCCGAGGGAACAGCCTGGAGAAAGCAGAGC